>OZ010652.1:24959488-25569430 GCA_963932375.1 Phania funesta
ACAGAAAATAAACAAAACCAGCCAAACAAGACAGTCATACAAATAGACCTACACGCCGGTTACCAAAAAGACCAGAGCGTAGAAGAGAACAATTTTTGCCAGAAATTGCATAAAGATTGGGTATAATGAAAATCACACAAAATTATGGCAGTGGAGTAAATTTATGGCCTTTTAACCAAAAACTAAAAAAAAAGAAGATTAAGAAACAAAAATAAACACAACATTTGCAGTCACACACAAAGAAAACCAAACGAACAACATTTGCTGTCTTGAGCGAGAAACCCAAAAATAAAAGCAAAAAACTCATCACAGGAATACAAAGAAACTCAACCGAAAATAACAGAAACTGATCGAAACTAAAAATTCACTTTTTTGCAGGAGGGGGGAACCTAAAAATAAATGACGCCGAGTAAAAAACGAAAAAGAAAAAAAAACAGCCTAAAACAAGTAATAATAAAAATCAACCCAAAAGTTGGAAGAAACACAAACAAATGACAGGAAATCCATTAATAGTTGCATACGTGGGTACATTGAAAATGAATTAAGTTTGCAAGGATTAAGTGTGAACACGATCTTCCCTTAAAACAAGGTAAATATGACAGAATAATCATTTTACGAAAGTAATAAAAAATACAGCGAATAATTAACTTAAGCTCAAGTGCCTGCCATTTTGTATTCTTTAAATTAAGAAAGACAAAATTATTTTGATTGTTACGGTACTTTTTAGAAAACTGAAGAAATTAAGTTGAAGAAGAGTACGATTAGGAATACAACGAGTAATATTACAGTGGGGCCAACTTCGTCATAACCCAACAGAAAAAAAAATTTGCTTTTTTTCCAAACTTGATTTTATGATATTGAATCTTACGAAAAGAAATTTACAAAAAGTATTTAAAACTTAGCTCTAGATTATTATTGGTTGATTATAACTAATGTTAACATTAATTAATTTATTGTATTCAAATCCTAGTATACTACATATTATTGGATTCAGAGTGCCATCTCGCCAAGCGAAATGTGTCTGCTTTTTTAGTCTCTGGTATGCATAAAATTGCAATAAATGCGTGCCAGACAATTGGGCTGGACCTCTTGTTTGCTTTTATATTTGCACACGTGTTTTTTTTATTTCATCTTGGATAGTGTGAAGTTCTAGATCTTTATGAATATTTTGATTTTTTACATTCCAAGGGGCGTAGACGAGAAGTCGTGGAGTCTTAGACTGTCTTCTTTTGTAAGTTCTGGATGTTTGATACGTATGCAGTACCCCACAGCTGATGGCCATACGACCATATTGGATTTGTAACGGATTTGTACAAAACGACTTTGTATTCGAAATTCAAGGCTTATTTAGGGCCTATTAATTCCTTAGTTTCATTGTCATTCTTTTTGCCTCAATATTGCGGAACTAAGTTAGGCGTCGATCTAGGTGGATACGTGAATTTCCGCTGTTATACGTGAACAGTTTTGTCTTCTTAGGGAACACGTGAGGTGAGCACATTTAAGTGGATCAACCTTCATTCCCCACTGCTTTAGCCAGTCTTCTAGCTCGTGAGTGTAAGACTGGATGCTACCGTCGGATTTTTGCTAACACTTAAAATTGCAGTATCGTCTGCAAACGTTAACGTATATGTATGTGGGCTGGTCGACATATCCGATGACTACCTTGAGGTACTTCTACGCATATTTTCACAATTTCTGAAAGCTCATCATCTGACCTTACTTTAAACGTTCTATCCGTCAAATAGCTCTTTAGAAGCTTGTGGCTGTTTTCAGGAATAGTTCGAACTATTTTACTGTCATCATCATACCCATCATGGCAGACTTTATTAAACGCCGATCTAATAATGGCAACGAATCTATAGAGTTGCTCAATAGTACTACTCAGAAAGACAAGATTTTAAAGATTAAACGAATAATATTTCAAACAACTTTCATAAAATTGACGGCAGACATAATCTGACTAAAGACTTAAGTCCTGCTCCCGTTCATACCATATTATATATTAATTTGTAAAAAAAATTTAATAAAAATGCAACTTGAAATTCAGGATTGTCAAAAGCCTTTTCACTTCACCCTCGTGCACAAAATCCTCCTCGAAATATTATCAACAATAATAAAATACCATTTTCCAAAAGAACGAAAACGAGTGTGTGCAAAAGACATCAATAAATTCACATTAAACGAGTTTTTTGGTTACTGCTTTTTTTATTTTGATAATTGTTGTAGTCAACAAAAAAATACACATGCACTCACAAATAATGCCTGCATAATATTTCCAAAAACAGAGCAGACTGCAGCAGAAAGCCAGCAACCTACCACAATTCAAAAAATCTTAAGATAAAACCCAAAACAAACAAACCGTATTTTAAAGCAATTACGTGAGTTTTAACGTTCTGTGTGTGTGTGGCTGTATATGTGTGTGTATGTGTACTTGAACCTGGCCCAAAAGTGCAACATCCATATAAATTGCGCAATTATCAAATTTATTACCCCAATGTGGCAAAAGAGTGGCGCGAGTGCCAGATGAAAAATTTACAGATTTAAGAAAATTATGATCTTCATTTATTTGAGATCACCGGTCGAAAAGTGGTTTTTAGGACTTAAAAACGCAATGGAAATTGTGTTTCTGAAGAAATTACGACGATCGATTCCTAAATACGCCCACTGCCGTAACTGCGCTTGAACGTAATGGAACTAGGGTCAACGGCGAAAGCATTCGACCGAGGTTTTCGGGTCTACTGCTGTTGAATTTTTTCAGTGACTATTTTTCGAATGTCGAATAAACCGATTTTTGTTTTTTGTTTTGAAAAAATCCGATCTTACATTGATTCTTTTAATATTTTTTGGAACATATTAATTCTCCAACTCTTCACTGTATGTATTTTATTCGCCCCTATCTTAAAAAGAGGAAAACAAATTATACCTAAAGAAAAATATAGCTGAAATGACTTACAAAAATATTTATTATAAAATTCCTCCGTCTTCACCAAAGCTCAGGTTGAGGGTTAATAGCATAAGGTTTAAGTGGTTATAGCATATTTGTTCACAGTTAATGCCAAGATATCCCACAAACCCGGACCTTTTAAGTCTGAATACATTATGTCAGAACTTTGTTAAAAATACTAGCAGCAACAAAACATTCAAGTCTTCACTACTTCTTCTTGTGCAAATTGGAGAAATCGTATGAGTCTTCATTAACCCGAACACTTAACAAATTGAAGAACTTACTAGACTTCAATGACATGTCTCGCGCATAAAAATAACTTCTGTCATTGAACTCATGCCAATTGTCTCCTAAGTCATTCGTTTTCCACTTTTGGACCGAAAAGTCGGCTATTTTGTCTCTAGGGGTATTTGAGGTTAAAAGACCTTCGCCAGAAAGGTCACACTGTCAGCTATGGGCATCAAAAATTATTGGCCAATACCAAAGGCTAATTTTGTCTCTTGATTTTATTTTCCGGCAGTGTGTTTTGATGTAGATTTTTGTAACGTATTTTATTCATCCCTTGTCAAGTTTGGTTTGGTGACAAACCGGTTTCGGCTATGTGTCATCTTTATTGTCATTTTTAGTTCTAAGAGCTAAAGATGGCACATAGCCGAAACCGGTTTGTCTCCAAACTAAACTTCACTAGGGATGACGGAAATTCGTTACAAAAATCTGCGCCAGTTTTGTCCTTGGCACACATAAGCCGTTATTAGTCCGGCACGCTTAAAAAATAGTGCATGCCATTTTCGATTTATGAACCGCATAAAACAAAATAAAACATTCGAAATTTTTTTTTACTTATATGCCAGAGTGTGGTACAAATGATTATAAATCCCAAAATAAAAATGAAAACAGATTTACTCTTTGGCTGTTGTTTAAAACGATTTCGCAGAGGATATGCTAATTACGAAATAAAAGAGACACAAAGAAAACAAAATTCAAAACAAGCAATAATAAAAAATATAAAGTAAACAAATTTTTAAACCAACTCAACTTGATTTCATACACAAACAAAAAATGATATAAACTCTCACACACACACAAACATACAAAGCAAAACTAACAGACAGCCTGCCATTATTTTGTGTACATTTTCTTGGTCACTGACCGACTTCAAGGCTTTTTGTAATTTCGTATAAGTTTGGAGTATTTTTAAAAGTTAATAATCGGGACAGACAAGCCAAACAGATCGACGAACACAAACATTTTTGATGTTTTTTTCTTCAACTTTTTATAGGCTCTATGAGTGCGCAAATTACAACAAACACGAACATCCTCAAAAAAAAAACAACAAGAACTAGCACCATTGCAGTTAACAAAAACAATATAGTAATAATGATCTTTACAAATGAATGAAAAGAAAATTAGTTTGACTGTCTCTCTTGCTCTTTGTTAAATTTTTTTAAGGGGAAAAATTTAATAAAATTTTTCAACTGATGAACATTCTACACACACACACACACACACACACACGCACACACTATTGCACAAGTAACTGAAACAACAACAAAATTTAGGCAAAAAAAAATAAAACCAAATATTTTAGGTTAAAATGGGGGATACATTTATTTTTTGTTGTTACTCAACTTTCAATTTCTGTATGGGATCCAGGCGTGGAAAAGTGAAATTTTGAAAGAATACCTTTGTCCCATCAAATGTGTACATAGTACTTTGTAGCCTCAAATTACTGTATTATTCAAAAGCATATTTTTTTGTAGGTATATAAAGAGTTTCCCCAAAAAGGCTAGGACATTTCAGCGGCGCCTGTCCAATTATGTTTATTATTCAGTCCCTGATGCCCAATCAGCACGTCCAAATGACAAAAATTTATAAGAAAAATTATTAATCGTTGAGCTCATGTAACGGCAGACGCGGTTGTATCTTAAAGTGCACACAATTTTGATTCAATCGCCTTGTTAACAATCAAACTGGCTAAATATGAAGCGACGCCAACCCACACGCGGCTTACGAGGTTGTAAGACATTCATCAAAAGTTACTGTTTGGTGGGAATTTCGGGCCAACGGTAGCATAGGTACATTAAAAAATACCCCCAATATTACAACTACACCAATGAGCGCTGCAGAGGCATGGTTACTAACTGTTACGGGTAGCAGACGGAAAGCATTAAATAAACATTTAACGTACGATTTATTTTACGAAATTGACCTATTAATTGGCCTCTTTTTGCCAAGATTATGTGCAATCGCAGGTCTAAAATATAGTGCTGAGGTTCCAACATTCAACACTCTATTAACGAAATGTGACCTAGTTTACTACGAAGAATTTGTGGAAATTAGACCTCCACATTATGTCGGTCGTATGCCCAAAGACTTAAGCGTTATAAAGAAATCTATTAAATAAAGCTAATTTCACCGATAATAAAAGCAAACACGTTTAGTTTGATCGTTTTACTAGGTGCAATAGCCTTGTAAATCTGAGACTGACTACAATGATTAGAAACTTATACATGACAGAAAAGTTTTTGTAAGCAATTGCAAATGAGAGTGAAGATTTTAAAAAATTAAAAAAATTTGAAATATTGCATTAAAAAGTACTATAGCACTGAACTTTCCAACTCTGGTATGTTCTACAAAAAAAGTTTTTTTTTGTGACTCTTTTATTGCATGAAGGAATTTTTTGAATTGTGTGCGCTTGCTTTTGTTATGACAATTTTTTGAGAATTAAATGTTTCGGGGAATTTAAATTTTAATAGAGGGGGCAAGACTTAAACAAATTTTGTGACGATGCATTACGGCGTCGCCGAATTTACGATGTGGGTTATAATGTACAACACTTTGGTGGGTTTATTGAATTATATTTGTTTTTGCCATGGCTTCGTAGCAAAAGCAGTGCTAATGCAAGTAACATGAAGGGTTCCGTATTAAAGCATTCATTTGTCAGGAGGTAAACGCTTAATCGTATTAGCATGACCCACCTTACAGGATGTCAAGAATGCTGTGCTGAAGGTTACATATCCATTTTACTTACATATTTTAAATAGCTTAGTATTTCAATATAGTATTTTAAAAAATTCCAAAGGCTATGCTATTTTCTATCTCATTAAATTCATTTACCGACCATAAAGATGGCGAAAGCAAGTACAAAGAAGTAAGTCCCTTTAGTAGGACTTACTTTTTGCTTTACTTACAATATCCGGGTAGTTACAATAAGGAATTTTATACATCAAAATGTTTTATACATCAAAATGTTTAATTATGTTCCCCCTTCCGTTTTTAAGTCATAATTTTTAACACGTTTAAAAAAAAAATTCAGCTACAGTTTTTTTTGAAAGAGGGTCTTTTAAAAAGCCCTTTTGAAAAATGGGCCTCATTTTAAACAAGTTATTATTTTAGAAAACGTGTTGTGTTATTTTGTTTTCTAATGTACTTTTTGAAGAGGTACTTTAGGAAGACGTGCTCTTAGAAAATACATTTCTGGAAGGTGATACATTTTCAAGCTTATATTTGCTGCTAAATAAAAAGTTATATAGAATAGTATTATAAAATTTGTCAAAACGGGGTCATTCAGACCTTACTTGACAGCCTGCGTGCAGCAGGCTACCATGTTAACCAGTATTATAAAATATGCCTCTATAAAAGCAATTTGAAAAAGGTACTTTTGAACACTGGTACTTTCATAACAATGGTACTTTTTACAAAGTTTATTTTCGAATGAGGTACCTTTTCAAAAATTGCTGATTTAGGATAAAAACTTTAGGAAAAAATGTCCATGTAAACACCAGAACTAAAGAATTTTAAGATGAAAGAATATGTAGCTTTCGATTGCTCATGATTTTTATTAAGAATTCATGTTTAAATTTCTTAAAACTTGCAGTTTCAAGACGAAAATATTTTCTTTTAAAATTTCCAGTAAAGTTGAGATAAAGATTCTGACGCAAAACCACTTCTAGACAACACCATCATCAGATTTTTGACAATCAAACTTCGCTCCTTGTCTACTTTTTATGATTTGTGGCCGTCAATGCAGAGCCTTTTAAAGTGATTTCTTTACCATTCTCTCATACATAGAAATACCTGAACACATATCAAATTATATAAAATTATCGAAAAGAAAAATTTTAAAAAGAAAATAAAAATTAAATAAATGAATGTCATGTTGCAATAACAATAAAATAGCCAAGACTCGCACTAAACACAACATGATCTGTGCTAGAAGTAAATATTTTCCATCGACTCTATCCAAGAGTAAAGAAAGTCAACATCAGCAACAACAAAAAATGCATTTATTGGACGGCATTTACGAAAAACTTTTCGCAAAAAAACTTTAAATTAATGCAAAGCGAAACAACAACGAAAAATAAGGAATGAAAATAAGTTCGAAAGAACAAATAATAGAAGTCAACTTAAAATCGTTTATGATGATGCTATTGCTTGCTGCTGATGAGGTGGACGGACGACGGGGAGAATGATGCATTGCAATTATGTTGTCGAAAAAAAATTAAAAACTTCAACGACGCCACCACGTTCGAAATGATGTTTGGCTGCTGATGTTTACTGTGTTGTCGTTTCTGGTGTTTTTCGTTTATTTGTTTCTGCTGTTATCGCATTGCAGCTGCAATTTGTGCATTTAATTCAAAGCTACTGACTGCAGCTTGTAGTTAAAAAAAAAACAAAAAAGAAATAAAAAACATAGAGACAGGCAGACGGACACACATACTAAGACTAGATGCCTAAACAAATGGACGGAGGGACGGTTATATGAACAGATGAACGGACATAAGAAAAGGACAGACTTATTGAACGTTCAGTGACCCCCATGTACTTTTACAGCGCATCTCTGCACATCAGCCATCATCGTCATCATCATCAGCAACATCCGACTACAACAACAACAATAACATCATCATACGTGCAAGTATCCCTTCAACCCGGCCAAGTGAAATTATTTTTGTTTAAATTTGTATTATTTCTATAAGTACAACAACAACAACAACAACACATCAGCACTACACACACCGGCATTCTAAGCAAGTTCATATGCCGCATATAGTTTTTGTTGTACATACTTACCCCAAAACTAACGATAGCAAAAAACAAATTTGCACCAACATGTGAAAAATTCATAAGAGAGTGAAAAAGAAACGAGAACAAAAACATCCATCCGTCCGTCCTAGCATCCCGTTCTTCACTGTAACCACTAACTGCTGCTGTTGGTTTGATTATTTGTAGCACACAACACAATGCATCATCATCGTCAGCATTGAACTCAATACGAAGATGTGTTGTTGCCGCAGTTGTTGTTTTTGTTGCTGAAGCGACGTAGAAGAAAGGAAAAAATTGAGTTCCATTGAAGAGTGCGTTGCGGAGAGTGGCGCATGCGAATCAAATGCAATTTTTGACGCTGCAAGAGTGTTGCCCATTGTTGCAGCTGCTGCTGTATATACGAGTTTGTTTTGTTGGGTTTTTTCATATAATCAACCAGCCCATATCAGTTTTTGTGTATGTGTTGTTTAAGTGTAGAATTGTTCTATTTTTTTGAGTCCAATTGGAAACACAAGGCCCAAAGCAAAGGGAAATAATATAATAAATAAATTCTATATGCAGGAACAAAGATCTCATGTTATTCCGGAAAATTTTCAGGCAAATTAAAGTAAGCGAATTTCGAGTTTAAAAATGTGGGGTTTGGTTTTCAGGAAAAACAGTTTCACACCAAGGCTGGCTGGCTCCTCATCTTGGCCAATGACAATCTATTTTTTTAAACAGCTGAGGACGAAGTGCAGTGCTTTTAGAGAAAAACTTGAGCCTTGTTTTAGAAAAATCGTTGGAGTGTTCTTAGTAAATTACCAAGCGAAATATATCTTATTTTTGAAAAGCTTGAGCCATCATATACATTTTTTAATAAAAGCTTAGGCCTCTCATGGCCAGCTTGAGCTAAACAAAGAGATGTTTTAGGGAGGCTTAAGTCGCCATTATATGCTTTGCCTAGGGAAACCTTACTCTTTGCTACAACTAGAAAAACTTTTTCCAGAAAGCCCAAACTATTCCTATAACAAAGCTTTAGCCTTAATTTTGAGAATAAAGTTTTTCGGAAAAACTTAATAAATAGAGAATTTTCCATAAAAAAAAACAGCCGATGTAAATCGATTTTAAGCACCAGCAACTAAGTTTTTCTTAATTACAGACGAATATCAATTGCCCTACAGCCAACGCCAACTCCTGGCATTTTAGACGAATTTCCAAGAAGCAACGTGCGCATATCGCACTCAAAATTTTATTTCATTAGAAGCGGAAAATATTAAATGTTTATTTAGATTTTTCTTACATGGTGAAAATTAAAAAAAAATGTACTAAATAAGCTTGTTGCCCAAATGCCTTAGGTAAGGTTAAGTCAGGTTGTGTAGAGGGGAAAATACACATAGGCTCATTGGATCGCTCTCCATTCCGATAAAATTTCCACCCTCATAGGAACTCTGTGTAATTGCCAGTCTATGACTCCCAAATGGGATACGACTGCTATAGTACCGGCCACGAAATATATGTGCGAAAGCTGAGCAGTGGCATTGGTAGTGTTTCATCCCCTCGATATCGTTCTATACGGCGTTGATGTGCCCGCAAGCCCAAGTTACCCGTCAGTACACTCACCATCAGTCTCAGCAGCCTCCTTTTCCATCGCCGTTTAACCCAATATTGGCCAAAAATGTTGTTCATCTCGCGACAATTCAGATTTTTTGTTTAACAGCCCTTTTTCCCACTGGGTCTCAATTCAACATACGGCAGCAATATTGGATTTCGTTTCTTGCACTTTTTTGTATTGTTTTCTTTCCGACTTTTACGCAAATGCCGAAAGGTTTCTGATCTGAGATGAATTGCTTCTTCTTTTGTGCAAAAACACAACAACAACAAAAAATTACTACAAACAACCACAACAAAATAAAAGAGAAAATTTAACACTGATGGGCAGCACATCAAATCATGTTGGCAAAACCAAAACAACAACAACAACAACTCCAACAGCTTCACGACGAGCCACAGAAGCCGTAAAACAACTAAAATTATTGAAATTCACAAAAAATGATTCAAAATAATAATGATAGATAGAAAAACGTTACAGAAGTCTTTTCACTATAGTTGTTGGAGTTGTTGTTGGTATTGGAATTATTCTTTAGTTGCCGATGTTTTTAGATTAAGATAAATGCGATAGGAAAAAGTACAAGTAAATACCTTCACACACATATTTGGGTTGTTGCATTTGCGACGAGTACACTGCACGAAATAAGGTGCATTAAGTTCAAAGTAATAAAATGATTAAAGATAGTCCCCTAAACACAGAAACCCCGAACAAACAAATTTCTTAAGAGTGAAAAAATATAAAATTTTTGAACGTGTGCTAGCAGCATTTTAAGTGTATTTTGCTCGTGTAAGACTTCTGTATTTTCCTTCAGGTTTTCATAATATCTACGTTGTGGCAGTGAAGTACTTTTATAAATGAACAACAAGTGTAGAAAAAGTTAAAGATAAAAAACTAGTAGCAACATCATTTGTTATCTCTTTTTTAATTCTGAGGCAAAATGTTATTTCTAACAGGTAAATTTGTTTCAGAGTGTTAGCGAAATTAGTCTGTAAAAACACATTTATAATGAAATTTCCAAATAGTTAGTCCGATATTAGTGTTAAGTATTCTTATAATACGTATAGGATTTCGCGCCCCAAAAAAGTGCAGTAAACTGCAACTATGCAATTTTTTGGTGTTTTATAATGGAAGTATAGAGTAAATAATTCACATCGTTCATAGTGGCAGTCTCTCAATTAAAAGAATATATTGAACCCTAACCGCGAAAGTTATGTAACTTAAATATTTTTCAAAATTAAATTTTTGATGCAGAATTGTTCTACATCCTCCAAGACGTGGTTGCCGAAAAATTAGTTGACTGAACAAATGATTTAATTTTAAAGAGCCATCAATATTTTCATATGTAGGAGCTGGTAGTCAGTTATTTTTATTTAGAGCTGGAACAGTGAATAACTTTCACTTACGATCATGCACGCTCACGATTAAAGTGTGATTAATGCACGGCCTTGGTTGTGAATTTACAAGCCAGATTCGCAAAAACAAATCATTTCTATATTCTTACTATCAAAATTGATTGAGAAATTTTATACAAACTTGATGCCAATTTGTATTGCATAATTTTCTATATTTTTTTCAAAAACCCGTGCACGTTAATTCATGCAGGTTTTTTATACTCACGTCCATACACGATAGCGTGATTACTCACAATCAAGCTTGATCATGCATGATTTACACAAATCACGTGAGCGGCGCTCATCTCTACTATGATTTGATTTTGCGTTCTTTTTTTCGTTTTAAAATCTGCGCCTGGTTAGACATTTTTGGGGTTTAAATTCGAATTACTTTTTTTTAAATAAATTTTACTTTTACTTTTAAGCATAAAGCCATTTGTAGTCTACAAATAAGTTTTTATTAAAAAATTCTGAAGAATTTGGAAAAAAATCCTAAAGGAAAAATTGTTCTCTGTGGATTGCGTTATTTTTGTTATGTTCTTTAAGCGGTTAGAGCTCGATATATAAAATTTTTCCGAGATACCTTCATTTAACTTCTTTTATCTGCATACAAGCTGTAGACTTAGTAGATTGACCTATTTATTTTTAATTAAATTTCTTATTGTGCGTAGTGACGATTTATGATTAGCTTTGTGATAGTCGATTTATTACCTAAATTTATTAGTTTTTTTTACACTAAGGTAATTCCTCCGCCGTACAGTGGACGGCTAAAATATTTTCAATAAATCTATTGATCCGATTGCTAAATGTTTTATCGAATAATCGTAGAAGAGCTCTCAAACTTTCTAAAATTAATTTCGGCTGTATGAATAATATCCCAAAATTACTAATAAACAATCAGCCAAGAATTTTTAGTTTGGTGATGGGTCATTATGACAAAACGCCCAGAAAAGACAAAGAATTACCCCAGCTAAGCAATCGCCCAGATTTTAGGAAATTGTTCACTACATCAAATTACTAACTATTCGAAAAGAATAATTCAGTGCGAACAAGTTCTCAAATATTTGAAAATGTCAAATCACCAGAGGTGGGTGATTAATCGCATCGCACTAGAAATTCACAACTGTTTTTGGGCGTTTGACCATTTAGTTCCGTTGGGCGATTTTGCCTTACGTAGTTAAGCTACAGAGCGTAAATGTTGACCACTTCGAGCTTGAAAATCTTTTCAGAGCTCACAACTACTAAAACTATGGAACGATTAAAGCGAAACTAAACGCAAAGCAATGTATGTTTATTTATGATTTATATAATGAAAAAGAATTCTTATTTTTACATATTTAAAAAGCTCAAGATTATTATTGGTTTAATTTTTAAGCGACAACACTTTCGAAAAATCCCTCAAAGCGTATCCTTAAAGAACCAGTTACGAGTCAGTTCCATTCTCTCTATGGAAGTACCGAACGTTTGAAGCACTGCGAGTTTGTATTCAATTTCATAACCTTTTTAAAGGGTTCCAAAATATTAGTAAATTAAAAAGCAACTACTTAACGATTTAGCGATACGTAACATATTTATATTAATAATCCATTTTTAAAATGGCCTCTTGACCCACTTTGTTCAAATTTGATTTTTTTTATAGTAAATGTGCAACTGAGCGTATAATTTGCGTTGTGCATACGCGAAGGTGCGCGGCTAAACTCCGGGACCCCGTTATCGATACAAATATGGTTTTGTGAGTTTGTATGGTTTGTTCCATCTTAAAAAAAAACTTTGTCGGCGAGACCTTAATAATTTATATTTGAATTTCTCAACAAAAATAAAATACAATTCAAGATTGTCATTCCGACTACCCCCCAAATATGTTTAAGACTATTTTAAGGTGATTTTTATATCCTCAACTTAAGTAAATTAAGATTGTCACGTAATAACACTTTACGAAATTATTAATTTTTTTTAAATCACAACTTGACAACAGCTTCAGATAGAGGGGACCATTGTGGAACCTGTCAACCTTCTAACTATTTGCAGAAGATACATAAATACTTTCTTAAATACCCAAAATTGCTTACAACGCTTTATATAGTAACTTGTAATGAAATTTCACATAAGCCGACGAGGAAGAATTGTTTTATTGTTTTTTAATATTGAAATTCCTATAACGGCACAGTTATCATAATATTTTCTTTACACTAATTCTTAAGGATACGTATGCAAAATAGTTTGTTAAAATCTTTACCCATTCTCATTCTGAAGAGAGAAATTCAATTTTGTACAAGAATTTGTAACGGCATAATTATTTTGACATTCTATAATTTCATCTCATTTTGTCTTTTGTGTTAAGCTTTAATACAAAGCGGTCGTTGTTGAGTATTAAGTATTAACATTCGATGAAAGATAAATAAAAAAAATTCTATTATTATTGTGTAAATATGGGAAAAATATCGGAATTAACTAATACCGTCAGGAGTGAAATTATAACCAAGTATAATCTTGAAATATCTGTAACAAATATTGCCAAGGAGTACAATGTACCTAGACAAACCGTTTATTATCAAATAAATAAATGTAAAGAAACAGGATCTGTCATTAATTTGCATCGAACAGGAAGAAAACGTAAAACAACGGCAGTGGAAGATCGACAAATTATCAGAAAATTTAAACCTAATCCAGGTTTGACACCCAAAGCCGCTGCGTTGGAATGGAATTCGCACTCTGATAGTCATTTAAGAGAAAGAACAGTTCGACAACGTCTAAAAGAAGCCAACATTAATACATATGTAGCAAGATAAATTCCATGTATAGCCCCAGGGAACCAAATTAAAAAGCTAGAATTCACAAACAGATACGTGGACAAGCCCCTATCCTTCTGGCAAAGCGTCTTATGGACCGACGAAAGTACTTTCGAGTATCACTCGTCAAAGAAAAAAGTTTTTGTTAAACTAGACCAAAAAACTCGAAAAAAACCGCACCTGTTGTCGAAAAAGTTAATCATGGAGCTGGCACAGTCATGTTCTGGGGCTGTAAAGCATATAAAGGCTTGGGAGACTTGGTTCCCTTCGACGGTTCGATGAACCAAAACCAATATTTGAAAATTTTAAATGAACACACATATCGTTCTGGCGATAGGTCGATGGGACCGTAATTTATTTTCCAACAGGACAATGCGCCTTGCCACAAGAGTAAAATGATTAAGACATTTTTGACAGAAAATTGCATTGAAAATTTGGATTGGCCACCCCAAAGTCCGGATTTGAATGTGATTGAGAATGTTTGGTCATATGTGAATATTTTGACTATATGTCAAAATACTTATGCCACCTCCTAATTTTTAAATTAGTTGCATAGAATGCAAATTTAATTTAAGAAGTTGTGATTTTATGTTTTTTAATTATTAAATAAATGCTACTTTGATTTAAAAAAAATTTGGAATTTTTAATTATTTGGAAATCTGAAAAAATTCAAAATGATAAAATTTCTCAGGAGTCATAATAAATATGCCGACCACTGTATTTTCAATACAAACTATCCTTACAGAATCCGCTTTTCTGGGATATTTTGACGCTAATTGCGCGAAGGGCGAGACTTTATTTTAACGTTCAACCTGAATTTTGAGCTTTGGTGCCATTTACTTATAGTGGAACTGTATGACAAATATTTTTGTATTAAATTTCAGCCCGCTATTTTGTTGTTTAAGGAATGTTGTTCGCCCTTTTCCAAGTAAAAGCAAGAGGGTTAAAATTTAGAATAAAAATTTTCCCTGGAGTATTGTACATAAAAGTGCTGAATATAACTTTTACCAAAAATATTAGGATTACAAGATTTCCTGTGCCGATATTTTTGTGTCCCTTCTGCCCGAATCCTTTATAACGTTGTTTCAATTTTATTTTATTTTCGTATTGTACAATGTAGTTAAGGAATAACTCTAACTCAAAAATTCCATAACAATTTGCTAAAAAAGATTGGCATAAAATTAAACCTAAAAACAATGCGTACGACGTATGTGGCTTTCGCATGTATTCTTTTTACGTCAAATGCAGGACAACATCAGCTGGATCGCACTACTATGCTGTAAAATATTATCTGCACCAAAACGTAAATGTGAAAATAAGGCCAAGTTCCTATCTAGCTGATTTGGTAGCACATAGAAGGATTCAAAAAAATTTGCCAAGCTAACAAGCTGCCTAGAAATGGGATGGTATGGTACATATGAAGAACTTGGTGCTCATTTTGTTCTCAGTACTTTTTACTACCGAAATTTTTGGATAGGAATTGGCATTATTTTCACATTAATGTGTATTTTTATTTGGTAAAAGTGTCCGTTTGCAGATATTTTCCCTAGCCACCACCTTTATACCGAGTGAGCCAGTGAGTGAGTGCAAAAGTACCAAAATATGCACTTTTTACACCTTCATATCTCGGGAAGTTTTTATAGTAAAACTTGGCCTATGAGGCTACCTATACGTAGAGTTTTTATGATTCAAGTTTCATTATTTTATGAAAAAAGGATGGCAAACTTGGTCTGACGCCTCTCGTGTGCCTTAATACTATAAAAAAACTTATAGAATCAAAACTACAAAGCTGTGATGCTTTTGTTGGGTGAAAATTTGAAAAAGACAACTAAGGAATCCATGTGAAAATATAATCCAATTACAATTTCATTAATTTCTGTGTCAATAAGAAAAATGTGTTTAAGTGTGATCTTGTCGTTTTACAGGAGATCAATTTTGAACTTTAAAGTTGATTTAAAAAAAACATGATCGTTATATACGATTGGGAAAAATTTCGATTTGTAAACTCAACTTATATTTCTTAAAGTTCTTATTCCTAACGAAATTGTAAGTTGAGTTATTTTACTGTTCCAAACGAAAAACAGAAGCAGAAATGAAAACCTAGGGTTTCGCCCACAAAGTTCTTTCGCTTATTTAGTTTTCAAGTTTTCAAGCCCCTGTAAAAGCACCTTTTTCTGTTAAAAATATTCTAGCAAAAGCTTCAAATTTCATACGTTTTTTTGGGTTTCAGCTTTATTGAGTAATTTTCTAGCAAAAATTTACGGTACAAACAACAGCGACAACAGAAAGTTGTTTGTCTATGAGCGCTTGCGTGCTTTGCATTCTAAATTACAAATGTTTTTTCGCAACCAAATTCGAAAGGGGAAGGTAAGCCAGTAATAAAGTAAGGTTTTAGAAAGTTCAAATGACAATTTGATTGTAATAAAAGTAGGTTTGTTTTTTATGTTCTGCTCTTAAAAACAATTAAATTATGAAGCGATTTTTGGTGAAAACACATTCTATTGTTTATGCAAATCCTCTTTCTTTCCTTGGCTTACCCTATTTTTCTAGCATTTCACTACTGATGATGTTCGTACGAGTATTTGCATATTGCATGTGTGCTGCCATAAATTTTTTATGTTAAATTTTATTTTATGTTAAATTATAATCACCCAAATGCATGAAATTTATTCTATATCATGAAGATATTTTGTTTTGGGGAATATTTAATAAACTTGATCATGTTGATGAGTGTTCTTTTTCGTACGAATGAATAAACAAGTTTCCGGAAATTCTTAAGCGTTTGCTGCTGTTCGTCATACTATTGGCATATGGAAGGAAATTTTTTATGGTATTTTTTTCTAATAACAAAATTGTATTGTCTTTTTCGTAAAAAAATTCACTTTTCACAAAAAATTTCAAATTATCGTCAATCCGTTATCATTTCGCTTAAATGTGCTTCCTACCTATAGAACGTGAAGACATATTATTTTTTTATGCGATATCTATTTGCCAAGTTATGGGCTTCAAGAGTGTTGCCGTTGTTGAAATTTAATTCTTTCTTAAAGATTTTTTTTTAACTAAAATAAAATGTTACGCTGAGCGATATGTTCAGTAAATTTTTGCTTATATACAAAAATAAAAGAGGCCATTTCAAAACACGATTTTGGTAACTTGTCCCCCTTATAATTTTTTTGTTTGCTATTTTTTATCCCAGAGTCTTTAGTTTTCTGAATTAACTTTCTATTGTGGAACATCACGAAGTGTATTCCCTTGTATAATGGCGGAATAAAAATCAAAGCATATTTCATTTATTTCGGTGACTTGTGGTCATCCTACGATAATTATAAATTTACAATGTGTCCGTTCGGCAGTAAATGTGTTAATTCCCTTTGCTTGGAGCATAATAGAAAGTAAAAAAAAGTGAAGACAAATTTATTAACTTTTAGTTCAGTAGTAAGGCTATGATGCAACAAATGTTTACATATGTGCCTCCAGTAGATACGTCTTTTAAGCGCAAACTCCAAAAAAAAATTTATTGTACAACGCAGTCAGAGACAAATACCAAATAAGAGTCTACAAATGTCGAGTGAAATATACCATGTACTCACCACTCATTTCTGAAGGCAGAGGAGCAATAAAAACAATATAAAAAATAAAAAGGCAGCAAATGAAAGAAATTTCAAAAAGCTAACAAAAGAAATTTGATGACCTTTCTACTTCTGTTTTTAATAAACTTAATTTGCACTAAATTAAATGTGTATATTTCTGATTTGAATTGCACTAGTGTGAATTTCAAATCAGAATTGTATTAGTGTGTAAAATATAATAACTTTAATGCTGTGCTGCGTTCTTTTACGATATTTCATAAACCAGCCGACATACTCAGAGCGAGCATTCACATATCTTTTGGACCAATGCACATCAACTTTTTTTTCACATAACTAGCTAATAAGCATAACAAGCTAGTTTCGAAATAAAAAGCAGCAACAAAAAACTCAGCTTAGTATCATATTTTATTTTTTTTTAGTCCAAAAAAATAATTTGATAAAATCATAATTCAAAAACGGCAACACTCTTAAAGTCCATGACATGACAAATATGCACCATAAAAAATAACTCGTATGTGTTCATATTTATACCCACGCGAAGTACAGTTTTGGCTATGTGCCATCTTCAGTGTCATTTTTCGCTCGAAGATGGCACAAAGCCGAAACCGGTTTGTCTCCAAACCAAAGTGGACAAGAGATGACGGAAATTCGTTCCAAAAATCTACACTTAAATTTCTTTTTTAATAGGCCATAACACTCCAAAAATAAGACCAACAACATTAAAGCAACAGTATTTTAAAGTTCCTTAAAAAAAATCGTTCATATGATTACAACCCCATTGTGCATTTTTAAATTTTTTGCAACTAGTCGGATTTGATTTATACATTAAATTCTAAAATTGCTCTTTCACCACCAAAAATCAGGTCTTAACTGGTGTCCTGGCCAGTATATCAGCGAAAAAAATGCCAAGTGCAAGCTGTAAAAAAAGGGGCCGAAAGAAACTCGATTACAATTTGCTAGAGAGCATTGGACATGGGACATTCAAGTAAGTGGTCATATTTACGATTGGCGTACTTTCGTTTAAAGTAACGATAATTAATTTCATTTGTACGGCCCAAATGGCGACAATTATTATTTTTACGATATGATCAGAGAGGGTGGAGTTTTGATCTAGGGTGCCATAACGTATTACGGCACAATCGATTTGGCATTTCAAAAATGTCTTAAGACACTTACAACACTCTATTAGAATCAACTAGCCTTAAAGTAAATTATATTTTTGGACCAATTCTATGGGTTCTTCAACAAGATAGTGCTCCTCTACATAATGACCCAGTTGTAGAAGAAATCATTTGAAGGCAGGACCACAGTAGCAGTGGTTGTTGCCTGGAGCGCAACTAAACCCTCTTAGTCATGGCGAACACAAGCAGGCGCCTATATGGGGTGCTTACTAAGTTAGACGGATAGAGGTTAACTTGCCTTAAACCACGAGGGAACAGCATACGTTGAACGATGAATGGACTGAAAAGATATCTATCGCTATCATGCGCAATGCCGATGCCAGTCAACCTGCAGTCTACATCATTGAGTAAGGAGTAGCTCTCAACAGATAGACATTAATCAGGTTTATTTAACTCAAGCGAAATGAACCAGATGGGCAATCAAGCCTCGGGAGCATCTGTGTGATAACTCCGTAGATAAGGGAGAAAACGCTAGAGAAATTAACAAAGCGGAGTATGTAGACTTTACAACGGAAGCCAACAGCTGTGAAATAATTGATCAAGGGCACGACTATGAAAGTAAGAGGATTTAAAAGAGGGTTCAAGGACCACGACTGTAGAAACTTCAACCTAGTCCTGTTAAGGAAAAATAAAATTCTTGGACGCAGTGACATCCTGAGCGCGTAAACCTATAATCACACTGGAAGAGGAAAATAAGGAGCTTAGATTTCACAATATATGGACTATCTAAACCTTAGAAAGGTAGGACAGCTACTTTTGGGCAAGGTACCATAAAGCCTTACAGAAAACGAAAGTCATATCTCAAATCTTTTTTATCACAATTTAACTGCCCCCTGATTATTCGACGTTGCAATGAAAACCTATCATTTTCCAATCAAATTCAACTTCAGACTATCTTCAAAATGACACATATTTCTTCGCAACTATAACTCTGTAACTAATAAAATTTAAAACAATTCAAAGTTTTACTAACACATGCCTCAAATAAACAGTGATCGAATGCCGTTCATTGCCACGCAATAAAAACTGTAACGCTAAAGGAATAATTGGCATTAAAGTCAATAACGTTATTGGATATTTATGTTGCACTCTCTAAAGAAGACATGCAGCACGAGGCAACCATCTACAAACATGCATACATACATACACCCATCCGCACATGGACAATTGGGTAAATTAACATCTTAAACATGATGTTTTCATGTTACACGACGGTGGATCAAATGGTATTTGCAAACTGTCCGCCTTCAGCAAATAGTGCCACTCCTCGCTTCATTGTGTCTTCTGTTTTATTCAACAATTTCTTTTCGTAGGCGCTTTTTACACCCGGCAATAACAACCGGTGAGTGTAAGCTTGTATTCAAGTTAAATGGTTGTAGTATTCAAACGTAAAAGTGCAACATCAGCATGTGCCTGCCACATACTTAGTTTGTTGTGTTTGTATCTTTGCTGGACTATTTGTATGGCCATGTATTAGATGCTGATAATAATGATGATGACGATGACGACGACAACAATGACGATGCAGAAGTCGCACACGAAATGAATAAGTGTCTCGTTGTCTAACTGGCAACAAGTGCTGGATTCAACAATATAACCAATAACTAAATAAATATCTGAGCAAATATCCATATAAAATTACCCGTAAATGCATGTTTTGCTACAATGTTGCCTGTTGAGTTGGGCGGGCGTACTTTCGAGAATAATTGTGAGAGGGGTTTATAACCACCACCGCACCAGTCTTGCGACACAATCGGATGGTAGTCTTAACACCAGGTGTATAAAAATGCGATCACCAATGCCGCTGTACAAACTTGTATAGGTAGTAATTAAAGACTATTGCTGCTGGGACCCTAGTATTCACCTCTTGCAATGGTGCTGTTCTATTAACAGCCTGCAAATGGAATCTGTACCATGATCTTCCCGGAATTCAGGAATCAAGCTTAGGGGTCACCAACAGCCTTCGCTGGCAACGAGATAAACATACTGAGTCCACCATATATTTCGATTGGGCAAAGGTCGTGAATATTATGATCATAAACAGTTAAAAGGTAGCAAGTTACCCGGTCCAGCCAAACCTATGTTTTATTTTTAAAAGTTTTCACCATTTTGTTGTATTTTTTTTTTCTTTTGGCCCCAAACCCCTAGTGATTCCCTTTAAAATAAATCAACCAAAAACTACAGCTCTGCATTCGTGTAAGTTTGTTGTTAATACCGCCAAAAAAAAAAAAACAATAAGAAAACTCTGTGGATAAGTCACTTATCCCAACCTGCCTGCTAGCTGATCATCTTTGCTTAAACTTTTGCAACAAAAACAAGAAAAACAAATCGTGTTGTACAAAATGATTTTTCTTCGCTGCTGCTGGCAGGCTTTAAGACAGGCTTCCGTTAAATGTTTTACAAACTAAACTTTAGTGTGATGGCGATTGTGCAAAGTACGGGGAGAAGTGCGGCTTCCTATAACGTGTGGCATGATGCTAAGCTGTGTAGTGTGGTTTGGGTTATTATGTAATCCAGCGCATTTACAATGGGATGATCTCATGTGGATGGGCGCTTTATACACGATAATGATGCTGACAACAATAATGATGACGACGATGATCTTAAGCTTAAGCTTATGATGCTTACATTTGGCACAAGTACAGCAACAATTGTGTCGAGGTTTTGCACTCGCGCTTAAAAGCACACAAAACAAACCTACCTGTAGTATGATGGAGTTTTACTCGCAGAAGGGACAGACAAAACAGCCACCATTCAAAGAAGTTTCAAGTTCACATTTGTTGCTAACTTCTGATTATCATTGAGACAAAAAACATGAAGAGGCGCTTGGATCAGACTTAGATTCATTCATTCAGCAGATGGGTATGTATGTACATGTGCAGTACAACTTCTTCTTTGCTACATGTTGTAAATAAGTAGTCGTAAAAAAGTACCAGCTACTTGGTGCTACTGTTTTAATAATGTTTACATGCATACATTCATATCTCAATCAATGTTAGCTGGCTGGATGGCTGGTAGGATGGTTGGCTGGTTGGCTGGTTGGCTGGTTGGCTAGTAACGTGCAGCTACTGCATCTTCATCTTCATACTCTTCAGCTAGTGGTGTGGTATCCTTTAGATAGCACCTCACCTTCACGACCTTGCTTTCTTTGGCAAACGGCCTAAGTATAACTGAGAATAGTGGCACTGAAAGTAGTGGCGTGGCGTGGAGTGAGTGTGTAAGTGGATTTTGTGGTGCAATTGTTCAAGGCTTATTTTAGCTCCGTTAACTTGGTGGTCAGTTATAAACTTGCAGTCGTTATAGTAGTTTGTAGTTTTAGTACTTGTAACTATGTGTGCAACACATCTGTCCGTCCATTTATCTCTTCGTAAGTCTGCACCAATGTTTATTGTTTGTATGATTCACTTAAAGTGTCTGTTAGTTTTATACTTTTATTTGAACCGTTTCTATGTTTGTCTGTCCGACTGTCTATCGTTTGGTTTGTCTGTGCAAGTGTGTGCCTGTTTATATTGCAACAACACAATTGCTGCTGCCTTTATGTCTACTGTGGTATTCTTATGTGGCTCGTGCCTCAAACAACATTTGTTATATAACAATTTGTTAACAATGGCAATAAATCCATTTGTAGTTAGTGCAATTTACCATATTCCATGAAGAGTTATTATGTGTGTTTTTCTGCTATTTTACATTTTTAACAATACAATCCACCACAAAAAGGAGAGGCAGCTACATTTTTGATTCATTCATTTTTGTGTTATAACAGAAATTATTTTATATTCGAAATTTCGCAAATATGAAAACGAAAATTTATAATGAAATTGTGTGCAGTGAATTAACAATGTTTGGGAATTTTGGAAAACAGAAAATTTGATTCGGAATAAAGGGAAGTCATTAACAGAAGCTGTAGGTAAAGAGTTTTAAGTTTTATTGGTAATAAAATTCGGTGTTATAATAATATAATAATTCTAGTAAACTTACAGTGGATCTTTGTTACTCAATGGCGATCTTGATCTCTCTGCGGAAAAGGTTGTTCACAGCCCTTAATTGTGAAATTTAACCGGAGACTTTCAAAAGTTATGGCATCCTTCGTGGATATAGAGGGAGCCTTCAATAACGTGACCACTGTGGCCATTCAACATGCTCTTACTAGTCTGCGAGTGGAGGAGTACCTCAGTAACTGGCTGGTGTCTATGTTGAGGTCAAGAATAGTCACTGCAGATCTTGGTAACAGCAATATGACAAAACTAGTGGATAGAGGTACTCATGCTTATGGTTGTTAACACGATTCTTATGCAATTAGACGACAAAGGTATAAAGGTCGTCGCATATGCAGATGATGTTGTGATCTTGGTATCAGGACTGTTCCCGGACGTGATAAGCAATATCATGTCTGATGCGCTGGGGCTACTTAGCAACTGGGTGATGAGGAATGGCCCAGGAGTAAACCCGGACAAAACCAGATTGGTACTATGTACAACAAGGACCAAAATCCCTAGCTTCAGACTACCGCGGTTAGAAAACCGCGATATTCCTCTTACGAAGAGTGCGAAATATCTTGGTGTCATCCTTGACTCTAAGTTGTCATGGAGGCTGAATATTCAGCACAGAATCAAGAAGGCTACAGTAGCTTACTACACTTGTCGTAGGATGTTCGGTGCAAAATGCGGACTTAGTCCTTCTATAGTTAGATCGATGTACACAGCCATTGTACGTCCGATTCTTACATATGGATCTTTGGTGTGGTGGCCTGCGACAAGGAGGAAATATGTGGTGGACCAACTGTACAGAATTCAAAGATCAGCATGTATTGGCATTACAGGTGCACTGCGTGCTAGTCCATCAGAGTCAATGAATACTATACTGCAGCGTATTTCAAGCAGAAATATACGTGGGAATATTGGTATTTTTGTCGACAGTCAGGCGGCGCTTCTGTCACTCAAATCGTACAAAACTACGTCTCTGTTAGTAAGTCAATGTAAGAGAGAGCTGTCAGGGCTAGGGAGCCTAGCGGATGTTACCTTGGTTTGGGTCCCTGCGCATAGGGACAACTTTGGTAATGAACAAGCAGACAAACTAGCCAAAGGAGGGACCGCTCTAAATACTCCCAATGTGGAATCAGTCGCAATCCCCTTGGGGAATATTAAGAGCGGCATCTTCAGTCACTTTCTTAAGGAGGCTGATAATAGGTGGCGGAGACTGATCACATGTAGGGTCTCTAAAGCGATGTGGCCCTCTTTTGATTTTAGGCGCACTATGCAACTGATAGGTCGTGATCGGAGGAACTTATCGAGGTTGCTAGCAATATTAACAGTTCACTGGGTGTTAGCAGAACATGCCAGGCGACTTAGACTCCCCTATAATGACCACTGTCGCAGTTGTAAGGACATAGAGAAAGAGGAGACGGTTTTTCACCTTCTCTGCGAATGCCCTGCCCTGGCTGTCAGGAGACACAAATTTCTTGGAGACTACATACTGGAGGATCTCAGTGAGATACCTAGGTACCGTTTCAACGATATTTTAAGATATCTCACGGCTACGGGATGGATCTAGCTCCTTAGTCTTAGTGCGAGCATAGGCTCTAAGACACTATTTACCTGGCGAGTGGTATGGTCTTGTCAAAACGGGGTCATTCAGACCTTACTTGACAGCCTGCGTGCAGCTGGCTACCATGTAAACCAACCAATCTATTCAATGGTATTATCCGTATTTCCACCGACAATTAGAACCACCGCTGCCACCGGTGTTCATATAAAAATTAGCTCGTTTCAGGTCCATATTATTTTTCACAAGAAAAAACACAAAAAGTTTAAAATCTCATTCAGTACAATTACCGGCATTTTTTGTTAATGAAAACACACCCTTACTTGTTCCGAGCTCTTAGTTTAAATGTCTCCGTAGACATCTAATTTAAATGCCTCTAGCCACATGCATAAAGGGAGTATATATATCGACTCATTCGCATTATAAATTCCAAGCTAAAACTGAATAAAAGGATTGTTTGTGCTTTTATAGAAGACCATTTGTTATTTCTTTAATAGGAATTGAATATTTATAATCTAGATAAACTGGATAAACCAAGTAAAAATGAACTTAACAATCAATCTAATTTCGCTTTTAGGTTACTATCATAAGAAATTTAAAACCGTGTAAATGTACTATTGACTGGATTGGATATAAATCCATTTACTGTAGTCAACCGAATGGGCACAAAGAAGACTTGTCGTGATCCAGAGGGTCAGAATGTCGAAACCATTTTTCTTCTAGTTTGTGCCCTCATTGAGGCCGCATAGACCAGTGCACTTATATCCTCCGGGGAGTATAACTTCACGAAGGCACGAATCACTTTAACGTCAATCCTACCAAGGGTTATAGCTCTAGCCAGGGGGAATGTAAGCAGCTCTTTAACTCCACGTAAACCGCATGGTCATAAAGAAAGATCGGTTATTGATTTTATTATTTGGGATTAGATTTAGTTTATTCTAGGTTAACAATTCTTTAATATATAATATATTTAATCCTGCCTCGGTAGGCTAATGGGTTCGATTCCCACTAAAGTTCTCACTTGTTTCCCTATGGCGACAATTTAAGTTAAATTGATAACAACGTCATATTTATCTCTGTGGTCGTGATGCCAACTAGCTTCAATCGCATCCTCAAGGCAGGTTCCAACCTACAACCACAGAACAGAGGCAAGCACAACTACAATAAAAAAAAACTACCACAAACAAGAAACCCGTTAGAGAAGGAACCAGATGGATTTGTTCCCAACATACATTCCCAACCAAGGACACTTGCTCTTATTATAATTTATTTTGTCCCCCTATTACCTCCCACACACTTACCACAGCCCTGAAACAAACAAATTAGCTGCAAGCGAATCAATGATCTTGTTTCGATTATACGGAAATGACAGGAAAACTTGATTTAAAATTGCCACTCTTGTAAATATTTGCAAAAGTTTCTTTAGAAGCAGTTGCATGAATTATCATGCTCAAATTTCCATTTTATTCGATAATTAATGATCATAGCACTATTATTGATTTGATATTCCGACAGAATGATTTAATGTAAATTTTTTGAATGGATTTCCGTCATCCCTTGTCAACCACTGAATACCTAATCTAGTGTACTTACTCACAGACGCAGGACAGATTATGTTCCCCTATCAGTAATTATGAGTGATGTAAAGATTAAGAAGTCAGGAGCTCTTAATGATTTTGACATGAAAATCTAGTATGATGTTTGATGGATAAAAAACATGCTTGAATTTGTAAAAGAAGCATTCAAATGTCTCTGCTTTTTAAAATGGTGCAAGAGATACTCCACCCTCAGAGAAGAGGGCGATGTTGCTTATTGGTGACAGTCGGGTATCCAACTCTATTGACTCCCGCTACTACAACCGAATATGCTTCAATGAAATTAGGGAATTACTTTCTGACACCTGAACATTTGTACGTAAAATACGTTCCATGTTTAGGGCTCATCCGTAACTGGTTCATTGACCAAATAAATACAAAAACACTACAGGTAATCTCGTTCTCTAGCCGCATTGTTCTTATGCGGCATAAACTATGCTGAAGTCTATCCTACCACTCTCGTATAGGGAAATTTCATGGAATGTCTGCATTTCAAGACCGGCCTTAAACCTAAGAAACCAGTTGTAAAGTGATTTGTACCCCCGAGCTAATCATTTCAGTTAAATAAAAGTAAAAATATTCGAAGATGCCTCTCTCAAAGCATGAAGTTTTATTTTGACGAAATTATTATTCTTGTGAATTTCTGCACAAGATGCATCCCTGATCGCATGCAAATTAGAATTTTGTGAAATTGTTCAAAAATCTTAGCAAATCGGAAAGATCCGTCAAAAAATCTGTCACATATATTGTAATTTAATATACACTATCCTATTTTTTTAAGCGACGTAACAACGAGAAAAAAATAGTACGACCAACAGGAAGTTGAGATAGAGGAGTGAATTAATGATATAGATTCTTCAGTTTGTCAGAATAAAATCAATATTATAGAGATATAAAAGTAGAATTTGATGTCCCTAAAACATCTTGATGTCAGTAAAATATCTTCTAAATAATTTCAAAAGCAATCTTTGATTTGACAAAACATACTTATCCCTTCGATAAACGTCGTTGGAGCAACGGAGCATGCTAAAAAATCTAGACAAAATTCATGGTGAACAATTTTATCAGACATGTGCTCCTATTGAAGAACGCTATAAAGGCTAGAGTATTAACTCTTGTTCTGATGTTCGCACAGAGAGATTTTATTTAGATTTTTGCAATGAATTTCCGTCGTCCCTTGTCAAGTGTGGCTTTGAGACATACCGGTTTCGGCTATGTGCCATCTTAATGTCTTATAGTAAAATTTTAGGGTAAATATTTTTGCACGATATCCCCGTCCGCTTTAAGGGGAGTTTTTTCTCTTTTTTAAAAAGCGCGAAGAACTAGAGTATTAAATGTTTTTCTCGTAGCGTTTTACGGTATATTCAGACATGCTCCTTACTTGCGCAATTAGGAATTTTTCGCAATTAAGTCTTTAATTGAGCTCAATTTACCATGCAAGAACTCAATTAATGCATTGAGCAATTAGTACCTAATTGCCTATGCGACCCCGTTGAAGTGTGTTTAATGAACAGAAAATTATGTAAAATTAAATATAAATAGACCGCTAACTAGACACGATAACTTACAACATCATTACTATGATTGTATAAAATGGACCACAAATGTTAAGCGCATTTCACACTATTAGATTGAGTAAACCGACCTGTTAAAAATTCAAATAAAGTGAGAAAGTTGTATAGAGTGAAAACGCTATGCTATGAATCTGTTAAAAAACGGATGGCAATTCGACAGTTGTATGGTTCTCTCCATTTTTTGAAAGCGGGTGAGACTTTTAACTTTATCAGGGTTGCATTTTTACAGAAGAAAATACCAAAAGCAGTTATTAAGCAAATATACAAGTCGACTGGTCGTAGGTCGTTCGACACAAAAACGGCCGATGTGCTTATCAGTAATCAATATATTTTATGCATGGACCGTAGTAATTGGCTTTTTTCATAAAAGTCATAATATAATTCTTATTTCTTTATATTATTATTATTATATTCAGAATATAACACTTATTTCTGCCCATCAGAATTCAAAATTTATTTCACCAAAAAAAAATGGGAATTAGAGAATAAAAATTGTTTCCGGGAAAAAAATTAAAATTTAAAAACATATGATTTTCTAAAAATCTAGGTTAATACCATAAAAATAGTGTGCTTGACATGGTTCTACGATAATTTTTTCCCGAATGTTTTTGTTTGAAAATTAAAAAATAATTCTTATTTTCGGTCCGTGATTTTGTTGCTACATTTTGGAAAAAAGAAAAATATCAGAAACTTCAGCCGCTAAAAATTCGTAATATTTGATATTGTTTGGCCATCGCTGCCGAAGGTATCGTTTCGGCTTCTTTCTCTGCTATTTGCTCGAATATTTTACATTTGATTTTTTTGACAGTCAAAACGATTTTTATCAGATTTCTCTCAACAAAATTTCAACGAAAACCTATTTGTAGAATGGAGTTACCAGTCTAGCTATCACTTTCATATAATAGTGTTACCTGAAAATTTTAAACACAAAACTCGTTACACATAAGCCATCTGAGTAAACTAAATTGCATATGTATGAACATTAAACTTAATTGACTCAATTAAGGTGCATGTCTGAACATACTATTACATAACAGTTCTTAAAACAACTTATACCTACGATGTAAATAAGGAACGAAGTGTTGTTCTTATTCAGATTAACCATAACAATGCTCAAAATCGTGGGAACTTTATCTCCCCCCTCGACCAGATTCTGCTGCCAGAACTAGGTTATTTTTGTGTGTTGTACAGTGTCATTGGTCCTTATATTAATCAATTAAATCATTGTAGCGATCTTCAATAGGGTAGGAGTTAAACTTTTAATAATGAAATTCAAAAGAAAATATGTTAGAAATAAATATTTGAGCTAAATTAGTTTGGTATATTTTAAAGAAATATTAAATAAATGTTTTTAAATATTTTCTATGCGTATGTATGTGTCTTAATAATTGTTAAGCTAATCAACAGATTTCATTAATCGCAAACTAACTAATTCTAAAGAAGCTTTTTTAAATTCAATTAATATTAAAAGACTAAAAAAAGTTATCAGCGACCAAACGAAGTATTTCCTTGATCAAAACATCAGTTACTACACATATCAGTTTCTCTGAAGGAGCCAACAAATGGAATACATCTACCCAACATCATCATAATACAACATCAGAACATCTGAGCGAAGACAGGCGAACACCATCTAATTGATATTCAATAAAAATTGTTGATTTCATGTGTATTTACGAACATAACTTACGTCTTTTCACTAAAATACGCCTTGAACATGGATTAATTGTAAGAAGAACATTTAACGAGCATGTTAAGACATACATATTCATGTTATAATACCAAATAATTGGCAAAAATTATCGTACAAATACATTTAATTGTTGCGTAAAAGGAAATTGTTCTTGCAACATGCAGCCATACAGAAAATACCAGACACATTTGTGCGTCTAAATGGAAACACACAAAACTACACATGTTTAGACCACGATGGAGAATTTAGTTGATAGTGGCCGGCCATATGATACAATACATCATTTAGCAATAAATTCAGCAGGGTAAATATTTATAAGACTAAAGACGTATGTCCTTTCTGACAAAAAAGTTCAAGATATGTATTCATTTATTCTTGCTTGTGTTTCTTTCTAAAAAAATATGCAACATTTATGAAAAACAGCTCAACATTTCAGAATGTTTAAAGAATTTTCAAACAAAAACAATCAAGTTTTCGTTTTGTTTTCTTCAATGTTACCTTCATTAGTATCTTTTCCGCCAATCTTTGAAGCATTATTTATTAGTCTATCTCACAACAGGCCTCAGATTCTGCTCTGTCTCAAAACGTTTTCTCCAAAAACAAACTTTTGCCTTTGTAACTAAAAACCCGAAAGAGAAATATAAGATGTCTTTCGTAAAATATTCATGAGAAAGTTGAAATTCTGACCTACTGAGTCGAACATTTATCCTCAAAGCCCATACCGGCTACGTAATGATAAGTAATCGGAAAGATTACTTTGATTTAAAAGATGATTAGATTACGATTATTTCCAGTTTCACATGATTACTAATTAATTACGATTAAATATAATCTAAAAATAATCAGGCTTAAGGATGCAATTACTATCAAATAATCAAAAGTAATCAAAAAAATGATTCGACTACTTTCAAAGATAACTTAAATAATCATAGGGAATGAAATGTAATCTTTGAAAGTAGTCGTGTTATTTTTTGGATTATTTTTGATTATTTTTGACTATTTGATATTAATCGCAAGTAATCCGGAGTAGTTTTCGATTATCTGTTATCGTGATCAATTAATAATTAAAAAATTCTTATCAGTGAATAATATAATCACTACGATCCTTTTTACAATTTAATCTAACTGATTACTAAACGTTATCGTGTTTTAACAGCTGTTTCCAAACCTTTGAATGCTCTCAGTATTTTCCTTAATTACTAAGGCTCTGATATCACAGCGATCAAAAGAAACGGTTAGCAACATCTTTATTTTGGATCGAGTCAGTCTTGGTTTTTCGTGGTTTTTTGTGATTGTTGGTTTAGTTTGAAAGCCACAGTCAGAGACATTCATTCGTGGCGTTTCGGGTAAGGGGATATTTTGGCCCAAATAAAACATTTCTTTGGCGACATTTTTGTAACGCATTTGCTCCATTTATTTAAGTACTCTCGTCATAAGCCCAGCTTTTACTTTTTTCATACCCAAACTATTCAGATAATGCTTCGCAGAGATCCTAATGATGCAATAATATCGGCGGCTACCACCATGAGGTGGTTAGGCGACCGGAATGAACAAGTTATGAACCAGAGTGTTAACTCTTCATACCTTTGTGTTGACTTTGTCCGAATCCCAGTAGGCTACCCTTACAGTTTTCGCCCCATACCTCAGGGAGGGTGTTTATGAATAGAAAGATCAAGATACTTTGCTTCCAGAATATTTTAAAATTTAATTATGACTTATGATGAATTTGCAGTTATAGATCAATATTTAAAGCCAATGAACTGTAAGATCAGTCCATTAATACCATCTCTTTTTGTATGGTAGTTCCACCAAATTGTGCACTTGTTGCCTGCACTAAATAAACTGTATTTTATTCAAGCCAATACAAGTGACTACAAGCCCAAACATTCATGCATTCGCCTGACCAGTTGCACTCAAACATACAACATGCGGACATAACTTAAGTTAGAATTTCTTGAGAACTCCTAATTATAAATACATTGAACAAGTTGTTAAACTTAAGAATAATTATGAATGTGGTAAGAGGTAAACAATGTACTCGCACGTATGTCTGATACTTGCTTGGTTTTATTTAGTTCTTGTCTTTTTTTTTGCTCTCATGCCATAACGAGATACAATTTAACATTTCTACTTGGTCTGCTTAAACAAGCCAAAAGATACATTTTGTTAAGCCAACAATAGGCAACAGCAATATTTGCAATGAAAGTCGCACATTTAAGACTCATTAATGTGGCGACATTTGTAAAATAGGAAAACTTGCCAATAGTTTTTTTATTTTGACGATTTACAGACAAATAGTTGTCTGTTTGCCACAAAAAAATTTATTTTTTTAAACAACAACAGCAACAAACATAATGCAACACTTTTGTTCGTTTCACGAATAAAAAAGAAAACTAAATATTCTTGTACATCGACGGACGATCTTTGGAAGAACAACAATAAGAGGATGAGTGTTTGAGCATAATGTTTGGTAAAACCACTAACTGCAGATAGCTACGAAAAACATATTCGTACGTAGTTGCAGTTACGAAAAAAGAATAGAGAATAAATAATGATAACAATAATAAGGCAATAAAAAACGGAACGGAGCGTTTTTAGCATTTTTAGTTAATTTTTAGCAAAAAAAACCATTTTCTTCAAATGTCCATTAACTTTCCTTTAATTTAAACGTGCGCTATTTGTAGGGTTGTTTTTTGCTAAGGCCGTATTCTGTATTGTGCTAACTTTATCGCAAAATAGAATAAAATCAATTTCGGGTGAAACTCCGAATTTTTTTCGAAATTTAAATTTCGTTAATTAATTTCGAAATTTTTTGTTGCAAAATTTTAGTTAAGTTCGTAGTCAAATTGAACTGTTTTGATAACAGCCGGGAAGGTATACTACTTTGTTTGTTTATAATTTTTGATTAAATGAAAGAGAATGGATCGTATATTGATAAATATTTTATTTAATGTCGGCAATTATGTATGGAATAGAATATCAGATAAATGTCCGCCTCTGTTAGCCTCACAAATGCGAGCCCTTTTGAACACATTTTGCATTACATTCTCACACATTTCACGCGGTATTTTATTAATTTCATCCCGAATATTTTGTTTGAGTTGCTCCAGCGTTTCTGGTATCGCAACAAAAAGAAGTCCGGAGCAGTCAAATCAGGCGACCGTGGAGGCCAATCAACATCACCATTGCTTGTAATAACTTGTTGTGGAAAGAGGTCTCGCAGTAATTCCATTGTAATCCTGGATGTATGCGATGTGGCACCGTCTTGTTGAAACCACATGTTAGTCAAGCCCAAAGCATGCAATTTTGGCGTTAAAAAGTTTGCAATAATATCACGATATCGCTCCCATTGACAGTTACCGTTCCGGCGTTTTCAATTTCAAAGAAATATAGTCCAATGATTCCTCCTGACCAAATTGCACACCAGACTGTCACTTTTAATGGATGCAAAGGCGACTGATGAATAATTTAAGGATTTTCCATTGCACAGAACCGACTATTATGTTTATTCACATATCCATTCAAATGAAAATGTGCCTCGTCACTCATTATGATTTTTTCATGAAAATCGGGGTTGTCATCGGCGAGCTGTAGCATCCTATTGGCATATGTACGGTGGCGTAGATGGTCTTCTAAAAGAAGCTCTTGTGTCAACTGAATCTTAAATGGAAACAAATGCAAATCTTTGTGCAAAATTGTGGCCAAAGTTGTTATTTGAAGACCAAGCTACTGAGCACGGTGTCGAATTGAGGTTGATGGATTGTTTTGAACACCTTCTCGAACAGCAGTAATGTTTTCTGCCGATTTTGCAGTACGTTGTGGTCCATGCTTGGGCCTATCAGCTACAGTCCCTCTTTCTTTGAAATTATTCACTACACGATAAATAGTGCGTCTTGTTGGCACGTTGTTTCTCCGAAAAATTTCACATAACTTTCTCATCGTCACAGTAATCGATGACTGATTTAGATAACATGTTTTAACGATTAAAACACGTTGGTTTACCGAATATTTTTCCATAATAAATTTGCCACGTCTCTTCTTCACGACTGTCAAATATGAACTGTCAAGACTAATGTTTTCCAAAATGGCAGCAAAACAAAGTAGTATACCTTCTCGGCGGACACCCTGTATTAGTTTTGCCATTTTCATTTTTTTAAATTTTAGAAGAAAACCCGAAGTTGTTACGATTTTTCGCTTAAATTCAGGTCTTAGGCACAATTAATACTCCCTAATAGAATTTTTAAATTTTTTTAGAAATAAGAATTTTTTTTTAAATTTTGAATTTTTTTCTAAAAGGTAAAACCTTAATTTTTGATCCTTTCTTGTTAAAATTTTTATTTTTTGTCCACTTTTTAAAAAAATTTTGAATTTTTTTTAAATATTTGGAACCAATTTCCATCATGCCTTTTTATGATTGGAACAAACCGGTTTCGGCTATATATTCGGAATTGTGGGCGATTTGTTTCAACGATAACTTCTAATAAACATTAGAAATATATTACAAACTGAATTCTTCTCCGATTACTTTAAATTTTCTAATGCAAAACAATATCCCAAGGTTTGACCGCACTGCACTGCTGATATTACAAAACAAAACATTTGTCTTCGATCACTTACTAACATTTGAAGATCAATTCGATCATTTGTGGTATTTTATTTATCAGCTCAAAATATTGTAAATATAAGTTTTTATGTTGTTATAAACGAAAAATGTCCACTCAACACCATTCTCGTCTTTCTATTTGGCTTCTGTGTTTTTTTTAGCAGTTTTAACTGCTTTCTGTATCTTTAGACTGCTGGGTATAAACGAGTATTTTATTTATTTATGAAATTTTCTTTTTTTGTCCACCAAAGTTACAATTTATGCTGCAATTACTTGTAGTTGCAGATTTTAAAGAATCGTTTTACGGAGAACAACATTAACGAAGATGATTAAGGTAATGATGTTTTGATAATGATAATTATGAGAAATTCGTGATGTAATGTCGTCAAGATAGTGACCAAACTTATGTCTCAAAGTCAAAGCCAAGTTCCATATTCATCTTAGTGGCAAATAGTTGTATCAACAACTGCTATTTTGTAAATATGTATGAAGCTGCAACCCACAAAAAAAAAAAACGTTACAGTAAAAATACAGCAGCACAAAAAAGTAATAAAGGAATGAAAGAAATTTATTAAGCAATGTCGACTTTATTTTACGCTACTTAAATATACAATTTAAATATGAGATACCAGCTGGATAAAAGCTATTAAATTAGGTGGCACACTATGGGATTTAGTTGTTAGAGCTGTCAAAAATTCCATGTGTGACAAAAATTATAAGAATATGATTTTTTAAAAAATTTCATTAAATAATATTTTTTATGCCATCAGAGTTGCTTTTTGTTTCAGCACTTTTTTGTGTGATAATGTGGCATAAAAATGTTATATAATTCCTTGAGGTTTTCTTCTGAAACCCCAAAGAAAACATTTTTTGTGAATGCCAAATTAATTAATAAATTTTGCTCTTAAATAGTTTTTATTCTCGAGGCTTTCATCGCCGGGCAGTCTTGTGCCGTGCAAGACATACATTTCAGATTATCGCTTTCGTTAGGAGGCCCGAACAGGAATGATTTCCATAAACCTTCATGACCTTCACCTTCTGACTTACAGTGTAGATAACAACAGTAGCGGCATTTCTCGGTTAGAATAATATTCACCAAGTGATGATGGCAAGTCTTCTTGATAATTTAACCCAACATGATATATTGCTACCGTGGTAGATAATATCCTGCTAACCAGTTTAACACAAGCCCAAAATTGACCAGTGCCAATGAAGAAAATAACGTTTGATGCCTTACTAGGCTCGGTGTGAAATTTCATGTGATGGCAGGCTAATGCCATTCTCAAAGCTCCCGGCCATAGACATCAAAAAGCATGTACTCTAATCTCTTACTTTATTCATACCGAAATCAAAAGTACTGCAAAACCTTAGAGTGCACATGACAAAAAGATCACAAAATCGAGTACGTCATAACTACACTGAAAGTACATATTATAATGATTATTGCTGCAGTAACACTACTATCACAAGCACTTGCAGCTGTCCAACTAAGCTCTTACTCGCGTATAACAGAGAATTCGGTGAATTTACACTCCCAACCAACGCAGGTAGTCGTTGTAACGCTGAAAAGACATAACTAACGAACGAATGGCCGATAGACTGCTGAATCGCCAGACGCACGAAAACAACAACAACCATAAAAAAAGAAAGAAAATAAACTTAAAAATTTACTTTTGAATCTAGTTTAGAAAAATCACGTTTTTATTCAGTTACTCGCTCGCTCCCCGCTCCTCGTTCTCAAGCACACACTCCTTCCTCAACAACGTTGTGGCATTTTGTTTTTTGCACTTGATTTTTTGTAGCACAAAAAAACCAAAACTGGATTTCCTAGAAAACGATTTATTATCGTTGAATATTTGTTGAATTTTTTTCCTCTCATTTTGTCTTCTCCAGAATCTATGGACGATCATACAGCAGCATCAGTAGCAGCCAGCATCAGCAACAGTTGTTGTAACATTATACAAGCGATACAACTCAAATGAACATTTTAGTATTCTGTATTTGTTTAATTTAAATTCAATAGATGTTTTCATATCAAATTATTTGGTATCATTTAAGCCGTGATTACTACCATCTTTGTCGTCGATTGTACGTGAAGAGGAAGAAAAAATGCATTTTTTCTTGTTTAATACACAAGTCCAACAATAAATACATGTGTTAAAGTATTAACAATTGATAATTTATTAGAGAAATTAATTATTCCGTATGCGTAAATATGGGAGCACATCTGGGATTTGAATTTTCGATAAGTTGTGAGAAATACGAATTTGTCATGGTCTGAATAATACAACAAGTTTTGACCTTTCGCCGCGATCTGCTGCGGTCTTTAGTAAAAACTAGACATTCAGTGACAATTGTTGACTACTGTCTCAGCCTTTTCTCGGCACCGCCCACAAACACCATTCTCTAAAATTTTTTTATTTCGCTGAAATTAATTTAAAATACTTCAATTTTATCGCTTCAGTTTTTCGCTTTCCTACCTAATCACTTATTAAATCCCAATGGAGCTTACCCCAACCATTGCAAGATCTTAGTACCTGACACATTATTACACAATACCAAGTCTGAGCTCCAGTTCGCTGAAATCCGCAGCAGATCATTTGATGCTTCAACTCTCTGCACGTGGTTGGACTGGGCTAGAATTTTATGCAATCCTTCCAATTCGTAGTCATATCCTTGATTATATGCCTCCAATTAAGGTTTCAATTGTACCTTCCTTCCGTTAACACTTATTACCCTTTTGTGCTTCAACTCTATGCCATAATGTTTTTTTCTTTACGTGGTTGGACATGGCTAGGGCTTCCAGGGTTGTCTACTTTATAAGTTTTTCGCGATCATCGACTTGGGGCTTCCGTTGTACCTTCCATTCCTCTAACTTTTACCTCAGTGCACAGGAGAGATAAAAGATCCACCTGCACCGAGTTGTGCATTACGCAGATAATCCCATACAAAAGTGGAGGGGAAGTTGTTCTATTGAAAGCCTTCGTTGCAATGCAACGCCACATTGGTCCTGGACCAAGATCTTGCCGCGATTTGGATATAAACCACATTCACGAAATGTACCTAATTAACCACCAGTCTGGGTTTTGCGTTCCAGGGGCTACTGGTTTCCATTGTACCAGTGTGTATATCAGCACTGGTGAAACTTAGAAATGTCTACCGTTCTTCAGTTTAAGGAAAAAGCCTTGAAGGGAAAAGGCTGTGAAGAAGGGATCACCAAGAATATATGCCTCTGGCAATATAACTTGAAACTGGTATTTAGAGCCGGCCTGCCGATCGATTACCTCTTTTCCTTGTCTAATTTCGATAACACCACTCTATGAGCCTGATCTCGGCCGCTACCACTAGGAGGTATAATTAGAACTGAGAACAGCATTAACTGACAATATTTCTCCAGTTCAATTCATTATCAGTTCCTATAGCTAAAAGACAATAACAAAATTTGTTGTTAATATACTCAGAGAAATCTAGCTCGCTCGCTATCATAACAAAAATGAAAACTTTAAGTTGCTTATGGGCCTACTAATCGAAAGTTTGATATCAAATTGGTAGACAAGTTAAGAAAGTGCATCACATCCTCAACGTACACTGTGCTGCATAAAACTTTTAACATATGTATATGTAATTATTTTATTTGATGTCTGTTTTTTCGCTGTCACCTTTTTCATTATCAAAAAGAAAAAACATGGTTGTGGCATAGACAGGATAACCATATTATATTCTCTACAACAATGTATTCTTAGGGCAAACATATAATGGTTATTTGAAAATAATTTGAAATATTATTTTCGTTGCTAAAAAAAACTTAAAGTTTACAATTAATCATGAAACTTTAACTGTTTGGGTAGGATTAAGATCTCACAGACTGCAAAATGGAAATTTTATATAAAGTTTTTGCACCTGTTACCCAGGTGGCTGTAGCAGAAAATTTTCATATCGATCCCGTAGTCTAAAAGTACCAACGGATCAATAAGCGAGCGAGCGAGTGCTTTAAAGCAGGCTCTGCAGTGGGTTGTGACGTCAACAATTTATTGCAAAATTCACTTTATAAAAAGTAGCGCGAGCTGCCACATACTAAAACCTTTTAAGGAAAAGTGTTTATTAGAATTCGTTTCTAAAATGCAAAAACGTGAATGGGAATGTGGGTAATAAAACCAACAAATGAAGTTGAGAAAAAAGCCAAATAATTTGTTTGAATAATCCTTTGAAAAACAAGTAAAAAAGTTTCCAATGTTTTGAACATTATAGTACCTGTTCTGATCGTGGGAAGTTGTACATATTTTTTTTCATTGTAGCAACCGAATTTGTTGGCAAGCGAATTATACAGTCTACAACTTTCCAATACATTGTAATATTTTACCCAAAAGCAACTCCACACATAATTATTCCTTACATTACTTTCATTTACTTTGTCACGAGTTTTAGTTGAATTAATATGAAATTTATGTATTTATTTTCACAAGCATCATAATTTTTAATTACATAATACGCATGTGAAATCCAACGCATCAAATTAATTTAATCAAGTTATTGTGATGTGTAAATAAATCTGTATTTGCTTAAGTAAAAGTATTTTTTTCCCATATTTTTTTTTTAATTTTTTATAATATTCTCCGTTTTTTTTTCTTTTGCATTTGAAACATCGAGTTGAAACATGAACAACAAAAAAAAACAATTCGGTATGAGACCACTTTTAAAATATACCACAAGTTTAAAATTAAACAATAACAACTACAAATACAAGTGCAATTAAAAATAACAACAGCAACAACAACAAGCAAAATACAACAGCAATATCAACAAAATGAATCTATTCATAAAAAAAAATTTAAATGCATTTCTATGAAGGCAGTCCGTCAGTCCCATAAGTTTAGGTACCTCAAAACGAATGAATGAAATGAAAAAACTTATTGAAACTCCCATGAGATCTCTTTTCTGGTACAGAAACTCCTATGAACACTACAATTTCATGCGGATAAAACAACATATGTGAACATTTGGGGTTATTTCTATTCAGATTTCTCTTGAAGAAAGCAGACGTAAACAATTGTAAATTTGTGCAAACATTTAAAGCATAAAACATTTTTTGAAATATATTTTGAAATATGTTTAGCAATAAGAACGTATGCTGATGCTTTTTTATATGAAAATAATTTCAATATCTTAGCAACTGTTTGCTCAAGTATTTCGTTGATGCGGAAAACTATTAACATCGTCCAAAATTTTAACCACAAGAGTTATTATTAGTGTAGGTTGGATATCGAAGCATACCGATCTCCTTTCGAACGCGTTCCTTCCTCAAATTGATTTCAGGCAACCGATTTGTAATTTACGACTACCTAACTCTCATTCCACTGTACTGATTTCAGACTGTCGACTGGTGACGTTGTCTCTTGTAATTGCTAGCATTTGCTTATAACTTCCATCCCCCCAAAGGACTGAATGTGAATTCTCGCCTGTTTCAGAGAGACTAAGATTTTACACACGATCCACGCAGTTATCAACTTCATACTTCTAGTCCAACATACTACTCGTATAAATAAGTGCAGGATGATACAATAGTAGGCTGACTAAATAAAAAAAGGATTAAAACAAATTGTTGAAATAAAAAACCTCTAAAAAAATAATTTACGCAACGAATTGCAAATTCTCATAAGCACAAATACTCCAAACGCAAATGTATACACGTACACACACACACACACACACACATAGACGGCCGTAGAAATATCTGAATATTTTTGTCGTATTTGTTTGTTTATAAATTTGTGATACGAAGGGATCGAAAGGAGAATCATGGTAGAGATATACAAAATAATGTAGTCATACATGTTGTTGTGTGTGTGTGTGAGTTTTTTGCATTTAATTGTCATCAGGATTTGTATGCGTTAGCAAACAGGATAGCGAACGCACATAAGTACCACAAATGCACACACACACACACACGCACACTCAAACCCAAACACATTTCATTTACATACAACCAGTGAATGTCAGAATATTACAACAAATGCGTATGCATGGCTCTGCATCATTCGGATACACTAACAATAACAATTGGCAAAACAAACAAAAATGGAGAAAAAAGTTTTGAAGGATAAAAAAAAATCAGATTGGATGGCGACTACTCAGCATCGTCAATATTGCGCCAGTTGATGAGCATAATGATGATGACGAGCACACATCGTTATCATCATTATCCGAGCAGCAACTTCCATACGCTAATAAACAAGCAAACAAACAAACAATAAAATAGATAAACACACCAACAATGAAAAACTCAAAATATGGAAAGAATTCAACAACAACAAAAAAACAAAATTATAAAATAATGGCGAACAATTCAAATATTAAAACTGCGTAGAAAACTGCTGCTTGATTGTTGGTTGGTTGGTTGGTTTTTTGTTTCATTTGGTTCGTTTCGTTTTAGTTTGAAATTAAAAAAAAAAAAAAAAAGAATAGGTGTTTGTTCCACCCGAGCTTATGTACATCGTAGGTTTCGGTTACCACCACTCGCTGTCGTCCATCAAACGTTTTTGAATGCGTCACTGAATTTAGATGATGTTGATGTAACTGATACTGATGCTTGATGTATGAGCACATGAGATGACGTTGATGATGAGAAGATGAACTCAAGTGTTGGCAAGTACTAATACCCGTATAGTGTAGGACACACTCGTACTCACGCATACACACATACATACATTCACGCATATTCTGGCTTATTCACATTTCGGTGTAGGAGTTATGGCGAGCGGATTTATTTTTTATCATTGACAAAAAACACACCCACAATTGGTCGAATTAGTCGGAATAAAAAACAAAGCAAAAAATTATTCCGGCCGATATAAACATATAAAGGACAACTATTGGACTCTCTTCAATCAAGGTTAATAGCCGAAAATGGCTAAATTCAAACAAATATTGTGAAAAGAAGGATTTCCAATATTTTTCCTCCATATGCAAATAGTTCTGATATGTTCAAAGCAACAAGATTATATTTTCTTCAATAAAATATGATTGACGTGAACAAATTATTGAAAAGTAGGTAGGTAGCGTAGCTTAACAGGCCCAGTTGGCTTCACGGATCCAGTATCCTTGACATACTTGAGCGAGAGAGGATTATAGAAGAAGAAAGAAACGTGGAGAAAAGTAAAGGAAAGCCGAAAAACTGGAGAGTAGAGATTTGAAGGTTAGTGTAGAGAGGAAGGGTTGAGTAGTCACTATGACTGTGTCGACGTGGTGTTCACCGAAAAACAGTTGCAGATCCTTCTGAAGGAATATTTTCCTAATTTCCACCTCCGATACTTCGTTGAGGATTACAGCGGCATAGGAGATGAAAAACAGTCTGCTCTTCCTCTTCATTGTGACTACTTCTGCAAATGTCAATTGCAGGCAACCCAATTTTCTTCGCGTTATTGCCAAATCTGCAATGTCCGATAATCGTTGCCACCATATCCCTTATTGGAGTCTTCGGAAATCTTAGCAGATCCCTGATTCATACCCTATCTAAACTTATATCTTGCGCAAACGGCTTGTTTCGGTTGAATTCTCCACATTGACGTAGAAGCCCCGCCAGGCCCCTTCCTACCTTCTATTTAAATTTGTTCAAGAAGACCTTGTAGAGTAGCCATTTCCTCTCTCCTCTTGGTCTCATTGAACAATACTCGGCATCTTTTCCAAGATTCCGAATTTGCTCCTGGGTACAGGGGTTTTAAGATGAATATTTTTACTCGGTATTAAATATTGTATGATTACGATTACGAATACGAATACTGCCCACTTGAAGAACGTTACACACTTCTAGGAATCGCAAATAGTGAGGAAGGGCTTTCCATAAGCAATTAATTTGGCTAATAGCCAGCCAAGCAGTGCAAAGATTGGAAACAGTGTCTTTCAGAAAGTTCATCACTAGATCCTGGTGAATTGGTACTTGCCACTTTCCCACGCTCCTACCTTCCCGTTCGTAGTAAGGAAAGAAGTAACCTAATACGCTTTATAACGTGATGGGAGGTCAACGATTGAACGATTTTTTTTAAATTGGTACGTGGAAATTACGAAATGACAATTTAATCATTTTAATATGGTTATAATATTGGGACTTTGAAACAAAAAATAATAATGATTGCTCAATCCTTTTCCAAGGTAAACCTTACCCTTTATTCACTTCTTAATCATATAATATTTTAATACGTTTATACTCGTACATGCTCATATGATGCTTCTAATTGCGAGTGCTATGCGCTCAATGCCAACGACGACACTTTTTGCAATGCTGAGTCAGTTAGCAAAGGACTTGCTGGCCAGAAAGACGACACTAAATACAGCGATTCAATTAATGGCGACCAATGAATGGAATCATAGGTTATGGCGACATTTCAGCATTTTTGACCCCAGATTCAGTCGTCCGAAACCTTGCTTTTCGAGAGGCGTTGACTGCTCACTCTTGAAGACCCGGGTTAACGGAGGGCACGGAATCCTATTCGAGCCATTTGGATGGAAAACAAAGACAGATCTGAAATGGATAACGAAGTAGGCGGAAATGTATACACGAGGAACTGAGAGTCAGGATGAAATATCAACGATGTTAAAAGCCACAAACTGGCTGTGCTGGTATAGAATATTCGATAGATAATTCTGATCTTCAACGACAGGCTCATCACAATTATGTCACTAACAGCGGCCTTTTCGATATCAAAACAGATGGCGATATATTCAAGAATCGCCTTAACATAGGTGCATAAGCATGAGATTTATATACGCAATTCATGACCTGTAAGCTGGCAAGGAGAGGGGCAAGGCTGCAGGTACCTTGATGAATTTTTTTGTTTTGCCTGTAAGAAGCAAATTATTAAAGCTTTAAGATATAACTCAGGCCAGCTGGGTTCTAACGCCATATGAAACCAGAGTTCTATTATGATTTCTGAGATCGCAGTTAAGAGATATCGTGGCAACGATTACCGGACGTTAAGATTTCGCAATCACGGGGTAGCCTGTACATTACTACTATAGAAGTTGTCACAATGTGGAGAAAAATCACCTTCTTCAGCCTCTCCGAGCTATTAAATGTAGGACTACAGGCAATACATTCCTTCGTAAGGAGCAGCAACAGCCTTTGGAATGACAACACGTCGACAGAAGTTCCTGATTTATAACTGCTGTTGTAGTTGGAGTTGTAGTTCTATGACATTGACTACGTAAATATTATTCTAGTGCTACTCTGTCATTTGCTATTGGGATGACTATTAATATTACTAAATAAAATTTCGTTCATTGCTACAAGAGCATTTTAATATTTTATTTTTAATCTACTACTAAAAATACTGCTACTAAAATGCAGTAGTAATAGCAAATGAACGAGTTCGAGTTTCAACATTTTTTAGCGACACTATTTTCTAATTTTTCGTTGCTATTGCTGCTTGTAGTCTAGTTTTTCAAGCACTAATTTGCACCCCAACTTGGTCAACTGGTCACACTAATTTTCCCCGAGTTTTTGTCTTTGTGGACGGCATGGACAAGTATTTACCAATGTCCCGTACATACAAACTTACAAACTCAGCTGCTAATAGTAAAAATAAGAAAAACTGAATATGAAAATATTGAATAAAAAAGTATAGCAAACCGAGTTGTCAGCCACAACGAAAATCTCATCATGCGTAAATCTCAATGAAATGATATGTTTTGGTTTGTTTTAATTTTATAGATTTTTCCAATTTCAAACGCAGTTTTATTTTTTGAGTTGCTATTGGGGTTTGTTTATTTGAAATGCACTCAACAACATTTTGAAGCGCACAAATATACTCGTATATGATAGCAATGTGGGTATATGATACAGCAAATCGTACTAAGGTTTAGGCTTATTTTCCGTTCTATATTTGACTTGAACGATTTTATGGGATACTTGTGTTTTTTTTTTAAATACTCGCATTCATAGCATGCAGCTGAGTAGCACGCACTTGCAATATATGCAGTTTTATAATTTGAAAGCATATAAACGCATATAAGAACTTTTTATGAGCACATGTGTGGATGTGTGTGTGTGTGTGTGTGTGTAAACAAATGTTTGTTGTATTTATTTGAATGCACTCATGTTCATGTGTGTGAGTGTGTATTTCGTAGACATATTTATGTTGATATTGTTGTTGAGTTTTGGTTTTAGTTTGCTTAGGTTTCTTTTGTTGTTGTTGTTGTTGTAGCTGAAGTGGTGCAAACGGTTTTTTTTTCAATATTTAGACCCCTTTTTTAACTCATTCTTGTTCTCCTCCTTTGAAGGTTTTTCGTTTCTATTTTTCACATTTAGTTTTCTGCATCCAATTTAATCGTTTATAAGTCCAACCATCCATGCACCGTCCGTTTGTACAAATGCATGTCTGTCTGCACATGTCCGTCCATTTCATCAATCTATTTTTTTAACAAAGAACTCAAACTCCTCGTTTGATACTTGCAGTATGCGTGCTTTGTATTTGTGCGTATTTTTTACAATTTTGTTTGCAATTTTTTAGATTTTTTTTAATCAAACGCATTTTGTTTATAAAACCATTGTTATGATGTCTGTTGTTTTATCCCTTTTTGGTTTAATTTGAATTTTTTTTGTTCATACTTTGATTGAAATTACTTTTTTCTTTTTTTTTGAGAAGAACTCATATAAAAACATATTTGTTTCTATGTTGATATTAAAACATTTGGAATCCATTTCTACACATGTTACACACTTTTGCATATAAACAAGATTTCATAAATTAACTGCAGTCTTCGTGTAGTACAAACTCTCAAATGTGCATGGACTGATGATATTCGCTAATAACGACCTGTTCAATCTCATGCTTGCTTTCATTTAAAAGAAGGTTTTTTTTTCTTTCTTTTTGCAAATACTTTTATTTGTATAAATTAAAAATTGTTTTCATAGAATTGAAAGTTGATTGATGATAAATTCTACCTCAACTTGGAACTGGAAACTTTTAGTCCTAACTAATCCATAGTTAAAAAAAAGCAAATATTTAGATACATTATATTCCAATATTCCAGTCGAAGAAAATTAAAATTATGCCTTAAAATAATAAAAATACATCTTAACTACAAAATTGAATAGAAACACGATTTAACTAAACAACTGTCATTGGGACGTCTGTTGTTTTTCGAGTATTTGAAATGTGTTTTAGTGATTTTTCGATTTTATCTGGACTTTAGTTTTTTTTTACTCAACTCAAAAATTATGAAACGAGTACAAATAGACTTAAGCAACTTAAAATGCTTTCGCGAATTCAAACGCCGCATATTACTTGCACACCATGAGTCTTTCCTAAATATTTCAAAAATATCAAGCGTTTGAATATGTTGCAGGAGTCGTGCCACAAAGATGTTTCAAAATCTTGAGAAGTTATATAAAAATTGTCGTATGAAATCGGTTAAACATATCAACAACTACACACACGCATTAGCTTCTATTCCCAAAGCTATCTATCGACATGAACAGCTTAATATGCACCGATTTTCATCGTGCTTAATCGGCATAAATTTGAATGTCATAGTTTATTTTTGAGCTGTCCCACGGTTCATGTCGGCCACGGTTCATATCGGTCACGCCATCGTACTCTTTTGGGAATATTAATTCATGCTTTTTGTGACTTGCTGTTAGTAGAGGCAGCTTGAATTTCGAATACTGGAAATATAAAAATAAAATGTGATATAAGTTTTGAAGTTCATACAAATAATTATCAATATTTTTATCTATACAGGGTGTCCCATAAATCAACATCAAGCCGAAATATAGTGACTGTACCCAGAAAAATTGAAAAAATATATATGTTGCGTATTATGGAGGTCATTGGCATTCAAAGAAATATCTGAGTGTCGATATCCTGCAACCAGTGTTGTCAGGTATGGCGATTTGTCACGAAATATGGCGATGAAAACTCCTTTTTGGCGATGAAAATTTCAGCATTGCTATTGGCGAGGTACTTGGGGAATTTTTTCAGTTGCATTTTTTACGGTAAAGCTGCATTGAAAAAAGAATGATATATTTCCTATGTCTGGTGATTTGCTTGTTGCACCATTAACGCTTAGTCTGGTAGCTTTATTGCAAGTGTTTAAGGTTGATTAAAAAGGTATGTACAACGGCAAATTAAAGCAACTGCGGGTTGAATCCAATATTTGTACATGCCTTATTAGTTTCTCTTCCATTTATACATGAATATCAAATGATAATGGAGAAAGGCAGTGTGGTGAAAAATTCAAAATATATTTTAAAAAGCTTAAAAAATTTACATTTTTAAAATTAAATAATTATCATAAAAAAATGCCATCGGCAGCAAAACAGGTGCAAATTTATCGTTGATATAAGACCCAGCAAAAATTGCTACTTCGCTCTTTGTAGCTTTGTAACGAAATGGTGGGTTAGCATTGCATACAAATCTCTATTTGCTTCTCCATGTTTCTTATGTTATTGTGAGTAACTCTTCTGGAATAGCCTACTTTAACCGACCGTACTGAAAATAATGCATTAAAAAAAATTTGCCGGGTGCCATCAAAAGTTGGCGCGTTTGGGCCTATTTCGAAAATAGTGAAACACTAACGAAAAAAATTTAATTAATTTGTTAAAAACTTTGTTCGGTTGCAAAATAAAAATAAAATTAACATTTATTTAGTAAATTTACAATAAATATTAAAATTAATAAAAGCGGATGCAACGCAAGTTGTCCATCGCTCAAGACCGGACAACATTTAAATATTGTCCCTGACTACCGACTTTGGCATATTTTACAATTTGATTGCTCGATATTGTTCGACAGATTACTCACATTATCCCCACATCCGGATTAATTTTGATTGTTCATAACCAGCATGATGTCGGTTCAGATTAGCGCATGTTCAAAAATGTTATCTGTTCACATTATCGGCTTATAAAATGTGATGGGGTTCGGTACATTGCGACTAAAGGCCGGTCTTTGCTTATGGATTTGCGATATAACAATTTAATATTCTGTTCTTTTCTAATCTGTATCTGAAACGAAAATTGAAATCTTCTAAATTTATAGAAAAAATTCAAAAATTATAAATTTTTTTTGTTTTCTTTGGTTTTCATCAAATATTTCAAAATTGCGTCGGAAAATTACAATATTTCCTTGAGCTGCTTGGCACTACTGAAGCTTTTAAATGAGGATGCAGTGCTTTCAACACTTACATTTTCCTTTTACGAATTTTTAACTAAATCCATAGAGAAACATTTACCTATCGATAATATGGACCATATCTTGCCAGAGTAAAACATAAGTTTAGATCAAAATCTCATGTTTTAGATATTTGACAGTGATTGTTTGAGAAAAACAAAAAGAGACAATATTTTCGATGGTGGTTGTTGGGGATGTCTGACAAAATTGACTGGTAGTGCTAAATTCATGAATTAAAACAAAATAAACGCTTAAGCAATGTATTTAATTATTTCAAAGAAAGCCAAAAATATCGCCGAACTTTTGCCTCAATTATCTCAAAACTATATATTGTGTACTATAAAATTCCACACGATATAGCTCCACCAATTTAAGACATAAGGAAAAGCCTCTCGCATCACTTTGTGTCATCTATAGTGATGATATTCTGAAATGTGGAAAATCTCACATGTGCGCCTCAAAAAAATGTCCAGAGACTTCTTGTGTTATGAAGCTCCCAGAGCTGTGCAACGTTTTAATTATTATATGTTTGATTTTTGGTTATGAATTGACCCGCCAACTTTAATGCTTGTAGAAAACTTTGAAGCGACCTGGCGCGATCCATGAATAGCAGACTTTTTGAAATGTTTTTTAACTTTCTGGGGATTTTCTTTACCATTTCTGGCGGACACATCCTAACTGGTCAACGACTAGGTCTTATAACTTCCCAGCTTATATGATCTTTTTTGAATCCTGCCCGCCAATAATTCTTTATTGTAACCTAAGTAGCAGATCAAGTGATGTTTCTGCAACTCACATCTATTAGATAAAAGTACAGAATTATAAAACAAAAAACTATCAAACTAGCTGAAATAACACATTGAATACGCAAATTCTAGAAACAATATTTCAGCAAATCATCCTCCACCTTCATAAATTCAAATAGACCTTAAACAATTATTCACCCAATACGAAGAATAAATTAAGCATTCAAATTTGTGTAACGTTATCTTAATTTGTGATCGCAACAAATTTTACGGACTTTTGTTTCACTTTAATCACCTTTTAAACGGCTTTGATTTCCTGTTCCGGTGCGTAAGCTTAAGGTGAAAACTACACACACACATACATACAGAGATGCATCCAGGTATATCTGTAGAAATGGAAAAACAATTGAAAAAGTTTACATAAAAGAAATTAACCTACAACTGTATTGTTCAACTAAACGGATGCGGAAATGTAGAGGCATTTGTTACTATAACCGTAAATGAAAAGAGGAAAGAAATAAATAAGTTTTTACTCGTTTATCTTCGATTTGTTTTTCTTTAATACAAACTTCAGTATTTTGTAGCTCATTTATTTTATTTTATAACTCCTTCAACACATGTTTGTAAGTTACAAAGAAGAACAACAACAGCGACTATTTCAAATATTTTCGTTACAAAAATTTAAATAGAAAAATTACCTTAAATTTACGCAAACGCGTTTCAACAGCCAAACTGTGAAGCCGGGGAAATGAACATAAATTATGGTGCAAAATAGAAAATAGTGCGTATGTAATAAATTATAGCAGCTAAAATGAAGAAAAGTGGAATGAACAAATGCATTTAAATGTGAACAACTTCAACAAAAAAAAAAGCAAAAATAAATAAAAAGAAAAAGAACAGAAAACCTCAAACCAAATTTGCTTAACTTTATTTTTTAGAGCGGATAAAACGGTTTTCTTCTGTTATTGTTTTCGTCCCTTGTAGTCGTTATTGTTGTTGTTGGTGTGTAATAAAAACTATAAGTTTATGGCACAAAGTGCGTGTGGTTCCGGTTGCTTCATTCGAGTGTGAGTGTATGTGTATGTGAGCTGTTTTTAACATATTTTCGTTGAACTACGCAATGCATTAAACTAAAATCCGCTTTAGTCAGATGTTGGCATGTCGTCGATCTGAAAGAGAAATTGAAAAAAAATTCAAACAGCAAAGTTTAAAGCTTAATTCATGTTATATCTTTTATAAAACTTTATTTTGTGACATAAGTGATGACAAAGAACTGATTTGCAAATTATAGGATTAAAAATATTCTCGTCATATACTATTTGAGAGTTACAAAATTCTACTAGATGACTGCAGGTTAATTAAAAGTTCAGGCACAAAAAACAATGCAAAAGCAAGGCGCCGCACAATGGCTTCGATTGCTTTCAATGTGGCGCTTCAAAGTAGATTTATCCGATTTAAGTTTCTTTTCTATATTTGGTTAACGGGTAAAAGTAGGTAAAATTAAACATCACTATCACTTACTCTTCTTATGGTAGGTCGTACATTTTTTCTGCATTATACATTAAAAAGGCAAATTTTTCTAATACTTGCAAAAACTGAAAAACCGAAACGTTTAAAAGCTACATTTTTATAAGGGAACCGTCGACTTCAGCTTATTGAGTCTAGGTTTGCTAAATGTTTATTTTAATTTATTTGTGTTGTCAAATTATTATTATTGTTGTTCTTGTTGTTTTAAAATACTCCAAATTCAGGATAAATTTACTAGCTGATGAAATGTAGCTAAAAATATAAGATGTTGTTTGTTTTTTAGCTTTGTTTTAATATATTGTTTGGGGATATTGAAGCAGACCGCTAACATTATATTAAGGATTGCTTTACGACCCCTCTTTTCCTTAAATGGTTTTCAGGCAACCGATTTGTAATTTACGACTTACCTTCAGTGAATCTCGTGCAACCACTAGTCTTAACTCTTGACTGTAGTATTTTAAGACTGCCGACCTGTAACTGTAATTGCTAGCATTTGTCTAGGGCTTAGGTCTCTCATGGTATTCACATTTAATGATAGTCTGCCCGTGGACCTAAGCCTTGTCTCTCCTCCATTGGCCAATAAATACCAGGGATCCTACAGAGTTTAACCTCTCTACCTATTGCGAAGCTTCAGTGTCCGTCTTAATCGCAATATCACGGCCCAACGCCTATGGTGTACCTTTAAGGATTCACCTGTCAAGGCATTACTGACCATCTCTCTTCCGGATTGCAGTTTAGGGCGAAAATGTAAGCGGTGGTATGTTGTCATACCCTGGCCAACCAATGAGAGTTTCAACAGTACTTCTTCGAAAACAAGAACAATAACCTTCTACCGGCCAACCGAAGGTGGACATGTGAATCCAGCAGGACATAAGGCCACATTAGAGATTTTGCATTAAGATTTAAAGTGCGTGAATTGGCCACAATGGTCAGCATAATTTAAAATAACATAAACCATTGCCCAAATTCAGCCGGATATATGCGGCAGGGTCAATGAAAATTTCACCTTTAGATCCCGTGACACTGTGTGAAGCCGCTGCGGACATTTAAACCATATTCTTCATATTAAATACATAATGCCATACATGAGCTTCAATATAAAAAGTATTTCGTCAATACCTCGCATACAGCTTGCCTTATTCAATTTCACTTCCAGGTTTTATTATTCCCTTGTAAGTAAAATTAACGAACGTATAATAAATAAATTAATCATACGCCATGTGGGCAGCATATCTTACAATAAAATGTATCATTTATGTAAGCAAAACGAAGTAATTTTTCTAATATTCGATTCACAAAAAAAAACTTTTAACTGCCACCAAATGTTCAAATTGCTTTTTTCCTTACAATTCCATAATAAATGTTTTAATTCATGAGAAATTTTTAACTATTCTTGCGTTTTATTGCCAACTGTCAATAAATATGATACTCGTATGCATATCCAATATGGCGATTAGTGAATGTGTTTTCGTGTATACGTGCGTATGTGTGTTAAGTTTTATCATGCGTGTTTTGTACACGACTGTAACGCTGCATCGTAAATTTCGCTTAATAGAAAAGTCGATAAAAATTTACGCATAATAATTTATTTATAATGCAGAAAAGCACAAAATATAAAAAAAAGTAAACTAAAATTATAATAAAATTGTGCAAAAGGTGTTCGCTTGGAAAAATGTTCTCTACCAAATGCAATTATTTACACACACACACATCCCCTTCCACCTCACTTCAATCAAACGTCTGAAAATTATTTACGAAATGAACATCATGTGTCAGTAGGATACGTGCGTGTGTGCGTTTTTGTACTATTTTTCCTTCTGCTTTTTTAATATTTGTTTTAGGTAAATTAAAGCGAAAGGTGTATGAGTAACAAATAACTTGTGCGTAACTATGGGATTAAGTCGCATTTTTATTGAGCTTCTGCAGGAAATTTTTTGGGTTTTGAACAAATTTGAGAATTCAAATTAAAAAAAGAACTTAACAATTTGTCTGAAGACAATATAGAGCTTACAGGTCATTATGCAAATTAAATTTATACTCAACTTATAATTCCTTGTAAGCGATGCCACCAGTGAAAATCTATTAAAAAACTTCACGCCTTTCATTGTTTTATAACCTGGCGAAGTGGTGCGGCATTAAATAAGAGAGTTAAAGTGGAATGGTTTTATTCGAGTGTCCTTTCAAAACTTTTTTGTTTCTAAATCTACTTATGGCATACACATATCCTTAAGCGCTCAAAACTGATCAGATTAGAATAGTTAGATTTTCAATTTTACTAGTTAAATGTTTATTTCTTTTGTGACCGCTTCGTTCATCTTAAAATCTTACAGTTAAAGAGATTTTCCAATTCAAGTGCCTTAAACTCCATCTGGTGAAGCAGAAGCCAACATCGCTAATTAAAGACAAAATAAATTAAACCTTGTCAAATGTACAAAATATATGACTGTCGTCCATTAACAAAAATTCATGCATTAATTACGATGGATGATGGGATATTTATTAATTTAGAATTTTTTATTTTCAATTTCAAGTTAAAGAAGTATTATATGTTTTTTACCATTTGCATCATCGATACTTTCCAGATATCGTGTCGTATAATTGATAAAAATTACTCATAAGCACAGAACGGCGGAAAAACAATGGCGATGTAAACGATGTCAAACGTTAACGTTCGTTTGAATTCTAATAGACAGAAACTGTTTAGCGTCCCAATAATAGCACTTCACTACTCTATAAAGCAGTTCGTTAGAGGAACGCAAACTAGGTTTTTCCAATTAGAATTATGTTTGTTTTTGTGTTCGATGGCAATATTCCATGACCATTTGAACCGGCCTTGCTAAAGTGCAGATTCAAAGTATTGGAGGTTTTTATAAAATCCAAAAAATCACAATATTTGGCATTTGCACTCTGTGGCCACCGAATACCGCCAATACAACTTTCGGCGTTGCGTTTTATTAGTTAAACCCCCAAATATTTTATGAAAAATAAATTGTTTGTCAAATGAGAAGTATAGTCTGAATCTATCAATTTATACCTGATTCCCCGACATATAAGAAAATTTCATTTTTCTTGTGTTTTTTATATATTCGCTCTAATAGGAAAACGATTATCCGCAAGCCGAAAAATAAACTCCAAATTCCTACAAAAACCGAAATAAATTCAGTAAAATTTAAAATTATTATTATAAATATCAAAAAAATTTTGCAAGTCACCAAAAACCGGTGAGTAAATACAACGGAGCCATAACGGAGCGTCACGAAATGGCCAACCTTACTTCAGTGATATTTTGACAGCTCTATGGCAATTTTTACTTTAAAAAGTTTCTGAAATATTACAATTGGAATAACTATCTTTACAATCTGGTCACTTTATATCTTACTTTTTTATGACCCCGTTTAGGTAATTCGTCATAGCAAACCTCGTGTAGGGAAGAGCATAAAATTGATTTAATTATAAATAATAAAATCGAATTTAATATTTAATTAAATCAATTAAAAACCTTAAATAAATTTTAAGCTGACACGGAAAAACTTAGTCCTGCATTCATGAATGAAAAACAATTATTGTAGAGCCATGTTTTTAGATTAATAAAGTTTTCACTATCTCGAATTCTGCTGGAAACAAACTGATCTACAGTGCAACGATAGTAATGACGACGAAACAGGTTTTCTTTTGTTCTTAAGACGAGAGACAGCCTGAATAATACTTATTACCTTTCAGCATATTTTATTGTTTTTTTGTTTGCAAATCCATTGACAAATTTTATATGCCACCACTTTGAACATTTTTGTCTGTTACTCTCACCGCTATAAAAAGGCAACTCACACACTAACAACATTTCGCAGTAACGCACGTGCGTAAATAAAATTGTTTGCAGTACTTTTTTTTTACTTTACATGTCTCTATCTACTGCGAGGTCTAGTTAAAGTAACTGTGGCGAAACATTTCACTAGTCTTTCGCTAACTTGTAATTATGTAATTATGATATGCAAAATTTAAAATATAAATAAAATTAAAGTTCACTATTTCTTATTGCTGCTGTCGACAATTTTAGTTTTTTCCAGAGAGGGTGTATTTGGTGGTTTGGTGTTTGTACGCACAAAGGCAGAGACCTTAATTTATTTCAAAAAGAACTTGTGTTAAGGAAAGGTGCGTGTGAGTTAATGCATGTGTATATTCAGACCACTTTGTATGGGCAAAAGTTGCACTTATATATTTTTCCATGAAATAATTATTAAAATATAAATGCTCTTTACCAGAGATACTGCGTGGCTACAAACAGAGAAATAGTAAAGTGAAGCATATTTTTTATATATATTTTCACTCTCGCGATGAAGCGATTACCCGCCAGCCCATAAAATATACATATTCTGAGCTCTTATCAAATTTCGTATAAAGAAAGTGTCTACCCGATGGTTCTAGATAACTTACGATTTAAATGTTGCATCAAATTCAAAAAACAAAAAAAATATATATATATATATAAAGTTAATAAACTTACAAAACACCATACTCAAAAACCGAAACGTCACACAAATAAAAGGCGAAAAATCCGAAAGTTATGGTAAAACTTAAAATTTACCAATAGTCTGAAAATACACCACAAAATTTTAGTAAAACTAAATAAGCGGCAACTCACAAAAAATCAATATTTTATAAAAAATACCCCAAATTGAAAAAACACAAATACGCTTTTACGTATTAAAAAAAATTTACCACTAATCGGGAGTTTATTAGAAATTATAAAATTTGCTGAAATATATCAAAATCATAAAAATTATAAATTTTGTGACAAAAAAAGGCAACCGTGGACTTGAAAAAAAACACAAAATTTCACCGCAATTTTGGAATTCTCCATAATTTTAAATTCATCACAAAACCAAACTATAGTCAACAAATTTTAAATTACCGAAAAAAATAAATTCTAAGAGCGGAATTCAACAAAAAAAATTCTCGTAAACTCTGAAATGTTACCTTGATAAACTTCACCACAAATTGGGAATTCACCAAAAATTAAAAACTACAAATTCCGTCAAGTTCCAATAAGGCCTAAATTTTACTCTATTAAAAAAAAAAGTAACAAATATCTCACCACATTATGAAATTTAACGATAAATTTTACCAAACCCCTAACGCACTATTAAATTTGCTATCCGAGCACCATATCATATTCTTGAGAACTCTGTCTTAATATTTAAAAGAAAACTGTTATCATTGAGCGGAATGACCCATATTTTCAATTTTTGTAGCGTATACGCATATACGTTTATCGATAATTTATCAAATAAAATTTTCTATCATGCCACAGCACAACTTTAGTCACAAACGAATCATTGAACTCTCTGTTCAACTCATACTGTCTATCAGGCAAGCAGAAGGTTTTCTAAAATATATTTTTTTCTTACTTTTCTTCAAAATGCCAGGTTCATTTTATAATTTGCCCATTTGTATGTGTATGAGGGCATACAGTCAGTGCGAGTCCATATGTTACCACTTTTCAATTCACTAGGCAGAACCTGAGTGTGAGTTCGCACACATTTTAACCTCCCTAATAATACGCACCAAATGCATCAAATCCTTTAAATAAGTTTTACTCACGCACTTTGCCAACCACCCAGAGCTCACACACACACACGCACAACCGCACATGCATACAACTGAGTGCAATAGAACAACCCCTCCACCGTCCAGATGAACTTTTGTGCATATGCAAGTGGTATCTGTAGCCTGGTATTTGCCAATTTGCAGTCTTTTTTATTCGGTTTTTTTTCTTGTTTTTGCAATTTATGTTTAAAGTTTTAGCTAAATTTACTTACCAGCTCGAGTATTTAGGGTTGGTATTTTATCCGCTTGTTTTTAATAGAAACGCATCGTAATTTTAAACGCAGTTTGTTGCTTGTTTGCGTTACGCCATTCGTACTGTTGTACAGCCCACTGGTTTATAATAATTTTAGGGGTCTTGGCGCCTAATGTTATTGGTGTGTGTATGTATGTGTGTGTTTGTTTGAGTTTGTGTATGTGTTTCTATGTGCCTTTTATAGATTGATGACTTTAGTTCGAAATAATTTTACGCCTATTTAACTGTAAAGTTTATTATTAAAGAAAATTGTTCTGCTTATTTGCTTTGGAAACACTATTATTTGAGTGGGAGCCGCCGCCAATCAGTGTAAAATGAATAACTCTCGTTTGCAAAAAATCAAAGCTTTTGTGGGAGTTTTTTTTTTTTTTTATTTTTTGTAATCAAAGCATTTTTATATAACCCTGATTTTGTGAGGCCTTTATTTATTTATTTTAGAAATAATTATTTAATTAACTACGCCACAAAACGAATATTATAATCAAAAAATTGCTGTATAATTAAATATAGACTTGAGCTATTGAGAGTTGAAGACACTTTTATAAATGATAAGAGACGCATAAAATCTTAAAGGATAATTTGTCATCATATGATGCCACCCTAAAGTGTTTCTTAAGCTGAATGAAATATTTGACAAAATATTCAAATCTCCCAAAAAAAATTTCACACAAAATTTATTTCATTAAAAGATCTAAATTCCAAAAAATATATACATATGTTTTTTTTACAGTATAGAACTTTAAATTAAAACAAACGCATAATGAGTTTTCACAACTATAACGTGTTCGTCTTTTATGTAGCGCCCCGCTTTTAATAATCGAAACAATCATAGGAGATAGCTGATATAAATCCTGCTGCAATTCTTAGAGGAGGACGTTTTGTGATTGGCAAAACTCTTAAGGAATTTCTTATGCTACGTAGAGTATTTTTAAGGTGAAAATTATTGACAAATGTCGCACTATCGCTTCATACAATACCCATGGTAAGAAACTTGTTTACAATGTGAGGATGTGCTACAGATAGCTGTAGTAATAGCAGAACAAAATTTCCTTCTAGACAGATAACACCAACACTCGACAATCTCACATTTTATTTAAAGAGATACAGTGTTGTGCAAAACTAAAGCAACAAAATACTTATTTTACGTTTAAATGCGATATTTTACACTTCTGCTTATTTTAAGAAACTCTTTCACGCCACTTAGGTAAGCGAAATACTGAAAAAGTTAAGTTTTGAACACTAGCAAAATGGAATACATACATGTATTTTATGTGCCGCTGGGCATGTCATCAGCATTTTTCATGTCTTTCTACTGATTAGTGTGTATTGCAAACATCATCTACAGGGTGTCCCCCGGGAAGGTATACTACTTTGTTTGTTTATAATTTTTAATTTAATGCAAGAGAATGGATACATTATGGCACCGCCTTGTTGAAACCGCATGTTAGTCAAGCCAAAATCCTGCCGTTTTCAGTTTCAAAGAAGTAAGGTCCAATGATTCCTCCTGACCAGACTGTCACTTTTAATGGATGCAAAGGTGACTGAAGAATAATTTGAGGGTTTTCCATTGCCCAGAACCGACTACTCTGTTTATTCACATATCCATTCAAATGAAAATGTGCCTCGTTACTCATTGTGATTTTTTCATGAAAATCGGGGTTGTCATTGTTGTATTGACATATGTACGGCGGCGTAAATGCTCTTCTGGAAGAAGCTCTTGTATCAACTGAATCTTAAAAGGAAACAAATGCAAATCTTTGTGCAAAATTGTGGCCAAAGTTGTTCTTTGAAGACCAAGCTACTGAGCACGGTGTCGAATTGAGGTTGATGGATTGTTTTGAACACCTTCTCGAACAGCAGTAATGTTTTCAGCCGATCTTGCAGTACATTGTGGTCCATACTTGGGCCTACAGTCCCTCTTTCTTCCAAATCATTAACTACACGATAAATAGTGCGTCTTTTGGCACGTTGTTTCTCCAGAAAATTCACGTAACTTTCTCATCGTCACAGTAATCGATGAATGATTTTGATAAAATGTTTTAACGATTAAAACACGTTGGTTTACCGAATATTTTTCCATAATAAATTTGCCACGTCTCTACTTCACGACTGCCAAATATGAACTGTGAACACTAATGTTTACCACAATGGCGGCAAAACAAAGTAGTATACCTTCCCGGCGGAAATCCAGTATTTAACCCACCTAATGATGAAAAATTTAATACGAGAGCTTCTCATATTTTTTCATATTTTTAGATAATTTTTCTGTTGGATTACAACGAAGTTTGCACCACTGTAAGTTTTTACTCATTGTGTGCTTTATCGTATTCTTTTCAATTTTTACTTTACCCAGCTCTTCCCTGGCATATACTTTCTATGCCATTAATGTTACTCCTTTATTTGAGGCTGTTTTAGTATCAAACTAAGTGGAAAGTGAAGTGAAAACGTTTCGCAAGGCCTAGCGATTTTTAAATTATTTGTTTTTATGATTTTATCGAACTGAACATTTTATTAATTAATATCAATTAATTTATTTCAGGCTTAAGTTCGTTTATTATTCTTCCAATTCAGAAAAAAAAATAATTTTATTAAATAGATGGTGTTTGCAACAGACACTAATAAGTTCATAGCTTGACTTCTTCAGTATTCTATAAAAATTGTCATATTAATAATATAAAAATTAGTATAATCCTGAAATAAATTAATTCATATTAATTATTAAAATTTTCCGTTCGATAAAATCATAAAAACAAAAACAAAATTTCAGTCAAATTTAGTTTCAAAACCAAATGCCACCAAAAAAAAAACTTTATCCGCTTGTTCGAATGTCATTTAGTGAGTTTTGATGAAGTAGAATCTGTTTTTTAAAATGACGGCAACCTTCCGCAAAATTTGTGCATCTTAAAAGCCATTTGCCCGCTGACAGTTAACTTGGTGGCTAATGTAACTTGCAAAAGTCAAATCACTTTTATTGAATTGTGAACAAATTTAACAGATACTCAAGCCTGAAGAAACTGTAGTAACACAAAGACTTGCTACCAAATTTTATATATCTCGGCCTACTACTTTCAAAGTTAAAAATATGTTGTGTTTGGTCCACTGTGCATTCTTACAAAAAACCATTAATTTCAATATTTATTTTCAAACACTTAATAAGCCACCAAACAAATTAACTTAAATTCACTTTCACTGAAATGAAAGTGAGAACTTAATTCCAAATGAAGCCAAGTGCAATTGAAATATTTCGAGTAAAAACAATTATTTTACGCTCATGTACTAAAACAAAAATGTGTAACAATATTTACATATGTATGTAGGGTTTAGTACATTGAAAATGTGTGTATTATATTTTTCTAACACTCTGCAGGATTTGACCCTGAACTAGATTCTAATTTCATTTGTTCGTATCACTGGAAGCGACTGCATACGCGTAGACGGACATACAGCAGCAGCCAAGGGCACAATAAAATGAGGCGTTTACACTCGTATAGAGTATCAAATAATTTTTGAATGAAATTTCATTAATTCACAAAAACATGTAGATTCACATGAATGCTTCCATATATATTTTTGAAACAGCCAACAGCAAACAGTTTTAGTTGTCTGCATTAGGAAATTGTCGTATAAAGACAATGCGGCAATGAATGAGTTCTTGCTTTGCTATTGATTATTTTCACAAAATTTTATTATTTTTGGTCCAATTCCTCTAGCAACGATGTACACGATATTTCTTTAAAAAAAAAACCTCTTTGCCTTACAAAGAAAAAAATCGAGCGAGACTGTTTCTTTCTATACAAGAACAAAATATTGAGTAGCAGAGCTTCAAGGAGGCCGCATAGCTAATGAAAATGAAATTCGTAGCAATCAGCCAGTTGTTATGGTTGCGCAAGAGATTACAGAGAATTCTAAATGCCACTTTAATGCACAATGGGCTAAAAAGAGAGAGGTGTAAGAATATTACAACGGTGTTTTAAAGCCCTGATTAAAATTAAGAACTGAAAGTTTTCTTTCCAAGCAAACTAAATCTCAGTCAGAACTCTATTTTTCGCATTTCATATTTCGAAATTTATTTTTGTTATTATATTAAATAAACAATCGTTATATGAAAATAGTCCGACCTGTAAAACATATTCATTTCGTCAACGAATCAAGTCTTTTCCTTCACTGATATCATCATTTGGTGGTTGTTTAGAATTTCATATTTTGTTTTTAATTGCAGCAGCAGCGATAAATTGAATTTAGGCAGCAAAATTTCCATTTCAAAGAATTTGCTGTAATTGATATCAATGCTTTTCATCCTCTGTATCCTTCCTGCCACAAAATTCCATTAAAGTGGAGTTTAGATACAGACATTGGCAAATTTTACTGCACGTGTAAATGGTTTTTTGCTCATTTATTTGAGTTCATTGTAAATTGCTGCGCTTCGAAAGTGAATGTGATTTGTTAAAATCGGTTTTTAATGGGCATTATTTTGGCACTGGGATTATGCTTACATCCAGAAATTTATTTATAAAATTCATTCGATATATGTAAAATTTGTAATAGAAATTAATCGGAACATTAAAAAACGATGTGATAAGTTCCCATCATTTTTACGTTAAAGATTACTAGATGACATTTCCAAAGAGTCGTGTAATAACTAATTCCCTGTACTCTAATTCTAATAACTATCTACTATTGCGTTAGAGAGTGTCATCTCGCCAGGCTAAATGTGTCTGTTTTTTTCAGCGTCTGGTGCCTATGAAATTGCAGTAAATCGTGCGCTAGGGTGTTGGGATGGATGAACCACTAGTTTGTTTACGTAATTGGACGAATATGTTTTTGTTACTTCTTGGATAGTGGGTACTTCTAGATCTCTATGGATATTTTTATTTTTTATATACCAAGGAGCGCATACGATAAGACGTAAAATCCTAGACTGTCTTCTTTGTAGCTTCTGAATATTTGATGCACCAGCAGTACCCCACAGCTGAATGCCATATGACCATATTGGTTTTATAACGGTTTTGTAAAACAGGACTTTGTATTCCAAAGCCAAGGTTGAGTGAGGACCTATTAACCAGTGTAGTTGAATTGTTCTGAGTTTTATGGCCGCAATTTTCGCCTCAATATGGCGGGACCAAGTTAGGCGTCTATCTAGATGGATACCTAAATATTTAACGTGTGTTTCCGTTGGAACAGTGGTATTTGTTATCGTTATTGGGGGACAATTTTGCCTCCTGAGGGAAAACGTTACTTGAGCACATTTCGAAGGATTTACCTTAATCCTCCACTTACTTAACCAGTCTTCTAGCTCGTGTATGTGTGCCTACAGTTTTTCAGATTACTCACACTTATATAGAAAATGCAGTATCGTCTGCAAACGTTGCTGCATATGTATATGGGCTTGTTGGCATATCCGCTGTATAGTTGATATATTATAGCGGTCCCAGTATGCTACCTTGGGGGACTCCTGCAGATATTCTGCCATTTTTAGAAAACTGATCTTTTGACTTTACTTTAAACGTTCTATCTGTCAATAGCTCTTAAGAAGCTCGTGGGAATTTACAGGAAGAACTCGCGTTATTTTCGTGAGTAACCCATCATGCCACACCTTATCAAACGCCTGGGAAATGTCAATAAATAAAACTGAACAGTATTGCTTATTTTCAAATGCAGTTCTAATGACGGTGACAATTCTATGAACTTGCTCAATTCCAAACTCGTTCGAAAACCAAAGTGATGGTCGGGGATATTATTTTATTCATTATGACAAGGAGTTAGGCTTATGGGCCTGTGTGATGTAATCTGGCTTGAGTCCTTTCCTGGTTTAGGGTGAATTTTGGTGAATAATTTTTTTTTTTCGTTTATTTTCGGCTTTTTCTTGAATATGCAAAATTTTGGTGAAATTAAAGAAACAACGTTAACTTTACGTCAAGTCGACTAATATCGACAACCTGCTCGTGCATGTTGTCACAATATTTTTGAAGAGTTCAGGTTTTCGTTTTATATTCGCAGAGAGAAATCTAATGATAATCGTTCTGACTGTCAACAATAAAGAGTAAGAAGTAAAATATTTTTTTACATGATTCGTCTACACTATCGCACTTCTGTAAAAACATAATTCTAAAAATTAAAAGTCAAATGTGCATCCGCATTTTTATGAGATTAATAGCATATTGTTTTCTTTCTATAATACTTTCTCATTTTATTTGAATTTTTGACAAGTCGTTTTATTCTATTTGATACTGTGAAAGGGGCTTAAGCAATCGTAAACTTGTAATGCCTTAAATTTCACCTCTCGCTAGTTTTATGCTCAAGTGCGTCCCAGTTGGGTAGAAGAAAAGAATTAATGTAGAATATTAAACTTTTACCTTAAATTGCAATTAAATGCTTCCAATGTAAATTATGTTGTTTCAACATGTGTAAATCGTTTGAGTTGTCTGTATGTGCGGTTGTTGACTTTCTACCTTTGTCTTGTTGCAAGTTGTAAGCAAGATTTTTACATAATTTTTTTTGTTTTATATTATTCTCCTTCATTTCCACATGCAGCTGCTGCTACTGTATATTAATGCATCAAAGTTTGTTTTGCTTTTCCTTTTTTCTTTTTGAGAAGACAAAACTCTGGCTTCATGATTGTTGAACATTTTAATCTTTTTTTTTCTTCTATGTTTAAACAATAAATTAAATATAATTTTATTGTTTAAAGCAAGTAATTTGAATATTTCTGCATTGCACTCACATAAATCCAGAAAACTTCTTTAACATGCACTTACTCACTCGTTGGGGTGGTAATTGGCATTCGACAATTTAGCAGCGCCACATCGAGTTGCAGGTTGTTTAGTTTTCAAATTCAAATTATTCCTTTTTATATCAAATGCATAATTATTGTAATAAAAAAGGGGATGGATGGTTTATTTATTTTTTCTTCAACTTAATTGTTGATTATTTTATGGAAATTATGCAAAATTTATACGAGTAATAATTACTCTTAATATCTTTATTTTACACAAATTATTATTGATGAGTGAGTTTATTTTTATAAAAGAATTTAATTTTTCATTTTATCCTATTCAGATTACCTGAGTGAATTCTCTTTATTAAGTTGCTGCAAGTAGTTTAAACCATCTTTGCCAGTTAGTGTCCAAGCGCGGAGGCATTTTGAGAAGGACATTTTCAGGAAAATAACAATTTAGTCCACATTTTAAGACAACAATTGTTTTTAACGACTATTAACATTCCTTAAATTTCACATGCCACAAGACAATTTATGCTTAATCTGGTATCTTTTCACTCCTCTATCATGAACATTAAAGGGTGGCTTACATTGTCACACAAGTCCTACAACAGGTCAAATTTTTGTGTAGAAGAGAACAATTGTGATCGTCTAAATATAATATGTGCATGCCGTGTGGACTGGCCATAGATTTGCTGTGTCAACGTACAGATTTGCTGCTCGCACAGGGATTTGGATCATAATCGTGTTCAAACAAAGTTGTCCGAACAGTTGTTCACACCAAGCTATTCTGCAATCACACAAACAAAATACAGACAGGAAAAAATATTTGTATATGCGCTTTTCTGTAAACACCCGTACAAAAGCTATGCTGAGAGCATCGCAACAATCTCGATAAGAGACAAAAAATTATTCTCAAATTGTACAAAAAACATCTACACGTAGTCTCCACACGGAAGACTGCGGCCACATTTTCTCCCATTACTCTGCAGATTAATTCTCAATATGGAAACAAATTTATGAATCGTCCAGACGTATAATGTGATGAACGGTATGACATTGCGAGAAAACACGGATGAAAATATGACAGTCGCGTGACTCTCTTTGTTTTTGAAGAGATGCAGTTTTCTGTAAACATTAAAAAGAAATCAAATAAAAACAGCTAAAACAGAACCGAATGCCACTCTTCATTATATTTTTCAATTACATTTGGCAAATTAACATTACAAATTGATTTGTTTATATGCATGTGTGTATTTTTGGAATTATTTTATGTCCACTATTTGGTACTCTTGTAACAACAGGTGTTTTCATTTCGCTATGTTTCGCACTATACCAATGCTGTAAAAGCGATAAAATTAATCGTGCGATTTTTACTCTCATTTTTAAAACATGGATGAATTTTTATATTATATTCTCTTGCTGTCATATTTTGATTTGCTATTTTTTTCTGCTATACATTCTTATAATGTAAGTGTTGACTTTTTTCCAACAACTTGAATATTTATGAAAGAAAACTTAAGGATGAACAAGAATGACAACAAAAGGATATTTGTGCTGTTGTTATTTTCATTAATATTACATTTTTATGAGCATAGCAATAGCAGAAAAAATTAACTAACTTGAAAGAAGAGACGTTTTTTAACAGCAAATGTTTATATTTTTTGCTTTTGCTATTGCTGGACTGTATTTATTTTTAACAGGATAGTAACAGCAAAATAACTGTGAATAAAAGTTTTAGAAGTTATCGCGTGATACAGAATATTGTCTGTGCTATTGCTATTTCGCAGCTAGCAGCTTAAACACTGAATGGTGCAATCGAAAATTAATTATCAAATTCTATTATTGTGTCAAAATTTTGCTTTCACCTGCCAGTCGCATGCATGTCCAATAGATTTTCAGACAGACAACAAGAATATATTTGCTAATTATAAAGATTTTCTTTAAGCAAAATATGTTACAAATTTAATAAAAAACATGTCGTGTAAACGCACTTTGGATTTTTGAGAATTTACACATTTCGAAAACTATGAACTTTATTTAATGAACCTGAACAACATAAATGGTCTTAGGAAACTTTTACAATTTAAACTGACTAAAACATTTTAAACTAATAATAAGCAAAAATCAAAACACAAAAAATTTAAAAATAATAAAATTCCATTCATTAATCGCAATACTTTCGCATAGTTGTAACTAAAACACATAATATGAATTAACTGCTGCACAAAGTTACCTGATGAGTTTTTACTGGTGCATTTCATTTTTCGTCTTCTTCGTGTGTTGCGATGTAACCTTTCTTTTATTCAGAGTCTTTTGTTTTTGCCAGAAAAATCAAAACAGAAGTAAAAGAAGAAGATACAATTTAGCATAAACTATTTTTGATTAGTTTTAGCTCCCTTATTTACAACATTTATGCACTTCAGTCTCTGTGTACAGCAAATATGAAATTAATGTAATCAAATATGTTTGTTTGCAGCTAAAAGCACACAGGCAGACATTAACGTATGTAAATATTAATATGAGTTTTATAGTGCATGAGAATTAAATAGAGTTAGGAAAATTCAACTTCATCGATAAATAGAAAACTCTAAGTAGCAACAGTTATTACCGGATACGTGGTATTACGGGACAAAGCATCTATTGTGACCCAATGAATACATTAGATACCGTGTAAAACAAATAGATCTGTGTTATTTTTGTTTGGTATGGAGTTTGCCCATAATGATCTTCTGCGTGTAAAGCGGGATTTTCATGAGAAATTTTATTAAGCAATAAAAACTCGATTCAAATTTAATAAATTTAATTTTAAAGAGAAGAGAAAAAAACATCGTTAAATTTTATTATTCATTTAAATATTAAATATAAACAATAACTTATTTATTGGAACTAAAGCAATATTGAAAATGCTTTTAAATAACCATTATATGTTCGCTACAACAATATATTGTTGAAAAGCAGATAGTTTGGTGTCGTGACCAAGGCACAAACATTTTGAAAAAATTAGAAGAAAATAAAAAAAAGAAGAGGAGAAAGAAGGAGAAGACAAAACAGAGAAGGGAAGAAATGGGAAGAGAAGAGAAGAGAAGAGAAGAGAAGAGAAGAGAAGAGAAGAGAAGAGAAGAGAAGAGAAGAGAAGAGAAGAGAAGAGAAGAGAAGAGAAGAGAAGAGAAGAGAAGAGAAGAGAAGAGAAGAGAAGAGAAGAGAAGAGAAGAGAAGAGAAGAGAAGAGAAGAGAAGAGAAGAGAAGAGAAGAGAAGAGAAGAGAAGAGAAGAGAAGAGAAGAGAAGAGAAGAGAAGAGAAGAGAAGAGAAGAGAAGAGAAGAGAAGAGAAGAGAAGAGAAGAGAAGAGAAGAGAAGAGAAGAGAAGAGAAGAGAAGAGAAGAGAAGAGAAGAGAAGAGAAGAGAAGAGAAGAGAAGAGAAGAGAAGAGAAGAGAAGAGAAGAGAAGAGAAGAGAAGAGAAGAGAAGAGAAGTGAAGAAAAACAGAAAGGATAACAGAAAAGAATGGAAGAAAAGAGAAAAATGGCTAAGGTTGTTTTTCACCTTTAGTTTGAGTCGTTTTTCATTTGGGCGACTATACGAATAGATTAATAAGACTAGTCATTAAAGTAAATACCAATACTTCAAAAATTCGAGTCTTCCTTGACTTTTCGAAAGTTCTACTTTGTAGCCTACTGCTATTCAAATAATCCTGACTGTAGCCCATTTTATATTAAAGTTTACCGTCCTCATATTAGTTTTTATTAAGCTTTTTTACACTATTTTCCTTAGATTTTTTTACAGTGCGTGTGCATGTGTATTTTTATTTTTTGCCAATTACATCGAGTGTACCCCAGCAATTTTGTAACATCCGGCCAAAAGGCAATTTTTATTATTTTTGCCGATTTTAAACTTAGCAAACAATAACAACAAAGAAAAAATTTTTGTGATTTGAACGTAGTAAGATTTTTTTTTTTGTCGTTAATTTTTTTTTCTAAAGTTTAAGAATAGCGTTTTTTTTTTCAGCAATTTCCTTCTTTTGGTGAAGCAAATGAGTGAAATGTGGATGCAAGCAGATACTCGCGGTTACTTCAGTGTAGAAGAGAACTTGTTTTAATAGATCAGTAACATGGACAGGTGGTGGTGCTGCAGTCAGCATTGATGCTGGTGATGAAGTTGGTCTGATGTTACTGATATTTTTGTATAGAGAGAGGGTGTTCTAAGAAGTTGTTTAGTTTATTTAATTTTTGAATTAAACATTTTATTTTGTTTAGAAAAATGGGATGTTATCATGTTTTTTTGTTATTAGCAAATTAGCGATTTTTGTTTCTTAAAGTAATAACTGGGATATTTAAGAGCGATCAATATAAGTGGCATTTTATACGAAACATTCATTTCACTTAGAAGGCATAAATCCAACAAAAAGTAAACGACGACCTAGCTTCTTCTTTTATGCTGTTATTCCTTCATGTGCAAGAATAAATTACTTGCAAGAGCATATCTGACGATCACTTTACAAAAAATGACAGTATTTTTGGAAGCGTGTGCTATTGTGTTTACTCAATTATGAATAAGTCAAAATTAACAGACCCAACCTATTCACATTTTTTTTCAAATGCCGCTCTATCTTCGAACAAGTCTATTTTCAATAACACACATTTTTCAAATTCCCTCTTTAGAACGCTTTGAAACTCTGCACTAGATTCAACTTTTTGGTTTCCTATCAATTTCCTTTAAGCAGTTAATTTTTAGCAACAGAAAAGAAAAAAATGTTTGTGGTCTCCACAAAAAACACAGCAAATCAACTAACCAACCCAGCTCGTCTATTCAATCATCTATACATCCAACCAGCCATCTATCAAGCCATCTACCAATTTATTCAATCACCCAAACACACACAAAAAAAACAAAAAGGAGGCAACGACAACGTTGAAACTAACTTGTTTTTTGGGTGTAACAAAAAAAGGAATGGAAAACTAAACTAAAACCAAATCAAAACTAAAGCAATCAATTCACCGTCTCTACGTCCGTTCAATCATCGAACCATCCATCCATCCATCCTTCCAAACTTAACCATTCGTTCAACTCAGTAGTTGCCTAGTTTTGATAGAGATGAAGTTTGATGATATGCAATCATTTTACTCTTTTTTTGTTGTTGTTGTTATTATTCATAGTTTTAAATAATTTTGCTAAAATTGTTGTTGATGTTGTTATTGTAGCTGCTGCTGCTAAAATTGCTACTTATCACCATCATTATTTTGTTTTTGAGGTTGCACAAAATTCGCCACAATAAGCAACTTGTTTGAATGTCGTAGGAACTTAATTTGTCGTCTGAGGTTGTTGTATAATTTTCATCTCTAAACAACATTTTTAAGTATTTTCCCTGTTTTTTTTTTCTGTTTCCTTTAAAGCTTCAAGGTCTCTTGTTTTACCTTTCTAATGGCTTTTTATAGCAGCTCCAAATCATTTATGCAACTCTTGTAGTTGTTGTGGTTATTCGATATAGAATCTCAATTTGATGATTTGAAAATGGTTGCATTCAGGCCGGTTGCTGCTGCCGTTTGATTATAATGATGAGGCTGATGATACATTGGCCACAGAATATTGCCCATTGTATTTATAGAGATGTTACACCTTTAGGTGCCAATAAAAATCTTACAATAATGATTTGATTTATATTTTTATTTTGTTCTTATACACTCAAGGTTTGTATAACGAGAAATTGCGTTGAAACGTATTTTCATCATTTCGGAAATCAATTCAAAAGCTCACACCTCAAGTAGTGAAGAGAAAACATGGAGCGGAATACATGTCCTCAATCGATATTAAACCGATTCAATACCATATTTTAAGCAACAACTTCTCTCCCGTACTACAGTGAATTTTGTCTTAGGTTTGGAAACACAAAACGATTCGAGTAAACTAAAGCTGGTAAAACCGCTGCAAGGGGAAGCAGTACCTTTCCATTGATTTCGGCCGGATTTATTAACAGTTGGTATGTGTTGATAAAGCATAACTTTATTTTTCACCAACTCAAAACACACTTCTATAAGAACAGTCTGTAGTCCATGCACTCATGTAAATATACTCCGTAAGAGAGTACTCCGCGCTTAGCCACTCGCCTGAAGAGTATGGGACAATACGAGATGTGGCAACTCTGGCCGGTCGCCGTTTTGCTAAGATTACCACGGCTTTGGCTCCTAATGCCGCACAGGACGCTGGAGTAGCGGCTAGACGCGAGTTCTTTTTGTGGTGTATTTAGAGTCACGTAAATAACCTTGGACTCTGGAAGCTCTCAAAGAGAACATCTGTCTAGAATGTGAGAACCTATCATCGGAAGTTCTGCCAAGTGCTATAAATTGTGCCCGTATGGTCGCTATTTTCTCGATTTAATAAAAAACAAAATAAAGACACCAAAGGAATGTAAATCCAAGGCAGTAGCAAAGTTTTTCATTCATTAAAAAATAACATTCAAAAAATATCGGGTGACATCTTTTGGGCCACCTTGTAGAATATGCAGAGCAATCAAGGCACTTCAACTTTAATTTCAGAACTTCTTTAAATTTTCTTCATTATTCCTGGCACGTCCATCGTATTTGGACAAACGCTCATCTTTATGACTCGTGATCTCTCAGATCTTTTTTGAATAAAACTGTCTTGTAACAGTGTCTAATATTTATGATCACCAAACAAAATCTAAAACACTTGCAAATTCAATTCGCTTAAAACGGCATCGAAAAATATGAGTCTTTTTATACAAACATCTTTTGTTGTTGCATCCAATTTTGACTTATTGCATTAAACTTTTTAATAACGTTGTATAAAATAGGAATTAGTTAAAACCCATCTTCAACATAATTACTTGCGTGCGTAAAAGATAATTAATATTGTATTACTTTCTGCAAAACAATTAGTGCAACCCAGCAAATGTTTTAATAACAAATTGCTATATTGCGTCCACCACTGACCGCAATGTGCACTTAAGTAGGTGGAGACTGCAGCACCGTGGCTGCCTGGACCTAGAATTTAAACCATGCTGGGGAATTTGGAGCGATCTGTTATCTTGTCATACCATTAAGGGATTGAGTTGTCATACAACTTTAAATCTATCATGTCGCACAATCCATCCTTTCGGTGTAAAATACAGCCAACGCGTTACTCTCCCAAAGGGACCTCTCCCAAAGAAGCAGTCTGGGAATTATTATTCAGGGGGCTATCGATTCCCATGATAGCAGTTGCTTTCTTACTGGTCGAACCTCGAAGGTCGTTATCTTACAGAGTGATTAAAACTGCAGACAACCCTCGGATGCAGGTTACTCCATATCTCCCGGACAGCAATACATCAAAGTGGTGGGATCTCCAAAGAACCATGTCCCCCAGGTGAAACTTGGGAAGTACGTGGAGACCTCGGCTGACACGGAGGAAGTCCAATCTAGAAGTCCAATTTCGGATCACTTTTTGCAGCAGTGGAAGCCATATGTTAGTCAGTGTTGTTGCGAGTGCATGGCGTCGAACGTCTGTGACTTATCGGACCAGTGACGACACATAACCCCTCAAAAATAGCCCAGCAGTGTTAAATCGTATGATCTTGGAGGCCAATTTCCAACAGTATCTTTCAATAAATTAATTGAGGCACGCGCTGTGAGATATGTTGCACCGTCTATGGCGGTCATTATTAACTGTCATGTTCTGGCCGGCAACGCTTTGAAAGAAAAGGGACCAATGGTTCAATCGACCCAAAAAGCACAGCAAGCAGCCACTTAAAGACGCAGTTTTGCAAGAACGAGCTTCAGCGCTGAACAATAGTCTCTTGCTCGGTGGTCGTGCGGCTTCCCGCAAACCTAAATCTTTACGCACAACCTTCCGTAAAGTGGATGTACAGAGCTCCAATTGTTTAGCACGATGCTGAATGGACTCAGTAAGGTTTTTATCGGTACTCTATATCTCATTTCAAAGCTTTTACAGTATATTAAGGATACTCCAACTTAATTTCGGCTCAAAAATAATAAAGAACAAATGGTTTCAAAGTGAGAAAAATTTTAATTTGAAATCGTCATTTCCGGTTTTGCAAAATTAGTTTCTGTAATTAAATTTTTAAAGATCGGAAAATTTTCTTTATGAATCACTCAATTTATTTTTGTCTTTTTTGTTGTCTAGTTCGAAAATATTATTTTAACTCTAGAACCATATAACTCCATAAATCCACATTATGCAAAAAAAATATTTTGAATACACATTCACATTTATCGGAAGTACAGTTATGCCGAATATAAATGAATTTTGGGTTCTCCGCTTGACGGAAAAAAATGTTAATGCTCATGAATTCAGTACATGTGCCCACCTTTAAATCTAAAATTATACGCAGTACTTTAGACACAGCTCTCCCCAATTTAAAAAAAAACCATCTGTATTTTTTTCTATTTAACTAATATTGTTTGCTGGGTTATACAAATACCAGTTTATACTAACTCCACCATTTAAAGTATTTGAACAAGATGTTCAGAAACTTAAAAAAAAGTAGCATTATACACGAAGTTTTGCTGTTTCTTTCTTCAATCCATTATAGTTGTTTCGCATAGAACTTTTATTTTAATTTTCTATTTTAATTTTGTATTTTACTTCATGCACTTGTTGTTGTTGTTGCCACCGTTGTTACTGAAGGAGTGGAGTTATAATTATAGGGTATTCAAAATGGATTTAATGAATTTTTAATAGGTTTGTATATTTGAGGTTCAAAAAACAAAATGTTAAAAGTTAAGACAAACTTGTAGAACTTCGACGATCATTTGAATTTTAAAATACTTCAGGCTTTTATTGCAGTATGTACTCGTATTACTGCAAATACAAAAGTATTTAAGCAAAAGATGAATCAATTAAAACTAAACAAAACTTAAACAAATATTTCAATGTTTTATACTTCACAGTCTTTGTATTAAAATTAAAAGAGTTTTTACGCTAAATCGAAAATACAGCCATTAGAGCGGGTAAATTTTGTTTGTCAACCAAGAGTATAGAAGAATCGTAATCTGCGGAAAATTTCGAAAATCAACATGAGGCTCCGATTTTGCATGACCAGGTTTGTATAATAAAAAACTTTTTTGTTTCATAACAAACGAAAAATTTATATTAAGTAGACATTATTTGGGGTGTTTTTTTCTTTCCATTTGTGGTATTCTGTTACGGCTTACAATAGCAACTGCCATAGCATCATCACGATTACTGTCTACTACTCGCCGAGAAACTTTGGTTAGCAATCGTACGAAGCGGTCAGTTCCTTGAATATGTGCCGCTATTTCAAGTAGTAGTGGGTTCTCACAAAATGATCGTAGGGGATGTGTGAAGTGAATGGCGTCTCAGACAAAATGCAATCATCATCTAAGTTAATCATGTCAACGTAGTCTGAGCTATCAAAATTTATTAAAGGTTTTTTATAAGGTTTAACCAACGTTGCTACAAAATACGACCTTCATAATATACGCTCCAATCATAGATTTTTATCAGCATTTTCCCATATTAAGCCACAAATACTAGGCCATTATTTTTTTATGTAGAAAAAAGGTTGCTTTGTAACTTTTTACAGATAAGATGCCAAAATTGTCCTACCAAGCATTATATATCGTTGTAACAGGAGCCAGTACTTTTGACTGTAGTGATTTCAGACTGTCGAATGGTAATCTTCTTCCTCATCACGAAGTCTCTTGTAATTGCTAGCATTTGTCTTAGGCTTAAGTCCCCCATGGCATTCTCACTTAACAAGTATCTGCCCATGGACCTAAACCGTATGCTAGCCAGTGCTGGACATTCACACAATGTGTCACAATGCCACTAACGCAGTATTCCAGCTTAAGGTGCTTCTATTTTATTTAAGTACCTTACTGCCGTTCCTTCCGAGGGGCTCTTTGAGCACAATTCGAACCTGTCCGCATGGACTAGCCTCCTTACACCTTTTCATGATTAATGAGTCTACCCATTGTAGGACCTTTGCTCGCACTAGGCCATTCTCCAGTGCAACTCCTGGTTCTGGGTCTGCTGAACTCCACAAAGCACACATGTACATTAATTAAAATACTTTTTTGAATATGTTTTCGTAACAACGGTTTTTCAAGCTTATAGTGTTTATTAACTAACGTGTACTTTAAGGCAAAAATAATATTTCTTTTTGAATACGGACGATATTTAACTTGCCCTAGTTTCTATTTTCACTTAGCAACTGAAATTTGAAACCTCTTGCTATTATAGATTTATATATTTGTCATAATAAATATTTACTTATTTTCAAAATAAAATACAGTAGTTTTCGCTTAGTTTTCTAATATAAAGTATTTAGGGAAATTCCCGCTTGAATGAATTGCGTTTAATTGATTCATAAAATTTAAGCAGGTTTTGAGAATCACACAAAAAAATTTCGGTTATTTGTCAATAAAACAGCTTTTCCCAAAAACGAAATATTCTCCAAAAAAGTTTTTTTTTAAATATATGGCAACACTTAAAATCATTTGATAAAAGTCGAACATTTCATTCAGTAGTTTGTGGATTTTTGTGATTCAAAATTTGTTCCCGAACCAATTCTCCACACACGTCGAACAAATCACATTAAAATTTGAAACGTCGACTAGTAATCATGAACTGCGAAATGGATTACACAATCACGCTTTTATCCACGCAACAAAAAAAAAGTAGAAAAGTGAAAGACGAAGCAAGTAGACATTTGGTTGGTTTCTTTTTTCTATTTTAATATGTCAATAAATCCTACTAAAAATTGCTTGCTACATATATTTGTGATACTTTGACGGTTTGTAGTAAACTAAAATAAACAAATTTGCAAATCTTTAAACAAATCACAAGAGTTTGTGCGCGCACAGCCCCATTAACGTGCAACAATGGGCGGCTTAAGGAAACACGCAAATTTAAATATAAAGCGAAAATTAAATGTTATCACTGACGCCTAATATAAGTGTCCCAAAGTCATCTTAAATAGAACTTCAAAAAGTAACGATTTAACTCTGAAGCAGTCAAAGATAATGTTTTGTTTAATTGGTCATGCTGCGCAATTAAACAAAATTCTGCCTCAAAATAATTTTTCATTTAATTTCGTCAAAAGTGGAGCATTTTGGAAAAACCAATTAAGCGGGAAAAACTACAAAAACTTCGAGAAACTCGGTCCAACAGAACTTGTACAATATCTTCAAACGCATGAATATTAAATCCTTCATAAATACGGTGGGATATAATGTGGCAAATATGGTGGATAAGAGAAATTGGTTGCTCTGATCCCTGTTCAATATCATCAACCGCCATCCATAGTTTCGGTTTTAGTTGCAATGAAATGACTAGAAAAAAAGCAAATTATTTTGCCAAAAATTCGGTAAGTAGAAAAAACCACAGAAACTTATCAATTGACAGCATTTTAGAGCGGGAGTTAACACGCTAAAATAAAACCGATAAAATATGCAGTCGAATAAATGCCCACCTAACTCCTGCCTATGGCATTTAACAATATCACCGGCAATACAGGCCACTACGATTAATGTGCTAAAAAAATCACTTACTTGTCTGCGACAACAACTTATTTCGTTACAAATTTCCCCACATCTCACACCTCTTTGCGACAAATGGCAATTTTATGTCAGCATCTACATACGAGTATGTGCATAGAAAAACACTAAAAAAAACTTGTATTTACGTTTTATGTTGGCCTTGAAAACAGTAAATGTCTATATAAAAAGTTAATTTATTTCATTAATTTAAATAAATAGGAAATTCAAATTTATTTTTTTTTAAGAGAAAAAAATTCGCTGCATAAAAAAACTTGTTTTAAATTTTTTCGATTAGCACTCGAGTGAGTTTATTTTTCGAAATTCAAGTTTATTGTGGATTTTTTTCTATATACTCGTATGTATGTGTTAAAAAAAAAGAATTTAGAATAGTTTAGAAGACAATTATAATAAAGAAGAAAAAAAAATAGATTTTATATTTGAAATAAAGTTAGAAACATTATCCATAACAATGATGATTATCATAATAAAATAAAATTCAAATATTAAATTTGTTTGTTAGAACTTTTAAAGTAAAGCCATTGGGCAATAAGCATTAGAGGTTGATGACACTGGTCTGCAAAAATAAAAATAAAAACTCGGAGTTATTCAGAAATTAGTGAGGGAAAAATTGTTTTTCATGCATAATTAAATTTTTTGGATTCTTGATTTGATATTCCGACAGGGTGTTTTAATGTAGAATTTTGGAACGAATTTCCGTCATCCCTTGTCAAGTTTGGTTTGGAGACAAACCGGTTTCGGATAGGTGCATTTTCAGTGTAATTTTTCGTACCAGCTTTACCTGCTACCAGTTCACACCTTAAAGATGCCTGCGAGCTCACACTAACGAATTGATGCAAACTTCTCAGAACGGGAAAATGACACTGAAGATGGCACATAGCCGAAACCGTTTTGTCTCCAAACCAGGCCCTACACACATTCGGATCTCAATGGATTTAATTCCGTATTTGCAATTCCAATCAAAATTAATTTTGTTTCTTTAGATTTCAGTATATTTTGTTGATTCCCAAAATTTCGAGAAATCTTCTGTATCGTAGTATTTCATAGGACAATGTTACGCAAATTTATCAAATTAAAAAATATATGTCTATATTTTCCGTAGTAAATGATGGTTATAAATAAATTTCCGCCGTTTAGGTCATAAAAAAACAAGTCCTCTTAGAAAGCTAAAAGTGGTTTAATTTCGAAAAATTTTTCATTTTCTGAAGAAGCAATTTACGGAATTGGAAACATTTTCTAGCGGAGTGAAGTGTAACAGGGCTGATAATGTAACTTATTTCTAGTATTTTAGCGAAATTTGGCGAATGATGTTTAAGCATTGTTAATGAAGTAGCTTAAATAAAGCACTTGGAGAAAAGACCACCGTAGACCCTTCAATTAAATTTTAACCATTAATTCAAGTTTCAGCTTCTTTTGAAAATATCTAGGAATTATTGAACATTTCCCAGCTCTTAAGCCTCGTAAATCTTTTATACACACATTTATTACCACTTGGTTTTATGAACAACACCACTGTGCAACTTACATGCATATCTGGAAAAGATTTTAATGTCATTGCTGCACATGGCATTTGCATTTTTATTTCTATCATTTCAACTCCTCTTAAATGATTGTAAGTGCTTCAGTGAAGATAAATGAATCGTAGCTAGTTAGAAAATTATGTATCGTTGGCTTTAAACTCCACTTAAGTCCACTTAACACGAATGATCGTTAGTTTAATGCGTTAACAAAACACATGCCACCCCATTGTAAAAGATAAACTTGCAAATCGCAAACTCGCATTTGTATTAGAAAAAAACGCGCTAAGTAAAGCAATAAAATTGTTAATTGATTTCTATTTGTTGTGAAGTTGCAAAATGCAACTGATCTCCTAATAATCTTAATTGAAAGAATTCATTTTAGATGTTTAACAATTATAAAAGGCAAACAGTAACTTTGTATAAAATTTGTCCTTGCCATAACATGCTCTAGAGCTTTTAAGTAAAACTAGGTCAGGCTTTGAGAGCAGGCAATGTTATGCTGCAATTACATGTTTGAATGTGTCGTGATCAGTTAGACCAGTGGTAGTTAATTTTTGATAAAGCTAGAATATCTATCATTCTGGTTATTCTGGCTTACTTCGTTTCTCTTTAACGGTTCTATTTTATTACTTGGACGGAATATAAAATATCTCCCGATACAATCTGCAGTACACTCTTAATGAAACTAAGGAAGCGTTGATTGCGAGTATCTAACCTTTTTAAAGCATCCAGTCCACTCAGACAAGAACTTCCTTTTTACCTCTCCAGTCCCCACAAGTTTTCTAAATCTTACAAAACCATTATTTCTGCTGGCCATCAGCTGGCTTGCTGAGTGCACTGTCAGATGTTCTGACTTATACCTCCCAGTGGCGTCGGCCCATAATTGGTTTCTGTCTCGGTTAGGGGTCTGGCTAAATAAGTTGAGTGGACAGAAGTTAAGACTTCCCCATGTATATGGGGATCTGTTTGGGTGAACGTGTTCTTACCCATTAAACCAAATGATTTCTCTGAAGGAACTCCAGTTTTAATTGACGAAGCGAGGAATTTATAAAAAATGGACAAGTATGCCTCGCGAGGGGTGGACGGGTCAATCTTTTAAGGTACTTCTAAGGCGTTGGACAGTGAGGTTCTGACAGGGTTGGCCAATGAAGCCCCCAAGAGGTAGAGAAGTTATTCTCTGCAAGAAGTCCGGTGTTTATTGTCCAATGGAGGAATTCTGGAGAGACGGACGACTCGCACGAAGTCAACAGGTCACTCTCCAAATATACTCCTGAGGAAGAGACCAAGACACAGTCTCACACATTATGTGATAATGTCCAGCACTGGCTAGCATAAGTTTTAGGATCACGGGCACTCACTTGTTAAATGTGAATGTCATGCTGACTTAGACAAATGCTAGCAATTACAAGAGGATCTGTGGTGAAGAAGAAGACAGTTACCAGTCGACAGTCTGAAATCACTACTGTGAAGAAGAAAAGCCAAAACTAGTTGGCATGTGACTCAATGAAAGTAAGGTAATCGTAAATTACAAAAAGGTTGCCTGAAATAATTCCAGAAAGGATAGACGTCGAAAAGGGACCCAAAAAGTAAGCTGTTTGATTCGATATTCTCTCACATTAAAAAATATCTAGTACCTCATCCAATTTATCGCAATTTAACACTGAAGCACGCTAATGTGATCAAGTAGACTTGACTTACTCCTTATTGAGAACAAAAAAGGGGAAACCCAGCTTTTGAATTTATTTATTCTTATATAGAATCACCTACCCTAAATCGATACAACAAATCGAATTTACCAGGGATATTTCTTATACGCTCTAGATTCATCACATATCCTTTGCTCGCTACTTTCCAGTCCCGAGTAGCACTCTAGTAGTCTTTGTTCTAAACTTTCTAAAGGATGTTTGTATTGCTTTTTTAATTTATGCGCCACGCCATTTAGAACATGCAATTAGACAATTTTAAAAACACTTTTAATTCCAATTACTTTTTTATTTAAAAAGTCTTTATACGACTTTTAAAAAGCATAAACGTTTACGTAAACAAAAACACAATCGCATTTTTTATGACCCAGAACTTGAACATAAAAGTAGCAACATAAATTTCTGAAAATAAAAAAAGTTTTTAACTTCAGAAGGCAAAACAACATTGTGCGCCTGTGCAGCGACGCAGAAACATATAATCACGTTTGCGTGTTGCCAAGTTATAAAATGTAGCTTTTTGCTAAAAAAAAAAAAGAATTCTCCCCAAAAATACTAAAAAATGCATTAACTAAAATTGAAATAATCAGCCACCACCACTACAGCAATGCTACTGATGAGGGCGATGATGGATAAGAAACCTGAACAAAAATCATTCCCATATCTCACAATTTGTTTTGTGTGCGAAAGAAGAAATAAAAAACGCGTTTTTGTAAACGTTCGTCGGAGCCAGATTCTCAAACTTAAAAGATTGTTCATTTTGTATGCTTAAGTTCTCTTCCTTCCGCATATCCCCCTTGTTTGACGACCATAAAATTGTGCTAATTTTAAGAGTTTTAAGCTGTTTTTGTTTATATTTATTTTAGCATCAATTATTAGGTGGCCGGTAGGGCCAACCTTATAAAGCACAGTGGTGCTGATGGCCAAGCCAATAGATTTAAATTAAATAGGTTTTTAAAAAAAACTTTAAAAAGCTGAATTGCTTGCAAAGTAATTAAAAATCCTTAAAAAATGTTTCATTCACTTTTATTTAACAAAAATTTTAATACAAAAATAACACCAGCCTTTTCTAGCGACTAAAAATATGCTGTCGAAAAAATTATTGCTTTGTAAACTAAATTTGTTACGCCACTCTGTAGTTTTTCGTTAGATCCAGCTAAATTTGAGAGATGGTCTAGGTTATGTTGAGTTTGGGGACAGCCGTCGATTGAGGCTCATTGGCAGAAAGCTTAAAAATAACAAAATCTATCAGTACTCGCTAGTAATGCCGCAGGCATTGCCCCCCGGATAAACTTTATATGAGTGCACAAAACTGCGCCTCGTAGCTCAAAAGATTTTTCCGCCGAAATTGGAGTTCTGGTCCAAAACCTCATTTGGACATACTGTTCAACAGTATAACTTACCAGATTTGACAGACATCGCCAAAATAACATGCCCGCCACATACTCATAATTTCGTCCTGTTCTTATGGGAGGGTCTCCCATAAGAACAAAGTAAAGATGTAATCAATTCCTCGAAAAAGCCTTCAGCAAAAAAAAATAACTCGTATTTGCAGCGTTTGCAATTTGCTATAGCATATTTTTACTATACTGTAGCAAAATATACTTTTATAAATATACAACACTTAAAACATTGACTTTTAGAGCAAATTTTCATCATCCCTTGTCGAGTTAGGTTTGAAGACAAATCGTTCTAAAAATCTGTATCAAATCACCCTGTTGGAATATCAAATCAAGAAGCAAAAACCATAAGAAGAGTTCAGTGTTTGGTGCAAATGGTCTTGCAACAAAATACACAAAATTTCTATTGAATTTCATAAAAAAGGGACGATATTTTTCCTAGTACTTTTGCAAATATATTTACACCAGACACTAAATACCGCTAGAGCGTTTTTTTTTTGCTCTGCGTATGCAACACTTAAGTGTAAACTTAAAGCTGGCAACAACAAAAAATAAAACGCAAAACATAAAATATGAAACAGATAACACCAAAAACGTATAAAAGGGATAACCCCAATCAAAACATGGACTAAGGAAGTCATAATAAATATTTTAGATTACCTCCATGAAGCTCCGGAAAAAGATTTAAAATAATATCATGTAGTCGCAGGTTTTATTAAATATTTGTTATGATCAGTGATTACCAACTCTGCCAATATAATCCAAGGTACAGCAATATACCCAATGTAGAAATCGTGCTGGTGAAATGTATCCAATAATAAAAGTTTGTATTGTTCAGTCTCACTTGGCTAGTAATTACAATTCTATTGGAGATGTTATTGCACTTGTGGAGATTCGCTATGTTGTTATCGATATTGTACCGCCATCCTTTACTCCGAAAGTAGTTAAAATTACTATCGCTAGTTTCTACTGGATATAAAATTTCTTATAAGAATGCGCTTTGGAAAGCTCTACATTGATTTTTATTGAATCAGGCCAATTTCTTTTTATCAACTCTTTGCATTTCTCTGAATCTATTCCGATACAATCCTGATTTGGAACCAATACTCCATTTGGAACATCTTCGACGGTACATCATCACAATTGAAATGTAATTTTTCTGACAGCTCATTTAAAAGTGCTTCCACGGCGTCATCATCACTTTCCAAATCTAGATAATAAAAATTATTATTTAATAAATATTTCATTATTCAAAATATTTCTTACCTTTGCTGAAAATCTAGTTTAAAACTTTTCTTGGACATAACTTTAAATGCCGAAATCCCACTAGATAACAATAGTTCTCCTCTTTGCCAATCAGCTGTGAATTTCGCGTTTCGTAATAAGTGTTGCAAACTAAAATTAAAAAACCGGTCGTTTTTCATAGGAAATGGTGTCAATTACACAAATTTGCAATCACCAATGCACAAGATGGTGAATAGAGCTAATATAAAATTCGAATCAAAAATTCAACTCAAAAATTCTTGCTAAGTGTTACAGGCTTAAAGAGGTTGCTTACTAAAAGCTCCTTTCACAAAATTATACAATGTTAATCGTTCCGATTGTCAACAAAAAAATAAAAGTAAAATGTTCTCATCACATTGTTTGTTTACACTATTGAACTCCCGTAAAAATGCAACCCTGGTAAAATATTTTGCGACCCATATGACTGTCAAATATCCATCCACGACGTTGAACTCGATCTTGTATACAGCGTGAAACGGGATTAAGGAGTATTCTAGAGCAAGATTAAATATTTAAATATGGACTATGACTTCTTCTTGCCAGTACGTTCGAAAATTATTACATAGTTTTTTTTTTCAAAGCGAAACTATGAATTGGAAGAATATCTTTTTTATTGGTCCTTCGAAACTCAATTTAGTTAAGATTTTGCATTTTCGATTATCTGGTATGCGATTTTAAGTTGTCATGCTTCAGCGGTTGCTATGAAACTTCAACATTTTGCAATATTCGAATTGCTTAAATCACTTTTCTCAAGTTCACTAAGTTAGGACAACACGTGCTCCAGCTCCCTTTTCACTCTTCTCAGTTTGGTACTTTTTTGTTTATTCAGCTTATTTTTTACGAGCAAAACGAAATAAATTTCGTTTGTATTACGTTTCTGCTTTTCTATGTGTAGCTGCCATAATAAAGGCGTGTTTATTATAATTTGCACGCGCAAATACTCAAAAAAAAATTAAAGGGAATAACAACAATAACAAACAATTTTACTAAACGAAAAAATAATAATAAAATTAAGACGAAAACATGACTGCAGCACTGCAAGAAACCTTGAGAACGGTCAGTGACCACGAAAATTTTTCGTTTCTTTTATTTTTTTTTTTTGTTTGCTGTTCAATTTTGTTTAAAGCGAAATTTCCGTTTTGCAAACATTAACAACATCTTGCAGGAACTGATAGACAGTCATATAACAGCAGCAGATATTTTTTTGTAAATATGGATTGTTGCTGCTGTTTGTGGTCTGACTGAGTGTAGGCACATTTTGGAGTTGAATTGTCAGTGTCTGTGTTCCTTTAAAGTTTTTCTTTCTTTTTTTTTTTTTTGTTATAATTTTAATGGATTTAATCACTTTTCATAAATAATGCATATTTAAAGTGCTTACATATCACACTCATACATACATATGTAGATATGTTTTTACTGAGATTTTTTAGGGGTGCAAAAATATTACGGATCACTTTATTGCACTTTGAGCCATCAGCTTTGAATTACAGAGAATAATTTAAAAAAATATATAAATTATCAGTGCCATTCCCTTGGTATACATACATAATATATTAATGTGGAAGGTACATCGAAGCAGACCGCTTACTTTATGCTCCCTCTTCTTCCCCCTTCTTAACTTGCATAGATTTGTAACTTATGACTACCTTACTTTTATTGAGTCTCGTGCTAACGTTAGCCTCTACTCCTGACTGCAGTGATTTCAGACTGTCGACAGGTAACTGTCTGGCTTCTTTCTCATCACTGCTTGTCGTAACTGAGTGCACTGTCAGAAGTCCTGATTTTTACCTCTCTGTAAAAAGTCTGGCTAAATAAGTCGAGCGGAAAGAAGTTAACACTCTCGTAAAAAAATCCCTAATCCACGGTGGAACAGCATACGCCAAGGTAGCGTGGCCAAGAGGATGCTTGGTCTCAAGTATGCGAACCCTGGATACCAGTCGATTATTATTATTATCGCAAGACGTTAACTCTCTGCCGAAACTACGTTTTTAAATGGTCAAAGAGAGAATCCGGAAAAGATGGACAAGGATGCCACGCGAGGGGTGAAAGGGTCAATCTTCAAAGGTTCTTCTAGAGCGTTAGACAGTGAGATTCCGACGGGGATGTACAATGAAAGCTCGCATGAGGTGAAGGGATTAATCTCTGTCGGAACTCTGGGGTTTATTGGCAAATGGAGGAATTCGGAAGAGTTAGACAAGAAAGCCTCTCAATGGTTAAACGGGACAGCTTCGTATGATATTCCTGAGGAAGAGGCTGAGACATTGTGTGTGCTAACACTAGCTAGCATACGACTTAGGACCATTGGCAAACTCTTGCCAAGTGTAAATGGCATATAAGAGACTCCGTGATGAGGAGAAGGTCGACAGTCACCAGTTGAAAGTCTGAAATCACTATAATAGATTGTATAGGCTAGTGGTAGCATAAAGATTGATTAAGACTAAGGTAATCGTAAATTACAAATCGGTTGCTTGGAATCAATTTGAGGAAAGAAGAGGGTCGAAAAGGGATCCATAAAATTAGCGGTTTGCTTCGATATCCCCCTACATTAATAAGAAAAAGGCTTAGCTCCCCTAAAGCACTCACATTTAACATCTTGACTACCACGTCACCCATATTCGGGTGACAGAAAAGTCTCGGATCGGGCCGCGTCACCCATATTGAGGTGACGCTTATTTGACTACTTGCGAAGAACATTCGTATGTGTTTAAAAAGATATTTCGCTGAGGAGGTAACAAAACTATTGAATATTAATTAAAATAAACTAAATTTATTAATATAAACATAAATAAACTATTTTTATAAAAGAAAAAGATTACCCAGAAGAATACGCTTTGTACAGTGGTACGTGTGGCCTGAAGGAGATTCTACTGTACACGCGCGTGGCAGTCAACGTATTAACAAGTGTCTGCCCATGGTCCTAAGCCTTATGCAAGCCAGTGCTGGACAGTTGTGAGACTGTGTTTTAGTGTCTTCCTCAGCAGCATACTTGGAGACTAACCTGTCAACCCCTTGCAAGGTTTTTTTGTCTATCTATCCAGAATTCCTCCACTCGCCAATAAGCACCGGATTTTCTAAAGAAAATTCATATAATTGACATTAATATCAAAAAGGGGTAGCAAGAAATCACACAGTCGTGATTTTGCAAGGTGTTCTAACAAGGTTTGGAAGCTTTAGCAACAAGACAGTAATGTTACAGCCCAAGAGTTTCACCGTAAATCTTCACAAACCCATAGGCAATGCATCTGTTTTTGCATCTCGTTGGGCATTTACACTCTGCACTTTAATAACTGATGTTGGCCGAAAATAATTTATTAGTGACATATAATAGTCTAACTAAAACAAATAAATACTTACACGATGTCTAGAGTTCCCGAGCAAAAATAATTGAAACAAATCAACAGAAAAAGGAAAAAGTTTCGAAGGAAACTAAGAAAAAAATATTTACGACAGGGTTCATTCACATGAATAAACTTCGTAAAAATTAAAATTTTCAATTAAGAAACTTTAAATTCGTTTTTTATTTTTACATTTTCAAAAAAAATAATTGTGCTAAAATTTGAAGTAAAAATCTCAAAACTTGTATAAATAAATGAAAAAAATTTCAATCAATTTCGTTTACAGCAGCAAAACAACAACAACAACAATTTCAATGATTTATTTGCCAATTTATACTAAATATAGTTGGTGTACGAGTATGTAAAGTGCTCAGCACTCGTACGTACATATAGCGCTCCACAATTAATTGTTTAATTGACCAGATACACATGAACAATGAAATAATACTCGCACGTTCTTACACATCCATACTCATACGTGTGTATGTATGTATGGATTCACGTAGTGTGTTCATTAAGTCTGGTTAAACTTTTTTGCAAGTCAATTTGCTTAAAAATGCGTACGCGAATTTAAGTTCAAAAAGTACAAAATAAATTGGTTTCACAAGTACCAAATGTTCCATTAACGTACGTGAACTACTTGCAAGTATTTATCGATATGTGTGCGTGTGTGTTCGCGCGAATGTTTTTTTGTTTTTTTTTTAAGTGAAGTACATATGATGTGGCATGAAAACCAAAATACTCGTTAAATATACTTATTCGCCATAATAGTACAAAAACCAAACAAATAAAGTCCACTTGAAATGTGCAAAAATTAATATTTTTATTCGCATTGTTTTCACAATTTCATTTCAATTCTCTGCAGCATGAAGAAAAGTTTACGAAATTAATCGTTAAGTAAGTTAAGTACCACCCCCACCAATACAATTTTTGTTATTTTTTTTCGTTTATTTTCGATATGAATTGGAATTTTCAGTTTAACTAAACAATGTTGCACATACTCGTATATGTATGTGGTCAAGTGGTGGAGGCAGCAATACTCTGTTGTGTTATTAAATTTATCCATTGAAGTGTTAGTGGAGTTCAATCTGTAACTTTATAAGAGAACCTTAAAAAAACAACAGAAATCCTTAATTTCATGTTAAGCATGCACAGTGGTGCAACTTGTAAATTAATCTACCTGTTCAACTAGTTGAGCATGTTTGATTTAAATAAAACTTCACATAAATAGGCAGTGTTTCCTTAAAAACTTCCATGTTACAAAACTGCTGTGATTTACGGCAGCACCTAATACGATGGTGGTCTTAGCACTGGGTATATTAACGCCCACCAACGCCCCTATACGCAGTAATATAGATAGCAATTGAAGGTCATGGCTGCCCGAACCCTGATCCCGCCTCTTGCTGACAGGTTTGAGGCAACCCATTCTCCTACTGTCAATGGCTATTCTAGCGGCAGCTTACATTGCAATTCAACGCCACATTGATCCTGCGATTTGGGCATAAACCACAGCCATTACTTGGACTCCTGAAGGAGCCTTACCAACAACCAGACTCGGACTTGCGTCCTAGGGACCACCGGGGCCCGGCCGCAGACAAGCGTGGGCAACAGGTTCTCCCCTATTCCCGGATAGCAATACATCAAAGTGGTGGGATCATCAAGAAAACATGGCTCCTGGGACAACTTCCGTATTACTGGCGGAGTCCACACCTTGAAGCTCTGTGCTAGGGTATGTATACGTACCAAGCAGCTTTAAAATCATTAGCAAACTACTCGTTTCAGTTAAAGTTAGTATTTTTTATAACCTACCAGCGAGAAATACACTTGCTCTAATGGGGGTGCCGGGATATAAGGGGTAGGCCCTGAAATGGCAGACTATCTGACTAAAAATGGCACAGACACTCTTTTCATTTGTCCAGAACCCTTCTGTGGGGTAAACCATTTCTTCACAAATAACCTAATACGTGGAAGGGAAAAAACGAAGACAAGAGAGCCCAAACAGGCATACGGCAGTAGAAAAGACTCCTTGACCCGGGAAATATTATGGTAAAGGCCATTCTAACTCTCAACAGATATGATACCAAACTCGTAATTGCACTGTTAGCGGGCACCTGCAGACTTAACAACCAATTGAATAAAAAAGGTGTGATTCCTGCAGGCTCTGTTAAGAGGGAAACGAATCATCAGAACATGTTTTATGCGATTGCCCTGCATTGACTTAGCTACCTAGGCAGTAGAATAAGATATAATAAGTTCAAGACAACAGGTCGCACTACTATTGTAGCTTATAACTTATAAAAATATGTAAATAAGCATATAATAGGAAGTGTTACTATTCAGACTTGCACTTTACTACTTTTACTATAAAAGCCCTTTTTGACTTTAACGAATTATATCTCCAAAATGCGTGCTGATCAATCGATCCATAACACACTATATTTAGGTCTGCGTTTTTTTTTCGTCTTAAGACAAAGATATGAACACCACTATGAATATTTCCCAGACAACGAAGTGGCACTACGATTTTGTTAATTCAACCTTTTTCAAAATTCTATTTCGGGAATATATTTGGGGTAATTGAGAGCATATATACAAGATGTGATATATTTTTACTTTACTCCCCTTTTGAAACAGCCACCCTTGTGTCGTTGAGTATTAGTGTAGTTTTACTCACATATAGAATACATCAAGGACCCTGCCCATTGGTCTGTAATGCTCGACATTCGCAGTGATGGACCACCAAGGTTGTTTTCGAAAAAGTACGGTCCAATTATGGCGCCCGCTCGAAAATCGTGTTAAACAGTAACTTTTGGCTGATGCATTGCCACGACGTAAATTTCGTGTCACTTATGCGGCAATTTTGAAAGTTAACATTCATAAAACCGCCTTCATTTTGCCGAATGCTCAAAGCGCCCTGAGTAAACAAACGCCGAACAAAGGTCACCAACTTTAAGTGTCTGGGTTAGTTGGATATTGTGCGGATGCAGGTCCGAACCCCGCTGCAAAATCGGCTGATTCTGAGAAATCCAAGTTTTACCTCGGGTTTTCCAGAGATGTTTTTTTGACATACAGGCTAATTGCTTGCCAAGCCAGTCGTTGTGAAGTTTACTTTGAAGAACGCAAAACAGGTGTTTTATCATTTAAATGTGCTGCTCCATCTTGTAACCTGCCAGGGTGGTTTATCATTCGTGTCTGAATAATAAGCAACAGATTTAACAAACGTTGCCGAAGGCATGTATTCTTGTTGATCCCGTTAGCTTGTTGTATTGCTATCTGGGGATATGTAGGAACTACTGCCTGAGACCTAAAACTAGAAGACTTTCTAAGTTCGATCAGTGACGATATAAACACTGGTTGCACAGGAATCAGTAGCCCCTGGGATATAAGTCCCAGACTGGTTATTAGTGACGGGCCTTCTGGTGGCTCTGGTGTATAATCTAATCGCGGGAAGATCTTGGTTCAGAATCTATGCAGCGTTGCATCGCAACGCAGGCTGTCAGTAGAATAGTTTTTGGGTACCTTCGTATAGCGGCTTTGGTGGTAGAATTTTAATACAATCATATAAGACCACCGCCGGATCGTGTCCCAAGAATTACCGGACGTAAATCGTGAGAGGCACGCCTCTGATTGTAATACTATTGAATATTTTGCTCCTATTAGTAGCTAAATTTATACTTGTTACGGCTGAAGTACCTTTAATATCTACGAATTCACAAAAAAGATTTCTCTGTGCCAAGGAATAAGGAAAATCCGTACTAACCTTGATACACAGATATATCTTTAATTTTAGCCTCAGGACTATGAAGGCTTTGAAATATAAATGATGTAATTTCTTCCTAAAATATCATGCAGACCATTAATGGAAATAAATCTGTTCAACATTTATATGAAATCGACAATTAAGATTCGATAAAAAAAACTGGCCACCTTAATCACAAAACTTTATTTGTTCATAGTTGGAATTTTCCTTTAAATTTGTTTCCCCCTTTTATGGACAAACACTTCATTGATTTTTTTGGTATATTGGAAGGCATCTTTTCTTTTTCATTTAATGTCTAAAAACTAAATAATATTGAAATTCATGATGAGACATTAAACACCCAACATGAAGCAATACAATACGACGCCATTGTGGTTAGTCAACCCAATCTCTGATTTTCCCCTAGATCTATACGTTGCAAACCAAAAAACAACAACGACAACAACAAAATATTCAATAAAATAAAGTCTTGAGAAAAAAAGTCTAGTTAAATAACAAAAATAAAAACAACAACTAAAAAAAAGAAGAGATGACAATAAAATAGCAACAACACACACTGTGGCAAAGAACCCATCAATACTTTTTAGATCAAACTCATACGCACATTTTCTAGTCGTAGCCATTGTTGTATGAACTCATGGAATGAACATTAAAAACAGTCACTAAGAATTAAGAAATAAAGGTTTGTTTTTATTATTTTTGTTTTATTTGTTTTCAATATTCTTTTTTAAGTTTTCGTTGCACATTCAATCGAGCTTTTATATTTTTTCCTTTTTGTTTTTTTTTTTTTTTGCAAACTGAACATCAAAAAAATTTTGCAACTTCAATAACAACAGCTGCGTTAACCTTTTACCAGAGTATGAGTGCGATATAAAAGTGTTCAATCTTTTCGAATTAAATCGGCAGCGAAACTTCGTAGCTTACGCAAGTCCAGAGATAGAAACGTAGTCAAAGCTGCGACAGTTTCTTTCAGGATTTGCTGCAAATTTCGTTAGGAAAGCTTTTAGTAAGCAAAGCTGGGAAGAAGGTTTGTTAAATATTTTCCGAATAAATTAAGATTTATTACTGCGCCGTTGACATGGCGTGAAAACGTCAAATATGAGCTGAAAATAAAATTGAGGGAGATAATGATTAAGGGCTGCATCTGCAGGAAACCGAATCGGAAACACACGTTGTGTTTGAATGTCCAGCACTGGCTGGTCTTAGACTAACGATCATAGGCGGATATATATTGAATATGAACACCATATGGAACCTCAGCCTAAACTAAATGCTTGCGATTCTCCAGACTCAGTGTGCAGAAAGGGGAGAGGGGGAGCCAAATATGAAGTTTCCTTCAGTCATTATGGTTGCGATTTAATGAAAGTAATAAAGTTCCTTCTATAACAGGTGTTCGCTAAATTTTTACAAACTCTGAATCCTTACTTGAGCCAACCGGCTGTGACATATGAATAGTACTAGTCATGTCAGTTCTAAGTTTTCTATATCATCGCTAGTCATCATCAAAATTAGAACCTCTACTTAAGATCAAACAAATAACCTTAAGTTTTTTTCAGCAAGCAGACAGAATCTGTAGGTATTTTTACACTTATATGAGATTAAAATCTATATTGGCTTTCCTACATATATTGCACCATAAATAAAGAATTAACTCCTTTACAATCCTGTTCTAAACGCAAATATTGACTTGGCCGATTCTATTCCCAACAAAGCTGTTGTTTTGTTTCAAAGAATCCGATTTTTTTGAAGGGAAGCGCTGCGACAACAACCACTGCCAACGAAAAAAAAAAATAACAAATGTAGAGAATAAGAATTGGTAAATGAAAGAAAAAGAACAAGAGCTAGCTGCAGAAGCAGAAGAAAATGACTAAAATAGTTTACGACCGACCAAGTTACGTGAAATAATGACTAGTTTGTGTTTTAGTTTTTTCGTTTGTACGAGTAACCATATAATCGGTCACTGACTTGTCAGCATGGTTGCTTGCAATTTGAGAACTCCCAACTCTTTTTTTATTACATTTTCTGATTTGTTGTTTTTTTTTTTGTTGCTCACTTTTTTGCTTCTTCTTGTTTTAAGATTTTTGAAACCATGTATTAACCAAACATTTCTGTGGTTCCACAGTTAGTCTGTCTCCAGAAAAGCAATATATGGTTATAGGCAGGGATGGAAATTCTGCGACTAATGCACACACGTTGCCATTGGGTATTACGCATGATTACTATGTTTGGAGCAAATTACAAATTATTTTCAATCCCGTTCCAAATTCGTGCTTCGTTCCCAATATAACGTCATATAAATTTTTAATATCTATGAACCGCGGCCCATAGGATCGTTTGAGTATTTTTTCTTTCGTTTGAGCAAATTTAGGCTACAAATTAATTTTACATTTGATAGTCTCTGAGTATGGTAAACCAGCGACAACGAAAGAACCGCTTTGATTGCTTGAGTCCGGCTTTTGCTCTCCAATGCCGAGCACATTCTGACTCAACCAAGAAACAAGTTTTCTCAATAGTATAGCTACTCTTTAATCCCAGTGGTGCAGTCCTGTTTTCTAAGCAGTCAACACGTTCGTTCCTAGCACGGCCAGCCATCCAGCATAATGTAATTTTATTGCGAGTAGCAAGTTCACTTATCTGGAGCCTGATACTGGAAGAAAGTCGGACTTTCTAACGTCTACCTGTAACGCTATAATCCAGTAGCCCCTGGGACTTAAGTCATTGACTGGTTGTTGGTGAAGCTACTTCTGAAGTGTACGTGGTGGCTGTGGCTGTGGCTTACACCAAAATCGCGGGAAGATCTTGGTTTAGATCAATGTGCCGTTGCAGGCTGTCAATAAATAGCTATTGACAGCAGGCAGTTGGGTAGCTCCAATCCCCTCAGCATGAGGTGGGTACTAGGGTGCCACCGCTGTTCTGCTCTTCTCTGATTTAAGGCGGACCATTTGGTTTTGTGTAGTAGTGTGCTAGCTTATCATTCCGGGGGTCGAGAGTTGTATTCACACCAAAGATTCTAGTATGTAATACTACAACGAGTGAGAGTATACGGTACTATGCTCAGTAAATTTAAGTTAGAATATAATTTGGAATTGCATTTCGACAGTTAAAAAATAAAATTAAAAAATGTTTACTGGCTTTCATTTGAACTAGAAAAAAAACCATATGGTTAACTGAACAATTTTGCTTTATTGTTGTTTGATTTTATTTTTCACTAAAACTTTTTAAGGTAAAGCCATGTTCAGACTTTCCGACAAATTTGTTTATGTTTCATTTTATAACTGAAAAAAAGTAAAACACTCAATCGTAATATTTTCTGAATCGCAATATTTCGTAACATATTCATTACTAATTATAAGTGGAAATTACTTTTTGCAATTCCAATTTTCATTTCACAGTTATCCATACCTGGCGTGTGTATTCATGCAGTTATGCACCGTAAGAAGGCATACACGAAATATAATCTCTTGGTTGACACTGAGATGGCAAAAGTTAGACAAGAAGAATAGAGAATTTGTCAAAGTAGTCGAGTGTGTGCGTAAATGTGTGAATGTGTATGTTAATGTGTGCGTATTAAAGAATGTTAAAGAAATTAAAAACAAATTATAAAACCTGACATAAAGTTCAAATGTTTGAATAAAACGTTTCTTTAAGTCAATCAAGGATTATTTGGAATTTTTGGTAAAAAAATTAATTAAATTTAAAAGTGATTATGTGTCTAAATTAGTGATATGGCTGTGTAGAATGTCAACTACTTGAATAATGTCTTAGATCAAATACATAAAATTTAATTCCTCAACTTAAAACTAATAATGCGCTTTGGGAAGTAGTGGATGTGTCACACTGATCCCCAGTTAATGTCGAATATTTAACACCAAATATTTATGGAACAAAATATTTCTATTTGCATAGATCTCCTTAAACGTTCGCCGAATTAAAAACACAAGTACACACGGTTTTGGAGTGGGACAACTAAAAGTTGTTTCTAAGGTTATTTGCGGCGCTAAATTCAAATCAACCCTCCGTTTTTTAATTGGTTACAGTTTTTCTAAATCTACTCAAAAAAGTATCGAAAAACTCATGGCAAAATATGTTTTGATTAAAAAAAATAGCAAATTACCAAAATGTCTTTACTTTTCTACGAGCACATAGATAAATATTTGGGTGATCGATTTTTTCACATTTTCTAAGCCGGTTTTCGTAAAGTTCGAATATATAAAATATTAAAAACCCTGGTTTAACCGGTTAAAAAACGATATATTAATGTAGGGGCGATATCGAAGCAGACTGCAACCTTACTTTCATTGTGTCTCGTGCTACCCGTTACTCTTGACTGTACTGATTTCAGATTTTCGACTGGTAACTGCCTGCCTTCTACCTCATCACGGAATCTCTTCTAATTGTTAACATTTCTCTAAGGATTAGGCGCTCATGTCATTAAAATTAAACAAGTATCTGTACGTGCTCCTAAGCCTTATGCTAGCAAGTGCTTTACATTCTTTCTCAGGAGTACCTTTGGAGACTGACCCGTCCACCCCTTGCAAGGTTTTCTCTTCCATCTCTTCAGAATTCCTCCATTGACCAATATTCACCTGACTTCATAAGGAGATGCATTATTGTCCATCTCTTCGGGATTCCTCCTTTGGCCAATTAAACTGGAGTTCCTTCAGAGAATTCATTTAATTTCCACTAGTAATAGAGGGTAAGTCTGTATTGAAACTGGAAATCGGCTAGTATCTAGAGTTCGCACACTCAAAACCAAACACCCTCTTGGCTACGTATGCCTGGCGTATGCTGTTCCATCGTATATTAGGAATTTTTACAAGAGAGTGTTTACTTCTCTCCTCTCGGCTTATTTAGCCAGACTCCAAGCAGTGACAGGAACCTGTTACCGGCCGTCATCGCGTGGGGGTATGAGTGAGAACTTTTGACAGTGCACTCAGTAATGTCATGCCAGCTGATGGCCCAATTAGAAAAAATAACATTTATTTATTTATATTTATTACTGGTTAAAGTATAGACATGGCCAAAAGTCATCGTCGCTTTATTTCTTCAAAGAATCTGAAGAACTGCCATGCCCACAAATTTGTCCAGGCACAAAATTTTAAAATTCTCAATGATTATGCGCCATTATGTCGGCTGCTGGTGTCACCGAATTTGTATTTATAGAAAACAGTTCTTCAAACGTTCAGTAACCAAAACCACGATGACTTTTGTTCGTGTGTATATTTTGTGTCCTTTAGCACAAATATATCTAAAAGGTATCGCTTTGAAATATTCATTAAAATACTAAATAAAGTATAAAATGCCTTTACACTGGAATTGAATATCGGTTTTTTAAAGCAAAACCCCCGGGTTGTTCGAAAATCAAAAAATTGCCATTTTAAAAAATTCGACTGCTGTAAGCCAAAAAACAAATGTCGAATAACTTCGTCGATCACCCTAGTAAAAATGTTGCAATTAAAAGGAGCCATATCTCATTAAAATCGATGCTGCACAAATTTTATTCACCATAGTGAATGTCGGTTTGCTTGTGTTAGTATACATTTATACTATTTCTAGAAAAACACCCTGTATTTAAAAATATCTGAAAAAATAACTAAAATATTTGATATTAAAAACTGTTTTGCCTAAAATGCGGTTTCAATTGATCTTATCTCTGTTTTTATTAGTCTTTTGTTTAGCAATAATAATGTTACTTCAGAAACTAAAACATTTTAATGATTCACACTTGAAACGTTTAGTTGTGCAAAAAATAAAAAAAAAATAATTAAACAGTCACTCACATTTCACATGACCAAAGTTCATATTTGTCATTCAATATTCAAACTCAGAATATTTTTGTTTAATTTTGTGCCGTCCAAATCACGACTTCCAAATGCGTACTACAGACGACAGCAAGAAGGCTTTGTTTATTTCATTAAGAACCCAGCAAAATATTTAGCCGACATTGTTTTTCTTTTTTTGGGATATAAATTAAAATATTAAAATTGCATTACAAAAACAGAACTTGAATTGCTTGAAAAAAAAAGTACAAGGAATTGCTTGCTTTTGTATTGGGTAGCACACGGCAAGTAGTGGCGGAATGGTGGTTGGATAGGTCCTATTGTAAAGAGAGGACTTGGAAGTTTCAGTTACATTCAAGATGGAGGCCCTTGAGCTAGGGATTTAACGGTTTTACGCAAGCGGTGAGTTCGTGACTCAAAAAAGAGACTTTCGCCAGATTCATAATATAGTATTTTCACACTGTAACACTTTATTTTATTATTATTTTATTTGAATTTTATTTGACAAGTCGTTTTACTCAATCGTATAGTGTGAAAACCCCTTAAGAAGCATTTTGATTAAATACTTCGATATATTTGTATATTCTTGCGGTATACCAACAAGGGAACTCTGGTGATTACAGACATCATATCACAATTTTGTCAGTCAATGATGGCAATATTAGATACATATAAGAACGCAGTGCTCAAGGTCCCAAATCTTGAGGGTAACAGAAAATTTTAATTCCCCTCTACACAATAGGTCCAGCCTAACCGCCATCCCCCTACTACCAAATACAAAAACATGCTATTCCCAGCAAATATCCTGTACACAAGCATATGCAACATACAGCAACATGAACTTGGAGCAAATGGCATTATTTCTCTAGAAGTCCCAGCTAGAGCACTAAAAGTTTATTAAGAAATTCATTTCGAGTTTCCAATATTTAAATTGTAAATTATTGCTGGGATATAAAGTATTTTTCCTCGCTTTATTTTAGTGGTTTCCAAAACTCAAAGTTCTGACGATACGTAATATATTGTGTAAGCGAGACGAGGCAAGAGAATAAAAAAATATGCATATGTATATTATTTGTTTAAACACAAATATACACACACATGCATATGCATATGCATACTTAATAAACATACTAAATGGTTTCAATGATAGGCGAACACATACATCTACACTCATATATACGAATGTGATAATTTTTATGTACCTATGTGTGCGAACACTCATATACATGTGTATGTATGTGTGAGTACTTAACCTACGACAACCAAAATTACTTTGTGTGTAACTGATACAAAAAGTTCATTGTACGAAAATATTTGCTAAAATAATAAAAGTACAAAAAACAACAACATAAGTCACACAAATACTTAAAAATGATAAAAAAGAATACAAATATGAAGTAGAGGCATATTAACCGATTTTAATAACTGCTACCAAGGATATTAAAGAAACCTTTAGAAACCACCATAAATCTGGAGCAAAATTGAAATATTGAATTTTTTACTGTATTCAGAATTTCAAAATTAACCGGCATAGCAAACAATTTTTTTTTCTCCAACATGTTTATTTAGTCTCTCTTAGATCAACATCTTTATAATCAATAAATTTGTGCTGATGCCAGAATTGTAAAAATGTTTTAGTTTAAAATATTTATTCTATTCTCAAAAATAATATATTAATGTAGGGGAAAGCACACCGCTTACTTCATGGGTCCCTTTTCGACCCCTACTTTCCTCGAATTGATTTCAAACAGCCGATTTGCATTAGATTAAGGCATTAGGTCCCTCATGGCTTTTACATTTAACAAGTGCCTGCCCGTGGTCCTTCACACACATTGTGTGCTACCGTCTCAGCAAATTCTTTGTGAACTGACCCATGCACCCCTTTGGAAATTTTCTTGTTTATCTCTTTAGAATTCCTACATTGGCCAACAAACAACCAGAGTTCGCGCAGAGATTAACCTCTCCACCTCTTGCGAAACTTCATTGTGTATCCCTATCGGAATCTCACCGTCCAACGTTTCAGGAGTACCTTCAGTATTCGGTATTAAAACCGAACTTCATTCAGAGAATACATATAATTTTCATAAGTAATGGAGAAAGAGATTTCTACCCACACAGAGCTCCATATACACGGGTAAGTCTGTTATAAAATTAGAAATCGACTTGTATCCAGACTTTGCATTCTAGATAATTGAGCCCCCTTTTGACCACGCATCCCTTGCGTATGCTGTTCCAGCCTAGATTAGGTCGATTGTCTTAAAAGAGCCTCTAAGAAAAACATTTTATTCGTTACTAGACCCACAAGCAGTCAAGTAATGCAGCCAGTAGGGCCATGGAATTATTTATTCAGTTGTCTTTGCGTTCTTGTTTTAAGCAAAAATGTTTATGTTTTAACAAATAAAATTTGTTGTTGTGCTTTTTTGTTTGTGTGTGTGTGTGCGTAAGCAAAGCGTTTTTGTCAAAAACACATTTGGAATTTTAATTTTCACTCACGCCACCATATTCTGCTTTTCTTTTTCTATTTTGCTCTTAACTGCAAAACCCCCAACTTAAAAAGGCCAGTCATCTTTTCTAATCTTTTTTGCGTAATTTAGTGTGAAGATTAGCAAAATATAAATTTTCATTTTATTGACACGCACAAAATTGTCCATTTATTTATTCTTGTAATTACAACGAAAGGGATAATTTTAAATAAATTTCAATTAACTTCCACAAATGTGAAATGAAAGATTTCAAGTTATTGATTTTCAAATAACTTCTTATAACCCTTAATATAATTGGTTTAAAATAAAAATAACATAAAATATAAAAATGCGAGGGACCTCTCAGAATTAACTGGCATCCCACATAATCTCTTAATAGGAAAAACATTCAAACCACACCAAAAAGCAATCGCAGCCGGATTCCAACTATTCAGTGCTCGATCATGTTTTTTAAGTGATTGATTGCTGCAAACTTAAGATACGGTTTGCGACTTGTTACAGTACCGAAAGGTCCATTTTACTAATATCTTAGTTACCTCAAAAAGTTATCGGCTGGTTTTTACAAATTTCCAATATGCCTACCAGTTTTAACAACTTTGCGGGGTCTGGGAAGAAATGTTCATTAAAGTGACACTGGTAATTTCAGTGTGCAGTTTATAAAAAATATAGAATAATCATTTTTCAGTTGAATTTAATGGAATGTCTCATTTCGCTGTCGGGAGAATAGTTAAAAATATTTTTAGAAAAATGGCTTTGTTACTCCCACAGTTTATAACATTTCCTAGCAATGCTAAACTCTTAAGCGCGAAAAACAAATTTTACAAGTTGGCTCGATTTCCAACTGTAAATGGAAGCATTGACTGTACGAATGTGCGTAACAAATCTCACGCGATAAATGTTGGTCGGGAATGGCGCGCCAAATAGTTTCTTTATATGAAGTGCATTTTCAACACTTTACCAAGGTGATGGCAAATTTAAGGAAATAAATTTTTCCGCTTCTTGGTTTTTGTCAACTAGCATCAGCTGATCAAAGATGCCACTTTCATTTATTTTATTATAGATTGTATGCAAACATATTCCACATTTGAGGTGGCACCCATTTAAAGTTGGTTCAACTTACCGACTTTAGTTTACTTCAGTCTCAGGCTAGAGCAAAAAAGAGTCACAATCAACCACGATCACGCATGACCACCAGTAACAACTAGTATTGTCAAATCATATTACATTGTTCCACCGTGGATTAGGGATTTTTACAAGAGGGTGTTCACTACTCTTTGCCCAACATATTAAGCCAGAGCCCTAACAGAGACAGGAACCTATTACCGGCCGATACCATGAGGAGGTATAAGTCAGAACTTCTAATTGTGCACTAAGCTAGGGAAAGCCATACCGTTGCATCCTATTCATTTGATTGAAAAACAAATTAGTGATAATCATGTATGATAGGGGCTGTAATTTCCGCTATTCACCATAACGAAAATTTAATAAGCAGTCCCAAAATGTATCTCAATTCTCAACAGTTATTATTACCAACTAGCAAATGTTATTAAATCAGATTTTAGTAGTTAATTTAGCTCAATTAAAACAAGTACCAAAATCACTTTGTATTTTCCAACCGAAATAAGGAAAACACATTAAAATTTTAATGCGAAAATAATTCACACTTCTACAGTTTTGAAGCCCTTATAAAACACTTCTATGCACATACATACACACACACACGCACCCACACACACACGCACACATTTCTGCTGCACAATAGTAAGAGTGTAATGAAACTAAATTACAGACAATTATCTGAAAACAATAAAACTCAACAATTTGAATTGTTTTGGAAAATGTGTTTTGTGTGAATAATAGTATAATTTTCTTATTGTTGTTAAAATAAACCAGATCAAGTCCTGTTGTCTATGAAGAAATAAAGAGGCATAGACAGACGGACGGACAGACAGAGTCAAACCGACCGACAGTCAAACAATGTATTTTGGGAAAAGTACTTAAAACTATTTGTGGCGGCAAATGATGAATTGCCTGTAAGTCGGTATTAGATTCTGGGCGAAATGGTATTAAAACATTTAGTAACTACACACAAACATTTAGTGTTAACAGCAGCATTGGAGAATATTTAAATTCAACAAAATATTCCTGCAACTGGCTTCATTCATTTGCTTCTTTGGTAGTAGTACACGATTTTATAAAGGAATTTATTCTATAATTTTAATTCAATGTATTTTCTTATCTTTTTGCAAACTTTGGTCAGTTTAACTCGCTCATCAATTTGTGAGGAAACACATCTGCGGAGCTTTGTTTCAGTCACTTTTTTCGCAATATGAAATTTTGAAAACTTATTTTTTAAATTTTTAAATAAGTAAAATACGATTTTGATATTCAAAATTATGTGACGACATTTGAGCCATTCTTACTTTTTATTACTTTTTGCAAATATCGAAAATAAATTGTAAATTAAATTGCAACGAGCTGAACAGAATGAATTTTCTATGCCGCTTTGCACTTTATCAACATTCTTTGTGTCTTTCTAATAATTTTGTGCGCACTGTAAATATCAACTATTTAGGGCATTTAAAGTTCACGTTAGTAAAAGGTATATTCAGCTAAAGTAAGGAATAAAGTGACCTTTAACTATTATTCGTTATTACAACAAAAAAGCTCTTCTTATAATAAATATGCAATAGCTTACAGCACCATTTAGAGTTGGCAAGCAACCAATCAAACGTATTAAGGCAAGTACGAAAAATAAAATAACAATTTGTTTGTTGTGGGGGCTTTTTGTTAAAACTTTAATGATTTTGCCTTGATTTTCTTTGGATTTCTCATTTGGTCCAAAGTATTTCGAGCATAAGAAAATTAAGTGTTTCTAGCAAGTAGGGTAAAGGTTTCCTGATCAGCTGGTCTAAACAACCTGCGAAATGTGCATAGAGACTAGCTTATACATTCTCAACAAATAAATTGCATTTTTATAATGAAATGAGTTGGGATAAAATGATGTTTAAAAACTTATAATTTGAACCATCGAAAAACTTGTGTTTTCAATTTCTGTTTTGTTATTTAGTAGAGTAATATTATCGGAAACACTGTTTACTTACAAAAATGGCAATGTTCACTTAGCCATACTTTGCACTCTTTGCTTTAGTCAAACGTAAGCCAACACTTTTAGTACAGCCGCTGCCGCACCCTGGGTTCAGTTGCCTCCAAAGTGGCGGTAAATTGATTTTTTAGAATTTATTTTTTCTTAGTAAAGCTGGGTATTGGGTAAAAAGTAAATGAAATTAAACATATCTATCACTTACACTCCTTGTTATTCTCGGCAGGAAGGCCAGCAAGGTGCTCGGGTATAATAGGGCTACTTTAAGCTGGATCACTGCGTTATTGACATGACATGGAAACTTTAAGTATCATCTGGCTAAGATGAAAGTCGTAGAAGATGATACTTGCAGACTATGCCTGGAAGAGGCTGAGACGGTAACGCACATTGTGTGTGAATGTCCAGCACTGGCTAGCATAAGGCTTAAGACCACGGGCAGACACTTGTTAGATATGAATGCCATGGAGGAACTAAGCCTTAGACAAATGCTAGCAATTACAAAAGACTCCGTGATGAGGAAGAGTGTCGACAGTTACCAGTCGACAGTCTGAAATCACTTTAGTCAAGAGTAAAGGCTAGGGCTAGCACGAGACTCAATTGAAAGTAAGATGGCTGTGATTACGGATGAAATCAATTTGAGGAGCGAAATGGGGGTCGAAAAGGGACCCAGAAAGTAAGTGGTCTGCTTCGATATCCCTCCATACATTAATAATAAATACACTCCTTGTTGTAGGTTGCACATTTTTTCTGTGGTATACATTCAGGGTTGGAAATTGCTTATAATTAAAGTTAGTTTACCGCAAACGCTTAAAAGCTACAATATTATAGTGAAACCGTCAACTTCAAGTAATTTAGTCCACGTCTGGTAAATTACTCCAAATTCAGAGTAATTTTAATATTTGATGGAATGTAACTAATTACGTAAGATGTTGTTTAAATGTTTTGAAACCTTGTGATAATAAAATTAAAAAATAGATTAGAAAACTTCCACGTTTTATTGCGTTTTTTTAATTATTGTTTAAAAAAAAATCTCTTCGAATAAATGTAATAACAAAAACAATGTTAAATTTCATTTTCGATTGTTATTATAAAAAAATGCATTAAAGATGGGCACGTGAGTAATATAAAGACACCTTTTGCTGTAAAAACAATTACAAACTCACATTGGTTTTATAAGGTTTTTTTTAAATAAATCTTTTCATTATACGAGTAATTAAAGAATATAATAAGTAAAATATTTTTTTTAATAATTTTGAAAACTATTATTTTTCCTCGTATTATGAATACCAAAAAATATTAAATATACCAAACAAAATTAACACTCTGAAAGTTTGAAATTTTAGCAAACAATTTCACCAAAAACTGTAATTTACCCAAAACGTCAATAAATACGTAAATTTCATATTAAATTGAGTATTTATCAGAAAATAGAATAGAAAATTCACGTGAAAGTTGAAAAAGAAGAAGTAAATTTAAAACCTTTTTCCAACAATTCGTTCCTTTAAATGTCTGCTACCGTAAACTTAGCATGCAAGTACAAAATTTCGACAACACAATCTACTAGCAGTGCTCGCAGTTGCAGTAACTTGCTGATATAAATGTTGATATGACGATGATTATGTTGAAGTGGATGTGGAAGCTTATGTTGTCGTTAGAGTTTAACTTGTTGGCCATAATGCTGTTGCACACACATATTTCGTTTTTGGCAATTTAACCACCCAAAATGTTGACTGCATTTGTGCAAGATGCCTGTGAGTAAGGTTGCCTGCCAAATAGACGATGTGCCTTTTGTGTGTCTGTAGTTTCAGCCAGACTCACATATACCACATGCTGTTGTTAAAGTTTGTCTGTGATCTTAGTCTAGGAACTTACATATGGAAATCTATCTGTCTGCAAATGTGTGTATGTTTGTTTGAAAGCTTGTATTTTATAGAAGTGGTGCCTTAAATTGTTTTGGCAATTTGTTAACTACCAAAAGCGTATTGTACAGAATTTTGTAAAGTTAGTCGTATCAAATATTTACCACACATATTCCCAGTTACGTGTGTTGCAGATACGAGTACATGTGTATGATTTCATTTAACAACATGCAACAAGTGATTGTTTAACACTTATAAGGGAATTAAAGGATATTCATGAATAAATTAAATGTCTAATAGTTTTATGGTAAACAATAAAAACTATTAAAGTAATATAATTTAGAATTTTAGAAAATATTTACGTACGAGAATCACTCGGATACGTAATCGGGCCGAGAAGTTTCGGTGCACCGTGTATGACAAAAATATTATGTTAAGAATATTTCATACGACTTCTCTTATATGTATATGAACTAAAATTAAGTTTCTTAACAATTATTGAAGTACTGCCAGAGCTAGACGAAATTCATCAGGTTGAGGCCAAGTTGTTGATCCGAACTTGCATTCGAAAACACCTCTCAACATGACTTAAAGAATATGGCGGCGACATGCAAGGTGAAATAGCTCTATAGCCCCGTTGAGACTTCTTGTCTTTGATGCAGTGGTGTCGAAACACATTGTCTTGATAATATGGGAGACACCCCATTCCCCCCGACACTCATAAATAAGCAGGGGTTGTTATTCACCAATACTTCAGTCTGCTATGGGAACTCCTAGTTCAAACTCTTAGATTCCATTTCATGGAACGCATATTATATAGAAATTTACAACCGGTTATCTGGCAAACCGGATAGCCTACAATGAAAGTCATTATTTTCTTAAAATCTCAAAAAAATTAATTACATTAAAAGTCATGACATAATGATGAGGAGGTTGTTATAGCTCGGTTCAATTAGAAGTAGCAATAATTATATATATGTATAGAGAATATATGTAAATTACTTTGTTTTGTCGCAATTTTGGTAAACATTAGTCTTGACAGTTCAAATTTGGCAGTGAAGAAGTAGAGACGTGGCAAATTTATTATGGAAAAATATTCGGCAAACCAACGTGTTTTAATCGTTAAAACATTTTAACGAAATCAATCATCGATTACTATGACGATGAAAAACAACGTGCCAACAAGACACACTATTTATCGTGTAGTGAATGATTTCGAAGATAGAAGGACTGTAGCAGAGAGGCGCAAGCATGGACCACAACGTACTGCAAGATCGGCTGAAAACATTACTGCTGTTCAAGAAAGTGCTCAAAACAATCCATCAACCTCAATTCGACACCGTGCTCAGGAGCTTGGTCTTCCAAGAACAACTTTGGCCACAATTTTGCACAAAGATGTGCATTTGTTTCCCTTTAAGATTCAGTTGACACAAGAGCTTCTTCCAGAAGACCATTTACGCCGCCGTACATATGCCAATAGGTAGCTACAGTTCGCCCATGGCAACCCCGATTTTCATGAAAAAATCATAATGAGTGACGAGGCACATTTTCATTTGAATCGATATGTGAATAAACAGAATAGTCGGTTCTGGGCAATGGAAAACCCTCAAATTATTCATCAGTCAACTTTGCATCCATTAAAAGTGACATTCTGGTGTGCAATTTGGTCAGGAGGAATCATTGGACCTTACTTCTTTGAAACTGAAAACGGCGTAACGGTAACTGTCAATGGGGAGCGATATCGTGAAATTATTGAAAACTTTTTACCGCCACTACTACATGCTTTTTGCTTGACTAATATGTGGTTTCAACAAGACGGTGCCACATCGCATACAGCCAGGATTACAATGGAATTACTGCGAGACCTTTTTCCACAACAACTTATTTCAAGGAATGGTGATGTTGATTGGCCTCCACGGTCGCCTGATTTGACTGCTCCGGACTTCTTTTTGTGGAGATATCTGAAAAGCAAGGTTTATGCAAACAAACCAGAAACGCTGGAGCAACTCAACCAAAATATTCGTGATGAATTTAATGAAATACCGCTTGAAATGTGTGAGAATGTAATGAAAAATATGTTCAAAAGGGCTCGCAATTTGTGATGCTAACAGAGGCGGACATTTATCTGATATTGTATTCCATACATAATTGCCGACATTAAATAAAACATTTATCAATATACGATCCATTCTCTTGCATTTAATGAAAAATTATAAACAAACAAAGTATTATACCGTCCCGGCGGACACCCTGTACTTACAAAAATATTGCCCTTAATTTGAGACATAAATAAATCATGAGGATATACTGTATATTTTCGGAGACACGGCACCGAAACGACGCTAGTTAGCCCAAAAAATGGGTTTTGACCCGCCCAGCCACACTGGGTACCATGCTCTAATCCTACTCAAACTTTGACTACTTTAAAATCTAGGAAGACTGATCATTTTGTGGGGCTCCCATTGATAAAATGTCACCCTAAAGTACATCCTGTAGACAGGTATTAAAACAAAATTTAAACTTTTTATTGTGTATAAAGATGCTTAATAGAGGGAAGTTTAAAGTTAAATTTGTTCCTGTTTATAAAATAAATATAATAGCAAGATATTTATGTGTCCCTAGGTACGGTTGAATATTGAATACTTGGCAATACTGTATTAACAATAATTTGCTAGAAGTTTTGTTGTCGACGACATTTTAAAAATGAACTTACAATCAAAAAATCCTCCTGATACCTTGATAATCCGTATACATTACTCACAAGTAATTAGTTGCATGTTGTACGGGGGGTTGCTAGTACAACCAGACGATTCCACTACGAACGTTTGGTTTTGCGAGAATAATAGTTAGACTTCGTGAAAATATACGACAAATTTATTCTTTTGCATTCTAACACTCGGCCGCATTTCATAAAAGTTTTCATCAATTGTTTGGAAATTTCCTAGAGTTTTGTTTTTCCACACCCACCGTATGCACCGGTACTAGTTTTTCTGACGGGATCGGCATGATTGTGCAGATTCACTTTTTGCACAGAAATCAAAACACAAGACCTTTCTTATTACGGAATTCGAAAGTAGCCTGAATAAAATGGAATAAAGTAGTAGCCAGCCGAGTAGACGATAGTCTTAATTTTATTTTCAAATAAATGTAAGTTTTAGCACAAGATTTGTGTTTCTCATCGAACTGTATTCAATCATCTCGAATAGTTTAGAAGTCAGTTTCACAATAATTTGTTACAAAGGTAATTAGTTTTGTTATGGGCTGAACGAGTCAAGCACCAGCATTTAAACTTTCGAAAACTTTGCATTTGGTTTTAGGCTACACCTTTTTCAAGGGCCTGGCTGAAGAGTTCAATTTATTTCTAATTTTTAAGATTTTTTAAATACATTTCAAATATTCAATACATCACTGCTGCATACGCAAGCACTACACAAACTATTCAATTCATTTTGTATGCCACAAAACCTTTTTTTCACAATTTTTTTCTTTTTAATTAACCAAAGTTCATATAAAGATATGCTTCACATTATTTATTTGCGTATTTGTATGTTTTTTCTATTCGTATTTTAACCATAAACTCTAAAAAAAATGCAAATTGTTCAAAAATGCATGAAAAATAGAAATAGAGTATAAGAAGTGCATTGAAAACGTACACGCATGCATAGATATTTTCCCCAATGACCATCATAGTGCTTGGTAGACTGCAGTCACTTGATTACTTTGCTCGTACATGTAAATGGGAATGAATCAATGGCCACATTAAATGGATTGAAAGCCAATGAAGAAAATAATGTATTTCATTATAACTTGAATACGAAGGCATTTGAACTTTTGATTTTAATATTTCTCAAAATTATTTCTTGTCTTAATATGTTTTCGAGTTTTGAGCTGCCCAACTTAAAACCACTTGACAGGTGAAAATTCTTTATTTACTTATGTTTACAACAAAGTACCATTCAATATGAAATTTGTAAATACAAAAATTCTAAATGTAAATTGGAATTGGTATTAACAATGCAAATGCATAGGCAGGCAGGGATACGCATACACACACACACACACTTGTATTAAAAAGTACAGTGATTCAAATAGTTATAAGTACAGGCATAAATGTAAAGTTATAGTACATTACGTCAGTACCACCGAGTGAATACTAGGCATCATCTGCCGCGCCTATATGCCATTTGTCATATAAGTGGCAATTAAAGCTACCTGTGCCATGAACTTATCCCTTGCTGATCGGTTTGGAGCTATCCATTCTCTGCCCCATTATCTTTCCGCGACTTGGGCCTAAGCCACAGCCATCATGTTACTCTCTCGTAGGGACCTTACCAACAACCAATCCAAGACTTATCATCCTGATTTCCGTGGTATCAGTCGTTTGCTGACTGGTCGAACAAGCCTCGAAGACCGCTTCCACATGCCCGACCGCAATACATCGAGTTGGTAAGACCACCAGGAAATCATCTCTCCGTGGAGAAAATCAAGTACATATATGCCAATTTACGTCGGCGTCAGTCTTACGACACAATCGGACGGTGCTCTTAGTACCAGGTATATTAATATGCAACCTGCAGCGCCCCTATACGTACTTATACACATAAGTATCAATTCAGGACCATGGCTGCCTGGAACCTAGTACCCACCTCTTGCTGAAGAGTTTAGAGCTTCTCCTTCTTGTGCTGTCAATATATAACTATTTCTATTGACACTTTTTTATCCTACCTCAAGATCTTTCCTGAGATTTGGCTTTAAAACACAGCGAGCACGTGCACTCCTAAAAGAGCCATTTCGATAGAACCACAAAATGTATCGGTAAACGTTTTGGTTTAGATTCTCTGAATGCAAAATATTTAAGTTTCCTTAAACGTTTGAAAATTCGAACTTAGTATCGAAAAAAACCCCTTTTAAGATGTATTCGAAATTTCGAACTTGCTAATTTTCGAATTCAAGCTTAATACTCGTATCAATTAAAAAATCTAAGTTAAAAAAATTATTTAATATAGGGTATCTAAATAAAAGTGCACTATGGAAGTCGGTGCTGCAATGAATCCATTGTATCATGCGCGATGCGGCAATTGACGTTCTGCTGAGACCACATGTCAATTGAATACATGCCGTCGAGTTAAGACCACAAGAATTCCGTTATCATGTTCGTTTAAATAATGTCTGTCACAGCTACTACCGAATCGATGTTTTCGACTCTAGTTTACAGCAACAATGTTTTCAGGAGACTGCCCAGTACGCCCGCCAAGCAAAGAAAACTTATCATCCATACCTAAAAACTCCGCGAAGTTTACGAGCGCCCACAGCTTAATGTGCTTTTACATTGCTAACCCGTTCTTCTTTTGTGTAGCGATCCATTTTTTAATAATCGGAATGATCATAGGAGACACCTGTAGAGAGTGTGATTAGATAGTGGATCAGAAAGCTCGAGTCAACTAAATCAAAAACCTGTGGAAATGTGTCTTATTAAGTCAGAAAGAAAGAAAATAGGTTTTCCCTAGATAACCTAAGGAACACTTTCCGTTAGGGAACAACCAAAAGTTTACCGGATTTTTTGCAACGTCTTGGCGTCTTATGAAGCAGAAAATAAACAATAATTCTGCTTGGACCTTCGAAGTACATGAAATCGCAAAAAGCCTTGTTTCGATAGTTTTTGAAGTCAAAAGTTTTGAAACTCGTAATCGGTTTTGCAATCCAGTCCGACTATGTGTTGCTTAGAGAGTGTTTTTGAATTTTTTATTTTATTAATTACAAATTATATTGATGGACTTACATTTATTTCTTTTACTCTAAATTCATAAGGAGTGCTATTGATTTACCCACACCGTATCCAGCTTAATCCTCATCATCCTACTCTTATTATCAACAACTCATTTATAACCATTAATCCATACCACCAAAAGTGGCTAAAACAAAATAGAAAAAAGTTTGAAAAAAAACTTCAGTGCCAAAGAAAAAACAAACTGACTAAAGTAAGTCCACCCTTCCCCAAACAATATGCAACAAATTCAAACATACATACATACATCTTTTCAGCACATTTCTAATATTCATACGGCGCTGGATTTTTTTTTCTTTTTTTTTAACCCGCAACCCCTTGATAGATCTATCTCTTCTGGCTCTAGACCTCCCTTAACGTTATATCAACGCATAAAAAAGAAGACGTTGAATGTATGCGTGTACGTGTGTTTAAGTATTAGTGCATTCGTTTCTGTATTTCACATGTATTTATACTTTGTTGGGACTGACGACTACTGAAGTGTTATGGCCTGTGGGCCGACCGACCGATGCATAGTATTGTATCTTTGGCAGAGTGCGTATTATTATTTTCAATTTGTTTTTTATTCAAATTCGAATGCATGCAAATGTATATGTAGCACGTACACACACGTACTATATGTATGCATGTGTGCTATACGATGACGTGTGTGCAGATGTTTGTTGTAATTTTTTCCATTCCATTTGTGCGTTTCGGCTGCAATTTCTATGCGTAAAAATGTATTTACATGTCTCACAGTGGGACGTTTGGTACAATTGTAACATACATTATAAAGTACGGATACGAATTTTAGAGCAGCTAAAAACGTAAAGGTTTACATAGACTAAAAAGGAAAAACTTTCTCCATGAACAACAAAAATATTTTTCGACAGCTAAATAAAATTATGGATCTTTTATTATTCCTAGTTATAAAAATTTATTTTCGGAACATGTGAAAAAGAGTTTTTAAGTATTCCAATGTGCATTCGCAAACACGTCGTGCAGTGCACACCAAAACAGTGATGCCAACCCAAAATCTGTCTAAGAGGTAGATGCGTTTTGAAAAGGTGGTAGTTTCTTACCAAACTTACTTTAACAAGTAAGAGAGCTAGCTGTATTCCGGTATGCCGAATCTTATATAACCTACACAAAAGAACGATTAATTGGGATATTGAATTTTGACCTCCGGTTTTAGTCGTATTATTTTACATTTAAACACTTATTTCGTCTTAATATAAGCATTTTCGATCGGTGTGTTTTTCTTTTCAATGAATGTTTTTCAATTTTTGATAAATTATCGACTTTTTTTGGTTAAGTTAAAGTTTTTATGGTAAAATTCAAACATTTTAAAATTTGAGTTTTTTATTAAATATTAGTTTTGTAGCAATAAAATTTTTTATTCAAGTTTTTTGATTTACGGTATTTTCTTTCTGCTTTTTGATGAATTTTAAATTTTAGTAATTTCGCAATTTCGGTGTTTTTATAAACTTCCATTTTTTGGAAAATTTTGTAATTAAATTTTAGGAGTATGGTTTGGATTTGTGGTGAATTTTGAAATTTCGATGAATTTTCAGATTATTTTTTTAAGATTATTTACGTTTTTACTGAATTCCCTATTTGTGATGAAATTTTGATTCCTTTTTGTAGGATACATTTGTGTAACATAGATTTTGTTAACGTTTTGTAAAATACTAACTTTTGTGAATTTTCGGCTTTGTGGCAAAATTAAAATTTTTGTAGTGAAATTTGGTAAAATTTGGGTTTTTTATTAAATATTGATTTTTTGATTTTCCGACTATATAGTGAATTTTTGTGCAATTTCAGTTTTAATTTTTTTTTTTTTTTTTTGGAATATTATGATATTTTTGCAATTTAAAATTTTTAAATTATATTTTGGTGTTGTCGTGAATTTTCGCATTTTGTTGAATTTCCATATTATGGTAAAATTTCGTTTGTTTTTTTCATTTGTCAGATTAATTGAGATTTTAGATCAAATTTTTATTTTTAATATATTTTAGTAGATTTTTAATTTTTTATTGAATTTCAACGTTTTTTTTTTTTATAAAATACTAGCTGACCCGGCAAACGTTTTTTTGCCTAAAAATGACCCATGATCTGTACTATAGATGTACGTATATGTATGTATTTAGGACTAAAACATACATTGATCATATCCCTCCACCAATGAAACTGAAATGAAAAATGCAGATATAATTTGATATCTGTCTCCGTCAGTACTATAAACAATAAATATATTTAATCAAATTTATTTACAATAACTGTCTTAAGGTGATAAAAATTTGAAAAACTGTTCAACTGTTCTGTTTGTCAGAAGTTGATGCACACACCGCCATCTACTGGCAATACCGGAACCAGCATTTGAAATAAAGTACTTTTTTATGGGTTCTTGAGTTAAGATGGCGTTGTAGAATCACTCCATAGAAAATGTATGGGGAATTTAATTTTCTTCCTAATTTTTTTCTTCGGGAAAATTTGCGGAATTTTCTAGGGTATTATCCTTTTTTGGGTGGAGACCTAACCGACTTGGTACTCATCATCGAAATCGGTCCAGGCGTTCTTGAGTTATAAGCGTAGTAACTAACAGCACTCTCTTGTATATTTTTTCTTTTTTATATTTTATCTTTTTCTGATGAATATTCGAAAAGTGGCTTTTTCGAAAAATTTTGGTTTTAATTAAATTTTGATTTTTTTTAAATTGTTAGTCCAGTTTTTCGATTTTGTGGTAAATTTAAAATGTTGGCGAAATTTCGATGTTTTTTTTTAATTTATTTGTAAGTTTGTTTTTTTAATTTGACAGAAGTTTTGTGTACTTTGTTGTTGGATTTCACTAAAAATCTTCGATATTTTGCACTAGCACTTTTACAAGACCATTTGCACCAAACACTGAATACGGCTATATATATTTATAACTGATATTGGTAGGTTTTTGTCGGAAAATAGTAAAATTAAGTAAGATACCCAAAAGAGGCAAAACTACCACAAAAGTGGTAGAGTTGACATCAAGGCGACGAGAAAGAAATTGCTTCTGCTGAGCGTATTATTGAGGACAACGGCGAGCGGTATGCAGCCAAGATAAGCAGTTGTTTGGGGCCCAGTTGGGTGGGATGTTTATTGTAGATATGTTTTTCTAACAGAAGGCGCCACATGACATACAGTGCATCCAACAACTAACTTAATTAAGGAATAATTTTGCGAACGCGTTATTCCTCGAGTTCATATTCGCACACATTAATGACATAAAGTTCTTTTCTTTTAAAAACCACCTTCTACAAATATTTTCTTTTTAACAAACTTTGTATTGTTTAAAAAATATTGATTTAGAAATATTTTTCCAAACTGTTTCATAAAGCGGAAGAGTGATTAAGAAGCCCGTGATATATTATCTATTATTTTTCGATTCGATAATTAGTTCATTTTTATTCAAATTAGATTAATACAATTAGGAGTCTATTTTACCTCACTGTGCGCCTAATAAAGTTTCCATGGGTGTGTGTGTGTGCAAATACTTTGTTGGCATTTTGTGAAATGAGTTTAATTAGCAACCCTTTTCTTTCTAATATTATTGTCTCTAAATACGAGTATGTGTGCAAGTTCCTTTTTTGGATTGTAAACACATGCATTTCCTTAAAAAAAAGTTTTGCTTTTGAAATTAGAAAAAATGATACATATTTTATAGGTTCTATAAACTGAATTTGTTTTAGGGGAGGAGACTAAAAACTAATCGATACAGCAGTAGTCATATACAACTTTTTTTCTTGTAAAAAAAATGAAGCCTTTTATAAATTACAAAATATGTTATGATCGACGAGCTTAAACCAAGTACGCATTATTAATTTTTTTGGTAGCAAGTTCTAACGGAACCAGGAAGGTCATATGTACATATTCCCACTTTTTTAGCCATAGCACTATTTTTGCGATTAACCCAAAAGAATTGCTCAAAATTAATCATTATTATATTTAGTATTATTTTTGACGAGAAATTGCGATTTCGATTGCCCTATTAACCCGTAACTACTGTAATGGGTACGAAGCGCTTTATTATTTCAAAAAGAAGTTACTCTGCTAGCTTCCTAACATGCGACAAACTATACAGTTAAGTAGCGATGAAGTCACGGCGCTACTCTGTTAAGCAATGACCCCATGCGAGAAATCCCTTATCTTTTTAGAGACAAGTGGTTGGCTTATTTCGTTATAATTTTTCGAATTTTATTCCGGGATACAGACTGAGGGTCCTTACCAAGTCTCAACAGGTAGCAGTGATATAGTAAAACATTTTGTGCAGCGGTTAAGAGAAAGTTACCGAAATTTTATCACCAGATAATTGGTATCTAGGCGTTAAACTCACAAGTTAATTATTGGACCCATCTTATAAGCTCACAATAATTGAGACAGTAAAGCAAAGCAAATTACATATCCTTCAAATCCTGCTGCCAAACAGGGCCAGAACCAAGCCAGCTTGCTTTTAGGTTTTCAAAATAATAACTTACTATGGTTTCGTATGTTTCAAATCCAAATAAGGCTGTTGTGGTGCTGTCGTCTAGATACCTCCTAGTACTCAGTTTTTTACTACATATATATTGTATAAAATTGTTATTTGAAGCTACGAGAGTAATATGGAAAAAGTGTATACAAGATTAGAGTTGTTTCAAAAAGTACAGGAATCTAATGCTAAGTCCGTTGAAGAGGAATTGCAATTTCTCGTTAGAAAATTGTGCGAAATTTCAAAATGTCAAGGAGGTGGTGATATATTAGCGGTAGACCAGTGTTTAAAGAATTTCAATAAATTTTTCAATATATATTAGCATTCAGCACTATGAAAAAAGGACCAACATTTTAACCATGCATGCCACATGGCTGGAAGGAGCAGTGTCAATTACTGTATTTTGCAGTTCATCTTCAGAACAAAAGCCGTTCGTTGAATTGACCGGACGAAGTAAGAAAAGAAAAACTAAAATAAATACTGTAAAGTAATAAATTACAATAATGTCTTTGTATTATTATTCTTGGGTGGTGGGGGATTGGTCAGGTATTGGGAAGACACCTTCACATAAGTTAAAAAATTAATATTTTGTGGAAATTTGTAACAAAAAAATTTGGCAGGGACTTTCCGGGTGGTGAGATTGGAGGGATACATCCCCTGCCCATAAAAGCTCAAATATATTTACATTATTTTTTGCCAATATTTGATGTCACTGCCCAAAAAAGGGGCGGGGACAAAATATGGGATTTTACGATTTCCTGGGTCCAAGTTTAAGTTTTTGAACTTTCGCCGACGTGTAAAGTTGCATTTGCTAAAGAAAAGAATGGGAAAAATTTAAAAAAAAAGTTAATTTGTCAGAGGTAGGATTACTTTTTCTAACCGAAACATTTTTCCCCTTGGTCTGATTATTCTTATTTTCAAGCTTTAACAGCAGATGATCACAAGACACATTTTTGAATAGTTTCATCGATATAGGGGCACTCAATAACTTTTCAGAAGCAATATAAACTAAAAAAAAAATGTAATGTAAGACTAGATTGGCAAAATACACATATGTGCGATGGCTACTAACCATTTGCTTGTAAAGTATTAAATTTTAACTTCAAGAATAAAATGTTAATTTCTAAAGTTATTTTAGTGTAGTTTATCTTTTGTCTAATTTGATAAAAACGAAATTATTTCCTGAAATATAATATTTCTAAATTTATTGTTTGACCTAAACTTTGTCGAACTATAATTATTAATATTAAGTAATTTAATTTTCAGGCATAAGTTCGATTTCTTTATATTTTCTATTCAGAAAGAAAATTTATTTGATATGATAACTGTGAATACAGTAAAAGTTAAAATTTTATTAGACAACTGGCTAAATGAAATGCATTTTCTATGCCGCTACACACGTTATCAACATACTTCGTGTGTTTTCTACTAATTTTGTGTCTAACTGTAAACTGTAAAATTTTCATTTTCTTGCTTTTTTCCTTGGGTGAGAACAAAGTTTTACAACACACCAACTTTTTTTAAATTACTTAATATTTATAATATTACTAATTAAAAATAAAAAAGTTTATCTGGTACTAGATATTAAAAATAATAAGTTTAAATATTAGGTCACTTGTGGCCGCATGCGAGCAGTTGTGAGATGTTCTTAGAGCGAGTAATTAAGAGTTAAAATACCAAAAAATGTATTTCTGAAACATATTGGGCAATTTCACACTATGTAGGAGTTTGTATATTTTTATACATTTTTCCTCTGGAAAATGCTTTCATAATGTCCTGAACCCTATCCAGCAAAAGATATACATACATACAGTTTTGTACGTCAGTCAGCTTATGATTTTTCCTTATTTTTAAACTTTAAAAAAATTGCATAATTACCTCTGATTTTGATATTTATACATAACTTGATGTTTCATTTATTAAACCAATTTCATTTCGCCTGTGGGTAAATTACAGCATGCGATATCGATCGAAATTGTTATTATACTTGTATTCTATTGAATTTCTATTTATTTTATAGAAATTTCGATCGTTATCAATTGCCGTAATTTGCCTCCCGGTGTATTATTTCTATTCTTTTTTTATCGCAAGAAACAAATTTACAGTTTACATTTATTTTACTACAATTTCCTGATATTTTTAGAGTATTGAGTGATAAACATAATATTTAAATTGAATAATGAAATTTTTTAACTTTATATATATTATTTCTATTAAAAGAGGTTGTTAAAAGTTTTTTTTTTTTTTTTTAATAATATTTCTGCAGTTAATTTGCGCAAACTACAAATCAAAAATAATGTTAATGATTTTCTAAATACAAAATAATATACATACATAGTCAGTTACAAAAGTTTTAATAACGCTTTTATTGGAAAAAAAAATTTGCCAATAAAAAATATTACTATTATTTCATTAAAAAAATTCGGAAATAAAATAAATATATTATAAACGGTCCGTTTTCAACACTAACCAGCTTCATATAAACATTTTTTTAATTTTCCAGGTTAGCCTACAGAAGTTATCACAAACGATAATCAGACACTGTAAAACTGGGCCTACACATGTTAAAAAACTATTGCCAGACCATTTGTCAGTTAACATTGCAGTGCTTCCAGATCATTTTAAGCGTCACAAAATTAATTTGTTAAAAATGTTAATAAATAAAAATATTAATATAAAAAAAGACTTCATAAATTGAATGCTTAAATTTATATTTACATAATTTTTTGGCTTTATTTATAATATTTATATTATCAGAATTTGTAATAAACCTTCTCCTACAACCGTCGTATATAATAAACGCCAACTTGTAGTGTTTATTTTCCTTCGTTTGGCAACCTTAAATTAATTTTGACACATGATAATCCGAACGACCTCATAATGAAGGAAAGAAAAACAAGAACCATAAAAGAAAGAGAAACGTGAAAAAGTCTTGTCAAAATTATATTCATTGCTAGAAAACGATATTAAAATTTGATAAATACACTCGAGAGGAACAATCTTCTGTAGAATCATACGCGCAAATTATTTTTGTAAATTTTTGTTTGTTTGGTTATTATTTTTGGTTCACAAATTCCTGCACGATTTTTCGACCAATGGACGAATCGGAACTACTGTTTAATCTTTTTTATCTACTGCTATGCATGTGCATCATCTATCCACCAGAGGAATTTCAACGCCTAGGTCTAACCATTGAACAGCTATTCGCTCGGTGGTTGGGTGAGGAGCATCTAAACTTTGTTCGTTATCACCAAAAACGTACCTCATTGAATCTCTTCATACACAGCTGTCTGCCGGCTATTTATTTTCTCATACACCGTTTTAAGTTCACCGGAATGTTTACTGAAGACAATCAAATTGATGAATCTGAACTCGATCCTGATTTTCCTATGCCCCAAGAGGCGGTGGCTTTTAAAACTCTAACCTGGAAAGTAGCTCAACGTTTTAGCTTAATGGCTGTTTTAGCTGTACCGGCCTTAATATTTAACTGGTACCAACAAGACTGGAAAAGACATCCAATAACTCAGAATCTATTGAAGTTTTCGAATGTTCCAAATAGCACCACAAATTTAGTCTCAGATATTGGTAATGAATTTAGAAGGCAAGTGGGAAAATTATAATTTAAATAGTTGTGTAACTACATAGTTTTTCAATGTTTTATTTTTTCTAGACATGAAATATACAAGAAAAAATTAAATTCGATCTCAACCGTAATTGCCACAGAGAATTGGATTATAAAAACCACTCTTTACAATGTATATTTTGCTCATCAAAGTGATACCTCACTCAGTGTAGCCAAGGTAGGATAATAACTAACTATTTGTATTCTTGTTTTTAGAAAGTTTATATTATTAATATGTCAAACTTTATTATTTAAGTTACAGAATAAATAAATTAAGTTATTTTAATGAAGATTAGGGCCTGTTCCCTTGAACACATGCAAGCGACTCGTCTAGAGAATTTGTCCAGAAATCAACAACTGGTCCATGTATGCCGGACATCCTTAAATTGGATGGCGACACATTCCAGAATCACCTTGCAATAAGTGCGTGGACATGAGATCAATATGGGCAATTGTATGGTTGATAAGCAGGTAAAGAGAGGAGCAAGGCTGCAGGACTTGCATATTGATGAATTCGTTGACATTCCCCTCTCCGCCTGCAAGAAGCAAATAATAATATGATATGGCTCGAGTTGTGGGAGAAACCCACATGGGGGAATCCTAGACAAATTTAAGCCAATTTACACAGGGCTTGAACTAGAAAACAGAGGATGCAATTTGGACATATCATTCAAACCATTACCGGACATTGCAGATTTGGCAATCACGCTAAGAGAATTGGGTTGCCTGTAAATTTATACTGTATATGTTGTCACACGATGAGGAGGAGGAGATAGTCGTTCATCTTCTGTGCATCTGCCCTGCATTAGATTGATTAGCCTATGCTAAACTCATCTCGTGCGGAGGACTTTTGATAGCCTCTCTGAGATGTTAAAGCACGAAATGCATGGATTATACTTTTTCATAACTGGTTTGGTAATGACTCCACAGCGGCACATGTAATGTCCACTCAGCCCCTACCTTCCACACTTTTTTTCTTTACTTTCCTTTAATCTTCTTATATTGCATTTCTTCCTCCCAAATACCACCAAAACGTTTTTCCAAAGGATACTTTTTTAATTCTTAATACTTTTTTACTTTAGTTAAAGTAACCTTCTGAAGATTAGGTTGGGTCGTTGGGTTGATCGATTTCGTAATCCTTAATGAATTGTCGGATAACACTTACCTTTATAGGGTAAATCATGCAATACAACCCATTACATTCATTATATCTAATAAAATTAAACTATTACTAAAAGTATCAAAAACTTTTGTGTATCATACACTAAAATATAAAAAAGATAAGCTAATTAAGCTGTTGGGTTCATTTTTAATTTTTAATTTTTAATAATTCATCAAAAATTATATACATAATAACTTTAATAATAGGAACCTTAATTTCTATTTCAGTTAATTCATTAGCTTTTATACCCCTTATAAGGGATCATAAATTAATATCAACTGAACTTTTTTTTAAGTATTCATTACCCTGTCAAGTTTGGTTTGGACACAAACCGGTTTCGTAGCCACCTGTAATTGGGACCTGGTAGCAGGCCGGGTGTTTTTGTATAGATTAGGTGATTGTGATTACTATTTTATTGCGTCAGATTTGTGGTGCGGACGGCATGTGTACGTTGTTTTTAATTGTTTATAGTGTTTTTTGTTGGGGTTGAAAGAAGTCAGATATTATTGGATTATGAATTTGTTTATTATTTTTGTAATGTGTTTTTTTTGTTTTTGGTGTATCTTGTTCGCTATTTTTGTTGTGTGTTTTGTAGATTAATTTTAGAGGCTCCAATATAACGTCTGAATCGAAGTTTGTTTGTTCGTTTATGATGCGTCCGTCAAATGTCTTATGTTTGTATATTTCCATGTTTTCTAGGATGTGTAGTCATCGTCCTTCATTAGTCATTAACCTCTTTCTGACATCTGGTCGTTACTAAGAACTTATAACAAGCATTATGTTCAATTGGTACAAAGACGAATGATTTCTTTACTATAAACATCTTTATTTGGGAGTTGTATTCCATAGGTGGTAAAAATAATGAGATCAAATAGAGTTCAGTACCTCCTACACCGTTTTAAAAAACCGAGGTACTTGAGTGCTTTTTTGGCGATCTGAAAAATGTGTTTAGTCCAACGAACATCACACTGGTTCTTCATATCAAGAACATCCAGAGTTTCTGAATGGCAAATTCTGCTATCATCAGCAATAGAATAAATAGGATGGGAAGTTCGACATACATATGTAGCTCATTTAGAAAAATAAGAAAAAGTTTAAAACAATGGGTGTATTTACATACATATGTACAGCGCACGCTCGATAACGTGAACACTCCAAAACGGGAACAATTTTTTTTGTGCATTGACTATTCTAAAACGTGAACAAAGCAAGAAAGCTCTATAACGTGAACTATAAACGTTACATAGTTAACATTGAGTTCAAATAATTCTGATCTTGGCGAATCCCCTAATAGTAAATTATTCGTTTTTTTCGTTATGTGTAACACACAAAGCATTTTAGGCGCCCCTTGATGTGCAACACCGACGATCTCCTTCACAGTTTAAGTCCTGAGATTGAACGTACGTTACCGACCTTTCAGGAATGGAACGATGATATCGACGTAGACATTGGGGATACCGATATTGAAGAGGAGGACGAATCCAAGGATGCTGACTGCACCTCAGAAGCATCGGAGAACATTAAGCCAAGTGAAGCAGTCCAAATTTTGAACAAAGCGGTACAGTGGGCTACATATCGTGATATACAAAATAAATTGTTGCTAGTCCGGGGATTGGGGTTCTATTTCCATCACAAACTCTTGTGTGTTTCAAAACAAATTTAAGTTACATAGAATATAATTTTTAAATACATAAGTATATTGTAAATTAAAAAAAAATGACAAAAGATCGCTCTTTCAGAGACTAAATAGAAAACTGACATAATTTTATAAGTATTTAATTTTGTTATCTATTATTACAGACTGAAACATATACCGTCTCGCAGGACAACAGCGATACTTTACAAATGATAAGCATTGTGGTGAAAATAAATCGTGCCGGCGTTGCTGATTTTCATATACGCATAAATGCATTAGAATTTCGTAACATCGAAGAACGTATAACACGACCAATTCTAATACCATCGAACATACAATTTCATCGCAATGTCATTGATCGTTTCATTGATGTGTTTAAAGAACAAGTTAGTCATAATCCCATCTACAAAGCAGATCGTATAGCCGAAAAATGCTTTGCCTGTATGATCGCCGAACCAAATATCAAAATACACAAGCAATGTGAGGATATAGATCGTGAAGGCAGACCATTAGTCAACGATCTCTGTTGCACAAACTGCTATTGCCGGCCAATGTGGTGTGTTGAATGTTTGGCACGCTGGTTTGCCGCCCGACAAAGTGAACACGAACGTGAAGTTTGGTTGGAGCAAAAGTGTTCATGCCCTATGTGTCGAGCCAAGTTTTGCTTATTGGATGTTAGTTATATTGAAAGGCCAACTGCATTAAATAACGATAATAATGATAATAACGACAATAATAGAGCGTGATTATTGTCATGCCATATGATTTTTTGTTATTTTTTCGATTTTAATGCTCTCTTAAAAAATAAACTAAATGTAATTACAAAAAGTCTTTTCTGGACATTTGGACTTTAAACTAAAGTGGAATTCGTTAAAAAAAAAAAACATTTTTTTAAAACTTTTATTCGAATATAACTTTGGCTGGTTTTAAAATAATTACTTCTGAGATTTTTCTTTCATTATTGATTTGTTACTTATTTTTACTAAATCAGGCCATAGGGAAATGCAATACACATAAAACTAATTATTTTGATATTGGAGAAAATCTCAAGCTAAAAAAATTTATAATTTAGTGTGATATTACATAACACAAACGGTTTTTTTATTTTACGACGTTATTTGAAACCCACCAACAATATTTTTAAACTACTGTAAAATATTTAAATATTATGACAACAGGACATGATATGTGGAGTTATTTCTGAGTACTCCCATTCGTACGAAAATATCTTCGAAAGGCAATATTCGAAAATTTTTCTTTTTAAACTGGGTTACGCAGTAACCCCCTGAAAGTAATAAAAACAGGCTTTTTATGTTGTCTTAAATTATTCTTGATATTTTTTTAATACTGCATTTTTTTCAGTAGTGAAATTAAACCATTCGGTGATATTCTAAAACACAAAATATTTTCTCAAAGCCAATTGGTCTAGCCGTGGCATACGCGCGTACAGAGTAGGAACAGTTTGTATGGGAAAAAGAAAGGTGAGGTTTTCACGTTTCTTCGGGCTGTTTGTTAAAATTTTCTCTTTATAATAACCTTCCCTGGATTTCAAGATATATTGGTAAAAACAACTTACTACATTAGTCCAGCCGGTCTCGAGTTTTACGTTTGATCACACATTTAAAGTCTTGATAACAATTCAGCACGATAGTAGATTTTACCTAAAATACCTTCATAATTAAAGCCATTGAAGGCTACCTAGAAAATACTGAATTTTTGTAGAAATGTTCGAAATAATTATTAGATGAAATATCACGGATTTTTTACTTTCCATTACGTATTTTTATTTCGAATAAATCTTTGAGACATGAAATGTCTTTAATTTTACTCTACTGTTTCCGTTTTTAAAGTCTGGTCAAACTGAATACATTAAAGAAATTATAATTTTATTAAATTCTTTTTTTTTATCTAAAGTTAAGTTAAGAATTAACTGTAATTATAAGTTTTGTACTGAAGTATACCTACTTTATCTTGTTAAAATCTGTATCATAAAAAGCATTTCTATGTTATTAAAAAAAAAAATTATGTAATAATTTTACTTATTTAATCAACTGAGAGTTATACATAATTATATTTCAACAAGTGTCCTATTCGTATTGAATATAACGTACATATCTCTTAAAATGGTATGGAAATTATCACGTTTATTAGAAAAATACTTGGCAAAGTTATACTAACAATAAACTAATAATAAAAATTATATATTTAAAAAGTCAACTTTTGTGATGATTTCAAGCAAATCTTTATATTACAAATACATATGTACTCCAAGTTTAATATAAATAGATAATCTGCTATATCTGCATATCTAAGACTTAAGTACTTTTCACCAAATCCCCATAGTTTATTATGGTTTTTATTTTTTTTAATTTTTTTTTTTTTTTTTTTTGTTGAAAACAATTTATTTTGATCTTAGGAAATTTGAACATTTTAAATTATATATAATTAAATTAAATTTGTTATAACACAGCTTCATATATCAAATTGCTTAGTGACCATATATATTACAATATAATTGTCTTTAAATTTAGTTTAAAATGGATTCACGTTTTTAAACGATATTATACTCGGTAATTAGCAAATGTTTCAAACAAATTTAGTCTCAAAACTCTGGATCAATAGGATTTTCTAATATAAATTCAAGTTTTGCAGCTTTTTCGTTAATAAAAAAGGAAAAATATGTAAACTTAATTAATGTAGCATGTGTAAAACGACAAAAATAATGTAAGCAAAATAAATGCAATGCCGAAAAAATTCAATTGTAGAATTTAGGATTCAGCTTTCACACAGTTGGCCAAAAATATTTAACCAAATTATTTCCCAGGAAGCCTGTGCTTTGTCAGAACTTTACCAAATAGTTATTTTCCACACCGTGTTGAGAACTTTGAATTGCCGAAGTAAAAGTTTGGTTGCGAATGGTATGCAATGAAGTACACTGAATGCTTCTTTTGTTAGTATTAATCTAGTTTCAAATTTGAAAACTACCGCCCAAGACAAAGGATCAATTTTATGGATCTCTTATTTCCCCTATAATGTGTACTAACCACACCTTTCTTCCTCGTCTAATGAGGATAAAAAAATAATATTGGATAAAAAATACTTTAATTTAATTTAAAAGCAAACATTTTTTTATGCACAATTCCTGTTCAAGTTGCTTCTTTTTAAATGTATTGTTTGGCCTAACTACAATTATTAATATTAAGTAATTTAATTTGTAGGCCTGAGTTCGATATTTTTATTATTTCTATTTATTTGATACGATAACTTTGAATGCAGTAAAAGTTAAAATTTTATTAGATAACTGGCTAAATGAAATGCATTTTCTATGCCGCTACACACGTTAACAATATTCTTCGTGTCCTCTCTACAAAATTTTGTGTTGAACCGTAAACATCATCTATTTAATCCAACACTAAAGACAAATAGAATATGAGAAAATATTTCTAAATTTTTCATGTTCTAGCTTTTTCCTTGACATGACACTGAAGATTCCAAACCACACTTGACAAGGGATAACGGAAATTTGTTCTGTATATCGACGAAAAATACCTGCATTTTGTGTAAATTTTAAAATTTTAAAATAACATGAAATATGAATTGATTAATTGTTGATTTTTTTTTTATTTGTTATATTTTTTGAATCTTTTGGACTACATTTTGAATTACAAAAGTTTTAAAATTCTTCCCAAATCGTTCGAAATTCATCACACTATTTCAGAACATTCGTTTTAACATCAATCGAATTCCATCACATACCCGATACATTAAAGTTAAAGATTAACTAAAAATTATAATCAAACGACTACATATTTTACTCATGATTTACGATCTGAAACTGCAGTCGTCCAAAGAGTCACAAGAGTCACAAGGTATATTTTCAAACAAAAATTAATGAATACTTTGCAAAATACATAAGAAATAGTAATGGTTCTGTTCATGCGTTTCATAATTAGCTGTAATAAACCTAATAAAGGACAAACCTTCTCTTTTAGGAAAAATCTTTTTTTTCCCCCCCACAACACTAAAAAAGTTCGTTTTAAAGACAATTTATAATATCCTTAAATAAATATTTGTAATACCCTTATAATGTGTTATGTGTTTATTACTTTTGAAATTGTAACATTAAAAGATACTTTCTATCTTTAATTCACTTTCCCTATAAAAGATATAGCATATGCTACGTAATTGACGTTACGCTTTAAGTTTTCAAAATTCTTAAAAGAATTTTATTATAAAATGTTTTATGTAGAAATTATTTTATTAAAAGATTTAAAATAAGCCTAATACGCAAGCGTGTCTTAATTAAAATAATATACATTCACATTGTTGGAGAAATTTCACCTCTTCTATGTCTAGCAATTTAGAAATGATTTATTTAGACTGTTTTTGGAATAAATAATTTGTTTAATTTTGCACTTTTTCCATGCGTTTATTTATTTAAGATAATTGGAAACCTAAAAGGTCCATCAGAATTTAATATTGATTTTCAAAAACCCCTTTGTTAAACACTTAACTATACCATTGATATTCAATGATATTATTGCAGTTGAAAGAAATTCTCATATTTAGGAAAAATATTAACGTAATAACCATTACAATTTAAATCATATTTACGTTTTAAGGAACATGTTCGTTTAATTTTACTTAAATACTATTTATATGTAAATGTTCGGTTTTTTATATTTTCATTTATTATTTCAATTTCATATAAACATAATACTCTGTCGTAACCTTTTCTAAAATACTTACGTTACGCAGATCTTTGAGCATATATATGCGACCTTATGGTATATATGTATATTGCCTTATTTTGTCAATAACGAACGAGAAATAAATTTACAAATTGTAATCGGGAACGACATAAAAAATTGAAGAAGCGTTATGCTTTTAATAATATTTTTTATATTAAATTTACATGTTTATCAAAATATGAAATACGTTTTAATTTTAAATATGTCCAAACTATTTTAGTTAGACAAAAATCAGGAGGACCTTAAATATCTTAAGAATAAACATAGGACACTTAACAAAATGAACCGTTTCATAAATTCACAAGAATTTTACCGGGTAACTTAAAATAAAACATAAAAATATTGAAAACTGCTAACAAAAATTAAACAAACATTAAATATTGAATTTTTTGTTATTCTTTCATAAGTTCGTCTCGTAGTAACTTTTATAGGTTTCCATTTTGTCCCGTTGTCTCGCGTTGGCCGTTGATGAAGAGGATGAAATCGATTTCGTTGTTGTTTGATTTTGAAAGGATTTTGTGGCAAATGTCGATGGACTATAATGTTGTGAGATCTGTAAGGTAATAAAAGAAAAGTTAAAATTAGTGAAAAAGAAAAAAATGTAAGGATTGTAAAGAATATCAAAGGAAACTATATTTTTTAAATAAGTAATTTTTATAGCAAAAAAGAATGTTTAAGTTCCCGAATTTCCGAAATTCAGATTCAGCTTGCTTACTGTGCTGCATTTAAAGTCTAGGCGACCCGAATAAAAAATACGCCATTTATAGTTTAATATTTAAAACCTACCCCCTTTATTTGTAACCTTTAAGAGAAATCTGAATTCACCATTTTCTGTGTTTAATTTAACTTTATTGCCACTATAAAAAACCAAGTCCATCAGCCTATTGAACATCTACTCAAACCTGCAATTTTTAACACGCCATCTTCAACTGTTCGCACAACTCTGTTCTGTCATCACACAAACGAAATACACCCAGGCAAAATAAAAAATGTGTGTGTATGCGCTCGTCTGTAAACACCCGCACAAAACTATACTGAGAGTATCCAAACAACCTCGATGAGTAACGAAAAATTATGCTCAAACAGGAACTTCTACACGTATTCTCCACACAGAAGACCACGAATAAATTTTTCCCCATTATTCTGCCGATGCCCTCTCAATGTTCGATCAGATTTTTGGCTAGTCAAGACATAGTGTGACCGGAAGTGATCCAGAAAATCAAACGGCGGTGGTTATATTTATTTTTTATTGTTAATTAGAAAAAAGAAACAAACTATTGATAAAAAGAAACAGGAACTTAGAAGCGCATGAGTATTTAGGAAGAAGAAGGTGTTCTTGGGATGTACCGAAGTTTGTGGAGCATTTTTCAAGTAAAGAAGAAAATAATGTAGTAGCTAATATTTACTAGGCACACATACAAATATAAATTTATAAACTCCGTATATATGTATACGTATCAATCAGGAACACCCATTAGATCAGCTAAATTAAAGTAAAATCCACGAAATCTGTATGCTTTTATTATTTTAAAATATAGACATTGTGTTCAATTGTGTTGAGTATACACTGTGATATCGAATTTGCGTACAGAAGGTCATCTCGATTTTGCAAAACGAGGTACGATGTCCACTAAAGAAATCGTCTCAGTGTAATTATGTGATTTTGCCACATAAAACATTTATTTCTATTTTGTAGCTATTTTAAACCAAAAATTACTTGAATTGATCCCAGTTTTTCATCCTTAGCGGCAATTGTTAGGAAGTTGTTGGTTGTTAATAATGCTGCAGGACACAGAGTGATTCTTATAACCTGCTATATTGACGCTACCGGAGGAGTAAATGAAATTTATCCTACATACAATGGATGAAAACTGCAAAGGTATATTTTTTACAAAAAATTCAGCTTCGCACTTCTAGAGAATTACGCAGAGTCATAGGTAGAATACAAATATATATAAAGAAAATGTTAATTCAAAAGTTAAAAAAAATAGTTCCCCTGAAATGCGTATAGATACTAGTTTATCCTTCCCAAAAAATAAATTACAGTTTATAATAAAATGAGTTAGGATAAAATTATCTAGAAATAACTTTTGAAATAGAAAAATATATGATGTTTTTTTTTTTAAAGAATCTATTTTAGGAATCATGGTGCCGAAAAGCCTTATAGTGAAGTTATTTTTTTTTTTCGAGGTCAAAAGTACAAGGAGACTTGCCCGTTTATATCCTATAATTACTAAAGGGAATCTAGTTTCGATCCACTTTGATATTACAACCATTTAAATTTTGTGTTAAATTGTCACATTTAACACATAGTTTATAAAAAAAAGACTTTTAAAAAAAAATAAATAAAAACAATTTTAGAATATTTTAAAGCTTCAAGCTTGTTTTGATCTATTCGTGCAGTAGTTAACAAGTAATCAAGGAACTACTACATTGAAAGCTTTGTACGTAGTTGCGATATACGATGTATTCCGATATAGTTTCAAAGATGGGAAAGTTTTTATGACAAGGCAAGGTTACAAGGCATTATTATTAAATGCTAAAACAAACATGTTTAAAAATATTTCTGAATAATTATTGAGTTATAAACACTTATGACGTATTCTTTTCTGATAAAATTGGTGCCATGTGATCGGGTGACAATTATTTAATATTCTCTACAACTTCAAGAAAATTTTAGCTTTTTTTATGAACACAAGAAAACAAAATTATTAAACACAAACTTCTCTATTTGCTATTTTATTAGCAAACACCACATACAACAATTAAAGTCATCTTTTTAAAAGTAAAATACAAACCCACCTTTGAATAAAGATGAGTGTAAAGCACGTAACACGTTTAAAAGAACTTCGGGTGACATTTTTGAAAATAAATAAACTTTTTTTCTTTACACTCACTCGCACTTTGAGAAAAGAACTTACAAATATGAGTAGTGCAAAATTGGTGTAAAATTTTAGAAAAGAAAATGGGATTAGTAACAATGTAACACCCGTAACAATGGAATTACCTTTAATGTTTATTAAAGATTTATTTATTGTTGTGTAAAATAAGAAAAGATTTCATTTAGCCAATTCACAAAATCTTGTATGAGTTGTAAGCCGTAAAGTGTTGTTGGTAATCTCCATATGAACATGTTACAACTCATGCCAGATTTTGTAAATTTGCCCCAATTATTTATTAAACATTTAATTTTTTTGTTTATCGTCAAATATCGTTTACACATAGTCGATATTGGCCCTAAAAACGGAATAACAGAAACGATAATAAAAAAAATCGGGCACAATGTGCTTTTGTATCGTACGGTCAGCGAAAAAATTAGAGATAACATTTTCAAGGTATGTATGTATGTATGCATGTGTGCATATATGTATGTATGAATATTGTATGGTAAAGATGATTAACGTTGTATGCAAAAAAAATACATATTTGAAAGAAAAGTTATCTATTTTACTCAGTTAAAACTAAACTAAAGTACACAGTTTAGACAAATTAAAAATGTGATACGTGAAAGTTTAAAAACAAATATATTTTATCTACAAATTACAAAAACAATTAACACAACAATTAAAACTCATACATTTAAAAGGCAAACAAAAAACATTAAAAAATAACATGCTGGAACTAAAGTTTAATTTGAAATATGGAAAATAAAAAAAATGTAAACAAGTGTGTGACACAAAACTTAATGTGATTACAGAACAAGTGCGTGTGCGTATGTAAGTAGAGAACGAAAAACAAATACAACTATTATTTTACATACGTCACATATGTTAAATGATTAATTATCAAATTTAGCGCCGCCAGCCATTGAGTGTTTAAATCAGAACATGACGAGAAGGGCAACAAACGGAAGTAAATATATAAAAACGGAAGTTAACATGTTCTTAGTACATTTAAGGTGATAAGAACAAAAATTGTATGTAATAAAATTTTATTATTTAATAAATAGATATTTAGACAAAATTTAAATTGTACATACACGACAATATTTGGCATTTGATTAACAACAGTTTAAGAGAAAAATTAATTAACTGTGTGAATTAAAATGTAACGAATGTATAATAAACCCAAACATTTTACTAATTATTCTTCTTTGTTAGCACAATGGGAGAAAAAAGATTTTTTTTAGAAATGAATCGTATGCTTAATAGTTTAGATTTCCATAATGGCCGCTCAGGAGCGATGTTATTGAGTTTATGAAAGCCACAAAAACATTTCAGGTAATATTTGTTGCGAGTCCTTATGATTAAGCCGGCTATTAAAAATGCCTTTAATAAAAAAAAGTTTATTTGTTTTTTATAATTAGTTTCATTTTGGAAAAACTGTTTGAGAATGAGAAACCTTTTCAGTTTTCATCAGACATGTAATATATAAATGAGATAATTCTTGAACATCGAATAGATCTTTGAGCCTTCCCTTTTTAATAGAACATTGAAAATGACAAAGACAGCGTTAATCACGTGCCAGTGGTTAACGCTTAGAAATGAAGTAGAGAATTAATTTTTGTCCAGGTTGTTAGTTAGAAAAATATGTTGTTCTACTGTATGGACTATAAATAAAATTCTCTGCCAAACTTTATTAAAGGTTTCAGAAAGAAACACGACCAGGACAACACGAGATATATTGCTATGCGAACAGCAATCTGTACATTTGCATTACATTAGATATATGGCTAGTCAAGTCGGCATGTAACGACATGCAAACCAGTGTTGCAAACTCTTGAGGGGCCAAGAGCACCGTAAGCACTTCTCAAACAAACAAACAAACAAAAATTATAAAAGGCATAAGAAGCAGTGTTAAGCATGTAACAACGTGTTCTGGCTGCACGTCCGAGCAGAAATGATAATACGCAGTTTTTTCCGTTTGCACTTATCAATAAGTTAAATTTACGCATTTGAAGTGAAAAGAATTCACAAACCATTACCGAACAGCCATTACATTAAGAGAAAGTCACTATTTGCATGTTTTATTGGCCGGTGGAATTATTGCTCCCTATTTTTTTCAAAAACAATGTCGGCAAGAATGTTACATTGAATAGTGACCGCTACAGGGCCATAATCCCTGAACTTTTTGTACCACAATTGAATGCTCTTTTTGCGGAGTAGCTCTGGTTTCAGGAAGACGGTGCAACATAGCGTGTGCCACACTTGTGTTATTTAAGCAAACGTTCGGTGAACGAATAATTTAATATATTTAATTTAATCGACATGTAAATTGGCCTAAAAGATCTTGCGGTTTAACACCGCTGAGCTATTTTTTTGGGGACTAAGTTAAGTCTCTGGTCTACATCGATAAGCCACAGACGATTGACGCCTTGGATACAAACATTCGCCACGTTATAACTGACACAAGGCTGCAAAAAGTGATCGTTATTTGGGCTTCCAGATTTGACTTCCTCCGGTCATATTTAATTAAAAATACCTTCTGAGTAAAGCAAAACTCATGGCAATTAACTTCATTTACCTGCGTTTTATTGCAATTTAAAGTTACATTCCAATAAATAAAACAGCCTTTATCAAAAGGTAACTAGCGCAAATTTCAATAAATGTACTGATAAAAATATCATAAAATCAATTTTAGAAATTTTGCAACATGATGGATTATTATTTGAAATTTAAAACAAAACTTTAACTTATTTCTTTATGGACACAGCTATCAACTTAACTACGTATCAGAATATTTCAGTTTATTTGACGTTGTTTTAGTACTATGGTACTTTAGACTTTCTAATCATACCAGTAAACAAGTACTAAATTCTACATACGAGTTGTACTTAGTGAAGTTGAAGGGTACCAACTGTACATTAAAAATATCAGCTATTTAATGCAATTTAGATAAGATAATTGCTTTGTAATCATTATTAATAGACTGCAGGTAAAAATTCGTCACCTTCACTCTTTTTAATAATTGAAATAAATATTTTATATAAAATGCTCTAAGTTTTAATGCGCGAAGAAAAACAAATAAATTACCAAACAGTGTTTATTAAGTACATACGAGTACTTTTAAAAGCTTTTATGAGCTTATAAGGCTTATTAAAACTTTTGTACTGCAATAAACACCGATCCGATTAGTATTTGTTAAAGCAGAATATTTTATCAAATTAACAAAAAATTTTGAAAAAGATAAGTTATAAAAACAAAAATTAAAAGCAACCCAGTAGAAGAAAACACGCGCTGTACTAATGGCATTTAATTTACCAATCATCCTGATGTTTTTGCTTTGCTAGATTCGCCAATAAGTATTCACACCTTATTCGTACCGTGGCATTAAGATGGCAGGCACAAAGATATGGCTTTCCGTAACAAAGTACACTGTCAGAATTTCTGACTTATACCTCCTCGTAGTAGCGGCAGGTAACAAGTTTCTATCTTAGCTAGGAGTCTGGCTTAAAAGAGTTAAAACTATGCTATAAAAGTCCCTAATCCACGGTGGAATATTATAAGTCAGGGATGCGTTGCCAAGAAGTTGTTTGGTCTCTAGTTTGCGAACTCTGTATCACAAAATAAACATAGGTGACACTAATGACTATAATGATCTCTTTCTCCATCTGTATCTTTCTTAAATGATTGATGGCTCCTATTCTCTTTTGTTACATTTTATTTCCTTATTTTGGATAATTTTTCTGGCGCATTAATCAAAAACTCATGCACAAAGATAAAAATAATTTATATTTATTTTAAATAAATTTATTTTAAATATTAAAATATGAGTTCAATTTTCATTATTTAATTTTGTTGGTTTTTTGCTTTTGTTTTGATAATTTTTCGTATTATTTTTAAATGTTATATTTGTCTCTGTCTTTTGGGACTGACCGCGGCAAAAAAGCTGATTCTAGCAATTTTCTAATGTTTTTCTCTATAACTCGTGGGAGTCATATGAATGCAGTGAAGTAACTCTGGTTTTAATTGGTCAAGAATAGAATCCAAGAAAACAATGCCTCGCGAGGTTTGAACGGGTCTCTAAATTTCTGAAGGTACTCCCGAGATAGAGGCTGAGACGGTAGTGCACATTGTGTGTGAATTTCCAGCACTCGCAAGCATAAGGCTTAGGGTCGTCACCAGTCACTAGCCAAGAGCAAGGGCTATTGTCAGCACGACACTCAATGATTATAAGGTAGTCGTAAGGTCCAAATCGGTTGCCTGATATTAATTCGAGGTAATCTACCTATGCGCAATTCTTCCTATCAAAGTTTATTCGATGATACAAGATTGCCTTCAGTTTTAAGAAATATTTATACGTATATAAGTTTCGGGTGACGAGATCCCAGGGAAAGGAAAATAAATTTAAATAAATTATTAATTTTTCTTCCCGTTATCTTTCGAACATACCTCCTACGTTGGATAAGAATTGCGCATCAGTAGACTTATATCATTTTGCTTCATTTTAAGACTACGTGTATATCCAAGAACGGTAAGAATGTATTAATGAAGAGAGGATATCGAAGAAGACGGCTAACTTTATGGGTCCCTTTTCGAACCCCTTCACCCTTCCAAATGATTTTGTAATTTACGACAACCTTACTATGGTTCAAGTCTCGTGCTACCACTAGCCTATACTCTCGACTGTAGTGATTTAAAGCTGTCGACCTTCTTCCTCATCACACAATGTCTTCTAACGAGGCAGTCTCGTCCATCTCATCCGGATTCCTTCATTGGCCAATTAAAACCGTAGTTTCATCAACCTCTCCGCCTCTTGCCTGGCTTCGTGAGTCATCCCTGTAATGAAGAAAAAGATGTCCGTTCACGCACACAGAGCTCTATATGCACAGGTACATAAGTCTGTATTAAATCTGAAGGTCGACTGGTATCCCGAGTTCGGATATCAGAAACCAACCACCCTCTTGGCCACGCATCCCTGGTGTCTGCTATTCCACCGTGGATTAGGGATTTGTTATAAGAGCATGTTAACTTCTCTCCGCTTGACTTATTTAGCCAGTCTCCTAGCAGAGACAGGAACCTGTTACCTACCGCTACCACAAGGAGGCATAAGCCAGAATTACTAACAGTGCACTCAGTTACAGAAAGCCATATCTTTGCGCCTCCCAGCGTGGTTAGTAAAGAATCATAATATTGTTGCACAGAATGAGATCTGTTACTCAATTATATAAAAAACTACAAAGTAATGCATGCAGTAAGTTGTTGAAATTAAAATTATTATGTTTTTGCTGGGTATCTTCACGTATCCTATTTACAAGCTTCTAGTGACTTTTACGATTTCTCTAACTATTGATTTTAGAAAGTTTTAACACTAGTCCTGTGTACTGATTTCAAATATAAAATCGTAAAACTGTACAATTTTATATAATTTTATTTCTAAAAGTCTACTTAAATGATAATGATTCATGTATCTTTTGATTTGGTTTCCGTTTATTTAAGTTGAATCACTAAACTTAAAATTATAAATAACTATTACTTTTGTTTTCAATTTCCAGCCAACAAACAAAGCAGACGCCACAAAATGTTTGCAAAACCGGTTTGATTTGTTTGTAATGGTTACCTGGTACGAGTACAATCACTTTTATTTTATTTTTCTATACATGCTTGGTTGTATCGTATCCTGGTATTATAAATTTATTGCGGCTGTTGGTTTGTAACACCCACGAACAGCTGTGCAAAGAACAGCAAACTCAATAAAAATCCTTCCATAAAACACACATACTCGTATGTACGTACGTTTGCAAAAAAATTATTCAAAAAAGGTAAGTAACAAAATCTTTTATGTTGTTAAAAGCAACTATATAAAGGATTATCCAATAAGGGCGAATCGATGTAGAAATAAAATATAACATGCTGTGTGTGAAATAAGAATGCGTGCCGGGGCCGCACGGTGCCACGGATCCGCGAGGTCTAATTTTAAAAAAATTTGCCGAATATATCCAACTGAAGGCCTGTTACGTAGCATATCTTTCAATTCGTATTCGTAAAATGAATTGGTTATCATTGACCCCGCCCAAAGCTCATTTGGACGTACTGCTCAATCCTGTAACTTGCCATGGTGATTTGGAATCAGTGGTTGAACACAAATCTTACAAATATTGCCAAAATGACATGGCCGCCACATACTGCCAACATTGACCCTTCTTTATTGGAAACCCTTTACGTAAAAAATTTACATTTCATCTGATCTGAGTTAAAGACGAATTAAAAATATATATAAAATACTTTTGGCCCCCTACCCTAGGTATTCGAGTTTTGTTAAAGAGAAGTAACGCTGAAGCAAATATTGCTTTCTAATAACTTGTCCTAATTGCTGTAAGTAGATAGAGGAGATATAACAGGTGGCAAAGTGGAGATATAACGATATTTCGAACGAATTTCTGTCATTCCTTGTCAAGTTTGGTTTGGAGACAAACCAGTCTCGGCTATGTGCTGTAATTTTTGGAGAAATAACATTTCACCTATTTTAAGCTGATCTACAAATCAGTCTAACGTTTTATATAAGTATATCATCATAAGATCTGGGGGTTACTGCGTAATTCGATTCGAAAAGAAAATCATTCGAATTTGTATGCCCAATACATTGTGTTTCGAAAATGTTTTCTTTCGAATCGAAATACAGAGCAGACCCCCTGAAATGTTGATAAAAACAAACAAGAGTGATCCATTAATGAAGAATACAGAAGGCAGGATGAAGTTCGGCATTCAAATTTTGAGCTAATTGTATGATTTCTGTATAACGCTTCTAATGAAGGTCAGTACTCAGATATCTTCCGAGCATAAGAGCTCAGAGTTAAAAAGTCGTATATTACTGGATAAAAGAATATATTCACAAATAATTTATGGCGTTGCTTCATCCTCATCAAGTCATAAACGATATAAAGAGAACTAAAGAGTACAAGGAAATCGTATTATTATATTGTTTCAAAACACTCCAATAAAAGCCTGGATCGAACTTTTAATAAAAGGAGGCAGATTGGCTATCCGAGAAAATAGCAATATGGACCCCTATAGATCCTTATCTGAGTTGATGCGAAAATGTGTTTAATTTGCCCTTTACTAATCGACAGTCTCATGTTCGATCTAAAAGCGCCAGCATTAACTCCATTCTCGGCTTTGGAACCATTCGTGCACCATTTCACACTCCTGTAATCAACACATGGGCCATCCTCCATCGAAGTGACCATCCGAGACGGTGACATTGAAGCTCCTACCAAACCTTAGTTCGGAGTTGATTCCTTACCTTGGCATACTCAGAATGGCACTGCATGACACATTGCTGAGAATTGAAGTATACCCGTTGCTATTGCACAACACAGAGTTAATAAGAACAGCGCTAGCTTTTGAACTAAGTCTTCAATACTTTCACAACCTTTAACGGATCCACTGTGATACTGCTCGTTTACTTATCGTGCCTCCCGTTATATTCCTACTTTCTGTCTCAAGCTTCTGGCAACACGAACCAAACCCGGTAACGGATATTTTAAATGCAACACTAGTAATGTTAAGTCTTAAATATAACTAGATTGCTGTCGAAGTTTCATGTACTGATTAAACATAATTTTTTACCTAAAAAAACCAAAAAAAAAGAAACAGCGACGAAAATCTTGTGCCCTTAATTTTAATGGTGGTTTACTAAGATCCATTTTGGTAGTATCAGCACACATGACGCCACACATTCAGGTCACCCAAAAGAGGTCTTAGTCGATAAAATTCATGAATAATATTGGATAATGAGACTGCGTGATGTGATTGAGGCTGTAGACATCTCAACAGAACGTGTATATAATTCATCCGAAAAGTCACTGAATTATCAAACTGCCCTCGTAGATATTTAGCTTTCAGATAAAAATGTTGAACGCCATACTGTAAAATTATTATCACCTTTTCACACAATCCTTAACAGTCAGGTACGCCCAATATTCTGAGTAAGTGATTTAGGCCCCTGATGCAATAAATGAGTGAGAAGATGAGTGAGAAGATGTTTTCAAATAAATATCACTATTAATGTAATATTTATCTTGGAATAAATTAAATGCTCTAATAATTACGTTATAAAATTAATTAACGTGATTATAAAATAGGATTTTTTATTTCTTTGTGCTTCTTTGTGTGTGGAAGCAGCAACAATAACAACATAACAACGAAAAAGTTAGAATTTAATAAATTAGCAAAACAAACATTTTTTAAAATACTATTGACTTGACTTAAAATTGCGAAAATCAATTTTTCAGCAAAAAAGTTTTTGTTTTATTATTTTATGTGTTTGACTGATACTGAAATATTGAATAAAGAAAAGCGTTGCAGGTAATAAAACCAAAAGCAACGGCAGCAATAAAAAGATAAAAGAAATAGAACAAAAGTGCCAATAAGGAGTCATAAAAAATCGATACAAATTCGGGTCATTCAAAGTGCAAATTTCATTTGTCATATTCTTTATATGAAACGATACATCTTGAAAAGGGGACTTCAAAGCAATAAATCGGCTAATAACGTTTTTGTGGATGCAAATTTAGCAGAAAAGATTTTTAACACGGAGCCAATTACTAATAAAAATTAATTTTCAAAAGTGAAATTAGTGGCAATTTTATTTTTATTACTAAATATTTGAATATAGCTGGGGTTTTTTTAATGTCAAAATCGACAATTCTCTGGGTCTTCGAGAACAATAGTTGTTCTACGGATTTTTCATATTTGAACTGTCTACAAATTTACTGTAATCTATTAGTGTTACTGCAGAAAATCACTAATTGGACCGGTCAAACCTTAAAAATATGATTTTACAATTTTCTATAGAAAGATTAATTTTTCATTTTATTTGAACAGCCTCGAAAATTTCATATAATGTAAAATTTTTAAAATTCTCGGTGCGGACACCTACCACCGCAAGTTCTGTCAAGAGAAAAGAAAATACCATAAATCGGGCTCTTATGGCCGTTAATTCTGGCCGATGTCAGTTTCTCGACTTCTTGAAAAAAAATCAAATGAACATCTAAAAGAAGAACCAACCTTTTTTTCATTTCATGTCTTTAACAAGTGTAAACTTTTTTTCATTTATGTAAATACACATGCATGCATACATACATAAGTACATTTGTATATACTATATATAATTTAGGAATCGCAACAAGCATTTCGTTATCTAAATTAAAGAATGTAAATTTTTATTTCAAGATCACACAAAGTTAAAACAAAAATTTCAGTGATAGAAAAACTTTCAATATTGCAAAATTAAAAAAAAACAGTTTGTTTTTTTTTTATTAATTTCTTCTCTTTTGCTAATGTTTTTGTCAAAATGTATCTAGGTCTAGTATATGAATGTATGTATATGTATTTAAAAATAATAACAATAATAATGTCTCCTAACGGTCTTACAATAAAAACAAATATGAGTCAGATATGAGTTGTTGGTGTTTGTTTGTTTTTGGTAAAAAACTAAATTATAATAAAAAATTTAAATGAGTATATACTCGTTCACATGTACATACATATTTTAGCCGAAGCCATATAAATATGCTTGTGTGTTTGTAAGCTAGATACATACAATGCATACATATGTATGCATTTTGTGCAGGTATGTATGTATGTGTGCTTATGAATTTATTATAAAAACTCCCTTTAATTTGGAAACAAAGAAACAAAAAGTGCAAATGAACAAGGCGAACTGTTTAAAATAATAAAAGCTTGAAGAAACAAGTCACCAATTTTATGTGACCAATTTATTGATATTTCACATCAGAGTTGGAAAATTAATATTTTAAAAAAGTATAGCAAACGTTAAAGCTTTCGTAAGTATGCCATGCACGTCGTTCTTTTTTTTGCAATTTTAACCGCACGAGTGCGTTGCTAAAAACCTTCCTTCTTGCTGGTGTTCAAAAATATCTGCTGCAGCTTGATTTTAACCATTTTCCAACGTGTTGGTTCAAATCGGCGCAAGCGTGTGAAAACGCAGGTAAGGACAGCTTTTGTTAGATTTTAGTTTGGAAAGCGTTAATAGAATTTTTGCTTTTGTCTTTACAATGGCAGAAATAAGGAGTTATAAGAAACAATTTATAAATGAGTTTACCCGTAAAATAATATCCCTCCGACTAAAACCGCAAAAAAATGTGTGTTGATATTGTCGTATGGCACTACAATTCTTATTTAGATTTTTTAGAAATCTGAATATAAACATATGTATTAACATTATTTTTCTTATCGGCCCTACTGTGCAGGGGCTTGACTTTGTATAGGTTTCAAATTTATTTAATGTAACCTACCGTTTATGAAGGAAAGTAATTGCAAGAAAGTCGCAATATCCTCACACTTCTTCACTAACACACTCAAACCTGTTTTACTCTCCACTCAGTTTTCAACAAAATTTAGATGAAAGTGATAATTTTGACGTTTTCTTGAAAGTAAAATGACAAGGGCTTAACACTATTGCCTACTAAGAGAGATATACAAATTTGCGGGATTGTGGTAAAATAATAATTGCAAAATTTAATTCTTTTGTACGCATAAGAAAATATATTTCAAATTTTTTTCATCAAATATGTTTAAAGAACACAACTGTTGATTGTCTATAATTATATTACAAAAAAAAAATTAACTATAATAATCATTTAAAAGTATTGCCCTATAAATTTGTGTGTGCGAATGGTTTGGCAACTCTACTTCAGTAATAAACAAAACATCACTCTTGTTTTGTTATCATTTTGTTATCATTTTTCGAGTCTTTTCATTTGTAGAATTATTGTAACAACTTTTCTCTTCGAAAACATTTTACAAATGAATTTTCACTTTCCTGTGAAAGTGAACAAGAAATTTTCACGAAAGTTGAAGATCTCTTTGAAATTTTTATTTGTAATACGTATACAGAAATTTCATGAAAGTACTTTTTAGTAAATGCAGAGTAAATTACCTTTCACGCTATATAAATTCACAAACCATATTGTCAGAAATGTCGGTATTTTAAATGCAACATAATATTGCAAATATAGTTACTAACTTTCTAGAAATACATAAAAAAATATTCATGGTCTATTTCCGACTAAGAATAAAAGTATGAGTAGATTTGTGTAAAGATGAGGAGATAAGTTTTAATTTAACAATGGTACTAAATGTTCCAGCCCTGCCTTAACTATGTACGAGTATATATGTATACATACATAAATACGAATAATAATAATGTTAATTATATAAAATATACTCGTATAACAGTTATTATATACGTGACTGAAACACTTACCTTATCCTTGTCTGAAAAGGATGTATTATAAGATGATGATGCTGATGTTGCGGCTGCTGCTGATGATGATGACGATGATGTAGTAACTGCTGTTGCTGTATGATCAAACACTTTACCATCGACAACATGGCGATGTTTATTTTTCGATTTAAATCGACCTGAACGTGATATGGTGAAATTGCGCCACTGATGGCTGTACTCGCACCGTTTCTCCTCTTCGTTAAGGATGCTATCCAAGTAGTTTATGGGTTCATGAGCGGTCATTGTATTGCTCATATTTTTGTATTTCTTGTCAGTTATATTTTTGTTTTTGTTATTATTTTCTTATATTTTTAATAATGTTTTCAAGCAAATCTCGAGAGTGCAAATTTAAAAGGAGGTAAATTAAAAAATTATTACTTTTTAATATCACTTCAATTTATTTAGTTATTTTTCAAAACAAACAATAATTTCAATTAAGCTCATGGATTTATTTGGTTTAAATTGTTTAACCCGGAAGTAAAAATATCTGTTCCTTCGTTTATTTATTCTCTATTCAAAGTTTTGCGAATTTTGTTTAATTTCTTGTGGTTTTGTTAACTTTTTGATTTGACTTGGTTTTGTAGTTGTGTTAAGTATGATCCATCCATTCATTGCCTTAATTTCAAAATCATAATTTAATTTACAATCGCACACAGTTTTAGTTGTTTAACTTTTACATCTTTGCTTTAAGCTAAACTTATTTTAAAATCTGGTTTTTTGACAAATATTAAAAAAAAATCTCACAGAATTATGGCTATTAACAAACTTTCCTAAAAAAAAAAAAAACACTTAAAAAAGTTGCTTTATTACACTTTCAGGAATATATATGTAAGTCTACAAACTACATTTGAATAGCAGCTGGCTGGCCTTTGTTTCATTTAAAACAATAGAGCTTTTTATTATTACTATTCTTTGTAATTTCTTTATATTAATAATTAAATTAAAAAAAGTCTATCTGCCGGTAAACCTGTTGCTTACTTTCGTTCATTTCTTTTCCATTTAACACATACGACAAAGTTAATTACAAAGAAAAATAATAAGAAAGGTTTAGAAAAAAACACAGTTTTCTGTAAAATTAATGCCAACATTTAACGAAGTAAAATGACTTGAATAACCGGTAATTTCAATTATAAAAATCTAATAAAATTATTAAATAAAAAGTTTGGCTTAGTGTTCACGTTCTTGTTAAATTCTGGAGGTACTTTTTAAGAAAATTGTTAAATTTTTACCAAATTCACCTTTATCGTAATCATTTTTGTTGGTGTTAAAGCTTAATTTTTTTTCTTGCGAAAATGCACCAAATGTTAAATCCTCAAGCCTATTCGAAACGTTCAAGATAATTTCGAGTTTTCCAATTAAGGTTGAATACATATCTTAAGCTGAAAGTCCATAACACGTGTTCTCCCGTCAGCGCAATCTACGCATTTTCTACCTACTTTGCATTCTACACTTTTCTGAATTTCAAGCAACATGCAACGCTTTTAATGCATTGAAAATAATATATAATTTGACATCGCGTACAACACGTGAGACTGGACTTTCGGTTTCAATTTTATAAATTCTTTTTTTTTACACAAAAATTTTATGTTTCAAATATAATTTGTAAATCTGGAAAAAACTCATATTATGGCTTTAATATTACGGCCTAATTTCCGTATTTGCGAGAAACTTAAAAAAAAAAACATTTTACTATTTTCGAAAACTTACTACGTTAACGTTCGCTTGAATTCTAATAGAAAAATGGCTGATTCGCGTCCCTTTAATGAACCGTTACATGAATTTATTTATTTGGGCCGTAAATATATAAATAAGCTTGTAGACAGGGCTATTCGAAGGTGGCAAGTGAGTTTAGTTTCTATCAGAATTCAAGCAAACATTAACCTTCGACATCTTAAGCCTGGCTTTTAAATATAACTTTAAACTTCGAATAATTTATCAAAATGTCTCTCATTTGGACTGAAGATCGAATCCTAATATTAGAATTTTTCCATAGTAAAGTAGTTCAAATATAAGTTTTCAAATTAGATTGTGGGAGTGCATTTAATAAAAGTATAGAATAAAGTAACGTTCTGCGATCTTATGCGTTTAGAGCGCAAAATCGTCGATTAACAATATATGACCATACTCATAACTCCAAATAATTGCCCATTGGAGGTCGCAACTTTAAACCACCATCCAGGCAAAATACGCATCGTGCGTTGAAACTATATGTGAATGATCATGTGGTTTTGCTCGAACCAAGCGAAATTCAAAGAACCCAGAAGTTGGGTTGAAACTTTCTAAATCAGTTATGTGTTTCTTTATATGAAGTACAATGTATTGTTTATTTTTTCAATACTACATACGATAACAATGGTCAGCGCTTATTGCAGTCTCTTTAAGCACATCATAATAAGAAAAGTCAAGCTGATCTCACCAACTACAATGATGCATGATCTTGGGACTGTAAATTTTCGAAGTTTTTGCAAGGAATGAACAAAGGAAGTCGAAAAATCCATTTTTGTCGGCCGCTACTTAACACTAAAGCATAAGAAAATGGCGGAAGCAAAGTTAACCGAACAGGAAATACGTTTTTTTAATTAATGTTCAAAAGTATTGCGTTGGGTTATTCCTTCTTAACACCCACAAATATTTGTTAAAAAGAAAACGTAATTGAAATCTAAGCAAATTTATTACTTAATTTTTCAATTTTCTTTTCGGTTCATCTGCCTATCAGAAGTGAGACAATGTTTTGTGTGCTGTTAAAACTTTGTTTAAAGAATCGCTTTGAAGTCTAAACTTCATTTCATGTAAAAAGTTAAAGTTTTTCTTTGTTGTTGGTTAAGCGAATTTACTTTAATAGCCAAAAACATAAATCCTTCTATCATAAAACCACGCCATGCGTTGTTGTCGTTGTTGTTTACTTCATTATTTATGTTTGAAGCCTAACAAAACAATAACAACAACAGCAACAGCAACACCAATCGCAATAGCAATAACAATACACATAAAAAGAAGGCTATAATAGTAATGAAAATAAAAAAAAATAAAACACTTCAATTGTAAGTTATAAGTAAGTAAGTCAAGTTAATAGAGTTTAAGCCAGGCCACATGCAACCCAGCCAACCAACAAGTTTAGTTCACTTTAAATTGTACGAAAACAATTCTTTATATAAAATCTTTTTTTTTTTTGTTGCTATATTACTTTTGTTTTATTTTTTTAATTTTATTGTTATTATTAAGTTTTGTTTTGAAATAAATGTTTCATTTACTTTTTAGGTTTTTGTGTGTTTTTATCTCTTGGCGAAGTTTGTTTAAAATACGAATAAGTAACCGTATCCGTTCGAAGCAAAAGCACTTTTATGAATGACACCGCCAAACGACGAAGACCACATTAACTAATTTCTGTTGTTGAGTTGCACTCCAAATGCGAACAGTTTTTCGTTGTGCTGTTGATTTTGTATTGTTTACCTCGTTTCATATTTTATTTGTTGTTTTCGTTATTGTTGTTTTGTTTATACAGTGACAAATAAAAAATTACATTCACTAGATATTTAATATTAAGACCAAATTTTAGATACGAAGCTGCGCAAAGCTTATGTGATTACCATGAATCATACCGAATCATGTGTGATTAGAAGTGTTTTTTTACAAGCGCGAATCGTAAAGGTTTAGATTGTTAAAATAAGTTTCTTCAAGTATGTTAAAAAATGTTCAAAGGTGACACAACTTAAACGTTTTAATTTTTCAAAAAATGCAATACTTTCGAGCGTGAAAATATTAAGAATTTTTGGCTGAATAAAAATTGTAAAATAAGTGAAAGCAATGAATTAAATTTAAAAAAAGTGGATTATTAAACATTGAATAAAAAAGGAAAATATATTAAACGAATTAATTAATTTAATATGTGCTTTAATAGGCCTTATACGATTTATTGCCGATCGCAGCGCAGTGCAATTGGTGTGTTTTTGAACAATTTACAATAACAGAAGCAAGATAGAATTTTACAAATGGGTAGAGGATTTTATAATATGTATTAATTCAATATTAGTAAATTTTTAGTTCTGTCACAATTGAAGTGGATGAGCGATATGTTTTCGAATTTCTCTATTATTTTTAAACATGATGATGCTACACAAAGACTTGGCTAAATTTCGAATATAATCAATAGTTTTATAAAAAATTAAATTAAAGACCTAGAACTTAAAACATTAATTAATTAAAATTATAATAAAAGGTGAAAAAAGTACAATCATTTCATCATCATTTGGTCTTTCTAAAAAGTTGGTAATAGTTGATAAGCTGACCTAAGCAACCAGCGAAATGCGCATAGAGGCTAGCTTATTCTCAACAATAAATTGCATTATTTGCAATAAAATGAGTTGGGGTTAAAAAAACTAGTTAAAAATATATTTTCTTTTTATTAGAAAGAATAAAATCCCAAAAACTCTTGTTAAACTACAATAAAGTTTACTTTTTTCCATTATTTAATAAAACGGAAAGAGAGTTTTAATTAAATAAAATATTTGTTCTAGAGTCTGAAGTTTTCAATTATGTTTAAACATTTCTTTAATACCTTTGAACTTCTATAACTTGAGTCAAAATTAATTATACAGAAAAAAAAAACCTTCAACTTATGGAGACTTCAAGTTATGGAGTAAGTTTAATAATGTTTTAACGTTATTAACGTTGATTTATAATTATTTTTTCGCGTGATTTATAATTATTTTTTGACCTGAGTCATTGTTGGCAGAATGGATTCTTTTGTTCTAAAAAATTATGGAAACCGTTGCAGCAAGCGTCGTATTTTTCAGACACGATTTTTTTCTTCAATCACTTATCAATTTAAACTTTTCTTGAATTAATAATATTAATAATATTTTAAAAACATGTTCCTTTCGTGTTCCTAACAACTATCTGATTTTATTAAAATTTTATAGAATACTATCTACGTAATCATTTGAACTTAATTTCTGGACTTTACTGAACTATAAAAACAGATCAAATTACCACATGCCTAACTAATTTAGCAATTTTCCGATAACATTTTTGAATTTTGAACCAAGTTAAAAAAAAAAAAACGTTTGACTTTGGCGGCAAATCCGGCAATTTGTGCAAAATTAAAAATTATTGTTAAAAACGTAAGAAAATGCGAAACTCGAATAACGACGTTACCGACTGAAATAAAACACAAAAATTACATTTTTGTTAATGTCAAATTGTACAAACAAAAATAAAATTTGTGTTGCAAGTTGTTGTTGTGCCATATATGTTAAATTAGTTATAAATTCAACGTTGTTTTCCTTTCGCGATAAATTATTTTTCAATATAAATGACATGAGTTGCGTTTCGCTGCGTTTTATAAAATAAGGCCCTAATTTGAAATAACATACAGACAAATTCCTTTAATACCTCTACATCAGTCATAAGAATTTAATAGATCATTTTTTGGCATTAATTTTTAAATATGATTTCGAGCCGCCAATTCTATGTGTAAATAGCGTAATTTGACAATGACGTACATAATGTGTACCGAAAGGTATGTGTCATATTGTACGAAAAGGTTAGTAATCAAGTTGGCCGTCAGCTGGCAGGCACAAATCTATGGCTCTCCGCAATTGAGTGTACTGTTAGAAGTTCTGACTTATACCTCCTTGTGGTTGGCCGATAACAGGTTCATGACTATTTAAGGACTCTGGCTAAATAAGTCGAGCAGAGAGAAGTTAACACTCTCTTATAAAAATCCCAAATCTACGCTGGAACAGCATAAGCAAGGGTAAGCCAAGTCTGGGTACCAGTCGATTTACACTTTAAATACAGGCTTACCAGTGCATATGGAGCTTTGTTTGGGTGGGCATCTTTCTCTTTATTTTAGGGATAAATCAATAAGCCTCGCAATGGGCTGAGAGAGGTTAATCCCTGTGAGATTTCGATAGGGATGGACAATGAAGCCTCGCAAGAGGTGGAGAGGTTAATCTCTGTATAAGTTCCGGTGTTTATTCGCCAATGGAGAAATTCTGAAGAGATGGCTGAAGGAGCTGAGGCTGAAGGCCGACAGTCACCAGTCTACAGTCTGAAACCACTACAGTCTAGGCTAGTCGTTGCACGAGACTCAAATAAGAGTAAGATAGTCGTAAATTAAAAATCCGTTGCTTGAAATCAATTCGAGGATAAAAGGGGAGTCGAAAAGGAACTCATAAATTGGGCGGTCTGCTTCGATATCCCCCCTTTAATAATAATAATAATAAAATAGGAATCTTGTGTCTATAACCACTTATGAACGTAAATAACTCGAAGGGCTTTCGGATAATCATCAGTCCAAATGCCGTAATTCCTCTTAACGATATTTAACCAAATCTTTGCTTTATAATTGAACAAAATTTTCAAACGAAACGCTGCTTGAGAGCCTCGAATTAAATAATGTTTAAAATAAATTTACAATTTGAATTGCCTAACCAAACAGCCGAAAGTAGAAAATTGTCAAATCGGCTGGCAAAGAAATCAGTGTTTCCAATTCAAAGTAATCACGCTTTTAAGATCAGTTTAATTTTTAAGTAAAAATAAAAATACAGTTGTTCGATCATATTCTTTACGGCACTTCGTTGGGGATTTTCAAAACACACTTTTCATATGTGCATGAAAGTTATGTAATGGAAATAAAATCCTATTTGCTGAAAGTATATGTAGGTCACATATTTATCGATTAGCATCCGATCGGCTTTGCAGCAGTCACATTTTGTGTCGCAGTGTACAAATGTATAAGTATTGTTTTTCATACAGTTTTTTTTTTCAGCATGTGTATGATTTTATTTTTATTATTATTTCGGTGAGACTTTTCTCCTTTTTTCTTACTTTTTTCATTGTGAATATCATCTAAGTGTACATTTACTAACGATATCTTACCAAGCAGCCAACCAACGAACTAAACAGCCCAACAACCAAGCATTTGTTTGTGTGTTGGACGTAGAAACAGTGTATTTTATGGCATTCATTTAGTCGCTGCATGTTCTTTTACTTTGACTGTTGTACTGAATGTTCTTTTTTTCACGATTATCATTATCTGAAGTTGACTGCTCTACTGCGACGACTCTAACTTCGTTAACAAAAGTTTAGCTTTTGTTGTATTGTGTATCGTCTATGTATATGACGTGCGATCAACAAACTTTAACAAACATAAAGTACATTCGGAGTGACCATCTAAATTTAGTTTCAAAGCGTTCACAAAGTATTATAAAAGTAACTTACACAATGTATCAACACCGTATTAATGCTAGCGAATGCAAGATTAATCGAAAAACGAATAATAATCGATTATTTTGCGGTTAACAAAACATTTTCTGGGTGAGCAAAATACGCATTGTTTTGTACAACATTATTTACAATTCCTTCTTGACTCTGCGACAGATATTTCGTGTCTACCGTATAAACTTACATAAAAGTGCACTACCGCTACTACTCCTTGATATGAGTTATAGTACTTCACTATACATTGAAATACATTGGCAAATGAACTTTCGTAATGAATTCTGCTGGTACTTTCAAGTTCTCCGATGGAGAATTTCTTCTTATATACTATTGTAAAAGCCTACCTACCAGCATGCTGCTTTGCAATCCATAAAAATTATTTATGAGAATAATTACTGAAAACAAACTAAATAATGCGCACAATATTAATAACAATTAGATACAGCAATTTATTCAAAATGAATACAAATTTTTTCGTGAGAAATCGGGGGCTCCGTTTTGATATCAGAACCATGGTTTCCTCGGAATATTTTCTTAGAATATTCCGCAGATTACGTTTTTGCTATACTCTTTGTCAAGTTTTTCCTCACCGAGCAAATTGGCACACTCTAATATATGTACATACATAACATACATATGTATATGTTTTTATAACCAAAAAATAAATTTTTGCTGCATCTTTGAAAATTTGTTGACAACAAAAAAGTTTCCCGAATTTGAAAGCTTTTATGACTTCAGCGTGTACTTAACATATTACCAATTACAGCAAAAATAAACTACGAAAAACACGATATAGAAATAAAGACTGACATATTTAATTTTGGGTAAGTAGGACCCGCTTCTTTATATGAAGGTATGTATCTAAGTATACTCCTTTCAAACTTCGCTCATTACTTTATTATAAGAGATATAAAGCCTTTATTTAAAAACTTGGCAACCTCAGGTAAAACACACACGAGTGCATAGTCATACATACATACATGCACACATACATATTTTGTACAATGATTATAAATCACGAGGAGAAAATAAAGATACAACAATTAAACAACAACAACATCATCTACAAATAACAGTAAGAGTAAATAAAAACCAAAAAGAAAACAACACGAAGAGCTAATTTTAAAGTCACATTCAACGAAGGTTCAGAAGAAGAGTCTTACACCTTAAAAAGAGGAGCCTAAACATTGGAGCGAAAATCTTTTTTTGTTTTTGTTTTTGTATATTTTTCTGTTGCTTTTAGAAAAGGCGAAATTGCAATAAAACAACACAAAACTCATAAAACCGGAAATGTTACCCTTTTTTCTAACGGTACCTTATCTCAATACTTCGTTTTACTTCATACGATTGGATGTGTGTGCATGCACGTTACATGTCTACATGTATTTGTATGTATGCACGACTACACAAAAGTTCACTTTGGACCACAAGCAAAAAAGCCAAACAACTTTTTAATGTTAAATAATTGATTTTAAAAAGTCTTTTACAAAATCATTTAGTTTGTTGTTGATAAAATGAAAATTGAATTGAAGCAAATTTACGAGGGGTGGCAAAAAATCACTAGAGCACAATTACACAGGTCTGCAAGTAAAAAACTGCATAGGATTTCTATACATTTTCTTATAGATTTTAAGGTGGTCAAAACGAACAAAATGCGCAATAAAATCAATCACGTAAGGTTTTTGATTCATTAAATTTAACTTTTTTATTTAGTGTAAAATTGCTAATTAACTTAAAATTTAGTATTTTGTTTTTTATTTAAAAACAGGTCTTAAAACTAAGCTTTTTCACATTAATCATTAATTAAACTTGGCAATAAACGAAAAAAATATATATTAATGTTTAAAGAGAATTGAGATCGTGGTGATAGATAAAGTAGTTTTGAGCGTTAACAGGAAAGTCGCGTGATTGTGACAAAATAGGTTAAAAGTTGATAGTGACTAAGTAATACAGAACATGCTTAGACTTGTTATCTGGAGTAATAGGGACTCTTTCAAGAATGTAATGCACAAATTCTTAAGGACAACTAAGAACTCTAACTATAAAACAATGATATAACGAATGCTAGCAGCGTATAAAGCGCAAGGTGCAAGATGATTTTAAAAGTTAATTTCTTACGCTTTCATATTGACTGTTTTCTTGAAAACTACAGCGAAGAACAGGGTATAAGAGGTCATCAAGAGGTGCGTGATTTTGAGTAACTTTTCCAAAGTAAATGGGATGTCAATATGTTAGCTGACTACTGTGGGATGTTTAATTGGGAAACCAAAGAAGGAAATCGGAATCGAGTTCGGAAAAGCATCAAAGAACAAATGTTTCATAAATTTGAATTTATTTTGAAAAAACCTACATATACGTGATGGGATGTTATGGAAATCATTTTTAGAATCTGTAACCTTTAAAATATATAATTCAGTAAAAATATCTTATGCAGTTAAAAAACAATTTTTGCATACCTATGTTATTTATGATTTAACTGTTCGAAGAATTTACATCACTACTCATAAATAAGAACTGGAGATAATTCACGGTATTTCGGATATTTCCAGAACTTTGTTGATATACGATAAATCACCTGTAAATTGAGTTTACACAAGTCTACAAATTCCAGTCAACGTTTTGTTGTTCTACAACTAAAAGAGATTTTCTAGGTCTTCTGGGGCGCTGAACTTAAGTCTAATAATCTGGCGATGAGAAAAATATATGAATTCAGCGCTTCGGGTGACCTAAAAACCGATTTTCAGCTGTAGGGCAACAAAATGTGCGTTCCCTTTTCATATCGATTTCTAAAAGATGCTTTTTAAACGTATGTATAGAAATTTAGCTTTCAGTATCAGCTATGACTTGATTGATATTTAGCTTGATTTGCATTTTATAATAATTAACCGCATGATCACTAGTCTTTGTTAGGACGCCTTTAATTTGTCTCAAAAAATACTAACATGTTTTGGGTTCAGGATCCATTAACAAATTGAAATTTTCTCCAAAATAAATATAACTTCAAATTATTAATGGAGTCAAAGTAGGTTAAAAAAAATAAAAAGCTTTATTACGAGCTTCGCCTAAAATTATAGTACATAATTCTCTAATAAGGGCCACTGCTCAACTAAATATAAAAAACGTTTCGTTTACAAAAAATTTCAGATCCATATACGTGTAACAATCACTATCAAAAAAGTTAAATAATAAATCCACTAAAATGTTAATACAACGAGTATGTGTCAAGGATCCTTGGATAACATGCCGTCTTGACAAGCCATAAATTTGTTCTACGAACGTACACATTGCTGTTCGCACAGAAGTATGGCTCGTGAAGACCGTCGCTGTTGATGGTCTGTTTGTTTTCAAACAACGTTCCCCGAACAATAGTGCTCACAACGCTGTTGTTATCACACAAACAAAATACACGAAGGGAAAATAAAAAATATATAAATATGCGCTCGTCTGTAAACACCCGTACATAAACTATGCTGAGAACATTAACAAAAATTGTGCTCAAACTAGAAAGGAACATCTACACGTATTCCCCACACATTTTTTACCGTTATTGTACCGATGCTTGCTAAAAGTGCGGACAAATTTTTGGTTAGTCAAGACGTAGTGTAAACGTAATATATATGTTGATATGGCAACGTTGAAAAAAGTGTGTGTATTATTTTCAGGCGCGGAACCAGCTTAAGCTTTTAGATGGGGAGGTATTAACCACAAAGTAGTAAACAGAGGTGAAACGACAGTATAGTGATCTTTTTCTCTATCCGTCTCGTTCCTTCAGAGCCTTAGTTTTGTTTTTAGATTTTTGTTTTTATTTTGATTTTCTTGCCGTGTTTGCCTGTATTTTTTCCTGTATTTCGTCACAAAATGCTATATTTGCCTCTTTCTAACAGAGCCCATAGTAAAATAAACTGAGTTTTTTATTTTTTATGTGTCAAAGTCTTCACCTCTGGTTACCCTGTGGTATTAACAAAAAAACACAATTCTTCAATTCCTCTTAATTTTTGTATTAAATAATTATAACTTGTATTTTTAATATGTTTTTCCAATCTTTTTTCCTAACGCTGTACTAATGTAAATACTACACCCTAAATATTTTTATAGAATAAAATCAGTTTATATTTGTTGCAATACTTATTTAAGTAAAATCTCGAAAAATGTAATTATAGAAAAATTTTTCAATATTTTTAATTGTACTGATGATAGTTAAATTAAATTTAAAAAAAAAATTATAACTTTTAATAGATTAGGAGGGGAAATTTTCCCTTTTTCACTCCCACCTTTGCCAATTTTCTTTTTCGACGCTCCTGTGCTTTAGTAACAGATCCACCGGAATTTTACATATGATTTTCCTAACACTAACCTTTTGGACATAGACTACTAATTAGACGCGACAACTTACAACAACATTACCTCGATTATATAAAAGAGATAAAAAACCTTATCGCTTCTAATTTACCTATCTCTTTCATATAATCGGGTTAATTTAAAATTTTGTACGTAAAAACGCATAACACCTGATAATACGCTTTTTCAAACGTCATTGTTGGGTATTCTGTTGTGGTTTATATTCTGTGCTTTTGGATCTGGGGATTGCTTTGAAGTCCAGTTTACGTAGCCAAAGAAGGGTCAACGATCCTAGCTTCTTGTACAATTCCTTGGAAAGTGTCAATATTCAAAATACTGAAAATCTTTCAAATCGGTTAGTATTTAAGAAAGTTACAAGCTGCACTAAATTTTTCGCACCGGTGATAGTAAACTTTCGTCCCTGGTTCAGCTACAGACATCACAAGACATTTTTGATTTTCAGGCAAATATATTCATTACTTATTCACATTTATACTTATTACCACTTTTTTCATTTAACACCACTGTGTGGTGTGCGCCAGCACAAGTTCATGTGTAATACACATAGTGTGTATATTGTACGAAACCACTCGCGCTGTTTTTACCCCCTCATAACTAACTGTGCTTCATTTAATCATAAAATAATTAAACTTGAATCATAAGCACTCCACGTATAGGTAACATTGAAAGTTTTACCATAAAAGCTTCCCGAGATATTCACTGACTCACTCATCAATATAATGGCGCACTTCCACTATAGCTAGAGAGCTGCACAGGTACACAGGTAGATCTCGGAGAATAAGTAATCAGAAAAATCTGGAAACGGGCACTTTTTTATCTAGGACGACTAGGCTGGCCCCTTATATATATATATATATATATATATCTTTTATATATATATATATATATATATATATATATATATATATATATATATATGGGACACTCCCACTATAGCAAGAGCTCTGAAATTTGGTATAACCCATACATACACACAAATATATACATAAAAAAATAACTTGGCAAAAAGAATTCAGATCCGCACAAAAACATAAATGTGAAAATAATGCCCAGTTCCTATCCAAAAATTGCGTTCGTACTGAGTACTGAGAGTCAAAATACGATCTTATTTCGAGGCAACTTGCTTATGGGAAAAATGTTACCAAACTAGTAGGTTGCCTAGAAATGATATCGTATTCTACATATCAAGAACTTGGTCCTCATTTTAATCTCAGTAGTTTTAGCGACCGGAAATTTTTGTAGGAACTTTGCATTACATTTACATATGTTTTTGTGTGGATCAACTTTACGAACTTGAAAGTTGAACCGATTTATCACATGTTAAATTTAATAATAAAACATTTGAATTGTTATATAATTTAAATCAATATATTTTATTTAAATTTGGTTATAGTAACTTAAAAAGTTAACTGCAAACATTGAAATTCAACAAATATTTTATGTTAAAATACAAATTATTAATTTAAATAACGTGAAAAGTTTTAACTTAAGATTTTAAAAATTACAAACTAAATGGCAATTCAAACTGTGTTAAAACAATACAAATGAATTTATTTTTATTACCTTTAAAAATTTTATTTAAAGCTAAATTGTATACATTACATATTTTTTGCATTTAATTTATTAAACCTACACTAGTTGAATATTGAAATTTTATTTGAAAAAATTATAAAATTATTTATTAAGATGATATTGTGTTCTATTGTACTGAGCACATTCTCTATGTACATATGTTAATTTTGTCATTTCCAGGGGCACTTATCACATTTTGAGACATTTATTTCATCATTATTTTTTCAAGTTCTAAAATGCCTTTTCCTTTTTCTTACAGAAGAGTTAGAATTGACACCACAAGTTCGCAAAAACCACCACAAAACGAAATACATGTTACTTGTGTACTTTGCCGATATCTGCTTCTATCTGCAGAATAGAAGCACGTAAGGGTTCTAATCAGGGGCAGCAAATGATAAGGTGTACAGGAAATACGTGGGATGCGTTACATAGTTCTTATTATTTTTGGAGTTTTATTTATTGTGTTGAAAATAAGGTAGTTTTTGAGTTTTATTTTTTTGTCAGACAACGGAACTTATTTGCTAATATTTTGTATCATTCGCACTTTTTATCTGAGAGTTCACTATAACTGATAACCAGGGGTTACAAAATGATTATTTTCATATTCTTATAGAAATATGTTATGTATATTATGGGATTGACTGTTAAAAACTTATAAATACTCGGATTTATTTATGTGAGTCCGTACACTGCCGGAGATCAAATTAGTGTCTAACCAGTAGTTTACTAGAATAAAAATCAACACCGTCAACTATACTATACCATCTTAATGCTCAAATTAGTAGAGTGTATTTGGAAAATCACTAGTACTATTCGTTCTAGACGTAACTAGTACACTCCGGCCCAATTGAGTGCTTTAGAACCAGCTTATTACCAGTTCGTTTGTATAGAAAAATTCCCCACAAGTACGCCACCAGTGGTTCAGTTGTACACAAATCCTAGCAATCTGCAAGTAGTGCCCTTCAAGCACTAGTACTTACAAGCACTGGTATGTTAGCAATAGTGCCTGCTGTTCTAGTAATTGTATCTTCTAGTAGCGTTTTTTTTTAGATAATTAACGCTTAATCATCTGCAAGGTATTTTTAAAAATGGTTTTTGTAATTTTTTGTTTGTTTTCTTATAGATTTCTAATGAAAATGTATCTTTAAAGAAAATGTTATTATAAAATAAACAAAAAAGTTATCAAATGAAATCTTATAATATTAGAAACATGCGTGTGCCCTTGTGTTACAAGAAGATAAATATTGAAAATTTAGAATTGATAAACTGCCAATGTTATTTATGATTTAACAGAATATTAGATATATTCTATTACCAAAAACGTAATCAAGTAATCAATAGTGAACAAAGAACTATTATTACAATTTAAATCGACTTAATCGGGAAAACAGCTTTAAAACAAAACAAAAAATGTATAAATGTTACATACATACACAAAATTATTCTGTTGCAAAGTAAATACAGACTTAGAAAACTTCTACTTTCATAAGAACACTCATTTCTTGATAAAGCTATTTTTCAAGGAAAATTTATTTACAATTTTTTTTTTTTTCATTTTCGCAAGCAATGTTCATGTTTCGGGCCTTACATGAATGATATTGTATGTCTATAATTACCACAATTAATAGATATAGCGAGGTAAAGAGATGTTTACATGTCTCGTCTTATAGTGTAATTACAAATAAATATTTACCCTCCACCATTTTTAGTATTAAGATAAATATTCAAGTGTTCGTGACAATTATCGTATATTTTGACCCATTTTCTTTAGATTACAAATGTTTTATCTTCATTGGTTTGGGATCTATTTTTATACAGTCTAAATATAACAATCAGGACCGGAATATAAAAGTAAGGCATTTTAAGAAATTCATATCGAATATAAATCTAAAGTCACTTCTCATACTCGTACAACATACATGCATAATATACTCTAATATTATGCTTATAAATCTTCCCCTAGCTTATTGGAAGTTTTGCTCTGTTTTATATAGCGATGTAAATAATTGTAAGTAGAATATATTTTAAAAAAATGTGTTTTGGGATTGATATGAAAATAAACAAATTTATAAAAAATGTGTTTTTTTTAGCAAATTTCCATATTTTTATGTATATAAAAAATTATTAGACGGAATTGACTTTGCTGTTAATTTCTTACCGATTTTTCCTTTAATTATTGTTATTTTATTATATATGTATATTTTACTCTTTTCGTTTACACCATACTGTCCTGTGTATTTGGTCTTGGCACATAAGCTTGTTGTTGGTGCTGTTGTTGTTGCTGCTGTTGCTGCTGAGCAGCGGCAGCTGCAGCGGCGGCAGCAGCTGTTCCAGCGGCAGCTCCTTGGTTTCTGGACGAGGAATTACGATTTACATAATTTCGAAGATTTTCTTCGGTATAATCGACTATATGGCGTTTCTTTTTACGCGTATATTGTTGTTGCTTTAAATAGATTTTTAAAATTCCTTTGACAGTTATAAACGTCAAACCACCTAATAAAGTGCGATGTAAGGTATTCTCAATAGATTCAAATAGCAAACGCCCAACAATTGATGATATAGTAGGCAACAGCAATGCACCACAAAAAACTCTTGTAGCTGATATCGGATCCGAAAGTGTTGGCGTAGCGGGATTTTGTGCAGATTGTTCTTCATCTTCCTCGCTGTTGAATTAAACAAAAATTTATGTATTTTCATTAAAATATTTCAGAAATTTTAAAAAGGTACAAATATATATCTTCGAAAAAAGTAGTGCGTACTATATAGTCAAGAAAGGAAGCCACTTGTTAATTCATAGATACGAGTAGCAACCACTTTTCGAATTAGTTCTGTCGAAACAAACAAAAATAAATTTACGGATAAGTTTTATGACAGAACGTATAATGTATTTTAGAAAAGAGGAAAAAAGGTATTTTTTGTACAGAAATTAGCAACACAAAAATTTCGTTAAAGGAATTAAATCTCCAATCGAATTCATTTTATAACCACTCAGCCTGATGATGAATTTGTCCGAGAATTAAAGGAACTAGCCAGTAGCTATGATTCCCCATGTATATCAGAATTATCAAGAGCAGATTTTGTGTTGGGCATAGCTGATTTAAAACTAAGAAAAATTAAGTCCAAGTTACTTAATTTTACATTGAAACAAAAAATATTATAATAGACTGCAGAATTTATAAAAAAGTAAAAGAAGTTCCAGAAATTAAACAGCAACTAAAGGTTGTTTATTTAGTAGTATCAAACTATAAATCGCAAGAAAATATGAAAATGAATGATGTTAAATGCTTCACCCAAAAATAGTACACCTGAGTTAAATCCCTTACGCTAAATTAAACGTTAATTGAAAGTTTCTTTCAATATATATTAATTGGTACACGCGCTGTGTTGCATGTAGCACGGTCTTGTTGAAACCCCAGCTTTACCACATTAAGGAAATTCAATTGTGGTACAAAAGTCAATTATAATGGCCCTTTAGTGGCCACCATCATCGTATTTGAATAAATACTGTTTATTCGAATTCTTGTATTCAACAGGTTATGGGCCCAGCACGCAGCTGCGCATTTAACGTATTCTGTTCGCAACAACAACAGTCTAGTTTTGTTATTATTTATCATGTGGTTGCTGGCGCCACTGTCCAAATACCAATCTACATAGTTGTTGTTGTACCGCTGATGTTTGCTTTCAGAAGCAGTCATACACTTGATGATTCCACCAACCCATAAAGCACACCAACCAGTAACTTTCTCTGGATGTAATGGTTTTTCGGTAATGGCTTGTAGATTATCTTCCCTCAAAATGTGAAAATTTTTCTTGTTCGCATGTCCATTAAGTCAAAACTAAGCCTTATAACTCAACCTAATATTGCAATAAAACAGTGGGTAACATTCCCGAACTGAACCACGATTTTCAAAATATATGTGCACAATTTGCAGGCGCTGTACTGGGTTCAAATTTTAAAATTGAGTTTTCATCATAACTCCTACCGGATAACTTTTACGATTAAACCTTTAATTTGACGTATAAAGGCGTACAAAAATAAGCTTCTGTGTAAAAAAGTATATATATTTTTTTTTGTTTATATAATTTACTTTGACCTTATTGATTTATTAAATTTCTTTTCTAGTATGTTCCAACTTCGATTTGGGCTTTCAAGGTCATTGGAATATTTTTACATAAAACAATTAAAAATTTTTACCATTTATTTCCCGACGTTTCGTTGGATAATCCCAACTTCTTCAGGGGTATTTTATTAAAATCTGGCAATACAGAAAAAATGTTTTTAGTTTACATATATTTTGGTTGTTTTGTTAAGTTGAAGTTAATAAACAACAAACCAATAGATAAATAAATAAATAATATACACGTACAACAATCTTACATTTTATTAATATGTTTTTTGCTTTAAACTGTCAACGTATTTTTAAATGTTCTTTTTTATAAATATCAAAACCTAAAAACACATATATACAAAACCGCGGCTTTTTAAACACTTACTTGTACTGCAAACAATAAACCCGAATCTGCTTTATGTTAACAGTACAAAATAATTTACACTTAAATTATCTTTGTCTTCTTTTCTATTTAATGACTCGTTCCCCTTGTGTTGTATCCGCAGGCTCTCAAGAGTGTACCTTTTATTTATTTTATTTTCTCTGTTAAGTATTTTAACATTTGTCAAGTCAGCTGTATGTCTGTATTCAATACAATGCTGAGCGAGTGCTGTTGTTTGTTTTTGTTTTTTAATGTCTTCATGTTCACTTGTTCACTTGTTCTTGTGCCTAAACTTCTTTTTGTTGTGCCAATGTATACTTTTCCACAACAATCTGTTTAATTACCTAAACATTTTTTAGGTAATTAATCAAACAGATTGTTGTGGAAAAGTATATATTTTTGTTATTTTTTTAAACATTGGGGAAAATCTTTAGTCTGGACAAAGGCACGATATACAAAAAGGTGTTAACTGATGTAAACGCAAAATCTTAGAACTTGAACTGATGCTAAATAGATTAAAACTTTTTAAACATACATATGTTCGTATTGCTTCCATACATTCCGGTATAGATACAAATTCCGGAGCTAGTAACTGGGAACATTTGCGTTGCCGCCAGTTTGCACTTTATTACTATTATTTTTCCTTAAAATTATATTCTCTACCACCTGGAGACTTTTTTTAGGTGCTGCCCCAAACTTTATTGGTTCCATTATTTTTCCCTAACTCCTCTTTTTTAACACTGTACTATAAACACAGTCTGATAACTTCGTATTTATTAAATCTGGGATTATAAAATCTTTAATTAATGAATCAATATATGAAGTCTTACATACATAAAAAATGTTATATGCACAAATAATTGTAGTTAAAAAAACTCTTTTGCTTTACAATTGGGTTATGCATTAATAGTTGTTTTGGAATGGGATAGACTAGAGAAGACAGGTAGTGAAGTTTAAAGTAATTTGCATATTCCATAAAAAACCGAAATAGTGTTAATAATATGTATTTAATTTCTTTGCTTATCGTTTTCAAAGAACCATTCATTATTCATGTAAATAATTTATTGCTTAGGTAAACAGGAATTATAGCAGTTATTATACTTACGGATATGGTATGATAAAATTCATCAGAGGCAATTTTCGAGCTACATTACGGCGATTACGAATTAATCGTATGACAGCATCTTCCCAACGAATCATACGGCCTAAAACCAAGAACACAGGTATGGCAGGGAGACCAATAAGTAAAATAAGTGGATCGCCATTTTCCATAAGAGCCAAGCCTTTTTTGTGACCTACAATCTGTGAGGTTTTGTTATCAAGGTTAGTTTAGTGGAGTTACAGAAAGTTATTTGTTTTACCTGGAGAAAAGTAACGGCACCATATGTTACAGCAGTCCAATATAAAGAACCTACAAAAATTCCTGCTGCCAAAAAGGGACTAACACGTTTTATAAGATTATCAAATGCTTCTAGAATATTAGCTAGTTTGCCCATTTGAGGAAAGACTATTATATATTCGGTTTGACATTGTTGACAGCTAACTGTGCGAAGAGCGTTGCCTTTTTGTTTTTCATCTACCCATCTGTAAAGGCAGCTCTGATGCACCCACTTAGTACAGCCGCGACATTTGCAAGGTTGAACCCATGCTGCTAAGCGATTATCTTCATCTGAAGCAAAACATATCCAACAGCTACGCTCACTGTGCCCACTATCCTGTTGTCTCAATAGCTCACACTGTTGGCTCACAGACTGAGTTTGCTCACTGTTTTCGATACAATCTGACGTCTTCTGTGAAGTCGATGGCAAAGCCACAACAAACTGATCAATATGTTGATAAGCCTGTATAGCTGAACTTCTAGATTCACTTGAAATTGAACGTTGAATATCTTTGACACTAACATCCCTTTTAACGCCGTCGTTAGAGCGATTTTTGCTTTCGGGTGTGGCCAATTGCTTTTCGGTATAGTCTTCATTTGCCGCACAGTGCCCAAGGTCTGTATCTCCAGCAATCGAACCCATGACTAAATTAATTTTTTCTGTCCTTGCTACTCTGTTTGAAGATGTGGAATTAGTGTTTTCTTCATTTAAAATTCGGTTATTACCTCAGAGATCACCAATTGATACGATTAAAATATTTTTAGCACACGCAACTTTTTTTGTTTTAGATATTGATATGATTAAAATGGGAAAGCTTTTTTAAAGGAGCGAAATATATAAATAAATTTTTTATTTAATTATTTTGCAGTCATTTTTCACATCAAAAAACCCAACCACTTAATTCACTGAAACACAAAAAATATGTCAAACACAATCTGACGTTTCTCTATCTTTTTAATTTTCTTTGACTTTTCGTTTTGATATTAAGTTGCCACTTGCTGGTTTCCACTTGGTCAGCTATTCTTGTTTTTATTTTCCCCTTCAAATGAACAGCGTAAAATTTTTTCTCTGTAGGCTCCACAGTAATCTGTGGTATAGTACTCGTGCTGGTAGGCTCAATTTGCAATTTACCATAGGTATTACTTACAATTTTTTTCTCACGGTAATTTTAATTGCCTCAAAAAAATTGTTTATTGTCAACAGGAGAATAAAAATATATGTGTTGCCACCAAGGCGAATTATTGTTACTGTCAGGCTAATTGACAACAGGTTGACTCAGGCGCAATGTATGATGTCCAAATCTATATAAAAAAAGTGGCGGATTTTATTTTTAACTGTAAATTTAAATTGTTAAATCTTTCTAAAAGAAAATTACAATTAGTATTCCAATATCTCTAAAATATTTTTTTATTACCAATGTAATAACTAATCTATTGTATTCAAATTTTAATAAATAAAATATATTATATATAGAATATATTTGGGTAGGTTGAGCCAAAAGTGTTGGGATGGACCGCTACTTTGTTTATGTATATTGACGTGTATGTTTTTGCTTTTTCCTGGATAGTGGGGATTTCTATATCTCTATGGATATTTTAATTTCCTACGTTATAGGGGGCGCACACGATAGTTCTTTGTAACTCCTGAATGTTTGATTCAGAAGCAGTTCTCCAGAACTTAATGCCATATGACCATTTTAGCTTTAAAACGGATTTGTATAACAGGACGTTTTAACCAGTTGGGACTTATTAACTACTTTAGTTGATTTGTTTGCAGTTTGATGGCCGTTCTTTTTGCCGGCGTCTCCGTAGGTAGAGGCTCAAATACATATTTAAAGTGGTTATCCGTTGGGACAGTGGTATTTGTTATTGTTATACGCGGACAATTTTGATTTAAAGGGAAAACGTTACATAAACACTTTTCGTGCAGAAGCATGTTTTGGGAGTGCATAATTTCCTGAAAAATATCTTGCATAGTCGTAATAAAACTATTTATTATTTCTTTAAGATTTTGGATTGAGCTCGAATTATTCCTAATAGGTATCTCTGCACCCTCTTTTAAAACATGAGCATACAAATATTTTTATCAGTTAGAACTTTTTGCTTCATGATTCGCATTGGATATATGTGCACTATTTTGAGAGCTTGGGCATACGAGTAGTATGGCTGCGTGCTAGTAATATAAGTATCATGAAGCCTAAGGAGTTAAGAGAAATTATATTGTTCACATTTAGGTTTACGTTCGATTTTCGCATTATTTTATACGTGTTGGAAGACCTTACAGCCCCTTTACTTTGCAATATAGTTTTCACAGCAGTTGCTGCATTTTTTACCTCGGAGCTTGTTTTGGAAGAAGTGAATTACAATATTCGGTGCGCGTCGCCGCAAATAACGCATACTGATGGTAACTTGCAGTAAGTTTGCTTGTGAACGAATTCCTGCCAGTAAGTCATTAACGGGAACTAATCGTTGTTTTAATGTCTCTTTTACAGATATTCTTCAGTATGAAGGCGACAACAACATTTTCTTTACCAAGAATCTGGCATAACATATTTACAATTGGTGGTTTTAGTTCCCTGACAGCGATTTCGGATTCATCATTGGGGGTAGCTAGTACAGGGAATTGATTTTAACTTACCGGCATTGCAGCTTTTTTATATTAATTGGATCTTTTTTTCTTGCACTAGTTTTCGTGTAGCACCAGTATCGTTATTTTGTTGAATTTTAATTGATTCGGTGTTGCTACCTGTAAAGATATACATATTTATATGTATTTGCGAATAGGAAGTATTGGGTCAATTGGCCGGCGCTTAAAAGTGCACTATTATCTTTATTATTATAATTTAAATTGTTCATTGCATTTATTGTTTTCGTTATTCTCGTTGGTATCTTTTTTCATTAGTATTTAGTGCACTTAATATCAGTAACTAGCAGTGGAATTTTTTAACCGCACAACGCACAATATATAATATTCTGGTAATTTTTAATTTTTGTATTTCTATTATTGTTTTTCAAACTGTTCACTTGTTGAACATGAAACGACCATGAACAGCAACTATATTTATTAGAAAAATTTCTGTGCAAGCAACAAAATATGCGATGGCAGAGCAGGTTTATGGCTAGTCAAGACGCCTTGCTAGCTTTTTATTGCTGTTTTCATTCAACAGATGGCAACACTGTCAACAACAGTACACGCCAAGGCATATTTAATTGGTACACGCATTGCAAATTTTCACAAATAATTCTCCATTTTAATCACTGCGATTTTAATTAATAGTTAAAGAAATAAGCACAGATCACAGATATAATAATCTGTGGAAATAAGGATGGAGCCTGAAAAAGCTAAGTACGGTCATTTTCAAAAATTTATAAATGTTGAAGAAGAAATAACTACTGAATCTTATTCAATTGGAGCTAATGTATTGCAACTTGAAGCATCGTTTGCTTTTTTAAATGATCATTTTGAAGAATTTCATCAAAGGGACAAGTTTCAAATTATCTTGTCGTTTGTTCATCGTTGCCTTAAGCTATGGATCAAACGTGGTGACTATTTAAAAGACGACATTGGTATCTTGTTAAGTAACTTAATACAAGAGCATTGTGAAGATCAGAATGATATAAATATTGTAATTCAAATCGTTTATCAAGTTATGAACTCGATTAAATATTTAGGCGCCAACGATATTCGTATATCTGAAGAGGTAAGTTTTATTTTACATTTATTATGCTAGTTTTTATTATATTATTTAAAAAGTGTTTATTTGCAATTTCTTTCACAAAGTTATTTATTTAATTATGATGAAATCTGTTCTAAGTTTATATCTGACTAGCGGCCCGCTCCGGCTTCGCACGGGTATAAAATATATAGCCTTTGTCATTCACTGAAAAAATGATTAAAATCGATCCAGTAGTTTTGATTTATTCATTACTGCCCGTGACCCTCACGCGTTAAATTTAGAGTAAAACAATTCTTTCCCTAAACCACGAAGATTTCCTGCTATCTTTGGAATATCTAAATTCATACACAAAAGTTTTACTTATTTACTTTTTTCAATGTGTACAATACTTAGTACCTCAAAAATAAAAGTATTTCTCCACTATTTAATGGGTGTTATTATAAATATAAACCTTCCTCTTCAATCACTCTCTCCTTTAAAACAAAAACCCCCCGCATCAAAATCCGTTGCGTAGTTTTAAAGATTTAAGCATAAATAGGGATATAGGGACAGAAAGAGCGACTTTGTTTTATACTATGTAGTGAAGGGCACTAGCTGTATTAGACTTAAAAGACAAATATTTTAAAATAGGCACATATACTACATATTAATTTCGAAATTAGTAACACATTTTAAAAATAAAATACATTCCCCTTTGTGGTCTTATTATAAATTATTATAACTGCTCACAATAGACAGGCTTATTTTCCGCCCTATGGTGGTAGCCGCAATTTATAAAGTAGAAAATATACAAATCATTATTGTTTCCCCTGAAATATAGCAATAAACTCGCTACTAGTGGTGTTCGAGTGAACCCTGAAGTGACGAAGCTTGTGCTCTTCTCGATAATCTATAGCGGAAATCACTCTTCGTTGTATATCTGCAATTTTCGCACACTTGGTATGATTTTCTGTCATAAAGCGTGAGTGTATTTTTTATACGTTTAGCAAATTTATTACATAGTTGCATAAAGTAACTTTGCCGCATGCAATAAGCTACGCCACAGTCAGTATATAAACGCTAACGCCGCCTCTAAAATGTTTACACAAAGAAAGTATTTAGTGTGTGCATAAACTTCCTAAAAACTTTTATCAATCAATGGAGTTTTGTTTGATATTTCAATTTTTACTATTTTAGCAAAAACATTTTAACAGTCTTCGCATCAATTTTAATTCTTCACAGGCAATTGTTGAGACGGTTCTACCGCCGTGAAACTTTGTAAGCGCAGGTGTCTAGTTGTTTCGATTTAATAATAATAAAATGAAATAAACAGTTATTTTAGCATTGCAAATTACCAATCTACAACGATTTTTGCCATAGAAAATTTGCTCAAGAGTAGCAAATCTTAGTTTCATACATTTTGTTGTTATGGTCTTGCAAAATGTAGCATATTTGCTAGACCTGCTACATTTGCAAGGGTTGTTTGCAACCAAGAGTGAGTTCCCCTTATATATATGTATGTATATAAAAGTGAAACTGTCTGTCTATGTGTGTGTGTGTTAGCTATAGATTCCGAAACCGTAAAGCCGATCGGACTCAAACTCTGGCAAGTTGTTCACATTACAGGGAGTGTTTATAGGTGGTAATTTTTTTATAAAAATTGGGCGGGGCTACGCCCATCTACATATACATAAAAATGAAATACGCCCATACAAAATAAATATTAATTTTTCAGCTACTTGCACTCACCGATTTTTCTGAAACTTTACACACATATTAACTCCATGATTATACAATTTCGTAATTAGAAAAGTGGGCAGTGCCACGCCCATAAAGAATAAGTTATCATTTTTAGCTACTTGCACTAGATCGATTTTTCTGAAACTTTGCACACATATTGAGCTGTCATGACTATATAATTTAGTGATTAGAAAAGTGGGCAGGTCCACGCCCATAAAAAAAGTTATGATTTTGAAGAACTTGCACTGGACCGATTTTTCTGAAACTTTGCACACATATTGAGCTCATGGGCTTGGCTAGTATATAATATAAGGAATTTTTTGTTGCCAACCCACAACAGAAGGGAATTCAGTTTAATTATCCAGGTATAGCCTTAGACTCCATACTGTCATGTTACCTTACAGTGCTAGCTCGCATAGCGCAACAGGTTATTTTTTACACTTTAGTCTCCAAAATGTCTACTTCAAAAATAGCCTCGATAAGTGCAACCTTTTCTGTTTTATTAAATTTAATGCAACTTTCTGTTTAAAAAAAAATCCTTAAGGTTTCACCAAAGAAGCCATTTTAATAGCATTTTCCACACGTGAGTACTGACACATTTTATTCAGTTTATTTTCTAGGGTATCTTGTCCAGATGCCTGGATTATTCAAAGAGAACTTGAATTTAATATAAAACACATAACTAACTATACAAATAAATATCCACATATGGCCGTTTATCTTAAACAGGAAGTTATCATAAAAGTTTTAGATGTTTTGCCAAACCTGCCCTTCGCGCAAGTATGAGTATCTCGAAAAAAAATTATGTTAAATATTTTCTCTCAGTGAAGAAGTGATTACAACAACTGTTTTCAGATAAAGAAATGTGTGGCAGAAAAACGTCGGAGTTTTACAGGGATATGTTGTATAAATCTGGTTCAGTCCCTATAGATAATGAATTCTTATACAAATATGGCAAGAAATAAATCGCGTACGAGATTTGATAAATGTTTGTGACATTTTAAATATGCTGTTAACCGCTTTGTAATTTTTAGTGAAGTATATAATTTAAATCCAAATGATTTAAATAAAAAAATTATAAAAATTTTAAAAAGAATTCCGAATTACGTTTATTTGCTGCAAATGGTTCAAATATGAAAACATTTGGCAATAAGATATTAAATCTAGAAATAGGGCTAAAAAGATATTTTAGTTTTTTATTTATTTTAGCCGATATTAGTACACCGATTATTGGGGAAAATTTTCTTAAACATTTTAATATTTTCGTTGATATGAAGAATAAACAAATGAAAGATTCATTAATAAATTTGGAGACAAGTGGTTTATCAGAAATCTGAAAGTAAATTTGCAACCCTATTGGAAAAGTATCCGCAGATTACGTCAAAACCTCTCTACAATATCTAGTTCACAATACTAAACATAGGATTACAACTAATGCGGCTCTACCTTTCTCATGTCCTAGACGTTTAGGCCCCGTTAAGTTAGCTGTAGCTAAAAAAAAAAATCGAGTATCCAGTTACATTTAGAGCAAAAAAAAAATTGCTACGACTTCGGCTAGATACCCTTTACCTAATGTACATGATTTTAATTTTGGTATGCATGAAGGGAAGTTCGAAAATCGATTTACCAATAGCGTATCACCAAGTTCCGGTTCCCTCTGGGAATATTAATAAAACTGCTATTATAACGGTTACGAGCGATATCATAACAAGTACGAGATAATTGTTTTTATTATAAATTCATGTATTCATGTTTTTATTATAAATTGCAAATAAAAGTTTATTGCATAAAAAAACTCAACTATAATCATTATCTTCGGTTCCTGATAAAAACCGATTTGGGATATTTGAATTTGTAAGAATGCCGTTTAGATTGAGAAATAATGCTCTTACCTTTCATAGATTCATCAATGAGGTATTTTTTGAGCTTAATTTTGTATATACATACATATATAGATGATATATTAATCTCAAGTAAAACGAAGCGCATATAAAACATTTTGATATCGCATTTGAGAAGCTCAAGAAGTTTAATTTGGATATTAAACTTTAAAATTGTTTGTTTGGCTGAAAAAATTATAGATTTTTAAGCTATCAAAACCGTTAACGGTTAAAAGAAGAGTTTCAAAAATGTCTGGGAAGGATCAATTATTACCACAGATGTTTACCTACGCTACCGATATCCGAGACCACCGATATTGAAAGTGTATTTAACATAGTTAAACAAAAATTTACGGAGAGAACATTATTAAATTACCGTAACAAGAAAGCGATAATATAATTAGCGGTTGATGTTTCAAATGTAAGAAAAAATGTTTAATAAGGAAAAATACAAAATGGCTTTTAAAATTTATAATACATTGAATAGATTGTTTGGTAAAACCAAAGATAGGATTCATAAATTGCATAAGCCAAATATAGTGTATAAAATTCCTTGTAAGGGAAATGATCAGGAGACTTGTAATAAGGTTTATGTAGACAACAAAAAATAAACTGAAGACTAGAATAGATGGAAATAAATAAAATCTTAATTGCAGACATACCCTTAATACAGCATTATCTTTTTTTTGTTTTGAATCAAATCATTATCCTAACTTTGAAAACGCATCGGTTTTGAATACAGAAATTAGTTATAAGCGTCGTTTCATATTAGAAATGTTACAAATTGTTAATACACCTAGTACACAAAGAATTAATTTTAAGGCAGATACAGATAATGTAGCGCAGATATATAGACACTTAGTTCATAGAATAATATAATTAATATAAGTTTTTAGGGTTTTTTGAATTATGTTATATTATTTAAATAAGTTTGGTACACATGTTAATACAATTGTATTTAATGTTAAGTTTCGTTAACTGTAGTTACATTTTTTAAAATTATTTTTAAACCTCAGGTTATTTTTGTTTTATGTTAACTTTGAAACATTTTTGAATTTTTGTGACAATAATTTTTCATAAACATATTATTTGTTTGTTGTTTTGTAAAAATTTTATTTCCTGATGATGCTACACAATGGAGTAGCGAAATATCGAAAAATAAAAATATATAACAAAAGACCTTCAAGCTTGAAAATAATAATCCGTGCTATATCTCCCTATATAGAAATGGTGCTCCAGATAGGCTTGTTACGTGGAAAGTCGAAATAATTTTAAGGTTTTTAAAAAAGTAATATTTGCGAAAAATGCCTTGAGAGGATCATTATAAAAATATGATGCTCCAGATGGTTATTAATTGAACTGTGATAGTGAGATATCTAAAATACTTAAAAAAAAAATCAAATAAAAAAAAAAGAAGAAAATTTGTATTCTGATCACATATGAGCACTGGTCATCAAGGGAAAATGGTGATGGGTAGCCATATCCCACTATACAGAAAAATTGCTACAGACTGGCCCTCTAAATCTAACTAACCATTATGTAAAGACGTTTTAATTAGCCTTAAAACATAATTAGAGTGACACGCTAAATGTTTATCAATAAAGTTATAGCGGCTAATACTAGGCATATTAATAACATAATGGTTTACAAATTTTAATTTTAGGAATGTTTAAATTTTGTATTACAATTTGTTAGGGTAATTATGGTGTGCTCAACACAAACATATAATCTGTTTTTTAATTCTGCCATTACCCAGATAACAGTATATTTGTGTTTTTTGATATAAACTTCATCCAGAGTTACGTTAGATTGAAATAAATTATATCTTGTTTGAAAGGTTTTTTGAAGTACGCGTCGAATTTTGGTTAATCTGCTTTGATCGGATAATAAAATTTTAATGAATTTCTTAACCAATTGTTGGTATTTTAGCCAATTGTTGTTATTTTAGAATTTTCGATGTACAACAAAAAACAAAATCCAAAATTTTATGTTTATATTCGGTTTACAAAATTTCAAACCATTATGGACCGTAATCAGATAAAAACTAAAAACGCTGTAACGATGCCAAGAAAACTAAATTTATTAACAAATCCTATGTTTAACACGTTTACCGTGTACGTTCAAGCCATTTGGCATTATCATTGTAAAATGAAGAATTTTTTAAAATTCATTATGTAGTCAGTTATGGGCATCTTAATACTACTGCTGATGCCCTTATTTAATCGTGGGGCGTATACGCCCCTCGCGGCCTGAACGGGAAGTCTTCAACGGTCTGGCTGGGATCGTGTTAATATGTATGTATATTTATATGTATTTGTAAAGATCAAATAAGTAGTTTCTCAATCAAGTTAGATAGACCGTTTATTGGAACTTTTATTAAATATTTTTTTCTGTTATTTGCTTTTTCAGGTACTGCGCAAATTAATTCAAATTGTGCCGAAAATTAAAAGTCGAGCTCTAGCTTCGAACTGCATTGCTTGCATTCAAAAATATATGGAAATATTTCCGCACAGTAGTAAAAATCTCGAAGCATTGTGGTCATATATAAAGCAACAACTTCAAATTGGCTTAAATAAAGGGTTAACAAAAGATATACTAATCGATATTTTAATGCAACTGATTGATGACTTTCAAAAGCTTCAAACTAACTTTTGTGATGAACAAATTTTAATATGCACCATTCAACATCTTCTGAAGTCTGACCAAAAAAATTTTAGAAAATGTGGCTATTTCTTGCTAAAGAAAGTTTTTCACTATGTTATTGTAAATGTCAATACCGTAGCCAGAATGTGGTTATCTTTTGACTATAGTCAACAAATTGAACAATCTTGGATAATATATATTACAATGTTGGAAAATCTTGAAGAAGAACAATCACATCTAATATTGCCATCATTGGAAAATCTTAAAGAACTGGTTAAGAGTAAACATTTGCCATCGCCTTGGTTGAATATACTGTACATGAGAATGTTAACCCATAAAAATAACTTGGTATTACGTTGGTCTATTGAGTTCTTTCTGAAAACGTTTTCCTGTTCCGATTTATGTGTAGAAACTCTGAAACATTTGCTGCAAGCCACTAATTCTAATTTACTTTTCAACTATGAAGGATATTACCTAGACATGAACTACATTTATTCGTTTTTAAAAGGTGATGTGATTAGTTTATTTACATTGTTTTCTGAAATTCAGAACTGGAAATCGGTGCCAATGTATATATGGCTGGATTCCCTTAATAAAACGCAATTACCGAAATCGCTAACATTTACAGAGGTTTTACACATTTCGTCTTGTGTACGTAATCTTCAAAATTGTGATATACGCCAAGAAACAATAGAAGTCTGCAAAGAACTTTTTAAAGAATTCATAGAAAAAATGTCTATGAAAGAATACGTTACCTATATAGAAACGTTATATAATTCTGGTGATAGCTATGCAGAGCATGAAACATTTTTCTCCAAAAAATCTTCATTAATTGAATCTAATTTATATGGTTCTATTTTCCAGCAACGATTTTATGAAATTTTTACTAATACTACATGGGACAACCAGAAGCTTCTTTCATTTTTAAGTGATATACCAGTAGAGAAACATGGTTGGCTAAAATTTGCGCCGTTTAAATTAGAACTTGCGGAATGTGATCGAAGTTGTATTAACAATTTATACAAACTGGATTTAAACTCATTGCCATATTGTGATATGGCTAAAATCATTAGCATTTTTAAAAACGTTTTGCTCGATTCGACATCTTATGATAAACATGAACTGATTGAATGTAATCAAGCAGCAATTTCATTTTACATTTATCAAAGTTCTAAAATATCACTGGAAGACGATGCCACATTATGTTTTATTCTTAACACTGGTGTAAATCATTATGAAGTACTTGATACTTTTGCTGCAAAACTTTTAGATGACACTCAACATGAAATTAATTTGTGGCTTATTGACGAACTTGTAAAATATAACAGTGAAGAAGCGTAAGTAAAAATTAGTTGAAAAATTTTAATATAGACAATCATCCCATATAAAAATATTCATATTTACAGGCTTGAATGTGTTTTTCGGTATCTGTGTAGAGCTTATGATAAGAGCGTCATTATTAAATATGCTTCTATTATTTTGAAAAATTGTAATTATCAATTCTTACTCGATTTACACAAAGAAGTAAATATGTTAAAACTCTTGACAGACGAGTGGTTCAAAGAATTACCAAGCCAAGGTGATAAAAGGTAAGTTAAAAACATACGGTTTACCGCCTTAATTAGCCGACAACTTGTGCAGTATAGTTGGAAAAAAAAAGAAAATTATCGTATATGCAGTCTGCATATAAATGTTTTATTAGAAAGTTATAAACAAATAATGAACGTTGAATATGTTCTAGGATATGAAAAATCGAACGTGTTCTTTTTTTTAAACGATTCAATAATATATTGCAAAGTGTCGTCCATGCACATCAATGCAAGCGTGACATCGATCTACTACAGAATTTGTTATCGTTCAAATATCCTGATAATTTTGTTGCATATCTGAAACTGGATTATTGATTCGTTGTTGTAAATCTACTGGCGAAGTCATTTCTGTACTGTAAACCTTTATTCATCAAAAGGCATTAAATCGTGAAGAGCATAATATTCGTCCAACCACTCTAGCACAATACGTTGGGCAATAAGTTTCTAATAAAACATGGATGTGCAAACTCGATGTAGATTATACTGCCGCAGTTGGTGGGCTATATCCCGGGACATGCAGTGAATTATCATCCGAATCCGAATTTATTGTGGTAAACGAGTTTTAGTTAATTCTTGATTTGATTTTCCGATAGAGTTTTAATAGTATTTTTATATGGCTTTTAACACGGGCGATATATTAATTAATTGCAATTCGTTTTCTGATACTTTCACTCTGTGAGTACGCTTTAAATTTCTCTATGAATTGTTGGAGATAAAACTGTTAATTGTAATCTAATGCTAATTTATACAAATGGTATTGTTCGTCATACTGGTTTATAACATTAATTTATTTTTAGAAGTGTTAATGTAAACACACTAAGTTTTTAGTAGCTAAAAATGGTTTTGCAAATTATTTTTAATTTCTTCTTCTTAAGTACTGATTATGTTGGCATAGAGTCATGTATATTTTAAAGTTTTTCTATAGGGAAATAATCCGTTTAATACATTTGTTCCTAAGTTGTCGCAACGTTTTTTAAATATTCATTTTTGTTTTAACATTTCGTCATGATCCTTATTTACCTTGATTTAAATAGCAACTATAAAATAGACATTTGACAATATTCTGTCCTAATGTTGAACATTGTAAACACCTATTGATAGGCTTAAACAAAAAATGATTTTTTTAACCTTCATTTTTTCATAAAATACTAGATTTTTTGTGATTTATCGGCAAAATTAACACAAAATTTGTAATTTAAATTTTTGTGATGAATATTGAGAAATTTGTGAATTTGTTTTTTTTTTCGTCAAATTCGGGGTTTCACTGAATTTTGAATTTGTGGTGAGTTTTGGCGAACTTTCGAATTCGTTTAGATTTTTTGGAAAATTGTGATGTTTTTGATATTTAAAATTTGTGGACTATAGTTTCGTTTTGATGTGAATTCCCAAATTATGGTAAAATGTCTTTTATTTTTCAGATTGAGATTTTATAGAATATATAAAATTTTTATGATTTTGAAATATTTTGGAGAATTTTGAATATTTTTTGTTTGGATTATTTAGTTAAAATTTCGACGTGTCAAAATCAATATGAAATTTTTTGTAGTTTTTCAGCTTTTCGGGAAAATTACAAAACTGCGGTGAAATTTAAATGTTAGTAGTAAATATCAAACATTTTTTGAATTTTGGTTTTTTCTAAAATTTCGGTTTTTTACTGAAATTTGATTTTTTTTTAAATTTTTATTTCAGTTTTTGGATTTTGGTAAATGTTCGAATTTGTGATGAATTCAAAAATATGACAAAATTTAAATTTGTTCGAAAATTGTTTTTTGTAATTTTAAAATTTTGAGCTATAATTTGGTTCTTTGGTGAAATTCAGCAAATTTGATAAAGCTTCAATAACATACAAATTTTATAAGCGTTTTCCCACAAGAGTGAGAATATCAAAAAAAAAATTTTATTAGAATTCAAGCGAACGTCAACTTTCGACATCGTAGGCCAGGCAGTAAATTTAAATATGTACATATTTGCAACATGTAATTATCATTTCTATTTACTTCAGAATTGAGGAAGCATTTTGGTGTAATCACTTCCAATCTGGAAATATATCACTAGGTTTACATTGCATAAAGCAAGTAAAGCATTATCATGATGAGGAATTCATATTGGATTTAATAAATTATCATAAAGACATCACCATTAAAAAACCAAGATATTTTGAAAACTCAAACGAACATCGCGTTAAATTAAGAATTGCTTGTTGTGTTTATTATTCTATTATTCGGAACGCTGAAGAAGCCAATACAAATGTTTTAGACCAGATGTGGGACATCATATTAAATGAAAATAATCAATTGAATATTATATATATTTACGAGTACATTCTTGGTAGGAAAGAACATAGAGAAGATATTATCTTAAGTAAATTGAAAGAGGTAAGTAAAGATAGAAAGTTTTAAAATATTAACAAACCTTTATTGGTAATTTAAATTAAGATTATCAATAACACCAGGTAGCACTATTTGCAAACGTCATTAGTGAAAAATAGTTGAAATAAAAATTCCCAATTGCATAAGAGAACATTTAATAAATTTGATTTTCGACTTAAATATCTGAAAGAATAATGAAACTGCTATTTTCCAAAACCCAAATTATTAAAAATTAAATACAGTTTTCTTCATGTCGAAAAGGGACCCAGAAAGTGGTCTGCTTCGATATCCCCCCATACATACATTCATACATCTTAATACCCGTTGACGTTTTCAGAACATGTCTACGTGGAAGGTATGCCCGGACAGCGTCGAAAATTTGGCAAGTGGGCTGCGGGAAATTTTAAGCAATATTCATTTCTTAGATAATAAAACTGTTCAGCGTCGAAACTCATTCCTGATTGGATAGAATTGGATGATACCCACAATCTTACGTTAATTCAGCGACCTATTGTACAAGGGTTTCTATATTGCTCGAATTTGTTTTTCTAGTTGGAGCAACGTGTGATATAATAGACCTTTGAAAAAAAAAATTATCGTACTAATAACAACAAATTTTTTGCTTAAAAATATATACAAATTTTAGTTCGGAAAAGATCAAATAAAATATAAACATGGGCCCGGCGATAAAACTATATACGTGTGCGTATGTGAAGGTGAAGTTTGAAATTTTTTGAAAAGTATTTATTTATTCATCAATATCCGTTCTGTCCCCTTCAAAGTAATCCCTCTCAGATATACTGCACTTATGCCAGCGCTTCTTCCAATCCTCGAAAAACTTCTTAAATGCGCTTTTCGGTATGGCCATCAGCTTGTTCGGTATGGCCATCAGCTTGTTCTTCGATGCTGAATTTATCTCACCAATTGTGGCAAAACGCATTGGTCTATTCAGTTTTGGGAATATGAAAATGTTGCAGCGAGCCAAATCTGGTGAATAAGGTAGTTGAGGCATGATTAGAGTGTTGTTTTTGGCCAAAAAATCATAATCTTTTATCTATTTTTTTCACAAGTCAAAAATCGAAAAACACACACAAACGTGACTAAACTTTTCCAGTTGTCAACAACAAACTACTATTCCAAATTAGCTGACAATGCCAATATATGACTAACACATGTGTACCTAGATAACAAAAAAATGTCGATAATCGAATGTACACAGGCCACGAAAATTCAAAATTCACATTTTATTTTGAATAACCCATGTACATATATACATGTTCACAAATAGTTGCTTTCATTGTTAGCTGAGAACTATCTAAAAGCAATAATAACATGTCATAATGAACAAGAGTACGATAAAAGAATACATCGAGTAAAGTTACAGCTTAGACTCCATTCTAGTCCAATGGAAAAATAGAAAGGCACTGAGAATGACGACGTGTGTAGGGGCACAGATAATGCGCATCCATACTTAAATTTTTCAGTGTTCTTTAATCGAAAGAATAAAAACGAACTTTAGCCCAAAGAAATGAAAAAAAAATCATTTAGAAATACATTATACAAATTTCGGTTCCATAAAATTCGTTCAAATAATATATTATGTTGTGTGTATTTAATATTTTGTATGGATGTAATATTTTGTGTGAATAACCTTTTATAAATAAGTATTTTTATTAAATTTTCAGGCGCGAAACTTGACGCCAAGCCAACAGGTATCTATTATATCGGTGACATATACGTACTTCCAAATACACAATACAACATCGCAAATAAAGGATACAATGGTTTATACATTACTTTCGCTTACAATGGGTGCAAATTTTCAAACTCGCCTATTTGCACAGATGTCCTTATATAAACTTTTAAAATATGAATTTAAAGGGTATGTATACTTCCTTAATAAAGTAGCCTAGAATCCTTGCAAAAAGAACAAATTGAATTTAGAAATAATATCGCAGAGCTCTTGAAAATTAGTGTTTTGAAAATATGTCACACTGAATTTGCTGTTATTTTTAAATTATGTGGTTCCTTCTTAAATATATTAAAAAAAGTCCCAAATAATAGAAAAAGGATCAAAGAAACGACTCAGATCCTAGGATTGTATTAGAAAAGATTTTGATTGTGTTTTATGAGAATGTATGCATATTGCGAAATATATATTTTTAATTAACTTATAAATAAAGTCAAATACATAATATGCTTCCTTATTTTAGGAAAGAAGAGTGGGCAAAAATAACTCAATCAATTGAAGATGCTACTGGAACAAAATTATCTCAATATCTCAATGACATTCGACTACACATTACTAATTTATCCCAAATTTTATTCACAACAAACGCTCCGTTTGATGAAGTTAGAGGTTTCTGTATATTTGATCCAAAATGGCAATGCAAGGATCATCAAATAAACCGCTGTCGAAGATGGTACTTAAACAAATTTAAAGTAACGAAAAATGAGGAGATAATATCGAACGGCGCAATAAACTACCAAATTCAAAGAAAAATGAATCCAATAAATGGTCTAATCGAACCACATAATTTAATTGTCTATCCTGTAGAAGAGAAGGCAGCAGAGGTAATATTTAATATAACGTTTTCTCGGCTGTATAAAATATTATATTTTATTCAGCTTTTTATAAAATTTTACTTTGTTATGCATTGGAAAAATACATTAAAATAACTATCGCTATTTTTAGAATTAGTAGAAAATTATTATACAAAAGAAGTTTTTAGGGAATAAAAAACTTATTCACACTTATTTTGCATTTCGATTACGTTCCTACAAAAGCTAAAGCGTAAGAAAGAGAGAAAGAAGAGTGGGCAAAAATAACTCAATCAATTGAAGATGCTACTGGAACAAAATTATCTCAATATCTCAATGACATTCGACTACACATTACTGGTTTAAACCAAATTTTATACACAACAAACGCTCCGTTTGATGAAACTTTATATAATTTTGGTCGAAAGTGGCGATGCGAGGATATTCAATTAAACCGCTGTCGAAGATGGTACTTAAACAAATTTAAAGTAACGAAAAATGAGGAGATAACCTCGAACGGCGCAATAAACTATCAAATTCAAAGAAAAATGAATCCAATAAATGGTCTAATCGAACCACATAATTTAATTGAGTATCCTCTAGAAGAGAAGACAGCAGAGGTAATATTTAATATAACGTTTTCTCGGCTGTATAAAATATTATATTTTATTCAGCTTTTTAAAAAATTTTACTTTGTCATGCATTGGATAATACATTAAAATAACTATCGCTATTTTTAGAATTAGTAGAAAGTTATTATACAAAAGAAGTTTTTAGGGAATAAAAAACTTATTCACATTTATTTTGCATTTCGATTACGTTCCTACAAAAGCTGACTCGTAAGAAGGAGAAAAATACTGAGAGTATTTTAAAAACTAGCTGTTTCGTTGTGGAACGTGTGAAATAGGAACTGAAAAAAAGAAGCCATATTAAAAACTTTAATAAAGAGTTAAATTTAATGCAATAGAACTGTGTGTGTAATTAAATTAAATAACAGTTAAATATTGTGGGCACTTTATTTAATTAAATACACACATCAGTTAAGTACGGAAAGTAAATAACAGCCAGAATATAAGTAAGAAGTATTTGTGGCCAAACTGTTCCAGTGTGACGAATTCTATCGCGGCTTAGGTAATATTTTTTTTATATCTTTGTTTTAATTTTAAGGAGATGTGGAATCGATAACAGTAGCGTTATTGTTGCAAGAGAAGAACAACGTTTTCGACGAAATTAAGAAAACTTTCAGATTTCAGTACAAAAAAATAAGGATCATTACTGAAACAAATATTAATTGCATTTTATACTTACGTTTTTTTGGCATTACACACTTATTGAAGCTAAACAAACCAAAATCGAAAGATTATCTGCCAATAATTAACAACTTAGAAAAAACGAAGCTACGCTGGTAATGTAGAATACATAGAATCGTGAAAATTTTAATTGAAACGGAACACAGAATATAAAACGGATTTAATTTCAATTCGAATCGAAATGTGGAATAGAGGTGATTTCTGAAGTAAAAATGTACCAAGTTATAGCGTATGTATATGTTTAAAATGTTAAGCACACGCATTAATAATGCTAATTGTTAATATTTGACCAGAATAAAACAATTGTCAATACGCAAAAAGTAATCTAGGCATCTATACAAATTTAGAAGCAAACACACAACGTATTGTATTAGTACTGTTTTAATGCATTGCAAACGTACGTTTAAAAAGTCAGTCTATATTAGAGCACGTGACAGAAATATGTCGACTTTAAATATAAATAGATTTATTTTAATAAACATCAAATTTAAGTGCTATGAAAAATATACAAATAACCAATAAATATTATTAATTTGCTTTTGTTATAGATGTTTCTTGTTGCAAGTCTTATCGATAAATTGCCAAATTTAGGTGGTATTGCACGAACATGTGAAGTTCTGGGTATTAAAAATCTAGTTATCGATTCCAAAATGCACACAGAAAAAAATGATTTTAAAAATTTAAGGTATGTTTATTTGCTGCTTTAATTAATTTATTTTTATATGTTCTGTGTAATTAAAAACTTAATTTCAGCATGACAGCCGAAAAAACGCTAAATATACTGGAAGTTAAACCAAAGGATTTAAAGGAATTTTTGGTTTTGAAAAAGCTAGAGGGCTTTAAAATAGTTGGAGCAGAACAAACTTGCAATAGTGAAAATTTCAACAGCTTTCAATTTCCAAAAAAATGCGTTTTATTAATGGGGTAACTTTTTATAAAATTAAAAAAATTGATTAAACAAACTTACACATTTGGATATGCTCCGTATTCCGAAAACATATTTTTGTATGTTAGTTTGAGTATATTTTACAGACTATTAATATGAAAAATTAATACAATACGTCAACACAAAAACAGAGCTTGCTCAGACTAATAGTATTAGAATATTATAAAGTAGTATAAAGCTAAGGTACAATATTCATTCATTCACAACACTCTCCCTGAATGAAGATTTATCAAAAACTTAATCATTTCTATTTCTCATGTACATCAACTATAGGGGATAACAATGACAATCAAAACTTATTTCAATTCAAGAACAATATAATACATACAAAAAATATTAATGAAGACCTAAGCAGTCTGCGAAGTACATCAACTTCTGGGGGGTTACGGCTTTGGTGAGCACATCAGCCACCATTTTATCTGTGGGAAGATACTGTAAAACAATCTCCTTTTCTTCAATCTTCTGTTGAATAAACTTGGCCTTGATGTCTACATGTTTCGTCCTTGGCGAATAATTGTTGTTGAGAGCCACTTGAATTGCCCCCTTATTATCACAGAACAAAATTGTGTTCTTTGCACAGCCACGGTTTAGTTCACTTTCTAACCGTTTCAACCAAACTGATTCTTGGATTGCTGCAGTTACTGACATGAATTCGGATTCCGTTGAAGACAACGCCACGGTCTTCTGCCTCTTCGTGGCCCATGATATGGCGCCAGATTGATGTGTAAAAACATACCCAGTTGTGGACTTGCGATCGTCTACATTTCCAGCCCAATCGGCATCACAATAGCCTTTAATTTCATAATCAGCGCTTCTTTTATACACGATTCCTTTGCTAACTGTCCCCTTTAGGTACCGCATCACTCTCTTCACAGCTTCCCAGTGAGGTTTACCAGGATTCGAACCAAATCGGCTTAGTAGGTTCATTGCGTAACATATGTCCGGTCTTGAAATTTGTGCAGCAAACATCAAACACCCTATGGCCTGCATATATGGAATACTTGACATTTTCTGCTTACCTTCATCATCTGTGGGGGACATACTTGCAGATAACTTTTGATTGTAGTCAATAGGCGTTGTCACCGGATTGCAATCATCCATTCCAAAACGAGCTAGAACGTCCAATATATACTGTGACTGATCAATTTTAATAAAATCATGTCCCAAGGTAACCTTCAAACCAAGTACAGATGAAACTTCTCCAATATCTTTCATTTTGAATTTAGATGCAAGTTTTTCTTTCAGATTTTTAATCGATTGCAGATTGTTTGAAAATATTAAAACATCGTCGACATATATTGCCACGTACAGCTTTTGACCATCAGCAACTTTATGATAAATACATTGGTCGACTTCGCCTCTAACAAGTCCCATCTTAAGCAGTTCAAGATTTATTGTCTCGTTCCATACTCTACCAGACTGTTTTAGACCATAGATCGACTTTATCAGCTTGCACACTCTATTTGTACCGTCATTAAACATTTCCGGTTGCTCCATATATACTTTTTCCCTCAACTTGCCATTTAAATATGCACTTACAGCATCCATTTGGTGTATGTACATGCCCTGCTTTGCTGCTAGAGACAACAAATATCTAATGGACTCGTACCTAACTACGGGAGCGAAGGTTTCATTAAAGTCTATGCCCTTTCGCTGTGAAAACCCTTTGGCTACCAATCTTGCTTTCAATCGTACCTGACCACCGTTTTCTGACATCTTTGTTTTGAAAACCCATTTCGATTTAATGGCCTTTTCTCTTCGAGGTAGTTCTTCTAGAACCCAAGTACCATTAGCAACCAGTGAGTCGTATTCTTCTTTCATTGCAGTCTTCCACTGCGCTGAATTTGGTGCTGACATAGCTTCTTCAACGTTAAGCGGGTCACTGGAAACGAATTGCATAGCACAAAAATTCTGGGAACGCACAGCTTTGTTAGCAATGCGATCAGAACGTCGAATATCATTGCTCGGTGTTATATTCTTAAGTTCATAAGAAGTCGGAGCCCATTCTTCATCGTTTGTATCAAGAGCTGGTGATAAAGCCATTGACCATTCATCAGAATCAGCCGTGCTGGCCTCACTACCGCTGTCATTTACTTCAGCAGATTGTTCAGGAGCTTCAGATGTCGATTCATTACAAGCACCACTCTCCCCTGAATTGACACATTCTTCATTATCAAATAACTCCGTATAAAAATAATTTTTAGTTGCTTTCAAATTCACTTTTTGATTTTCTAAAAACACCACATCGCGACTTACTATAATTTTACCGTCTTCGGGGTTTAACAACCTATATGCCTTGCACTCAGAGCTGTATCCCATCATAACACATTGAATTGATTTTGAATCCAATTTACGACGTTTTTCTTTAGGAATATGTACAAAAGCAGGACAACCAAACACTTTAAAAAATTTCAAATTTGAACGACGCCCAGACCATATTTCTTCTGGAGTACGGGTCTCACTTCTGCACGGAATTCTATTCATCAAAAAACAAGCCGTGTTTGCTGCTTCAGCCCAGAATTTATGGCTTAAATTGCTATCTATTAGCACGCATCTGACTCGCTCTACTAGTGTGCGATTTATTCTCTCCGCAACACCATTTTGTTCCGGAGTGTATGGGCAAGTTTTCTGGTGGACTATACCATTATTTTTCAAAAATTTTGAAAAATCGTTGCTTAAATATTCGCGACCATTGTCCGTGCGCAAAATTTTTATTTTCCTAGAACACTGATTTTCGGCCATCTTCTTGAAATTCACAAACGTAGTAAAAACTTCCGACTTCATTTTTAAGGGATACACGAAAACTTTTCTGGAAAAATCGTCCACAAACGTTACCAAAAAACTTGCACCAGAGAATGATTGAGTACTCAATGGTCCTAAAACATCTGAATGTACGATCTGTAACAACTCAGTGGCCCTTGTGCCGCTTTCTTTATTCGGTCTTCTAGTCTGCTTGCCATTTATACAAGTCACACAATGATCGTTGGTGACTGAGCCAAAACTGACACCCATGTTCGCTTCTTTCACATCCTTTAAACTTTTATTGCATATGTGGCCCATTCTTCTATGCCACAATTCAAAACTTCCATTAGTGAGAAGAACTTTTTCTTTTTTCAAATAGGCTTTACTATCTAAACGATAAAGATCATTTTCAGATATAGCGGTTGCAATCAGGTTATTATTTTCATCAAAAATTTTGCACATTTTGTTTTCAAAGATTACTTTCTTTCCATTTTCTGTCATTTGCTTGACAGACAAAAGGTTTGCACATAAGTTTGGTACAAATTCAACGTCTTTAACAGTTATAGTTTTTTCCTTCGATTCGCAATAAATAGAAAGATCAACGTCTCCAGAGCACTTAACAACCAGTTCACTATTATTTGCTATAAGCACTTTCTTGTTCTCGATCTCACGCTTATTATACATATAACTACTTACATTCATCATATGGTTGCTAGCACCGCTGTCAACATACCAATAAACCGTATTGCCTTCCACGTCCTTTTGTGTTTTCTTTTTATCCACACATAAGCGTTGCTGAAATATTATCCTTTGGCTTACTCCTTCTTTTTAAACAACCGTTATTAAAATTGCTTTTACATTTATTCCGGCAATTTTTCGCAATATGTCCAAACTCTTTACAATTGAAACATTGCAGTTGTTTTCTATTATGTTGATTGTTTTTTGTATATAATGCTGCATCAGTATCTACTTGATGATCGAATTTCGCATCTTGCAAAAGAAGATTTTTCACCGTGTCCACGGTTAACTTCTCCTTAGAATTCTCGACAGCCATCACCAGTGGCTTAAATTCACCAGGCAACCCAGCCAACATCAACGAGGCTGTCAACTCGTCGTCTATGTTGAGACCAGCATTCTTCACTTTCAATGCTATGATGACCAACTCATTTACATACGCTTGCATGGAACTGTACTTCTCTAATTTAATGTTGACTAACTGTTTTAATAATTCCACCTTTCTAGTTAGGCCTGTATCTTCATAAGCATCCATTAAAGCACTCCATGCTTCTTTAGCCGTTGTAGCCGTTGCAATATGACCATAATTGGTAGGGTCTACCATCAACGTGAGTTCTGCCAACGCAAGCTCATCAACTTTTGCATCATCCCCTTCTACAATACCATTTGCGACCACCGACCAACATTTTTTGATTATTAAACAGGATTTAGCTTGCCGCTTCCAGACATCGAAATTCTCTCGACCACGTAATGTTTCCATTGGGAATGCTCCATTTGCCTTTGCCATTATTAATCTAACGCACAATTCACAAAACAAATCGCAACAATTCTATCACTCGCGCGTCATAAGGCCCATAACCTGTTAGTTTGAGTATATTTTACAGACTATTAATATGAAAAATTAATACAATACGTCAACACAAAAACAGAGCTTGCTCAGACTAATAGTATTCGAATATTATAAAGTAGTATAAAGCTAAGGTACAATATTCATTCATTCACAACATTGTACCGTGTTTTTAAGCATCTGGAGCTGAAAGTAAAACATATTCATACATGTTTTTTAGTAATTAAGTAAGGTATATAATTTCTAGATAGTAGATAATTTGTAGCGTTGATGAATGCCCAGATAATTATTTTTTATCTTAATAAAGGTAGTGAGTGGTAGGCTGTAAGCCTATGGTGGCTCGATTTTTATGGGAAAAAATTAGCAAAATTGAGTAGAAGAAATGTAAACTACGGACAATTCCAAGAAATGTTTGCGTATAAACCATAGGCCGGGAGTGAATTCCTAGCCCATGTATATAGGAGTACCTACGTATGTAGCTTTTTAACTTTACATTCGGACTTTTCATATCAAATTAAGGATTTTAAAAATGAAATTCAGACTTTTCCATATCAAACTTTCAATTTTAAAAAGCAAAATCAGATTTTTTCAATTCACATTCAGGATTTTGAAAATCGAAATTAAATTTTTTTATATGAAAATCAGACTTATATCAAATTCAGCAGCTATTAATATTCTAATCTGTGAACAGCGGTATTTTTGTGGATTTCTCGAAGAATTAATTAATAACTTTCAAGAAAAATATACAACTAATGCATGATTTTCTCTAAAACTAAATACAAAACCAGATTGTAGTTCATGTAATTGAAGAACCTGTGGAAACCATCCCTTCAGCCTGAACAGCCTTTGCACTCAATTAAATTGATGTTATTTTTCGTTAATTAAATTCAAATATACACTATTGTTCAATGAATTAGACCTACATAACTTCATATACCTTCCGGGTAAGCCAAGCCCCAATCATTTTCAATTATGTTTAGATCAGGAGAATAAGGCTGACAACAAAAAAGACGAATGTTTTGGTTTGAAATTAATTTTTTTTACAGCTCTGGCGTTATGTATAGAAGTAAGAACAATAAAAATAATTATATTGTTTCATAGTACGTTACAGCACTCCACACCATAATACTCTTCTTTTCTCAAATCATATAAATAGAAGTTATATCTATCTGGTCCATCTAGGTTAAACTACTTATAATCGGTGACCCCACAACTTTTCAATCATTAAAATGACTCCTTTTACACTCCACAGCATATGCTGCCTGGCAAATTGCAATCGATTTTGTTTGCGTATCTCATTCAATGCGGACTTTTTCTTAAATTTTCGCAACTCTAAGTGTTCTCAGCTTATGGTAGCTCTACGTACCGTTGAGATACTTCTATGTCAGCTTCCGTTCCTATTTTTGATACCGAAATAGTTAAGTGCGACGGAATCCTGCGAACCTTTCTCGTTTCTGCCGGTGTTAAAGCAGTTACAACTCTATTTCTGGTTTTGCTCATACATTTGATCCTCATTCATGTATTTGCACACGATTTTGTCGTTTTATCCAATTTCGCGACCAATGGCACGGCGGAAACAAAATAACGACAAATACACATCGATTTCAGATATCCGCTTAAAATCATAAATGTTAATTCGGCAGTAAAAAATAACGAAATAAAAATGAGTACCATGTTCTCCATATACCATCCAATTTCTAGGCAACTTGCTAGTTTGGTAACACTTTTCCCATATTATAAAGTTAAAAATAATTTTGTCAAGTTAGTAAGTTGCCTGAAAATGGGGATGGTATGGTACATATTAAGAACTTGGTCCTCATTTTAATCTCAGTATTTTCTACAGCCGAAATTTTTGGATAGGAACTTGGCCTTATTTTCACATTTATGCTTCTGTGCCGATCTGAGTCCTTTTTACCAATTTATTTTTCTTTGTTAATGTATGTATAAAAAAACCTCTTTTAACTTAAATCTTGCATATAGTTGGGTTATATCAAATATCAGCTCTCTACCTATAGTGGAAATGATCCAAGGCCTACCTGTGTACCGAATTTCAGCTCTCTAGCTATAGTGAAAGCGTCCCATACAAATAACCCTTGCCCTCCCAGATAAAAAGTTACCGTTTTCAGGCTTGGTAATTTACTAATTCCCCAAGGCCTACCTATAAACCAAATTTCAGCGCTCAAGCTATAGCAGATGTGTCCCATACAGATAAGGGGGAACCCTAGCCCCCAGATAAAAAGTGTCGGTTTTCTGTTTACTTGTGCCTTAAGGCCTACCTGTATACCGAATTTCAGCTCTCTAGCTACACAGTGGAGTGCCCCATAATCTTGATGAGTAAGTCAGTGAATATGTACCAAAATAAGCACTTTTTGAACCTTCATATTTCAGGAAACTCATGATAAAACTTTCCAACTTGGCGTATAAGATTACCTATACGTAGAGTATTATGTTTTAAGCGCGAATGGTTTCGTGTAATATACACACTGCGTGCCTTAGGCCTGAACTTGGCCTTAATGCCAATAATTTATATTAAATAATATGGTCTTTTATATGGAAATAATTTCACAATATAGTTATATTTATATTTATTGAGCCATTTTTTATACAATTAACTGACTGTTTTTTGTATTAACAATTTACACACGTGCATCTTTTTTATTTTTACATTTAAAAAAAGCCATAATATTGAATTTTATAATACATTGTTATACTCGTATGATTCAAGAGGAAATAATCTCAAAACGACTGGACATATATCTGAATGATTAATTAAAAGCTTTTTTTATTTCAGACACGAAAAGGATGGCATACCAGCGCCAATACTTGGACTGCTAGATAACGCTGTTGAAATACCCCAGTTTGGTCAAGTACGTTCTTTAAATGTTCATGTAACAGGAGCTTTATTTATGTGGGAATATTGCAAGCAACATTTAATGTAGAAACAATAGCTCAGCTTTAATATTTATTATATTATCTATACATATGTAAATATGTGTTCAGTGAACTGTGTAAAAATATTTTTTTTTAATATGTACTATTAATTTCTGTATTTTTTTTTTTTTTTATTTAATAAAATGGTGTACATTTTTTTAACGTATTCTGCAGTGTCATTTTTCGTTCTGCGATGTTTGTATGCATTCCTTGGTATTTTATTAATGGCAAGTCTATATTAGCCATGTGAGCTGGTAGCAGGTGACCCTCGTTTATCACGTAGGCATCTGTTAGGTGTGTAAGGATTGGTAAGACGTTAGTGATCACTTTTTTATTGCATTAAAATTGATGTTTGCGGATGCCGGGTTATGTTACACTGAACCCTTGTAAACTTTCTACCAAAATTTTGCCAGTAAACCCGGAAATGTTGGCTTCGTGCCTCAGCCGCTTCTTCTGATAATAGCCCTATACACAACAATGCCTCATTCAAAATAGTTGCGCCATGTATTAAAATCTTCTGCATTGTAGATGTCATAGGTTGCCAGGATATAGAGTAACGTAAAGTCTTGCAGTGTTTAAGCAATAATCGGCAAACTCATGCAATGGATTTTGTGATCACTTGATACCACTTCAATAATAACTTTAATTCGGTAGATGAAATCAAATTCAATTCCAGTTATTTCTGCAACTTATTCGGGATTGGAAAAAATCTTCCGCTAGTGTTACCATAGTCGGTGTTTCCAAATCCAGTTTTCGGTACATCCACTATTAGCCCTAATTGAATTCTGGCGTGCAAAGTAGATAATCCGAAAAAAGTGCATCTACGTCTTTATCTCTTTTGATGTCGAAACTGTTAAATTCCTTTGAAGTACTCCCACATATAGTACTTCATTGTGGACGAGGTTTGTGTATCGGCATACATTGTGTGCTTTATGGAATACAACTTTCCTTCTAGTAAAAAATTTGTGTATTGTAATGATCTAAAGCATCTTGTACATAGTAATTTTGTTCTTAAATTACATCCACAGCTTGTTTAACATGCGATTCGGTCGATAATATCGTAGTGATGTTGGTTTTGGATATTGCATTATATTTTTTTTATTTTGTACCATATATCAATCGAAGTGGAACGAAACTGCTCTTGTTATGCTTACCAAAAAACTGATCTATTCTTTATTTATTTTTTCTTTTATATACAATGGGTTGTTAAACTTGAAATACTATATAAGCCAATATGACTTTAAATTTATATAACAGTTATTCATTTGGTAAGGAAATTACCAAAAGTTCTTCAGTTCAATGTGTATGTACGTACATGTGTATGTTCTTAACACTTTGTATGCTTTTTTTGACTGTGTAAATCTTGTCGGAGACAATACACAATTTCTTTAAGCAAACTTTGTAATTATGTTTGCGCAGCATGCATCAATAAATCAGCATCGAACTGAATTCGCAAAATTTCTGTTTTTCTTCACTTTTCGTCAATTCAGCGAACGGCTTTTGTATGTGATGGAAGAACAGCGTTGTGCGAACAACTGTTCGGACAACCGTGTTTGAACACGAACATACCATTAACAGTGACGGTCTTTACATTACGTTTTGACTATGCATAAATTTGTTCGCGCATTGATAGAGCGTATGCAAAATAATGGGATAAACAGTGTTTATGGCGGGTGTTTACAGACGGGTGTTTAGAGACGAACGCACACACAATTTTATTTTTATTTAGTTTGTGTGTATTTTGTTTGTGTAATAGAAGCGACCATCAATCCCGACAGGCTTCCTCCTATGGGAACAGCAAAATGTACGATGGCTGAACAGATTTATGGCTAGTCAAAACCCCTGTGCGCGTTATACGGTACTGCCGCCGACAAATTCGTTACAGCTGGGTTTTCGTACACTCCGTTCTACAAAGTCTAAACAAAATTGCTAACCGGCTTGGCCGTTTTAGCTGCAAAAGATTTTAAAACGATAATTTTGTAGAAATAAAGTAGTGAGCATGGCACAGAGAAATGATAGTAATATTCCCGCAGAAGAAAGCGATTTACTGCTCATCAAACCGCTGTAAGTAAATTTAAAATGATAGTCTCCTTATAAATTACTTTCATAATCTCTTGGGGATTGTTTTTTTTTTTGTTTACATCGAAAGTGGTGCCGGTCAAGAAGTAGGACGATCATGTATAATGCTCGAATTCAAAGGGAAAAAAATAATGGTATATTATAGTCTTATATAAAAGACGGCATAAAAAATTTCAAAATCTGCTTGTTTCAGTTGGATTGTGGTATACATCCCGGCTTGTCTGGTATGGATGCACTGCCGTACGTTGATTTGATTGAAGCCGATGAAGTTGATCTATTGTTCATATCGCAGTAAGCTCGGTAACTGAAATAAATTGATCAAACATTTTAACAATTATTAATTTAAGCTTTCATTTGGATCATTGTGGTGCATTGCCGTGGTTTTTAATGAAAACAAGTTTTCGCGGTCGCTGCTTTATGACCCACGCGACTAAGGCTATATACAGATGGATGCTGTCGGATTATATAAAAATTAGTAATATTTCGACTGAGCAAATGCTGTACACAGAAGTTGACCTGGAAGCCTCAATGGAAAAAATCGAAACCATAAATTTCCACGAGGAACGTGATGTAATGGGTGTTCGTTTCTGTGCATATAATGCCGGCCATGTACTCGGGGCTGCTATGTTTATGATAGAAATTGCCGGTGTTAAAATTCTTTATACTGGAGATTTTTCTCGACAGGAAGATCGCCATTTAATGGCTGCTGAAATACCCACAATGAAACCAGATGTGTTAATAACTGAATCCACCTATGGAACCCATATACATGAAAAACGTGAGGATAGAGAAAATCGTTTTACGTCGTTAGTACAGAAAATTGTCACTCAAGGCGGACGTTGTCTTATACCTGTGTTTGCATTGGGCAGAGCTCAGGAATTACTTTTGATCCTAGATGAATTCTGGTCACAAAATCCTGACCTACATGATATACCCATATACTATGCATCTTCTTTGGCCAAAAAGTGTATGGCAGTATATCAGACCTATATCAATGCTATGAACGATAAAATCCGTCGACAAATAGCCGTCAATAATCCTTTTGTATTTCGCCATATATCAAATCTAAAGGGCATTGATCATTTTGATGACATTGGTCCTTGCGTCGTCATGGCATCACCTGGTATGATGCAAAGTGGTTTATCTAGGGAGTTATTTGAAAATTGGTGTACAGATCCGAAAAATGGTGTTATTATAGCTGGTTATTGTGTTGAGGGAACATTAGCTAAGACTATACTTTCGGAGCCGGAGGAAATCGCAACGCTCTCGGGTCAAAAACTGCCTCTTAATATGTCAGTCGATTACATTTCGTTTTCAGCACACACTGATTATCAACAAACTAGTGAATTTATAAGACTATTAAAGCCCCAACATGTGGTATATTAAACTTGTACTAAATTTGGTCCGAAAGCGTTGTTTATATATATTTATTTTTAGGTCTTAGTTCATGGTGAACAAAACGAAATGTCTCGCCTAAAACTGGCCTTGCAACGTGAATACGAAGCAGACCCAAACACGGATATTAAATTTTATAATCCACGTAATACTCACTCTGTTGAATTATATTTCCGTGGTGAAAAAACTGCTAAAGTAATGGGTACATTGGCTGCTACTAACCCGGAAGTTGGAAATAAACTATCTGGAGTCTTGGTGAAAAGAGACTTCAATTATCACCTTTTAGCAGCATCAGATTTGTCTAGTAAGTACATATTAAGTAATAAGAAATTTAATGATAGTTTAACAATCTTTGACATTGTTTAGAATATACTGATATGAGCATGTCCGTAGTCACTCAGCGTCAATCCATTCCATGGAGTAGTCCTTTAACTACTTTACAGTTACTTCTGGATCGTATTGGTGGAGCAGGAACTGTAGATGTTATAGAAGAAGACAAGCATATACGTGCATTTAACTGCATTGATCTAACAGTTGAGGGCAAAATTATAATAATGGAGTGGCAAGCCACACCAGTCAATGATATGTTTGCTGATTCCGTTTTGGCTTGCGTAATGCAGACGGAAATGGGCGGTACGAATATTAAAGGCCTAACAGGTAAAGCACAGTCAGATCGCACACATTTTAGAGAATGTCTTCTGGAGACGTTGCAGGACACTTTTGGAGAAAGTACGGTGCCTAAAATGTTTAAAGGTGACATTTTACCAGTAACTGTGGCGGGCAAAAACGTAGAAATTAATTTGGAAACACTGGCAAGTCTAAAGTATAATTTAAAATTTATGCACATATATTTATTTATATGATTTTAGGCTGTTACAACGAAAGACGATGAAAACTTGCGCCAAATCGTTAATACCACTGTTCAAAAATTGTATCAAGCTTTGGTGACGATGTAATAGGGATTTTTTACCTGTATTTTATAATAAGTAATAAAATTTTAATTGAAATACTTTGATAAAAATAGATTAAATCGGAACATGCTATTGAAGAGATCAGGTTTTTTACTTTGTCATGACTTGATTATTTGTAAGTAGAACTCAATTGCAGGTTTTCATCCTAATTTTAGTTATTTAATTCAACTGCGTACAATTTTGAAAGGTATTTAAAATTTTACATATTAAAAGGATTCTTCCATTACGGTAAATTTAATAATTTTCCGATAACCACATAATTTTTTGGTCTATGAAATTTACTTTTAGGGAAAACCATAAGATCATCCCGTATATGTCGGTTGCATATAAAAGTTGGTGCCGATTTTTTTTTATCAAATATATGATTTTATTTTAATATCACTCACTCAAAGGATTGGTAATAGTTATCTGTGATTCTTGATTTGATATTCTCCGTTTTGATGTAGATTTTTGGAACGAATTTTCGTCATCCCTTGTCAAGTTTGGTTTGGAGACAAACCAGTTTGGGCTATGTGCCATCTTCAGTGTCATTTTTCGTTCTGTGTCTTTTGCCCATCACACTGGTAATAGGTAGATTGTGCACCAAAGGAAATGCTGATCTGAGTTCAGTAAAGTCTTGACCATTTTTCGTAAAAAATTTTTGTAGAAGTGTTCCCGTTACAAAACGTTGAAATGTACACAAAGTATAATTTTAACACAGTCTATTAAACGTTTGATTGCTTTGTTTTCATACAGTAAAAAAAACGTACCACTGCAAATTATTTTGATATTTTGGAACTCACTACATTTGTCGATTTTATATATATCATTTTGTTACCAAATCGATTTGTATGACATACAAATGGCTCCCTAGCCTTAAACCCCAGTATTCATATACTTTTATTAATAATACATTGGACTGTTGCAATGGGCTGATTTAAAAATTATATCCTTTACTGATGGTATTTTTAGGCTCTTGAAAAATTGAATTTTTTATTTCATGGCTAATTTCTTTGCGAGTACTCATCTTGACGCTTGATCTCTAATGTAACAATAAGATGTCAACTGATTATTCAAGTAGTACGTGACCTACTCGCAACGCAAGTAATAAAAATAAAATAGTTACAATGCTTCTTAGTTTATAAATAAAGCAAAATAGATTATGATACAGTCGATGCAACCACAGAGTAAGTTATAAACGAAACATCAGTTATGTGTATCATATTATATTAAATAAATATACGCGGAAAAATGCAAATGACGTTAGCAACTTGTGCAAATAATCGCAGCACGACTGATTTATACGAACTAACCCATCAAAAACAGAAATCATGGGCTACCGACGGCGAAACATAGTATTTAAATATACAAAAAAAAACCAAGCGGCCCCGCCAAGACACGCATCATTTCATGGAACTAAGAGTGCTTGATGGTGCGGTATGTTCTGATCGGCATCATATTTTAAAAAATACGGACAACTGATTCCACCAGCCCATAAACCACACCCCAAACAGTGCAATTTTGTGGATATAACGGCAGTTCATCAGCCCAAATGCGAAAAGGAATATGCCTAATCACCGAACAAAATTTAGCGTGAAAACAGCGGATCTTCATTGAGCTGTTGCAGCGGCAATTGACTTAAATTAACAGCCTTGCCTAAAAAAAGCGTTATATATATAGTTTGTTCTAGAAAATGTGGGGAAATGAACATTTGAGGAGTAAACTTCTATTTTTTGATGTTCTGGAAAGATTTGTATTGAATATTGAAAATAAAATGTAAAAAGTAGAATGTAAAACATGAACAAATTTAAAATGAAGTGCTTTCAAATGAATTCTGCTTCAAAGTAGAATGTAGAACATACTTGATAATTATACTTTGAATGGCACTGTAAATGCGTACCTTAATTTAATTCTTAGATGATTTTGATTTTTGTAAGCATTTTAACCATATTCGTGGCGTAAAATTACCAGTACGAGAGGCCAACGACTGGTAATGGGCTTCACCCACACTCACCGCACCACAATATTTTCCTTACTATGGGCTAAATGTGGATGGATAATTTAATAAATAAATGTTGCAATTTTTGTTAGGTGAATGCATATATATTTTTCTCTACCTAAAATAAAGGGCAAACTCGGTTTAATAATATTGGAATTATTCGTATTTAAGAAAAATAATGCCTAATTAATTGTTATATACCATAAATTTAATACCAATTTATTTCAGAACGACAAAAAAGGATTAATTGTTAATTACATTTATCGTTGGGTGCTTTTAGCAATTTGTTCTTTAAGCACTAATATACTTGTCCTTTGCTCTGGAGGAAGCTGCGAGATTTGGTCATCTGTTAATTGTAAAACTTGCATAATTAATGCAGCCTTTTCTTGGTCAGAGGCATCATTGGGAAGCCCACAGTTCGTTGCCAAACGATTTTGTAATTGTTGTTGAGCGGTTTGTTGAGCCGTTTGAGTCGGCACAGGTCCACTTGGTCCAGCTCCTCGCAAACGAGGATCCATTGGTCTTTGGCGAGGGTCACTGGGAAATGAAGGTGGAGTATTCATTTGAGACTGCGGCATTTGACGCTGATTTCGAGGGTCCATTAGCGGTGGTGGTACGGGGTTAGGAATGGATCTCATATCTTGATCCATATTACGAGACATACGAGGGTCGATTTGCCGGTGATCAACCGGTTGCTGGAGTGGTATATTACCACCAGACATGGCGCGTAAATCGATATCATTCCCAGATATGGAATTAAAATTAGGTACGGGCACCGGCATTGGTGGACCACTCATAGTTGTTGATGGGGGAATAATTTGAGCCGGTTGCTGCATTACATTTAAAGTTTGTGATACTGCACCGCCTGACAAAGGTTTAGCGCCCAATACCGGAGGCATTTGGTTAGCTTTAAATAACATGCCCTAAATTTTTTTTCTTTAACTCTGTTTGCCAATTTCTTTTTAATCTACTTACCAGCGCTGTGGGTGGATCGACAATGCGCATTACTACCATAGATTGCAACAATGCATATGCTAATTGCGGATTTAACATGAGCATTTGTCGGGCTTCAGAAGGGTTATTTTGTATGCACAGTTTCATTTGTTTCATAAGCTCAAACATCTGCTCCGGAGGCAAAGATGCTACAGTCTTTGTTATTATTTCAGGTGCTTGGTCAGGATCACAGTGTTCCCCATATGGATTTTCAACCTGAGGACCTTGCAGAAGTTGCTGCATTTCCATGCGCGATTTTTCCGTACAAGCATTATCTACACGTAAAGTACGACCACCTATTTCGTACCCGTTCAAATTACGCATAGCACTCAATGCAGTTTCCTGATCCTTATATTCGCAAAATCCAAAACCTTTGGGTTTACCGCTCTCACGATCAAACACAAGCCTTAAGTGCGTGCAAAAAACGTATGAATATATATGTTTAATTAAATATTTAACATTTGATCACTCACTTTAAGGATACAACAGGGCCTACTTCACTAAAAATTTCTTTTAGCTTTTCCTCGGTAGCTTCATAGGGAATATTTCCCACTATAAAAAATGTATAACTTTAACAAAGCCAATTAGAGTAAAATCTCAGCACTTACCAAAGACCGATCTCATGGATTTATCCATGATACTTTGATCTGAACTTTTATCAACCATCTTAATTTCTACTTTTAATTCACCAATTTTGTTTTAATTTGTTAATATTATGACTTGGCTCCTAATAGAATTTTCAAATTGTAGTTTTCTTACGAAGTCATAGAGACATAGTGCATTAAGCCGGTAGTAGTACAGTCCGGCGGCGGTAGCTCAGAGAAATGAGAGGCGGTGCTAAAACTCGCCTAACAAAAAAATTTCCGCGGCGGAGGCTGAAATAAAACTGTCGCCTAACACAACGTCTTGACTAGCCATAAATTTGTTCGCACATTGAGAGAGCGTCTGTAAAATAACGGGAGAGAATATGTTTCTCGTGGTCTATTTGGAGTACACGTGTAGATGTTCCTGTTCAGTTTAAGCATAATTTTTTGTTCCTCAACGAGATTGTTTGGACCAGTTATACAGAATCCAATCGACCTTCATATAATGGCCATATTTGCAAGTCCCGCAGTGAAGCTAAGGTAATCGGGAGGTTGGAGATCGAGAACGTACGGCCATGTAGATATTTTGAGCATACTGCCCTCAATCCTAAACTGATCTTCTGACTATATTACACAGACTTTGATTGTTATTTTCCAAGATAGAGTATACCTGACCAGATATATGTTTTGTTTGCGCGTATCAAACTACCTTGAAAACTAATCCACCAACCAGAGCAAAAAAAATCCAATTCAAGTAGAAAAAATTGTAAACAAAAATTACAAAGATTTTTTTTCTTGTTTTATATCTTCCTAGACTATAAATATTATATGTATGTACAATAAAATAAATCAATTTTGACAAATTGGTAAACATATACGACTTTGTACAATTCATGTTGTTATGTATGTAAATAGAAAATCAATACTCAAATATTTGAAATATTTTGGTTAAAACTAAAATTTATTAAAATTTTTGCGACAATTAATTTGACTGTAATATATCAAATATTTTTGTATCAGCAAACTTTCAATCGTCTTTTAATAAATATTATAAGACGGTTGTTATACATAAACGTACATAAACTATGCTGAAAACATCTCGATGAGAAACAAAAAATTATTCTAAAACTGATCAAGAACATCTACACGCAGGATAGACTTAACATGTAAAATCACTAGCGCAGCTGAGTACTTTTTTTAAACTTATTGGATGTCGAATTCCATATAAGATATGTTTCGCCATTTCCGGTAAGTTTTTTATATATGCAGTTGGACATTCGCAAAGAAGCCAGAAACACTTTGAATTGACCCGTGATTCCACGTGTTATGATTGCCTTATCTATACGTAATCTCCACACAGAATACCACGAACTCATTTTTTTTCTTTATTCTACCTACACTCTCTCTATGTGCAAACAAATATTATCGAAAGTTGTATGGATGGTTATGGTTAGTTTATATACGGGTGTTTACATCCGAGCGCACACACACATACATGCTTTTTGTATTCTCTGTGTATTTTGTTTGTGTAATGGCATAACAGAGTTGTGCTAACTGTAGTTCGGACAACTCTGTTTGAACATGAAGCGACCATAAACAGCGACGGTCTGGACAGCCATTTTTCTGTGCGAGTAGCAAAATGTGCAATGGCTTAATGGATTTATGGCTACTCACGACCATATATGAAGTTTGTCATCCACAGAGAAGCCTGAAATACATTGAATTATCCCGTAAGACTACTGTTTTCAATTTATTACACTTTTTACACAGCATATTATTCTTTTTGGTGGTACACTAAACTAGATTGGTTTCATTTATTAAACAATCATTTTTTTGCCTGTGTAAACAGAGATAAAAAATGCTCAACTTGACAATACCAACATACATTTTTAATCTATTACAAATTAATTATATGTACTCTATTACATTTTAAAAAATAACCAGACGACGGAACCATTGTCGTAATTTTTGTCCAACTTTTGCTAGGTGAAAATTTTTCATTTATAAATTGTCTTGTGAAATGCTATAAAAATTGAACAAAATTTGTAAAATAATTAAGTTTAACAAATATAGAGTATGTTATACATGAAGATAATACGGAATTATTAAAAATATAGTGGTTAAACTACATGTGAAAAAATCTTTTGTGTGGCCTCGTCTTTTATCACACACAAAGGTGGATATTTGTTGTTGTTATTATTGTATTATATGTAGAAGTAAGATGATGGCAGTAGGTAGGTGTACAATAAAAAAAAAGAAGAGGAGTCAAACAAAATATAAGAAAAGAATTTAACGTGAAAAAAATTTCTATGTGTCATTGAACGAGTACGCTGTTAAACAGGCAATATTTCAACTCTCAACTGCAGGATGGAAATAAAAAAAATCAGAATATACATATTCATTTGCATTTATCACGACAAATGACATGTTTATAAGGAATAAATTTGATCGATTTTGAAATTAAATTTCATTTACCATTTGTAAGATAAATACGACATATATAAATAATTAAAGTACGTGAGAATCGAATACATGCACATGTCTCTATGTAGTGTATTTTTACATTAGTGTTTGTGTTTATTATAACATAAAGAAACGAAAAACTCAAAACGAGATGTAAAGGAATCAGAAACTACAACATAATAAGCAAATCACTAACAACCATAATTTATAAGGGCAAATTAAGTGAGTAAAATGAAAATGTTGATAAATAAATAGAGACACCACAAAAGAAGGGCAACAAAGCGTACAATCTCTACACGAACTGGGGAAAATATCAGTTATTTATGTGCATAGTTTACACATCTATAATTTTAATAGTTTAATAGCTACGTTTATTAGTTTATAATTTAACTACTTAGGCTCTCCAAACTTTGATTTGTTTTCCGGGTAAAAACGATATTTATTTGCAGAGTTCGAATTTCATTATCTGAAATTTTAACTGGTGTAAAATGCAACTACAAAATAACTGAACTTGTAAAATAGTATGTTCCAGAGCTCTTATAGTTCCAGAGATTATTTGGATATGCCTACTTCTATGATTAATAACCACAACAAGGTGAAATTTAAGCAAAATTCGCGAAAAACTAGAATATTTTTAAATAGTTTTGTTTTGTAGAGATAATATCTGCTGGTGCTGATTACTTTTGCAGAAACGCATTTTTGTTTGAAATTTACACCGGGAAAAATCGACGACCTTCGAACAATACTGTAAATCAATATTATATTTACCAGAAAGGCGAGCCCAGCTATACATATACGTATGTACATACTACATATATATAAATTTGTTTTCTTGCCATGCATCCAGTCTGTGTAGTTTCTTTTTACTATCCAGTACGGTTTTTTTATTTGATTAAATACACTATTAATTCATTTTTTATGACTTGATCTATTAATTTTTAAAATAATAGTGCTAAAGGGGAATCTGGTGGCATATACAGAAAAACTTCAGCTATGTTAAAGGACCAACGTGTTAAAATGGCACAAAGTCTTGCATTGTCAACGAAAAACAAAAACCACAGCAACATTAGCATTAACAGTAACAGTGGCTCAAATGACACTCCAACCGTAGCAATGGAAAATGAAGCCATTGGTTTTCAAGAAATACCTTTGACAGCACTCAGTAAACGAACATTACGAAAACTCTCACATTTATTGAATTCCAAAAAAATTCTCCGTTCAGAAGAGGGATACGAACGTGATTGGCGAGGATTAGCTTTTTTGGCGAAACAAAAGTTTTTATGTGCTGAAAATGTACTAAGTGGAGATGACCCTACAACAAAAGTTATTCAATTATGGTGCACTAACAACCCTAAAACAGCAACATTGGCCTATTTAGAGCAATTTCTAGGCATTATAGACCGCTGGGATGTTTCCGATGACATATATGAAAATTTAGTTGAAGATGCAAAAACATATCAGTCAAAGCCTCAAATGTGTTTACATTTGAATACAGAAAAAAATGTTCATATGAATTCAGTGAAAATCGATGATGATTTTGGTCATGGATCTGACCCAAATATATTAACAACATCGGACGTAATACGTGCTCAGAAAGGATTACCTCCTCAAATGTACGACGCTTTTGTGCTGTATGCTGACGCAGATTTGAATTACGCATCTGAAATGCTAACAAAGTTAGAAGACAATCCGGAATATAATTTTAAACTTTGCATGAAAGATCGAGATTTATTAGGTGGGGTTCAATTTCGACATGTCGCACTAACCCAACTAATTGAAGAACGTTGCAAACATCTAATTGTGATTTTAACAGAAGAATTCCTTAAAAGTCCTGAAAATAAGTTTTTAGTTGACTATACGCAAGCACATCAAATACAGCATAAAACACGAAAAATTGTACCATTGCTATATGAAGAAAGTGTCGCAATTCCAAGAACCTTAAAAATATACACCCATTTACGTTACAACGCAGGTACAGCAAGCTTGTTTAACTTTTGGTCCAAATTAGCCATTTCAATACAAAATGTAAGCGGGACTCCTGAAATTAAGGCACTATCACAAACATGCTACAGAAATGACACTAAAAGCTCGACAACTGCAAACCGACAGATGTCGGTATGCCAATTTAAAGTGTTTGCAATCCCCCCTACCGAAATTCCAAGGATTAGTATTATACCTATTGACGAGAGTGAAAAACCAAAAAAGCAGGAAAGATCAAAATTAAGACCGTTAACTATGCGTAATCACAACAAATGTATGCTTAATGATGACACCGTGTTACGTAATGCTCACTCCACCGGACAGTTGCACACATCATATCACACAAAAACTATGACTAGCATGTCTGACTTATCAACAACTTCGGTGTGCAGTCAAACCGAAAAGAGGAAGAAATGGTCTAGTAGAATTTTAAAAAAGGTCTTTACTCGTAGCAGGTCGAAACTCGAAGAAGCCTGAAAGCAGAATGTTTATATTATTTGTATTGCTCTAAACACATACTTGTACTTATTGTCTTAAGTTGTTTTGTTATCTTTAATGTTGTTGGTTACATTTTTTCACAAAACTCACTGTTTTATTGATACTTTATTATTATAATTTCAATTTAATATACGTACATATATAGTTTGTTCTCAATACTAATTATATAAAAAAAAATATATACATACCTATAAGATATAAATCTTACATTCGAATTAAAAAAATAGAAACGTGTTTTTCATATTTTAGTATAAGGAAGCACCGCAAAAAAAGTCGTGTAGGTAGATAAATGGCAAAGCTTAATAAAAAATCTAGTTATGGACGCCCAAAGCTTTTCAAAATTGCTGTCCGACATGAATATAATGATATAATACCTAAAATTTTAACAATTGTGCTTTGACACAAATTAGCACAGTTTAGGATCTTTTTATATAAAGTACCTTTGACAGGGTCTTTAATTCTCTTTTGAAGGCTTTTTTTTTAACAATTATAATAATATACTCTGTAGAAAAAAAAAACCCCAAAGACATAATAATAATTAAGCGAATAATTTCTACTCACATTTAAGTTCGTTTTTATTCTTTCAATTAAGACAGAAAGATTTTTAATAATACGATAATTTTTATAGAATACTAAATAAGTTAAGTTTTGAACTCTAGCAGAACATATCAGCAGAACATAACATATCATTTTTGTTCCTAATATTTGACTGACCTCTCTACGATGTTGCATGTTTTCTATTCCTACAAAATTTTATCTTTCTAAACAAAATCTATTTTTTCGGTTTATACGTCTAATTTGAACAGTTCCATTATCAAAATCGAACTTATAAAAATCACCACTAATATATGTACGTGTACATACATACATATGTATGTATTTATATTTTATTTTCATTAAAATTTCTTTTATTATTAATTAATTCTCAACAAAGCTTCGAGGAATTCTTTAATTTGTTGAATGATCAATGTTGTTGATTTAAGACGAAATGGTCTTACTTGACTAGGCTACTCATAGGCTTTAATATTGCAGCTAATTAAAAATTCACAAAATAAAAATTTTAGCATTAACCGATATTGTACACCAAAATTAATAAATTGGAATTTTACTAATATTACAAATGTCACCACAAATTGGAAATTCGACAAAATACTGAAAAAAATTTATTTGCAAAAATTTCAACATAGCCGACAAAAAAAAAAAATCAAAATTATAGCCAAAAAATTTAAACATAGCCGACATTTCCAAAAAATCAGAATTTTACCCAAAAAATTTCAATTTCAATATAAAAATGAAGGGTCGTGTTTATAAAAACTTATCGACAGGCATATAAACCATTAACAAGCAAGTCTGTATTCCAAAACGATTATTATGGAATAATTTTATTGTGGGTTTAAAGTAAGTCGACACTTGTAATTAAATTGAAATTTTTATTTTTTTTAAGAAAAAAGACATATTTTTCCAAATCTTTATATAATAAATCGTGCAAATCCTGGTTATTCATTTTATATTTGTTAGTTTTACTTAATACATACATACAAAAATTTATATACAGTACTTTTTTAAAAAAATAAAACCTTATTTTATATCCGACTACCCGGATCAATTGAAACATTTTTATGCAATATTAGTTTGAAAAGATTATGTGTAGAAATATATATGTATGTGTTTATTGAAAACATCCGGGCCATTATTACAGATCACTTTTAAATTTCTTCTTAGTAGTAATAGGTAAATTTAGCAAAACTGAGCCAACCTTACTTAAATGGTTGAACCTTACGTTAAAAGTAAGATATAAGAAGATCTTCCCTTTAGCTTGTCGAGTTTATGAATTAGTTTAGCTCAAATTACTTTTGACTAACAAGAAAATTAAAGGCAAGTTGCAATAATGACCCTAAACCTGTTTGTTGACTAAAGTATACTTAATACTAACTATATTATTAAACATTAAAAAAATAATTATAAATGTAACGTATTTTTTCAGAAAAGTGGAAATAATATTAAAATGCGTTGTTTCCATAAAACTTCACAAAATCAATATCCAAAAAATGTAGGCATTCACTACAAATTGGAAAATTCCCAAAATTTAATCAAAAACCTATTATTCATACAAAAAATATGAAACCAAAATTAAACTGAAAACAAACAAAATCATAGGAAATCAACAATTTACCAAAAATACAAAATCTTATCAATAAATTGAAAATTCCCAAACAATGAACACGTAATATAAATTACAAAACCGAAATTTCTTTTTAAAAAAATTTAACTTTGAAAGTTGTTTAAATTTATATTTGATCAGAAAATTTCTTACAAAATTCAAAATTTCATATAACAAGTTGGAAAATCCACAACAAAAATCTAATTTCTATTATTAAATTATTATTTTTTAGACCTATAAGGAATTACAAATCTAATGACAACTTTAAGCTATTATTATAAGTACCATAATATGTAAGTAATTACAAACACTTTGAACACCAGTTAAATTGGGAAAAAAGTAAAACATAGAAAATAATTAGAAGATCCAACATTGCGAAAAACAAGTATATTAAGGTCGTTAGTAATTTTTTGTACCAGGAGAAATCTATAGTCGTTCAGCATTTTTAGTAGTTAATACTAGAATAAAAGCTATATGGTGTTTGTTTAAGCTTGATATAACCTTAAATTATATAAACTAATACAAAAAATAAAAATTTGAATTTTTTAAGAAATAAGGTCCAATGATGTCACCAGCGTGTAAACCGCAACAAACGCAGTAATTTTCTGGATGTAATGAAGTTTTTAGTGTCTGTTGTGGATTAGTTTTACTCCATATGCCCCAATTTTGTTAAGCCAAAAATGAGCCTATTCGTTGAACACAATTTTGCGATAAAACATCGGATCAGTTGATGGCTGGCTTACGAACTAAATCTAGATACTTTTGTAGCGTTCTTCAATTTATTCATATTGATTTTCCAGAGTATAATGACCATAAATATAAAAAGTGTGCGCAGTATGACAGTTAACCCATTTGTAAGATCTCCCGTGCTTTAATAAACACTCTATATATGTAAAAGATTCGAAACATGCGGATAAACACTTAACTGTTTTTTATAACTTTTAAGAAGTACTGGATATCACAGATCATGAATACTTACGACAGCAGCATAGCTGTTATAACAACAACAGGGTTTTGATGAAGATTTTAGAAATAGTATATAGAAAGTTATTAAACAAAAGCTGCATAGTTTATCTTGATTTTCGAATTATACCTTCTTTTAAATAAAAAACAAAAGTTAAAGTAAAAGTTTATCTACATAATGTGATAATATGTACTTATAAAATTCTGATATTTTAGGAGTTAACAAAAATTATTTAGATTTTAAGTAAAAATGGGTTAGAATGTCCCACCCATCCAAATGGAATTGTCCTGTGGCAATATAACCTTAATAGTTAGCCAATACTCTTTTAAACTAAAATATATCTAATTTAAATAGAAAATTTATAAAAAAAAAAACAGAGGGCACAGAAACATAACAGGTAAAAATTTAATGTTGTTGTTGTAGTTACGGTGCCATTTTTTAAAATTGTCACTACTGCCAAGTATTGATTAACCTGGTATATTTGGTGGCAAATTATTAAAAAGTAACAATTCTGAGCCAGTCTTAGCGCCCTTTCAGGAATATAGAACAATCATTTTTACTGATAGCATCAACTCTACTAGACTCGAGATTTAAAAAATGTTTGTTATCAGTTATATGCGTCAGACGTGCAATAGTTAAAAATACTCGTTTAGCCTCTGGCTGGCAATCACTCTATAAATCGATAAAATGAGCTAAGATTATTTTTCAACGCTCCAGTTCACAAACTAAATCGATGTGTGTTTAACGCATGGTATGAAATAAAAACAGTGTTATCTAAACCTTTACACACTTACAAAAAATATTGTTTTCTGATTGCAACTTGTTAAGAAACTTATTTAAGTCTTTTCTGTCTGTTATGTATTGTAGATATACAGAATATACCATAGAGAGGCTGCGGTATGACTAATACATAGATACTTTACGAGACCGTGATCAGCAGCGATCCCCGTTGGACTGCCAAAATAAATCGAACCCTAATCGAAAGATCGCATCGACCATAAATGAGAAAGGTAAAGATCATAAGGCAGATACGCGTTCCAAATCCCAATTATATATCAACTCGTAGATTATCCCATAATGACTTACAAATCAAACTTACAGCCATCATAAGCTCTTATTCAGACTCCTGGCAACATAGTGCGTAAGTCTACTAATAGCTAAGACTAGGCCTAAATCTTAGATTTACAACGGTATTTAAAATAAGAATGGAATTTAGAGAATTAGCTTGCCTTATTAAGTTTTTTCGGACGGGCAAGGGATTTTTTGATATATTATTTCATATTCTAGCTTTTTATATCTATATTTGCTGTATATTCGGAATTCGAAAGGGTGCAATAATCTTCTCCCCTATAATACTTAAATTTTTGAAATACATTTTGTTTTGTTTTTATGTTTCCGAAGATAAAGTACAAAAAATGCGCATATAAGCTTAACATTACGCAGTCTGCAGTAAACCTATTAATATCTCTTTCTTTCAACTTTTAGATCAAACACACTAGAGGTCATTATGGAGAATATATTTATGGAAACAATTAATTTATGATTAAAACGAAAGTTGTCGTAATCAAAAAACAAACCCAAATAAACACACATTATACATATGTATGTATATTAAAAAGGATTTAAAGAAGAATAATCAACTCTCACATACTCTCACGGAAATATATTTTCAACATGGCTGAAAATGTTCAGTGTCCTGTATGTACATTGTACCTCCACGCAGGTATGAACCTTTCAGATCACTTGGAGACACACCCAAAAGAACAAGTCATTCGAGCTCTAGTACAAATGACTATATCTGGCTCTGCAGTTGGAACTAGTAATTGCAATTCTTTAGCATCGGTTTTAATTGGGGATAGTAGTGCAAGCAACGCTCCAAAAAAACCTTCAGCTGATTTGGAAGAGAAACCTTTATCGAATGTAAAAGATCATGACCATGGTGGTATTGGCATTGCGGGAAACAGTTGTGGTGTCGCTTCAAGTAATCCACTCAGCTGCGGTTCACTTTCAAGCCAAAGTAGTCAAAATTCCAACAACTTGGTAAATTTTTCTGATACGAAAGATGAATGCCATAAAAACGAGCAAGATCAAATGTCAGCATCCATTGTGCCGGTCAAAACAGTGGTAAAGACGGAAACGACCAATACGATTGCAAAGGCAAAAAATAATGAAACTGCTAGTGCAAAAATAAGTCAATGCTTTTCAAAACAAACTTTCAACCAAATGAACTCAGTCTCAAACTCAATAACAAATGCAAGTCATTCATACCATCGTAATTCGTTAGAACCGGCAAGTGCAACTAATAACATTCATAATAATTTTGATGTTTTTGACCAACAACAGCGTAATGGTGTTAATAATCAAAATCAATTAGCAACTGTTCCACACATGCCACCGCCGCCACCACCATCATCGCAGAATCAACATCAGGATATTGTAGAACGTGGATCATTTCACTCGATACCCCAACAATTACCATCATCCCCACCGCATCATACATCGTCACACTTAGGCAATTCATCAAGTAGCCTTCGTCAGAATCATATATTTACAGCGGGTCAACATCAACAGCTACCGACAAACTCTCATCATACACAAAGTCTAAAGGTTATATATACACCAAACTTGCCACCACCGCCTCCGCTGCAGGTATGCAATAATGTTTTTATTATATTTTTAGAACAAATCATATAAGAATTTACAACTGTGAGATGGAACGTAGAAAGATACTTAGTGTAAAATAGCAGGCATTCGAGATAATAACTGTAAAAGTAGACTAACAACTTTTTTGTGTTAGAATCGACAAAAACTTTAATATCGGTTTTTTGGTCCAAAAAGTAAACAATACGAATAATTTATTTCTAACCATCTTATCGAGTGGTTATTTAATTTTTGAGAATTGACGTTCAGTAATTATATGATGGCGTCTTGACTAGCCATAAATCTGTTCAGCAATCGCACATTTTGCTGCTCGCACAGAAAAAGGGCTAGACAAGACCGCCGATATTCATGGTCGCTTAATGTTCAAACAGTATGTAGACACCTCTGTCTACTGCGTTATCCGATTTGGAGCTATACGTGTATATATCCAGATTGTCCAAATGGGGATCCGTTCTCTCAAAAAACCTCGGGCTCTTCCGGATCGAGAAGTTAAAACCCCTCGAGAAGCAAGGTTTCGGAGGGGTTCTCAACGATGCTGAATTGTTCGCATAATATATAGTTCCATTTATTACATGCGAACAATCGTATCGCCGTATTTAGTGACAGCTTTCTGGGCAATAAATCCACCGGTAACTAGTTTGGCAAGGCAAAAAGTGGTTTTATTGACGTTGGCTTCCCAAAATAAGGTATACAATACTGTGTAAAAATACCTAAAAAAATTTTTGACATGGGGTGACTGAACTGTTCTTTTGCAAGACCGCAGGAAACTGCTTATTATCCAGTGGTTCGTCATTTTTAGATATATGGTTACCGTTGGGGATTTCGCCAGCATCTTACGCAGACAGCTTGTCTCGGATGAATTCTCCACGTTGCCGCAGAAATCCTGTCAAACCATACGTTTTGCACTTCTAACTTTATTTTTGAATTTGTTCAAGAAGGCCTTTCAGAGTGACAATTCCTGTCTTCTTGTCTTCATTGAATAGTTTTCGGCATGTTTTTCGAGATTCCATTATGGTGGTCGTCCACCATGGTGGCCTGAATTTACACCTGGAAATATAGGGTTTGCAATAGAGGTCTGCATCGAGTAAGTATTTGTGTTACACGTGAAGTTCTTTTACTTTTCAAATACAGTACATCAATTTTCTCTCACAAAACAGGCAGTGAAGAGAACTGAATGGTTGCTTGTCAAATACCACCAAGAATATAGCCGCTAACAAATATGTTCCTAAGAAAATGTTTATATAAAAATAGGAAAATATAAAGATGTTAACATGAAAATAAGAGTACCAAAGTATTTATACACATATGCATCTGATTACGTACACGAAAAGACTGAAAATAGGCCAGTAAGCAGATGATGACAATTATAACCATACATATGTAACATATGTACATACATATATATGTACATCCATAACAAATAGCTGAACAAATAATTTGTTGTTTTTGATTTTATTTACACTGTCGGTTTTTAAGGAGTTTAGGTTTTTCCTGGCTGTTACATGACGTCAACAAACATATTTTTAAGATCAATGTAATGCTGGTAAAACCAAATTTATTTCATACATACACAGGAATATCTACTACCCTTATAAAATGAAAACAATAGCGGTATGATTTTCTGCCACAAAGCGTGAGTGTCTTTTTTAAGCGTTTAGCAAATTTATTGCAGAGTTACATAAAGTAACTTTGCCGCTTGTAATAAGCTAGCCGGAGCCAATAAATAAACGCTAACGCCGCCTCTAAAATGTTTACGCAAAGAAAGTTTTTGGTGTGTGCATAAACTTTCTCAAAACTTTTATCAATTAATGGAGTTTTGTTTGATATTTTAATTCTTACTATTTTAGCAAACATTTTTTTAACAGTTTTAGCTTCAATTTTAATTCTTCACAGGCAATTGTTGAGATGGTTCTACCGCCGTGAAACTTTGTTAGCGCAGGGGGGTTACTGCGTAATTCGATTCGAAAAGAAAATCATTCGAATTTGTATGCCTAATACATTGTGTTTCGAAACTGTTTTCTTTCGAATCGAAATACAGAGTAGACCCCCAGGTGTCTAGTTCTTTTGAAACGATTTTTGCCATAGCATATTTAGTGTAGCAAATCGTAGTTTCATACATTTTGTTGTTATGGTATTGTAAAATGTAGCATAGACTTGCTACATTTGCAAGGTTTGCAAGGGTTGTTTGCAACCAAGAGTGAGTTCCCCTAATGTACATACAAATATCTTTAAACTTTTTATTTATCGTGCATCCCACACTCTACTTCTTCGACTTTTGTTACATGTTCCATTTTTGTTATACATTATGTGTATTATTATTGGCCCTTTCAGACTTAATAAAAAATATTTTATCTTGTTAATGACCTAATTTTTTAAAATTATTTGTAATTTTCAAACTAATTTGTATACAAAATTCGTTTAACAAATTCACAAACCTAAAATAATTCGTTATTTTGTAAATTCAAACCAACTTACTTCTTGCACGCAACGCCAAGAGCTGACAATATCAAATTGAATTAATGAAAACAATTGATCTCTTTGTTGAACTGAATGTTCAACATTTTCTTCATGTAGTACTAGCAGTATATGCAGTAGTTGTGAAGCTTTGAGCTCGTATAATGTGCCTGAAACGAACACAGCCGAGTACATATGGGCATCATGTACTTTTTAAGCGGCACTTACAAAGAGAAAAACATGTACGCGTAGTTTTTCGTCAATACTGTTGTTCTCAAAAATGAGTACTATTTTTCGCTTTGATACCTTGCCTTGCTACACGTGTGCTTCATGTATACAAATGTAATTGTTCAGACCTTTAGTTTGCAGTCAATGTCTGAAATCACTGTGATGCACCGTGGTTGTGGGATAGTGTCGTTAACAATACGACTCTAGACATTCCAATTTGTTTTCCTTCTGTTTATATAAGGCTCCCGTACTCCATTTATAGAGTAATCGAGGTAGCGGAGATCGGAGCAAAATCTGTGTTAACTAGAGTTTACAGATAGAATTATTGACATATAAATTGCCAAATTTTGTGCAGTGATCGATAGCATAATATGTAAAAGACAAATTAATTTTTAATAAACCCATTGAAGCACAACAATGCGCATTAAAAATTATTAATACATTTGCCTTAAATCCATTTGCGTACGAAATCCATGTTTAAATTGTTTATTCCCGGCGAGAAATGTCATTTCAAATTTAAAATTGCTTATTATTAATTTTAGATTATTTATTCCAAACTAAAACTCTTAGCCAAAGATTTATTAAGTTTTCAGGACTTGAAAGATCTTCAACAGCCATACATAAATATATTAATTTTGTTATAAAATAATTTACTTACAGCTTTTTACTTATCAACCACAAGCACAGATGCAACATCACCATAAACCCCCACCGGCCTATGGCACTGCAATTAGTCAAATACGATCTCAACATAATCAAAATAAGAATCAAGTTACAGGGTCGTTGGTATCTCAACACCAACATCAAATATTACAAGTACATTCAGTGTTACAACAGCAACACCAGCAGCAGCAACAACATCATTTGCAACATCAACATAATTTAAGAATTCAAGTACCACCGGCACTGCCAGCACTTCCTATTCCAACAAAACATACATATTCACCAAAAAACAGTGATTTGCCAATTCAAAATAATGCAATAACATCTAGGAATAGTCAATCCCAACAACATCAGCAACAATCCAAAGCAGATTTGTCACAACATCTGCAACACCGACAGCAGCAGGAACAGCAACAACCGCAAGCTAACTCTGAAACTACACATAATTCAAACAATCACATTTTTAATTCAAATGAAATTTTAAATAAATCTTCATTGAGGGGAATATCATCAGCGACTTTACAAAATATAAATGCGAATTCGCCTTCATACCCACAAGTTTCAATTAGTCCATCCACTGCATCGGCTTCAGTGACACCTGTAGCTGCATCAACATTGGGAAGACACACCAACTCACCATTCGCCGCATTATTAGCAGCGGCTGCCGGAGCTCCATCACCTTCAAATACTTCGTCAGTTTTAAGATACGCAGAGTCGCCTGTAGCTCATTATTTGGAGAGGGAAAATGGCGATTTTATTGTACAAGAGACTCCAAAACATATTGTTGAATGTGTTGAAACAGACAATGGAGAGTTTTCCGTCATTGAGCGTATATATCAATCACCACCGAGTGTTTTACACATTCATGACGATGATGATGACGACGACGATGATGACAGCGAAGATCGGCTTGAAGATGAACAACATGAACATACTATTAGCAAGCGTGATATTAATAATAGTGAAAGTGAAAAAACTAAAAATGAATTGGAGGAGAAGGAGAAAAAACCTTCCTCAAAGGACGTCAAAACGAATAGATCCAAAAGAAAAACTAAATCTGACGATCAAACTTTAGATGATAATGAGATTGTTGATTTTGTAAGCATTTCTAGCGACAGTGGGGACGATGAAGAGTTTATATCCCAAAAACGAAAGGATAATAAAAATACCACCGAAAAAAATACGACAAATTCAACATCCTCCGCATCCACCCTCTCCTCATCAATAACTTCCTCGCAATCTCTATCGACATCATCATCCATATCGTCTACAATAGCAACAACAACAAATGGTGATCAATCACCTGCGTGTACAACATCTACTTCAATACTTACCTCTTCTTCTTTAGTCACAGCAAATGCAACCACTACACAACATAATTCAGGAGTAGCTACAAACAATTCCAATAGCAGAAAGAAATCATCTAAAAACACGATTACAGTTTTAAGCGATGTTCAACTAAATTTGAACGAATATCTGGATTTGGTTGGAAATATAATTGCTTCGAGTAAAGTAGCGGCACAACGTAAATCGTTTGTATCCATAGCTCCGATTCCTTTAGTTAAAATAGAAAAAGAGGAGCCTATGGATGAATATATAACAGCAAACACAACATCGGCTGACACAGCAATACCGGAAAATTTCGAAATACCACCACCACCCTTAAAAGCCAAGAAACATGAGACTGAAGATATAAATGATATTTCTAGCAGTAGTTATTCTAAACAAACAACAAATAATCATAATGTAATTTTAACAAATGAACTAGAACAGGATGAGCAAGACGAGAAAAAACCTCAAGTCTTCGCAAGTGCAACGGAAAATGAAACGACCCCTATTGCCATGACTAAAAATTCGAGTCATGTTACCAGTGTTATACGTATGGCCACAACTAGTCAACACCAACAACAAGAACAACTGATAAATTCTCTGGAAAACAGTAAATGTTGTAACGAAGCGGAGGATCTATCACAACCACAACACAAGATTCAATCTATGACAAACTTAACAACTTTGGGCCATACTCCGGCGGTTCGTAAAGGTCCTAAAAAACTAGTTATTAAGCCAAAATCTACAAAGACTGAAGTTTTTTCAACCACAAACATTGCAAATAAACCAAATCTAAACCAAACAAATGATAATCAAGAAATGCCAACAACTTCTGCTCAGGCACGACAAAAACATACAATACAAACGGGCTTCGAGGAAGATCCACTAAATACAGCAGATATAAAAGTTAAAAATGAACCCATTACTTCCATAACATATGAACATCTGCCTCAGCCACCTCAATATCAACCAGATACAAGTTTCAGTATCTTAGAGCAACATCTCACTTCAAAGGAACCTATTCTTGAGTTTAAAGAAGAGAAGCCTTGCATAACAGAAGCTAGCTTACCGCCAACGTCAATCAAAAAGGAAATGAAAATAGAAAATAATGTAAACGACGATGCACGTGTGTTATATGATTTTGCGAATTCCAAGAAATCACAAAACGAAATACCACCAACTTTTCCATCTTCCAAATCGCTTTTTTCCAGCAGACGCACTTCACAAGAAGTTACATCAGTCGAAACCACCCAAAACCATCAGCTTAGTAAAAACATCAATAATGAAAATGAGACCTCATCGTCATCTTCATCAACATATTCTACACAATCAGCAATGGATGCTTCAGCGCCACCTGGGGAGCAAAATGAAACTTCAACTACAAGTGCATCAGCTGCAACTGCTCAAACACAACACCAAACAAGTCAATTGTTTACCGATCTTCATTATAATTATCTTTATAACAGTGGTGGCAATAACGTGACACCAGTCACTGCTAATCAAGCCAACATTAAAAATCATCAACATTTTAATTCATTTTATCAAAATTCTACTAACGAAAACCATAATACAATATTGCTAGAAGAATCATCTAGTAAACATTACAACGATTACCAACAACTTCAGCATAATCATCACCATTTACAACAACTTCATCAGGCGACTGGAACATCACACGATCAATGGTTTAGCAATACTAACTATCAATCATCTGAAACAAATGTTACACCAATTACTTCAAATCATTCAGTTTCTCATATAAATAATGCTTTATCCGTTGATGGTAATAACACTACCGCCTTAGATGGTAGTGAAGCTGGTAAATATTTGGATTTGGATTCATGCAAACGAGAACAAAATATTGATATTATTGTTGGCGATCGTATAACTGTGCCAACACCTCCGCCACCATCCTCTTCAACTTCGTGTTCGTTTAATGGTACAACTGACAATAGTATGGCTGGTATCTGCCCCACGGCAGTAACTTTAAATATACGAACCGATGAGAAAATGCCAGCTAAAGGCGAAATTTCCGAACAGGAAAGTAATTGCGATATTGATAACTCATGGAGTCAACCGGTAAGTTTCAGTTTATTCAAATATATTATTTTTGGCAATTTTAATGCTTTTTTCGTTAAAATATTGTTAAATAATAATCTAATCAATATTTTTTATCATAAGTTAATTATACCGTTTGTTTAACCTTAATCTAGTAAATGAGAGTACAAACTGAGAGAGTAAAGTGACAGTTCAATGACTGAGTGTGTAGAAGTTTTTGCTGGATAAATTAATTTTTTCTATTAAAGTCAGGTAAAATGTACGGACGTAAAATATCGAATGCAGCTTAGAACTTTAGGTTTTTAGAAAACTTATCCATTTGCAGTACGCAATATGCCAGAAAAAGAAAATTCTTAGTTCACTGGGAAAAGTTGGGCATTTAAAAATACCTACTTCGTCTTAATACAACTGCTGTATGTGACTAACGGTTGTATGATCGATTAAAATCGTTCTTGTATATTAGCTTCCTTAATAAAATTAACAAGCTGATAATAAATACCAATATCATGGGAATTAAGTAAATCTAATAAATTTGTGAATTTGCAAAATAACTGGTGTTGGACTCTAATATCATTAAATTCCGAACAATGGAAAATAAGATGTTCTGAATTGTCGGTCATGTTACAAAAATCACACATGTCCTATGGTTTTCCCTGAATCATGTGTAGTAAACTCCACTATAGCAGTGGCCACATAAAAGTCTATTAATAATTTTCACATCAACTAGATCCAAATGAACACCTCTGTACCATGGTTTAACTGGAATTTCAGGAAAAATAGAGAAGAAAAATCTACCCGAAACTTGTGATTTAGTATGGTAGAATTCAAGCCCTTCCTGTTTCAAGGAGTCCCTAATACTATCAAGCGTATCACGATAAGGAAGTCTGACTTCCAAAGGAGCTCCTAGCGGCACTGCCTGTTTGGCCAAGAAATCAACTCCTTCATAAAATTCTACTCCTACATGAGCAGGCGCCCACACAATATGAACTTCTAACATGTTAGAATTTCTTATAGAATTCAAGATAACAAAAACCAAGTAATTTTTTGAATTATTACGTTCCAACAAAATACAAGCATTCCTGCTGTCCGTGTAAATAACAAGACGAGAGATATTGTCCTCAATAGCAGTGTCAACAGCCCTCTTGATCGCAATCAATTCCCCAGACAAAGATGAAAACCTGTGAGATATTTTGTTTAAGAAGCAACGACCAGTTACAATGATGAAAACAGCACATCCAGTACCTCGGTCGGTCATGGACGCATCCGTAGCAACTAAGGTGAAATTATCCGAACTATAAGAGTGTACCGAAGAGAGATAATAAGCCCTATGGACTTCTCGTCAGATCTCTCTGCTTCTATTAAAAGACGACTCAATAAAAACCTTAAGTCTGTAAGAAGGCAATTCCACACTAAGTGCCGGAATTGATTCAAAAATGTCCCTGAATTTCGCATACACATAGGAATAACTGTTAGCCAGACGGGAAGAGACTGTTTTTATCTCAACCCCATTAGGGCTCAGTTGTAGCATGCAATTTTCAGAAGTTCCTTAGCAGCAAGGTAAACTGCCCTCAGATGGAGAGAGTATTTATTCGCCAAAACATATATATCCTGAATTGGAGTAGAGGAACATAAACCAAGACATCGTCTCAAGCTAGAATTCTGGAAGGTCTGAATCTTTCTATCAATATACATAGGTGCAAGTGCGGAGGTAGATCTCGCATATTCAATCTTCTCTCTTATGAAGGAACGGTAAAATTTCAAAGCAATATCAGGTCTGAGACCTTATCAGTAAACGTTAACCCAAAATATAGTACAAATTAAAAAAAGAAAAATTTTTCTTCAACTTCTTTTTTTGGAATGAGTTTTATAGCGTTGCTCTTATAACGAACAAATTGCACTGACATCCACCTATACTTTTATATAGGAAGAACTAGTACCAGAAAGCGCTTCTAGAGTTTTATGGTTCTAACAATGTAAAGTGATCTATATTTCGTACTCCACCAGTTTCTTCAACAACTTCCATACATACTTATTTATTCTCTTTCTAGAGTTTTTTATGGTTTCCCATCAGGCATTCAATCATATCTTATAAATAATCTTCTAAAGCAGGATAAAAAGTTTTCTGTGTATTCCTCCTTCAAATGTGTACACTACTTGAAAACAGCAAGTACAGGGATGTGTTACATCCAATATGTGTTAATTTACAATTCAGCTTATTTCTTTTCTTTTTTAAACAAGAAAAAAAAAACATCAGCATGTGGTTAATGGTATAACCGCAACGAATCGTAACACGTTACAGCTAGTGGGAATCTAATTATTAATCCATGACAGAGTGAGACGCAAAACTCTCGAAGACCGAACAACAAAAACAAGCGTGATTGCCCTTAACCGATAATATGAATTACGCGGGACATGTTCCTCAACCTGGAGCTGTTTTACGCCTGCTTACACTTCTTTAAACCAAATGAGAGTTTTAAAGAAGTAAGTGAAGGGTATTTTTTTTAACTTCCAAATAGATGACCAAGCAGTACGCAAAATGCCAGGGTATCCCATACAGAAAATTCCTAGTTAATAAAATCAAAACAGCTGTTTTGTTTTACGTAAATACAAATTTAGGTAAAAATATAAAATAGTCCGGACTGCTCAGAGTAAGAAGAAAATTACTCTCTGAATGTGCCAAAGTCGTCCGGAATTGCTGGAACGAAAAAAAAACCACAAATGGTGCCTACTTTCTCAAATAAATTTTATATTAGTAATTTTATACGCTTAAGGCCTATTTAGCCTACCGTTGAAATCGTAGATGTAGCGTAAATGTAAATGCAACGTAAATGTAAATGTTTGAGCGCTTATAGAATGCCTAAATCCGTGTCAGGTGTTTTTGACGCAAAAAAATCAAAAATATTTGCACATTAAATAAAAGAGAAAACTGTCTGTTTTACTTTTAATTCCGGATGTTTTTATTAAAAATATAAATCAAATGGATAAAGAAGATTTGTTTATTACCTTGAACTTTTTGCGTATTTGTAAAATGTACAGGAGCATAAAGAAAAAACCTCATCCATTTTTTAACAAATAACAAATAAAAAGCAATACAGCTGTTCGAAACAATGATGAGAGTACAGCATGTTTAGTATATTCGCCAAAAGTACGCAACTTATTTAAATAGTACCAAAAATTAAATTTACCTTCTTTAATAAAAAAATATTTTAATACAGTTAAATTACATACATATTATTTTTACATTATATACATATTTATTGCACTTAAAAATATTTATATATCTTTTAATTACATATGTACTCGTATATTATTTTCATTATATTTCACAGGCCAAAATTTAATCTTGAAATTCTCTTTATGTTTTTAGCAGCATTTAATTTGCATTTTAAACCGATTTTCAAAATTCATTTTTTTAAAGAAATTTATGCGTATCAAATAGTTTTGGAAATCGAGCGGATAAAATCTTCGCCCTATTGTTATTGCAAAAATATTTTAAATTTGCATGTATTATCCGCAACATACCATATATTATTTACGCAAAAACGAAAACACCGCAAATTTATTAAAATATATCATGCGTGTACATAAATTTATCATTTGAAATATTAAAAAATCAAAAACCAAATAGTACTGCAAAAGGGCTTTTGTGCCGTCTTCTCATTCACGATAATATACCATCACTGGCTGCATGTGTCACGTAAGCTCGTAATGAAATTCTATTTTCTACAGGTTGAGGCGTTACGGTTATATTTTACTACAGTCAGATAAGCATTTTCATAGCTACTCGTATAGCAAAAATTATCAGCTGAATCAGTTACATTTACGTTTCTACATTTACGTTCGGCTAAATGGGCCTTTAAAATGCATAATATTTTAAAAGCAAAACATTTGCATCATTGCCAGCAGCTGTCCGTACCTTCTTAACTGATCGATAAAAGCATTTTTTTTTATTAAATAAAGTAATAAATATGCACAAATATATGTACTTACAACTTCAAGTTTATTGGAAAAATTTTCCGTTTTGCTTTTTAAAATAGAAACTTTTTTCCTTTATTTAAAATTTTTTGGATTTTTAAATATAAACAAAAAACAGCTGATAATTTAATTCTAGTCCGAACTTATCCAAAGAAAAAGTTCGGACGACTTTGTACAGGAAATGAAAAATTTTACTCTCTCATTTTCTCTTGAAATTGCACAAAAATTGTGCAATTCAATTCTGGAACGCGTTTGGAATAACTCGGACTAGTTCGGACTGTTTTGTTATGCACTTGGAACAGACCTAGTAAGTGTTGCCAAACTTTGCACAAGCATTTGCAAACTTATTATAAAACGAATTGGGATAATTAACAAACAATTTTTTAAGTAACAGAAAGAATATGTTTACAATAACTGTTTTCAATAAAATCATAATTGTTTTTGGTATATAAACTTTTTTTAATATTGTATATGTATGTACATAAGTACATATTTTAGTGCAATTATTAACCATGTTCCTTCTTTCGACAATTATACTTTAGATGTATGGCGATATATCGGCTCGTTTCTTCAAGACAACATTTCCTGGCATATTTCCGCAAGATAACGGCTGGAATCATGAGGAATATTTTACTGTACAGGATTTGAGTGCGTCAACGACTACTCAAGCTACTAACAACTCTAGCAATAGAATAAAAAGGTTATTTTATAAAGATTTCACAACGCTTTTTATGTATATAATTTAAAATGATTTATTTGTATTTAGTTTTGAACCAAGCAATAGCAGCAACAATAACAGCAATGGGTTGTCGATATTTAACCAGCAGTCAAATGACAATTGTAATATTGATGTTATGCCATCAACATCAGCTAAAATACGTAAGAGACGTAAACGTGGTTCCCAAGATGGCAAAACGTCACAAACAAATGGAAAACGTATGCAACCAACATCGACTGTAACCTCTGAACAAATGCTAATGCAAAACCAAAATGAGGTACCAGGGGTTGAGTTTAGTTTCCAACATCAACAACTGCAACAGCAGCATCATTTGCAGCAACCACTTACTTCGACAGCGTTTCTGGCTGGACCACCAAATGATAATATTGCATTATCAACTGGTTTTATGATGCAACAACAACAGTCTCAACAAAACCAAACACAACAAAAACAACGCACAAAAGTTTATGAATGTGGCCACTGTAATGCTAAGTATTCCAAACTTAAAGATCGAAATGCTCACATGGTTGATGTTCATAACTACATACGCCAAAATAGGAGATTAGTTTGTCCCACAACAGGGCTTATTACAACATTAAACAATTCCGATATGCAAGATGTTGCTCTGCCCACAACAAGTGCAGCTGGTAGCATGTTAATGCCCGCTTTGCAAAACATTGATTGCATGGGTGATTATAAACAGAGCATAGTTAAAATAGAAAATGAAAATCCAAAACTTGATATGCCTAGTGTTGTACCAATTAATTCCAACTTAAGTGCTAAAACTGAAGTTATGGAGGATGATAAACAAAACGTGGCCCTAGTCGCCATTAATACAGGCAAATCTGAAGCAACTCTCGAATACGACACCAAACCACCAACCAGAAGTTTTCCATTGTCACTGACAACTCCCACCAGTAAATTAACCACTCTGTACCGCATGCTAGTATCGTTTAATATGACGACACTAAAACAAAACCAAAATCTTTCCGAACTTGATGAAAGTATTATAAAGTCTTCAATATTCTTTTGTTACATTTGTCGGCAGAATTTCAATTCAGTTAAATTATACGATGCTCATTTGACAGAACATCCTGCTGAATGTTTTACTTGTGGAAAAAAGTTCCAGCGTTGGAAAAATTTCTCATTGCATTTGAAACGACATTTAGGTTGGAAGGAATTCGGTTGTACTGTATGCGATAAGAAGTTTGTTGTGCGTAGCGCCCTCGTCGAACATATGCGCATGCATTCTGGACTATCCCCGTTAAAATGCAAAGTTTGTGGTGAGTAAAATTTTGCTTTCAATTATTAAATTCTATTGCAAAAAACAATTATTACATAGAATGAAAAATCAAAGAAGAGAAAACAAATAAAATCCTCATTAATACTTTTTTAATAAAAAATAACAAAATATTAATTTGATGTTATTTATATATTCTATGAAACAAATGCATATGTATGTATGTATATCCTAGGATGGCGGATGCTAAAATATTCTCTAAATTTATTTGAATGTTAAAATGTATTGAGATGACAATTATTTAACACTTTTATTATTTTATGACACTGGCTTTGGCGTAATAATAACAATTTGTTGATTAAATCGTTTGTAGCTATATAATAGTTATAGGCTATAACCATGTTTAATACAAGATAAAACGTTAAAATTATGAGAAAAAAAATTTGAAATCGAAAAAATTCAAATTTTATTTTAAATTTAGAAAACTACGAAACAAAAGTAGTTGTATAACGTAAAAAAATCTTCCATTCATTTATTAAAAAACTAAAAAATTTCATATACAAAAATTAAAAAAAACATTACATATTAATACTAGGTTATGAAAAATCAATGAAAACCGTAGAATGTATCTTGTTCAATGAAAACTTCATGCATGACCACGTCTAAAAATTATTTTGTGTATTTTCATATTTTGTCAGAAATCCTCTGTTTGCATCTGCAACCTGCAATCGTTTCGGCATTGAAGTAACAACTTTTTTACAATATCGAATATTGGACCTGGGCATCTCTCGAATTTTTTTTGTCCAAACAGTTCTATAAGCGCTCGATAACATTCAATTCCAGGGTCTGGGAAGGAGTTTTCAACTCTTTTGGGCAGTAATAAAGTTTCACATACGCGAATTATTAGCTGTTTGCTTAGGATCTTTGTCAGCATACAGCTTAAAAGTGTTTAAAATCCCAATTTTTTGTACGCTAGGTCTAAGATTTTCCTTAAGTATAGTTAAAATGCTTCCCCTGACCCATGAGGCTATCAACAAATACTAAATACATACATCATGCAATGAGATGCAACCCCAAACCATAAGTGAACCTCGTTCCGTCTCCCTATTTGACTTTGCATCCGATGAAAAATATCTTTCTGATTCTTTATTTGATATTCCGACATGGTGATTTCATATAGATTTTTGGAACAAATTTCCTTCATTGATGAGTGACTTGTTGCGTGCGACCACTCCGTTAAAATTATTGTTACGAAGAAGAACGTCTTACGGTAGAGTCACTAACATCCTTATTTAAATAAATTTTTACTTCCGAAGTGATTTTAGAGGCCGAAATAGCAGGATGATCTTTAACCTTTCTTAGGATCCATCGCTTATCGCTAGCAGATAGCTCAGTTTTTGTGTAAGTTTTAAATTTATTTGTAAGCCGCTTCTCCTTTGCATAAATTGCAATTATATACTGGACAGTACTTCTACTTCGATTTATAATTTTGACAATTTCTCCAAGAGATTTACCATTTTCGAGGTGATTGCAAGTTGTCCAATTTGAATAGTGGTTTGTTTAATTTTTAAAAAAAATATTCTTATATCACACGGAAATTAATTTTTTTTAATACGAGTGTATATATAGGCAGCTAAAACAATCCTTTACTATGCATTATTTGTAAATAATGTTTTTGGGGAAATCTCGCATGTAAGTAAACAAGTCCCGCTACGATTTTTCGTGATACATAATTAAACATACCTTATGCTTGTAACTTTTATGCAAAACTAATTGAATATTGAACTTGAGATTTGATAAAATATAAAAACTACGTTTTATGTTTGTGATTTGTAGAAATAAGTAGAAAACATTATTGATTTACTTTGTATATGTGCATAAGTACGACAATAAAATTTAACGTTCATGTTTTATTTGATACAAAAAGGGTTCTGTTATTGAGGACCTTTACAAAAAACTTCATTTGGCCGCCAAAAGAAAAATCAAGTTGTTGTGTGTTATTATTATTCGGATTAGCGTTTATGAACTATCGATGCTTTACAGTGTTAAAACTTGCTGAAATATAAGTTTTGCATTTACATACATATGTACATATATGTTTTGCATATATGTATATATTTATGCCAATAATGAATAAGCGGTTAAGTCAACTTAAGCTGAAGACGAGTTAATAACCCCATAGTGATTTCCCTTCCCAATTTAAAACAAAATTTGACTTATTTATCCCAATTTTTCGGGTAGTTGTAATGAATTTTTGCTTATCGTTTTCACAGTAACTTAACTTCAAATTCGTTAAGAATAATACCTTAAAAGAACATAAAATGTTTTTCAAAATCTAAATGTCGTAACAAGCAATGAAGTTTTTGAAAATCAACTAAAGTTGAAATTTGCTCTCCTGTAAAACGACAAAATCGCACTTAAGCACGTTTATCTTATTGACACAGATATGTAATTGGTTGCATTACAGGAACGGTAAAAATATAGCTGTTAATTTAAATTGTCAAATAGTACTATTTCTGACAAATTAAATATTTCTGGTCGTCAGTAGGAACTCAACTGAAGTTATAATCGACCCATTAATTTATAATAATTGTTATTAATTTAAAATAATAATATAATATTAGGGAAATATGTGTAACTTTATTTAAGGTGAAACACTCTCAAATACATAAACTCTACGTTTAAAGTTAGAAATAAGGAGATCTTCCCTTTATCATATCGGGAATATATTCTTTCCTCTAACTTTAAACGTAAGGGTTATTCATTTGGGGTTGCCTCATTTTAGCTAAAGTTGTCCATACATACAATAATAAACAATGTAATAGAACATAGGTGTGTAAAAACGGCATGTAATCTAAAAAAAAGTTTTGCTAATTTAACATTTTTATATACTTATTTTTCAGGTAAACACTTTAAGCGCTATTCGAATTTGACTCAACATCGAAAGCGGCATACGAAACAAATTGTTCGTAGGAAAGAATATGTTTGTTATTGTGGCGAAGTCTTACCTTCCAAAGCTCGTTTCCTATGGCATAAGGAAACTCATGATTCAAAGCCAAAATGTTGTCCGCATTGTTGTGATCGTTTTGTGCATATTAATTCGTTGCGACGTCATATACGTCTCGCTCATTCGGACAAATTCGATTACACCGAACCGATGGAGTGCCCAATATGCAAGCAAATATTTGCTAAAGCCTCTATGAAAGCGCACATGGCAACGCATTCAACAGAAACACAATATGATTGTGCTATTTGCAACAAGTCCTTCTCAACAAAATGGAATTTAAAAATACATTCGTGGGTACATGCAAACCGCACCGCAAAACCATTTAAATGTGAACATTGTCCTAAGGCATTTGTGCGCGAGGTTGACTTTAAGAATCACATGAATTCCCACAAACAAATTAAACCTTACACGTGTGAAGTGTGTGGTTGTAAATTTATACGCAAATACAATTACATGCGCCATAGACGAGAGCATCATGGCAATAAAAAATATACCTGTGATCTATGTAAAAAGTCGTTCCATCGCCACTACTATTTGATCGAGCACAGGCGCATTCACACCGGTGAGCGGCCTTTTCAATGTTCAATATGTGGTAAAAGTTCAACAACCAAAACTAATCACAACAAGCACTTAAAAATCCATCATTCACGTGATCCTTTTACAGTGGAGGTTTAAATAGTAAGCGTTATTTTAAAGATTTTTCTCTCTCCTAAATGTGAGTACCATCATCATTGTCTCATTCTTTTTTCGCAAGTAGTTGGTATTTTGTATTAAAATTTTGTTAAATGAAACCATCTCACTCTTCTAAACATGAATATAGGATAGAACATTTCTATATACAAATTTATTATTGTCATGGAAATTATGAAAAAACAAAAATTTCTTATCTATATGTGTGTGTGTGTTAATTTGTTAAACAAAATATGAAATTGGAACAAACGAAAAACTAGCGAAAAAAATTTAAAAAGTATTATTTAGAACTTAGTGAAAAACTGAAACGAAATTTATATAATAATGCTACCACTACTAATAATACAAATTGATGTGCAAATTTGTTTGTAATTGTAAAGATTGTAGGAAAATATTTCAATGGATTCTATATGGGAAAATTAAATCACATTAGAATACTTCTACTGTGAAATATTTAACTGCATCTTAAGTCTTTTTGTTAACTTTATTTTGTTACCAAAATATAAAGAAATATACAGGCGCATATTCCTCTTTAAGTATTTGACATATTAAACTTAGTTTCCACGTAATAAATTCCAATAAATTTGAACTGCATTATTGAAATTCCTTAAAATTTCATACCACGAAAAAAGACAAATAAAAACTGTTTGCAGCTGTATTCATTATTATAACTTCAAGTTAATATTTTGTTTACTAGGATCTCACTTATACAACTCCCCGTCTCTCATACAATAAATGGGATCTTTTAGTGGTTTGCGGAAAACTTTGATAAATTTAATTAACATATCTTGTTTTTGAGAAACAAACCCAACTTTTTTCGCTTCAAAAATGTGTGTAATTTCTTCGACATTTAACACAAACGTCAAACATTTAATTGTTTTTTTTCCCTTCGAACAAATTTTCCCAAAAATATCATCACAGTAATTGAAAGATTTTAATGTGCAACTTTTATGCTGCAACATAGTGTTTGTTATTTTTAGGATTACGAATTTGTCTGCATTTCTTTTTTATTAAATTTGCTCAAGAGAGTTTACAAATCATTTGAAACATATTCTATGTGTTATATGTATTTAAACTATTTTCAAATCATTTTTATAAAAATTATTAATTTGTAAATATTCTTAATTATTAAAATGCAAAAAAAAATGTTTGTACATAGATTTCCCAATATTTTTCTACAATCTGTCAGGCATTTTTCGTGTTGCTAAAACTGTTTAATGAAGTAGAAATTAAACATATTAATAATCAATTGAGATATTCTAAAAAACTTTACTATTTTATATCTTACAAACGGTAACAAAAACATAATAACCATACTAAATTGGTAGTAATTTAAATATTAAATAATTATAGATGTAAGTTCAATTAGTGTAACTAACAAAAAATTTACGTCAATATGAGGAGACAAAATCTCGAATTGCTAAACTACAAAAAATATATCAAGTAACTGGTAATTAATACTTTTGAATTTTATTATGTATGTTTTATTTTTAAACTATAATTAATTCAATTAATTTTTTATTTGGCCTTTTGTATCGCTTCTAAATTACAATTTATAATAGAAATTTTACTTGAAAATTTAATTCACTTTCCCCATTGCCTTATTGCAATGGTAAATTATATAAATAATGGTTCCAGATTTGTTCTAGACTTCCATTAAAAAAAGAAACTGTATAAAACTGGAAACTTTTTCTTTCGAATAGTGATTAGAGGCACTGCAACATGTAGTTCATTACGAAACTACAAAAGTTTAAAAATACGATACATAAGTCTGCAATTACACCTCTCGACAAAGCTTTAACAAACACCCTTAAAATTCTCTAATCAAGAGTAAATTCTAATATTCATTGTAAACCATTGGCAAAGCCAGCGAAGTGTCAAAAAATAAGCTTTGAACATCACTTATTATTCGTAAATTCTTACCTACACTAACTATGTCAATTGGCAAATGCATTTCTTTTTTTAGCTGGAGCATAGTGTAATTTCATTGTATTGTTACAACGTTTTTTTTAATATATGTATAATTTTATAAATATTTAGTTTTAAATACAAACCTATAAGAAAATCATTTAAAACGGAAATTCAAGCCTTATGAGTAAGAAACTTAAAAGATCGCTTTAATATTTTCTTTTATTATTTTGAAGTGTATGTTGGACAATGTAAAAATATGCGGCTTTTATAATACAAAAATAAGCAATATAGAATTATTTTCACAATGAAAATATAGATACATACACACACATATGTATTTAACTTGCTCCTAAAAACAGTGCAATACAAGTTTAAACAACAAATATTTTTTTTACATTCATTGGACTTTTCTATATTAATTAAAAATATTATTTTATTTTTTTGTAATGTAACTAATAAGAAAACACACACATAATAAACAAAATCCCTTTATTAGTAAATTGAATTTAGTGAAATTGTGCTTATTTTATATAATTTTCCTCTATTTTATTACTATAATTCTTAATGCTTTTAACAAATATAAGAAAGATATAAAAAATAAATTTTGTTATTGCATTGATTGTAATCACTTATTTTATTTTTCTTGTATAATTTTTCTTTTTAAGAAATCGAAATATTTTATTTTTTTTAACCTTAATAAACCCATATGTATATGTATTCATTTATATATATTTTTCAAACACAAATATATTTTATATATTAATTTAAGTATTTTTTTCATTTCCCAAATTTAGTTTAATTTTAATTCTTAGCATAGGCCGTCGTAAAATTAAAGTAAAAACAAAACAATAACTTAAAAAATTACTTTTAATAATAAAAGAATTATAACTTTAAATAATAGTGAAAACAATTTAATTATGAGCTCTATTATATAATTTAATCAATGATATACAATTTACAATGAATTATAAATAAAATAACTTACAAACAAATTGAAATATAATTACAATCAATTCATTATAAATATAATATAAAAAAACCAAGCTTTTTATTTGTTATAAATGCGGTTCATGCGTTAATTCTAGGACGCATGTATAATTTGGTGGTGTGAGCAATCATTTTAGTTCTACGGAAGAGTTATATGAGTAAGCATGTGTGTTGTGTTTCCTAAACCTGGCCTCACAAGAAATATACACGTTTACACATACAAATGTAACAGGTATGTACTGAAATCATTTTTTTATCAAAGATGTTTCAAATCACAAAAAAGGTATTCTGTTCCCAAACACCCGTCGCCTCAGTCATTGCCGTTTTCAAATCACTTGCTTATTATATGAACTTTATAATAAACTAGCTAAGCCCGGCGCGCATTGCAACGCCACTTAATGAGCTCAATATGTGGGCAAAATTTCAGAAAAATCGGTCCAGTGCAAGTACCTCAAAATTATAATTTTTTATGGGTGTGGCCCTGCCCAATTTTCTAATCACGAAATTATATAATCATGAGAGTTCAATATGTGTGCAAAGTTTCAGAAAAATCGGTCAAGTGTAAGTAGCTGAAAAATTAATATTTATTTTGTATGGGCGTGTTTCATTCTTATGTATATGTAGATGGGCGTAGCCCATCCCCTTTTAAAAAAAATTACGACCCATAAACACTCACTGGAATGTGTACAACAACTTGCCAAAGTTTGAGTCCGATCGGTTTTACGGTTTCGGAGTCTATAGCTAACACACAGACAGAGTTTCACTTTAAAAGGGTAGAAACGAAAAAAATTTTACATTTTCCAGTTAAAATTCCTTGAACTGTGTAAACCCTATTTGAAGATACCGTTACTTTTCTACTTCTGTCATCTGTGAAAAATACAAAACAACAAAAGGTTTTAGTTTATTCTTACAAGTCATGGCGTCCACATCAAAATTAGAAAAAATGCGAAAAAATATTTTGGACATATTTATAAATAATCCTAACGCCTCCTACGCATATATTGCTAGGATGGCTGGTGCGTCTCGAGCAACCGCAAGAAATGTCATAATAAAGTTCAAGGAGACCAAATCTGTCGACCGAAAACCTGGGTCTGGTAGACCAGCTGGATTTATGGATAAAAAATTAGCTGGGAAGATTAAAAGGTCTTTGCTCTCAAATCCCAATGCCTCATTGAGAGACTTAACAAAAAAATTCCACGTGTCTCATACGTATGTGCAAAAGGTAAAAAGAATTAATAAGCTGAGATCATACCAATGTATAAGCGGCACGAAACTACGCCTTTATTCTGGCCCGACTTGGCTTCCATTCATTACTCCAGTAAAACTATGGATTGGTTTAAAAATAATAATATAAATATTGTGCCAAAGCAATGCAATCCTCCAAACTGCCCTGGGTTACGCCCCATTGAAAAATTTTGGGCAGTTGTAAAGCAAATTTTAAGAAAAACGGCAACAAAGGCTAAGGATGTGAAAAAGTTATATATATGTATATTGGAAGAAAGCTGTCAAAAAAGTTGGTAGAGTAGGTGTCCAAAAACTAATGTTGGGCTTAAGATCAAAAATTCGTAAATTTAGTTTATTTAAAAGTGAATAATAATTTTTATTTTATTTTATGTATATATGGAGTTACTGTGTTAATTTGTTGTTTTAACTTAATTTTTCTTATTATTAGTTTTTATATTATTAATAAAATAAAATTTTTTTTTTCGTTTCCACCCTTTATATATATAGATTGCTTTATGGATTTTAATAAGAAAATAAGTTTATTTGAAATAAATAAGCGCTTGAAAATAAATAATGTTTAAGACACTTCTGTTTTGTGATTTTTCGTATACAGATACAAAATGAGGTGTCTCCATGTGATTTTTAAAAGTAAAATATCCACACCGAAAAACATAAAAACCGTGAGATTTACACAAAAATATTACACGTGTGATTTCAAAACCACAAGTCCGTATGTTTTGAAATTCTTCCACTGGGAACTAGTGTAGTTGCTTTTTCTATTTTTTTTTAGCCATCAATTATTGCATGAATTATTTATGCGGCTCGACTAGTGTAATTTTGTTTTAAGAAGTGTTGCGCGAACGGCGATTCACATAACTTGTGCTTTTTTCAAACATTTACACATATTTAGCTCGAAAATAAAAATAAAATAAGTCAAGATTCCCAGATAGACGTTTTTAAAGAATTATACTTACTTGCTTTATTGGCAAAATAAGAAAGAAAAAATCATGGTTTTTATTCGAATTTTTATTAATATTTGTAAAATTAACATAAGGAAATAATGCAATATACTTTTAAGAAAGTAATTAAGAAAAATAAATTAAAAATAGTTTCATATCAAAATTTAAAAACATCTAAAATCGTTGGAAATAATTCTTTTCAATTAGCGGCTCATAAATGGTAACACCTTTTAAAGATGCATCTTTAGATTCATACAGAGCTATTTCTATATGGTCAGTTTTCTTTAAAACTTTGCCTAAAACCATGCTGCTACAAATAGGATGTTTCTTAACAACTGCAAACAGTTTACGCTTTGTTAAGAGGCGATGCAGGGCCATGCGTATTTCATGTTCTTTGACATTAGGATTTACTTCTATGCCATGTAATCGTACGCGGAAGGTACGTAAGGGCCAGCCCAATAACTCCTTTGGACACTGTCGTACGTATTTCATTGGCAGCGTCTCGCTATTCAAATAGTCAACATATAAGACATCCACAGTCTTGGCAGTTGGATTATAGGAACGTATGACGGCACGATACCAGACTTTGTCTTTACTATAACGGGCCAAACATACAGTACGTGGCTCAAACTTTGGTAGTGGTGGCAAAGATCGCTTGACCATTTCCTTAATGGATCTTTGAAGTTCTAAATCTCGGTAACGAAATTCGGTGTGATGAGGAAATATTTGCAATATTATTGGTGTTATAATAGAGACAACGTTACATTTGAAATGGTGCATGGCGGACGGTAGTTGGGGTGTTTTAAAATTTTCAATGCCGCTAATATGTGAGAATACTGTAGAGGTCTCATTGGGATGAAAAGCATCAAAATCGGACTCCATATCCTTCAAATAAAATTTAGGTATTAAAATAATTTCTTTGAAACTAATTTGATTTTTTTCAAAATATAGTTAACCCTCAACTACTTTATTTTAGATTATTATGGTAGGGAAAAAATCAAGTTAGCACTAGAAACAGATATTTTTGTTCAAATATCTAGATATGTATATCTACAGATAGAACTCGCTTAACACGAGCTTTACTACACGACCTCGCTCTAATTCATTTAGCTTTTTTTTTGACACATTCTTTTTTAAGAAGGAAAAACCTTGTTTTTGCGCGGTATAAGGAAACAGTTTTAGGTTTGCTTTTTTGTCATTCTTGATTGTTTAACGGCAGATATTTTGAATATCTTGCAACCTATGCATACACCATTATTTTCAGTGTTGAAGTAAAAACTGGAAGTGTCACCGGTTAAGCATTTGAAATACTGATTTTGTAATTGTTTGCTTAGTTGATGTCGTTGAGAAAAGTTGAGTTGGCATATTTAAGTCGTGCTAAGGAGCTGTGTGAAATAAATTATAATTCTTCGTTAAATTTTAAATTTATAACCTTGAGTTTGGGTCTGTACTCGTAGTTTATTATTACGCATGTGAAAAGAAATAAGTTCAAAGAGATATCTTTAGAATCTAAGATTCAAACTTCAGACCATTTTTCAAAAGTGGAATCTCAAACAAATTTCAATCTCAATGAAGCCTCAATACAAAGGCATAATACAAAATTAATCATCGGCATAAAAAATAGTAGCTGATGGTCCCTTAACTTTTACAAAATATTCCTGTCGTTTGTGCCCTGCGATAATGGACAAAATGGATAAACAAACTCTTAACGAAAAAGGAATGCGAATTTTTGAGAACATAAAAAATTGGGAAACTTATTTCAGTGCAGATTTACTGCAACACAGAGAAATTTTTGAGAAATTTTATTCAAAAATAGTCTAAAATAAAAACTCTTAAGGTTTCAATACAAATAAAGTAAATCAAAACTTTTTACTGTGAATAATGACTGATTTAAAAACTTACAAAAACAATTCTCATCTTCGCTGTTTGTTTTTTAAATCGTGTAACATAATCCGTTTTTTCACTGGTTTGTTGTATCGTGCAACATGGCATTTCACAGAAACGTAACTATCGTGTTAAGCCAGGTCTACCTGTAGTTTCGATTATACTAATTAATGTTTACTCACCTCTTCAACGCATAAAAGTCTGCGGTCCAATTGTTCATTAATTTCTTCATTTTCCTCCTCGCGCATATCTTCCAGAGTATTATGCCAATAGTTCATGGCAAAGCTTTCACCCAACTCAATAATATCGTCGTCATCTTCCTCAGCATTATCTTTATAGTCATGATCCAAATCTTGGTCCAAATTATCACCGATATCATCAGTATCATAAACCATCATAACATTCATCATTTCTGTATAATCATTGTCATTGAACATACGTTTCTTGGGCGGTGGTTTATTTGTGATGTTGTTATTGGTTTTTGCTTCTATAGAAGTTTGCGATATTGGTTTTGATAATTGTTCCATGTTGGTAGGTTTTGACAAGCGATCTAGCATTTCATTAAGATGATCAAACTTACCGCTATCGTCATCATCAGTCTCTACACTGTTATCAGACAAATTATTGGCGTCGTCATCTGTACTTTCCACAGTATTTTGCATGTAATGGCAATCAACACTCATGTCATTCGCTTGGGTAAATATCTAAACAAAGAAATTATAATAAAAATATACTTTGATATTATTTTTTATGCTAATTTAATTTACAGCGTAATCGTCCATTGGTGCAGACGGCAAAGGATTGCGACTTTTACGTGATTTAGTAGAAGCTAAATTATTTAGATCGCCTTCCAATTGGGCTACGGTTAATGGCGCTGATTCGGCAGACGCATTATCGTAAATTTGTTGATAATCAGATTCGGCTAGTCCCCTTTCAATGAAATCCCAAGCGACATCTCGTGCACCCAAACGCATGCTACAACGTTTTATATTTTTCTGCAACTCAGTGGAATGTATGCGTATCGATACAAATTGTGTAACAAGTAAGGTGTGCATTTGATCCAATTCTGCAACACTAAATTTATCGGCTCCTCCTTTGGGTTTTATGCCATCAATTATGTATTTACCTGCCATGGCGGGTAAATTTGTAAATGGAGCAAACGGACGTAAATCTTTACTCTCTACAGTTTCTTCATTGCCATAGTCTATGAACTGCACACCCCATTCATTATTAGAGTTAATATTATCGGTTATAATTCCACGATAATATTTACAATCAACATGATATTTAACAACGCACGCCTGACCAATGGCATATGGCGTATCGGCTGATGGCGGTTCCATGTTACCGTATGTGTCGGTTAATTTTTTTGTAATTTTTTCCAGAAATTCTTTATCACCAGCCTCGTGTAAATGAACAATACAATCAAAATCAATGTACGTCGGATAACCAGCAAATATTGTTTTCGCAATAACTTTAGATGAAAACCATGCTGGTGGTGCTTTTTGTCCGGTTGTGATTCTAAAGTCTATATCTTTGAGATACTTGGATAAAGGATGATCGTCGTCATTACTTTCAATAACATCATGAGCATTTCCGCTCAAATGTAGTTGCAGTTTTTCATTATTTTCAATTTCTGCAACATAAAAAAAAATTCTTTAATAATAATTTCTTTAATAATTGTTTTAAAAAGTTTCTAGATTTGTAAATGAAATTTTTTTTTCAGTTTTTTCGGCACAAGCACGTCGCGATCAGACAACTAATAACTAGACTAGAATGAACACCGCTAAAAAAGAAGCCAAAAGAAAAGAACCATAGCACCAAACAACGGTTGCAAAAAAGACACTGTAGATAAAATCAAAGAAGAATTTCAAAGGACGCAACAACTAAAACGAAGAAAAAAACTGGATAACTTTAACATGTACCGGAAAATTGCTAACATTGTCAAGAAATACATAATAAATAAAGCATTCAAAACGAGAAACAACCTAGGACGAATATTAGAGACCTACACAAGCAAAGACGACCAACTAGATAAACACCTCCTGTTTATCAGGACAAACTAATGTCCACATACGTAGATACAGGCCGCAAAATAAAAACAAGATTACGCGAACATATAAGAGTAGCTACGTACTTTTCGACAACAGAATCTAACTTCGCCAACCGCATGTTCAACAACAAATGTAATCCAGCACATATTAGAAAAACGGTACAACTACTACACACGCAGCGCAAAGGACGACGCCCAAACATCCTTGAAAACATGAAAATATACAAACAAAACCGTTTGACAGACGCATCATAAACGAACAAACAAACACCAATTCAGACGTTATATTCGAACCTCTAAAATTAATGTACAAACGACACAACAAAAATAACGGACAAGATAGACAAAGCAACCAAACAATAAAATCACTTTAGGAAAACCATAAACAAATTTATAATCCAATAATCACTGACTTCTTCCAACCACAACAAAAACACCTGCCCCTAACGTGTACCTGTCATCCGCAAACACCAATTCTGATGTAATAAAATAGTAATCACAAACGTCTACCAAGCTATACAAAAACACCCTACCGAAATAAACTGCCTACAACATTTACCTCAAACATAATTCCGACGCAAAACAAAGCAATAAAATAGGTATCCCTAACGGCTTCCAATCCTTACAAATACACCTGACGTACGAGCTTTACCTGTTACCTTCTCACACCCACGTGATAAACGAGGATCATCTGATACTAGCTCACATGACAAATAAATACCCGACAAACTATAAAACACCAACGAATTGATGCAAACCTCTCAGAACGAAAAATTAGACCGAAGATGGCGCATAGCTGAAACCGTTTTGTATCCAAACCAAACTTGACAAGGAATGATGAAAATTCGTTCCAAAGATCTACATCAAAACACGCTGTCGGAATATCAAAACAAGAATCAATTAAATACTTGTTGAAGCTAAACAAACCAAAATCGCCGCCATTTAATTAACCACTTACAAAAACGTAGCTACGATCATTCATTATGTTGGGTTAGAACGAAGTCCACATGCTGTAACATTACTCGTTGTATTCTTTAATTGTATCTTTGTTTTTATTAAAAAAATATTTTAGTTCGCACAAATAATAAAATATTTCTACATTTGCTGAAGAGGCTTGAGTAAGGTCAAACAAAATATTGCTAAAATACAATATTTTCTGAGCTTTGGTTAATATGTATGATCCTAATTCATAAAAACTTTAAAACAGTTTTATAAACCATTATTAAGCAAAGTTAAATAAACATTTTGTTTATTTTAGATTATGAAAAAGGTTACTTCAGTTTAAAAATGCATCTTATTTTAGGCGAATATGAAAAAGGAATGAACGAATAAAAATAAAAGAGAAGTAATGTTAACTGCGTTCACATTCTTGTGGAGTTGCCAGATGGCTCCTAGGTTCTCAACACATTTAATTAAAAAAACCGATATTTAAAAAAGGCCCTTCAAGTCCTAACTCTTATTTCACTAGTAGTACTTTAGACTACGTTCTCTAATTCCTTCTTCAAATGTGCAAAATTGCCTTAAGAAACGTCAATAAATAACATTATTTTCACTTACCTTTCAGCAAAAGATTGTCGGAAAAGGAGTTAAACCATTGTTCGAGTGTTATTTCACCGTTTCCTAATTCCATTTGTTCAATTTGATCGAATTGTTGCTTAGTATCCAAGGGTTCTACCATGTGCGCCAAACCCCTTCTTACTAGATTGCGATTAATGTTCGAATATTTTGTAATGCATGGTGCTAAAGGATTAGCCGTTTCAATTTTCGAAGTCCATAAAACGATTGCCATAGAATTTCTATCACGATTACGTTTGCCGTGCAAGGAAACTGATAATGTTTCAGCCGTCATTACATAGTGTGTAAAACTATCGATGGCCGATTGGGACCAAGTTTTACCACCCGCTGGTTCAATACATGCCAAATGACAACAATAAACGGCATTTGTTACACGATCTAACTGCGGATCAATCGAGTACAACTGTTGGCTATAAATCCCACTTATAGTTACACCAACATCTCGTAGGAATACCGAAAATGTTGGTTCCTCTCCCGGAAGATAAGTGATTTTGGTAATAATACCACGGTACCACTCAAATTGTTCGGCCAAAAGTCCATCAATGAGTTGTGTGAATGGAGAACTGTGGTATTTTGTGTACACGAGACAATGATTATCCTCATACCATTCGCGCGTTTCATATGGTAGCGGTTGTCTAGTACCACACTTTTTGGCTTGAGCCTCTTGTATTTGTTGGTGAAAAGTTCTGGTTCCCTGGATAAGATTCGCCAGCTGTATATAAAACTCACTGGGGCTAATGAGGTGAGTTATTTTAATAAGAGTACGTTTTATTGGTTTAGCAGCGGACGCATTTGGTTTAAGGTTATCGTCGTTAGAAATAGAAATTGACAAAGGATGATGTTTTTTGTTAAACGTCGGAGTTTTAACGATTTCGGTCACTTGCGTTGTTACGCCAGTTGACACACCATATTTGTTCTTCACCAGCGTCGCTCCTATATTAATGTCAAGCTCCTTTTTACAAATATACAAAACGACTTTACAAAACTTCGATGTAACTGCAACCACTTCCATACGCAGTTGCGGGTTTGTAGTCATTTGTTTGAAATCCAATATAGCCGCTGAAGTATAAATATAATTATTTTCCTGCAATGGTTCGATATCGGCCAGAGTACAGGCTAAAGCAAATTCTCGTTTATTACGAAAACTATCAACCAAAACAAAAGCTTGTCGCCAATTTATAAGTTCTCTACGCCCCTCATCAACTAAACGTACATTTAACTGACCCTTGTCTTTGATTTCCTCAATGACAGCGCGATACCATATATCGTTGATTTTAACGGCACAACACATTTGAACAGTTCCTAAATATATCTGCTGCAACCTTGATGAATTATTATAGTGTTGGTTTAATTCTATTTTCAGCTCTTCCTTACTCTCAATCAATTCGTTCTGTTTAAAATAAAAAAAAAACTTATTATGGGCATTTTCAAATATATGGTACTTTTGTTAACACCTGGTACTTTTGTTAATATTATACTTATGTATATGTGTATGTATTCACGTACCTTAATAACGTAAAATTCTTCTGGCCCTTCCACATGTAACACAGTCACTATTAATATTTCACCTCCATTTATGTTTATTTTCGGAATGCGATCTTCAATTTTAATGATTGGTATATTTGCCTAAAAGACCAAATTAATTTAACTAATTAATAAGTTTTTTATTTTGTAAATAACAATTTCTCGCCCTTGCTGGTTTTTGCTGGATTAAATCAGAAACTTGTTATCGAAACTATATCAAAAGTACAGGGTGTCCGCCGGGAAGGTATACACACTACTTTGTTTATAATTTTTGATTAAATGAAAGAAAATGGATCGTATATTGATAAATGTTTTATTTAATGTCGGCAATTATGTATAGAATACAATATCAGATAAATGTCCGCCTCTGTTAGCCTCAAAAAGCGAGCCCTTTTGAACACATTTTTCATTACATTCTCACACATTTCACGCGGTATTTCATTAATTTCATCACGAATATTTTGTTTAAGTTGCTCCAGCGTTTCTGGTTTGTTTGCATAAACTTTGCTTTTCAGATATCTCCACAAAAAGAAGTCCGGAGCAGTCAAATCAGGCGACCGTGGAGGCCGATCAACCATCACCATTCCTTGAAATAACTTGATGCGGAAAGAGATCTTGCAGTAATTCCATTGTAATCCTGGCTGTATGCGATGTGGCACCGTCTTGTTGAAACCACATGTTAGTCAAGGCCAAAGCATGCATGCAGTTGTGGCGTTAAAAAGTTTTTAATCATATTACGATATCGCTCCCCATTGACAGTTATCGTTACGCTGTTTTCGGTTCCAAAGAAGTAAGGTCCAATGATTCCTCCTGACCAAATTGCACACCAGATTGTCACTTTTAATGGATGCAAAGGTGACTGATGAATAATTTGAGGGTTTTCCATTGCCCAGAACCGACTATTCTGTTTATTCACATATCCATTCAAATGAAAATGTGCCTCGTCACTCATTATGATTTTATCATGAAAATCGGGGTTGTCATTGTTGTATTGACATATGTACGGCGGCGTAAATGTCTTCTGGAAGAAGCTCTTGTGTCAACTGAATCTTAAATGGAAACAAATGCAAATCTTTGTGCAAAATTGTTCCTGAGCGCGGTGTCGAATTGAGGTTGATGGATTGTTTTGAACACTTTCTTGAACAGCAGTAATGTTTTCAGCCGATCTTGCAGTACGTTGTGGTCCATGCTTGGGCCTATCAGCTACAGTCCTTCTATCTTCGAAATAATTCACTACACGATAAATAGTGTGTCTTGTTGGCACGTTGTTTCTCCCAAAAATTTCACGTAACTTTCTCATTGTCACAGTAATCGATGATTGATTTTGATAAAATGTTTTAATGATTAAAACAGGTTGGTTTACCGAATATTTTTCCATAATAAATTTGCCACGTCTCTACTTCACGACTGCCAAATATGAACTGTCAAGACTTATGTTTACCAAAATGGCGGCAAAACAAAGTAGTATACCTTCCTGACGGACACCCTGTATTTTGTATTGAGTTTTGCATTTGGATTAAAAATATGTATCAAGTCGCATCTACATATAAATTAATTCGTTTGAAAATTTTTCTTTTGGCAACACGTTTTGTTGCTAATAGTTTTGGGTGATTCGCGCCTGAATATACATATGTTAGTATGTACAGTTACTTACAAAAGTATTTTGCCCAATCAGAATCGCCGTTATTTTTTATGTTTTCGTTATCCCTTTTTGTTTTTTTGTCTTTTTACTTACAATCAGTAGCACTTGTAATGTGTTTTATAATGTTTAATTGAAATAGTGTTCTTATTGTGCGCATAAATTATTTTGTGTCTTTATAATCAGGCGTAAATTAATAAAATACATTTGACATGTTTGACCGATATCGGCAAATAATGGAAAATATAGTTAAACCGACAAAGGAACGTGGTAACATATAAAATATTCCAATTACTTTCAGAAACCAGAGAAATTTATTTATTCTTTCGTGTTATATAACAATTTTTCAAAGGAAACCAAGTAAAGTATTTTATAAAGTAATTATTACATATAGAATTATTCATCTCTTAAAATATGTGAACACGATCTTATAAAGGATGTTTTTTCTAGAGGCGAAGAACGTTAAATGGGAATAAAACACAGAAAAATGTTTTATGACATTATTGTTTGGGCAAGTAGCTACAGAGCCTCACGTAAAACTTTCACACAGCCTTCCCAGTAAATCAGGCTGTGTCATGCATCAGAAATGTGTTATGTTTACATACAAATGGTCAATTGTTTCGGATTTATCGGCGTATATATTCAAAGCAAATATGCACGGACGAGATGTCCAGTTAAGAAGACTGTTTTGTGAATTTAATCGTTTCTTATAAATTTGTTTCACTAAATTAATTGTATTGCATGCTATGCGACATGTGGGACAGTCTTGCTCAAACCACCTATCAGTAATCATGGACCAATAATTTCAACGGCTCAAAAATGGCGACCTTTTCTGGATGTAAAAGTGTTTCTGCTTATTGACATATCCATTAAAAAGTGTCCCTTAAGACTGAACGAAATTGAAAACGTTGCTCCTACTCATAATGACTTCCCAAATCATATTAACCCCCCAACAAACCGTGAACTGTTAAATGTGTTGTCGCAGAAACCAGTTCTGCCCATTTAAAGTTTTCCGCCTCTAGAACAAAATCATCCATGACATATTTAATATTTTACACTAATATTAACTTACGATTTTATTAATATAAAATTAAAGATTTTCATACCTTAACTTGTAGTTTGAAGCTGTGTATCCCTGGCCTCTCACGGGCCAGGCCTGCATATAAAAAAGAATCGTGCACGGATTTCGACAAATCTGTTTGTAAATCAATTTTAAGCATTTCATTGCTCACTTTCTCTATAATGTTTAAACGTGCAGGTTTGCTAAAACGGACATAAAGAATAAAGTAATTATTTTGCACGAATATAGCAGAAACAAATTCATCAAATAATAATTTAATAATTATAAAAATCTTTATCAATTAACTTTCAAGCTCTAGCAGGTCAATAATTTTTTTTTTATCAAACAATTTTATTGATTATATTCGATTATTCGTTACGGGTTTGTGTGGCATCATCAAGAAATAAATTATATATGAATATAATCCATGAGGAGAGTTTTTTGGGTTTTTGAGTAATGTCGAGCATAAGACGTTTAAGTTTTTCTAAAAAGTTGATTAAAAGTTTCCAGATGAAATGGTCTAAGCAATCAGCGAAATGCGCATAGAGAGACTAGCTTGCCCACGCACTTATGAGTTGGGATTAACAAAATTAGCTAAAAGTATTTGTAATAAATAATGAAGCAGCAGACGGACTAGCAAAAAGGGTATCTGATGTGATTTCTGTGGACCAGAACCAAGAGTTGCACTGGGGAATGGCCTAGTGCGAACTAAAGTCCTTCAATGGGTAAACTCATTATACCCAAAAAGGTGGAGGGAGGCTAACACATGTAGACAGGCTCGAATGGTGCCTAAAAATCCCCTCGGCAGGAAAGGCAGCAAGATGTTCAGATATACAGGTATGTCACAGGATTTGTACGAAAGTGAATATTTCCACATTATTCAATTCGTAACGTTTTTATTTTGGTTCTCCAGCTTTCAACCGTTTTTAGGAATCCGAAAAAAATAAAAACATTGATTTTTTGGCATTAAATATGGTAGCACTACTGAACCAACTGGTTGCTAACGGATATAAAATAAAAGGAATACAAATAAACGAAAGTAAAGTATTTTTGAAGTTTAATTTATTTAAAATTGTCCAAGCTTGAAGGTCTTTTTTTAAAAAAAATTATATTTTTTTTTTTATTTCCTGATGATGCTACACAATGGAGTAGCGAAATATCGAAAAGGAAAAAAATAAAAATATAATTTTTTAAAAAAAGAGCTTCAAGCTTGGACAATTTTAAATAAATTAAATTTAAGAAAAGGTCAAGAACAGCTATAATTTTAATAGTATTTTTGAAGTAATAAAAAAACTACGTGGCAATGCTTTTTTTCCGTTTTCACACTTTTTTCCTGTTGATTAAATACATTTGAAAAAAATACAAAAAATATATTACAAACGTTCTTTTACATATGCTTTAAGACACAATTTAAATAAAAATAAAATTATTCACTATTTAAAATCTGTTTTGAGCACCCTTTTGGCACAATAACTCTTAAATTCTTAAATTTTAATTATTTGAGGTGAAAATTTACGCAAAAAACAAAATCGTTTTACTTTTTCTGGAGAAGCTAAAAACGTTTTCACTTTCACTTTCGCACAAAATTTGTTTTCTGTGACATACCTGATAATAGGGCTAACGTAAGCTGGATCACTGCGTTAGTGACAGATAATGAGAAGTTTACGTATCATTTTGTCAGGATGAAAATCGTATATGATACATGCAGTCTGTGCTTGGAAGAGGCTGAGACAGCAGCGCATATTGTGTGTGAGTGTCCAGCATTGGCTAGCATAAGACTTGTGACCACGGGCATTTGTTAAACGTGCATCTTATAGGGGAGCTAAGCTTTTGTTATTGTTGTAAAGTTGCTACCATCTTTCTGAAATATTCCCTCAATTGAACGAACTAGTTCGTGGCCGACACAATTCTACTAACAATTACAAGAGACTTCGTGATGAGGAGGAGTGTTGAGAATTACCAGTTGACAGTTAGTTACCAGTCGACAGTCTGAAATCACTATAGTCACGAGTTAAGGCTAGTGCTAGCACCATACTCAATTGAAAGTAAGATAATCGTAATCACAAATCCCTTGCCTGAAATCAATTTGATGAGCGCAGGGGGGTCTAAAAGAGACCTAAGAAGTAAGTGATCTACTTCGATATCCCCCCTACTATAAAAAACCAAATTTTAAAAAATATATGTAAGTCATTTTAATATAATTTATATATATATGATGATGCTACACAAAGGCATAGCGAAATATCGAATATAATCGATGACATTGTTTTATAATAACCAAAAAAAAAAAAAACGAACAAAATAAATGTTATTAAAAACATAAGAGCTTGAAAATAAATTAATAAAATTTTATTCTAGTTTTTTGACCTTTATTATTATTATGCTTTTCTAATTTTCCCGAGCTCCAGGTCATCAATAAAATCTTCTTTATTATAAATTATAATAAATATTAAGTTTATTTTCTCCAATATTTCACTACGCCTTTGTGTAGCATCGTCAGGAAATAAAATAAAATAAAATTATAATTATATAAAATTATAATTATATAAAATTATATATAATTTTATTTTATTTTATTTCCTGACGATGCTACACAAAGGCGTATCAAAATATAAAAACTATAATAAAGTTTACAATTATACTTTACTTTTATTGGAAATTATTTGAATTAATATTTTCATAATTTTTAGATGAAAATTAAGATTTTCATTGGTACTACTACATCCTACATTATAACAAACATAGTCGAGCAGTTAGGTCCTTTTTGTATTCACAGGAATAATTCGGCTGTCCCCTTCATTCAGTAAAAACTACTTAAAAGACCCCACATTTTTTTTAGTATACAACAAGAAGATAATGTGGTACTACATTCAGCTTTGCTATCGAACACAGCCGAAAAACGTTTAACAGCACGAGTAATACAAACAACTGAAAGTTGTCTCTTATGTTATTTGGGGTGTTGCATTAAAATCCACGTTTAATTTTTTTGAAATTGTCTTTGGTTCCTGAGATATATTGTTACCACCCAAATGAAAGAAAGTGGCCCGATATATATTAAGGCGCACGGTAGTGCGCCAGCCCAAGTTCAGGCCTAAGGCACGCAGTATGTATATTACGCGAAACCATTCGCGCTGTTTTTACCCGACCTCATAACTTTGCGTCCTTTAATCACAAAAGAATCAAACTTAAAACAAAACTACTCTACGTATAGGTTACCTTATAGGCCAAGTTGGAAGGTTTTACCATGAAAGCTTCTTAAGATATGAAGGTGTAACATATTTTGGTACATATTCACTGACTCACTGACTTACTCATAATTATTATGGGACACTTCCACTGCAGCTAGAGAGCTAAAATGTTATATACAGGTAGGTCTGAGAGATTAAGTACACAGAAAAAACTGAAAGCGGACACTTTTCATCTAGGGGAACTAGGGTTCCTTCTTATTTGTATGGAGCATTTCCACTGTAGGTAGACAGCTGATATTTGATATAATCTAACTATATGTAAGCTTTGAGTTAAAACATGTTTTATACATTAACAAACAAAAATAAATTTGAAAAAAAGGTCTCAGATTGGCACAAAAACATAAATGTGAAAATAAGGTCAAGTTTCTACCGAAAAATTTCGGCCCTAAAAAGTACTGAGATCAAATTTAGGGCCAAGTTCTTCATACTACCATCCCTTTTTTAGGCAACTTGCTAGCTTGGTAAAATTTGTTTAACTTTCTGATATGGGAAAGAATTATGGGGAAATTGTTACCAAACTAGCAAGATGCCCAGAAATGATGCTCTTATATTTACCTTTACTAGAGAACAGTTTGCCCTATTCAGTTAAATAAAAAATCCTAAACACGACAACATTGTTAGCTTTAAGACGTGCTAACATTATTTTTTATCTGGCTAAGTAGTTTTAGATATCGAGGAAATTCAGCTGAAACTTTTTTATGCTTAATTTAAATTTTGTTTTTTTAAAAAATCATAAAAATTATAAAAACACAAAAATTTTATTTCTTTTATAAGTTTCAAACAAAACGAGCCGAAATTTATCAAATTCGATGCGTAACTTTTGGTATTATTCGCAATTAAGATAACGTATCTCACTTTGCATAAAGCTGCCATTTGAATACAAAAGTACCAGACTTGCAAATTTTGGCACATAGCATTTCACTGTTGTGGGCATACGAGAAAACTTTTGTCGAACCGAAATATCTTCACGAACAATGTTGGCACGGCTTTCAAGATAATATTGTTGTCGCGTTTGATATTTTTTACTCAACCGAATAGGACAAACCGTTCTCCAGTTATGTTAATATTTGTCGTGGAACTACTTTTTAACTCAAATGGATTTGAAGAAACCGAATTCAGATTCGAATTCAGCACCACCACCAGTCCAATAGTTGAGCTGAATTTGTAAACTAGCGTAGACTTTAATGCTCTCAAAAATGTATACCCTTCTTAATGCGACACTTCAATTAAGTGTTAAGTGTATATACACTGAATGTGCGTCCACATAAAAATCTGTAGTTTGACGTTTTCAAAATTAATTTTGCGTAATCGTATTTCATTTTACAACTGAGAATACGAGCGAACCTCTATTATTTCTCTCGCATAAATGTTTGTGAATTTACTTACTTTTGCACAAGTTCCAAAAGTAAATTATTTTCCACTTCTGTCCATTTCTTGCCCACTGGCATTATATCATAAATAGCACAACGAATAGCGGAAAATGGCACCTTTAAATGCTTTTCCTCAATATCACAAAGGCTACAAGTAAAAATTACATTAAAATTTGTTATGTCTTTCTCTTATTGTCTGTGTACTCGTACGTACTTATCTTTGGCAACGTCCAATCTTATGCCGAAATCAACTAAAAACATTTTATAAAGATCATTAGGTAAAATTTTCTTCAGCATGCCACGATACCACTGCTTATCGGTGATATGATACGCCATATAGTAATATCCCTCTGTAATTATTTTCGGTATATTATTCGCAATGTCATTGCACAAATATGTATGAGACAATTGTCGTATCATCGGTATGTCGTTAAGATTTTGTACATACAAATGTTCGGGCGATTTGATATTTGTCACATGTACTAAATTAAGTCCATCGTTATTGGAATTAGCAGCAGTATGATTTGTCAAGTCTCCAGGACGTCTGACATTTGTAGTTTTCTTGTTGGTTTTATTAATATTTGGCCTTGGGGACACGCTTTTATTTTGGGTCACATTTAAAATGGAACACATGCTGGGGGTGGTTGTATCAACTAATGATGGATTAGAATCGTAAAAGGATGTATCAATTTTGATTAACAACTTGGGATCTTTGTAATTGTAGGCGATTGAATCATGTATAACTGATCGTATATCACGTTTTATTTCAAAACTAAAAAGAGAAAAAAATGCGATAAGATTAGAAAATTAAGATGAGGTTGGGTTTCGTGGGAAAAACTTACATGAAGGGATTACTGTGTGGTTTATTAATTTGTATATTTGATGGTATTTGTTGTATAAGTTGGTTATATTTTGGCAAAATGTGACCTAAATAAAAATTTGCTGGTGGAGTGTGTTCATACTGGTCAAGAGTGCTGCGTATAGACTGAAAATAAAGTGATATTAGTGTGATTTCTGTGCCTCTCCATTCGAATGGAAATCTTTGAATTTATTTATTATGTCATGAAATGCCATTAAAAAGAAATTTCTTTCGTAGTTAAATCAGCTTCAATAAATATAACTTTTTTAGACCCTGCCAGAAATTGTAGGAACTTGCCCTAATTCCGACTATGCTTTTGCGCAAATTTAAACTTACATTTAATGTTTCTTGGGATTCATTTAGTTTAATATTGGCTTCACGTAACATAAGCTGTGGCGGTTGACTCATTTCCTGGAACTTCTCCATAATATGTTTCTCCTCATTCTGTAGAAAACTATGAAGTTGTACAAAATAGTTAGAAATTTCCTCTAATGTTTTGTTGGCATATTCCTCCAATTGTGTTTCAACAGTTTTGATGTCCTGTAATAAAATTAGAATTAAAAAAAAAATTTTTTAAATCATAATTTGAATCAATTAAAAATTTGTAAAGTATTTAATTTTAATTTGTTTGCCATCGGAAATGTAAAAGTTATTTAACTTAAAAAAAACGGACAAATTTTGTTAACATTTTTGCCAACTCGTTTTATTGTTCACCGAGAACTATTCGCATGTGGTGAAGTTTATCTTAAGTTTATAAAGGGTATGCCAAACACAAGACTTGAATTCGCTATCATTTGTGAGGTAAAGTCTTGGCAACTCTTAAAACAATAGGACGGTTGTCAGTTTAGGGTTAGGTAAAATTGTCGAAAAGCAACTACATTCACAAAACAACGTGTCACTGTTTAGTACGGATTTGAGGCTGGAGGTATTATTGCACCATTGATGTGGCAAGATGGGGTTTTAACAAGACAGCGCCACATGCCATACAGCTCGGGAAATAATTCAAATATTGCATGAGACATTTCGTGTACTCATTTGTTTCAGAAGTGGACAGCACGAAATTCAGCATAACAATCCAATTAACAATTAAAATCTTGCGATAATATTAAAGACACCCTTTAGTAAGTCATATATTACTTATGAGTTTCCTTGGAATGTACCTAGCCCAATTGTGAATTCTCCCAGGCAATTTTTTTCCTTCCTTATATTTTATTCCCGGTGTAAAATCGTCTTTTCTAACCTAGGGGATATACAGGACCATTTTCCCTTTTGCGAGCAGCGAGTAAAACTAAATTATCACAGTCTACAGAAGAATGTACATAAGTGGGGTATACGTACTCCATAACATCAATTAAGGTTAAAAGTTACCGGTGTGTGGGGGTTCTCTGTAATAAAGTGTATTAAATATTTTTGTTACAAAAGAACGCACAGAAACGAAAGTGTTAGTTATTCGTATACAATGTTTTAAAGACAGGATGACCAGATATTATATCCAATTGTTATCGTCGCAGCAGCCAGTAACGAAAAAGCCCCAGAAATGTCCATTCAGTGCCGATCAACTCAATTGGGCATCGCCAGAATGTAAACGCGGCTTAATTGGCTGTTGAATTTTGGCACACATCCGTATAAGATTGTGCTGATGCAGAAATTGAAGCCGGATGACCATAGAAAACGCAGTGAGTTCATTAATAGGACGTCGGCAATATTGGCCGTAGGTCTGGGATTTAGCTCCAAAATAAAGCGGTAATCAATTTGATATCTTACACAGTTGTTGTTTTGTTTAATTTTTTTTTTTCTAACCTTCTGATCACCCGATATGTTTTAAATTTTGTCAATTTTAAAACTGTCACAACTCATGCAAATGCAACGATTCAATTAAGAATAAATGATTCTTTAATGTCTTTCGAATAAAAACATTTTCATTGCCATCAACGGCCTTCAGCTGTTCCTAAAAAAAAAAGTCAAGAAGAACTACAACGCAGAACGAAAAATTACACTGAAGTTTGCACATGGTCGAAACCCGTTCCAAATATCTATATTATATCACCCTGTCGGAATATCAATCCAAGTATCAACTAACATTTTGTTAATTGTTGCAGTAAAAGGCATAATTATTATCATAAATCTATCAAACAGTGAGAGAATGACGGTAACAGACTATGAGAATATTTCAATTTGCCGCCGCTCCTCCCCATTCTTACAAATAAAACTTACAAGGTTTTCATTGAATACATTTTGTTAGTGATTGTTAAAATCCATAAAAGCAAACACTTATTGCTGGTTACTTGTTGTATTGATTCTTCTTTATAATTATTGCTTCGTTTTTTTTTTGCAAGAACACATTTGATGCTGTCATCATCTTCAGCATAATGAACACTTTCAAAAATTGTAGTACATAACTGCTCTACTTTTACGTTCATCTATGAACTGATGTGGCCAAAAATGTTCAAGTTCTTAAGAGGTGATTTTTTTTTTGTTTGATCAATTTTCAACAAATACAATTCAAAAAGTTTGAAGTGAATTGGCGAGAGGATGCTTACTAACACGTTTTTTTCGTTCTAAGCACTAGACAAATCAGTGTGTACGAGGTTTGTTAGAAAAAACTAGTTGTAAAATTTATTTTTCTTGGAAAATTATATTGGTGAATTTCAGGATTGAAAGACAATCAAAGCAAGAAATATCTACTAAATACGTTGGGGTGCGGTATCATGTCCGGGTGCATAATTACGGCATTTCATATCGAGTATCGTATCGAATCACATATCGATACGAGTCGAGTAAGCAAATCACCCGCATACGATATGTATCGAATCGAATCGAATCGAATTGTAACAGATTTAGGAACATATGTTTGCCAACTGTTTACACAACAGAATTTGTTCGCAAAAAAATTTTAGTTTTTAAATAAAATTAAACTGTTTTCAAAAGTAATTATTATTATTTTGTTTGTTTTAATAACTGAAGAAGAAAGTTGTGTACTACTGTGCATTATGGAGGAAATAGATCTTTCATCTGTGGCGACAACCACGCAAGATATCCATTTCAATCCGTAACATTATGTAACATTAACTTTTATAATACGAAGCCCGATAAATTATACTTGTCCCTACAAACTATTCTTGTTGATCGCAATAATAGAAAAACTATTAATTAAATAATCATATTTATTTTTTGTAATTTTTAATTTTTATTTTATTTAAGGCGATAAAAAAATTACAAGGAATCAAAGGTAACTCCTTTAAGCTTCTATGTAATTGATATAATTGTAAATTATATTAACCCATTCGCTGCCAAGACGATTATATTCGTCTTTGGCAGAGTGTCATGTATTGCCAAGACGAGTATATTCGTCCTACTTTAAATATAACATACATACTTTTGAATTAGAAATTTTTTGTGGCCACAAACATAAATATAGAAATGTAAAAAAATTAAAAATATAACACAAATAATTATTAAATTTTTATTTCACAACTAATAATTTGACTGAACTCTACAAAACTATTGTGATTACTGCTAAGAGATGTTTCAGTTACTCAGTTTGAAATTAATAAAATCAAAATACCCTACACTACATTATCCCGTTACCTGCCAAGACACAGTAATCGAATCAGTGAATATATAGCTTTTGCCAATTTGCAGAATTTTGTGTTTCGTTCTATTGCATTTTCATTTCTTTACCCATCTGCGTGATTTTAAATTTGGTTTTCTAATAAAATCAACGTAAATACGCAAAATTTGATGTCGACTCCTGTTACCTTCCCATTGCCAACGACGAGTATACACGGCTTTAGTTTTATGCTTGTACATGATTATATATGATAATATATGTGCTCTTACCAAGAAATAACAGAGTTTTGGCAAATAATAATACTCAAAATATAGATGGCAATGGGAACGACTTCATATAATTAAGGCTTGGCAGCGAATGGGTTAAGAGATTATATGTGCATAATTCTGAGTGAAATGAAATTTTTTTCTATTATGTTGAAGCTTTTACAATATAATTTATTTTCGATGACGCTACACAAAGGCGTAGCGAAATATCGAATTTAATATATAAAGTTTTTTTATAAAAAAGGCATTTTATTAAAGACCTATTATAGCTTCAAAGAGAATTAATTAAAATTATAATAAAACGTAAAAGCAATATAACTTTATAAAAAATTATATTTTTTTAGTACACAACATAACACAAGTACAAGTAGGCAGAGACTTTAAAAAGCGAGAAATCGATTTAAATTTTCTATATTCAAAATGGGTTGGGAAAGCTTTTCATGAAATAGTATTGGATCTTCCGATCAGTGGGCTGTTTTCAATAAACAATTACAAAAAAGTTTTCAAAAACAAGCTGAATAACACAACAAATATATTAGCAGATCGTATCACAAACGTGTAATAAGTTGACTTACAATATATTTGAGTGCAAAATGTTGTACGAAATAAAACTGGATGTATGATCCTCCAAGTACATCCCTTTTAAGAAAAATTCAAAAAATTCCTAATTCGAGTTTTATTTACTTTTCGTGTTAGTTACTTAAAGGTTCTTTTGTTTCTTGAATAAAACTCTTAGGTGTATCTATTATTACGAGCAGATGTGTATGTGTAACATAAGAAAACAATTGTTTCAAGCGGAATTAAATTTTGAAGACACCTCACCTCGTATATACTCGTCGTACATCTGTTGGCTGTTTTTAATTAAATTTTAAAAGCGATTGTAAACTAAAAAAGAATTGTCTTATTCATTTCCGTAATTCTGTTTACTTTCAAAGTTAGAAAGTAATTCTATTCAGAACGAAAAATGACACTGAAGATGGCACATAGCCGAAACCGGTTTGTCTCCAAACCAAACTTGACAAGGGATGACGGAAATTCGTTCCAAAATTCTACAATTCTATTCATCTTTTATATCTATAACCACTTTTTAATAAAAAATTGAATGGTGGGTATCTGTGTTTGTATCGGTGTTTCCTTGTCAGTGATGCCAACCCGAAACCTGTCCTAAGAGGTTGATCTTACTTTGAGAAGATCTATCACCTTAGAAAAATAATCTTACATCTTGGATAAGAAACATTTTATAAAGAAGCATCTGATAAATCTTAATTACAGTTCGCTATTACTCAAAATTGAATAGAAAAAACGAGTAAAAAAATTTAAGAATTAAATGATGATATTGTCATTTAATTAGTCTCAAATTTTCTTTGAGGACAAATATTAATAGGCGAAACATATATACATATGTACGCGTATATATAATGTTTAATAAAATATTCTAATAATTATTACTGGTATTCAGTGTTTGATGCAAATGGCCTTACAAAAGTACAAATTCAAATTATCACTATTATTTTTATGAAATCAAACAATAAATACACAAAACTTCCGTTGACTTTTATAAAAAAGCTACGATATTTGCACTTTTCCAAGGCCATTTGCATCAGAGACACCGAATACGGCTATTATACAATTTATAATGCTCAATCTTCTGTAGAACAGCTGTTTAATAGTGTAGTCAACGCAGGGTTTTAAACGCTATTTTCAGCCATTGTAAACAAATTAATTTTAGTTGAATGGATTAGTTAAGAGATGTCGGGCAACAATACTTGAGCATTATTTTTTAAAAAACTAAAAAACTGGTAGATTTTCACGGAAACAAGTAGTAGTAGAGCTAAGTAAGTAAATGTGGTAGCTATACCACAAAAGTAGTAGAGTTTGCAGCACTGCTTAGTGTTCTTCTGTTCACTTTCCCGCAGAATTAAAATGTTCGTTTTTCCCACTCCTGAAGTCATCTTTGCAAACTTTATTATTGCTGTAAGCGTAAGTTATCGCTATGGAATAACAATTATTCACTTTGGCTGCATCTTGGAAACAGTAAATATAGTTTTTTTTTCAAGTCAAGTTTCTGTCCTCAAATTGAATGTTTGGCGGTAATCAGCAATTTTTATAGGAATTTTTTTTGAAGATACGAGTATAAACATTATTTGAGTAATATAAAATCTTTCCAACGGGGCTACATCCGGAGAATATGGCGGATGAGGGAGCAATTCGTACCCTAATTCATGGATTTATGCATGGAAACTATATATGTGAGCAACCTTGCATTGTCCTTGTATTTTCTTGGCCAAATGCGCTCGTGTTTTTTTTCAAATTCTCATTAAACGGCCTGATAAGTTCACATAATATTCGCTATTGATTATTTTACCCTTTTAAAGGCAGTCAATATGAATTATACCGCGTGTATCCTAAAAAACGATTTATCTTGAGGAACTCAACTATTTTGACTGCTGTTTGGCATCTGGTGTGTTGTGGTGGAACCACGTTTCATCCACGGTTACGAAACGTCGCAAAAACTCGTCCATATGGCGGTTGAACAAAGCCAAACCCTCCTGCGAAATAGTGAGGCGATTGTGTTTGTGGTCGATTGCGAGCAAATGCGGCATACAGCTTGCAGACCCATGTGAGATGCCACTTTTTTCTTTATTTCTTTGGATGTTGAGAACTCAACTGGACGTTCAGAAGGTTTTGCATTTTTCGAAATTCCGTAAACAATTTATCAAGCTTAGCCTGGGTTTGGGTGAGGGTTTTTCCGCAAAAAATAATGCGTAATGAGTACACGAAATTCGTTTTTTTCACTTTCTCCTCAAATCACGCGGTAGTTGCTATCAATGGCTGTCAAGCACAGACTAAATGACGTAGCTTGCTCAAATTTTGACATAATTCGATCGATGCCTATTGCTACGAGCAGTGTTGCCATTTTAGTTCCTTGAGAGCAACAACCTAATAGCACTTTACATCATAACAACTGTTTAGATTGAGTTTACATATCGCACCCTAAATACAAAAGGGTCACAACTCAAAATTTTCCAAAACTTACTTTTTTCCATAAATTAATTCAGAGTACATATCTCTAACTACTGCAAAAATTTCTTTCACATCACTATCTTCTTTAACTGCAAAAATGCAGTTATGTCTATTTTTATGTTAAGTGGTTTGCTTCTGCACGATGAACTAAAGAGAATTGTTTTGAGTCATAAATCAAAATTTTATTTTATTTTCGCCTTGTTCAATATTGAATTTGTTCATAATTGAACAATATTTTCTTTAAATATTACAATCATTTTTACATTAACAGTTTTTTGTCTCTCCGGAAAAGTTTTGTATTTTGAGTTGTGACCCTTTTGTATTTAGGGTGCGATATGAACATTTTGTATGCAAAACAAACTATCGCCAGATTGCTGACTACAACGCCGCGGCGCGCCGTCTGAATACATTCTTTTCAATTTTTCTTGCTTTCCCCGGCTGTCGTCTCATTTTGGACATACATATTTCCAAGTTGTAGTGTTCAGATTTTTTAAAATCAAATGCCGAGTGATCCTAATTCAAATTGGACTTTAAAATAATTTACTTGCAATAAAACTCAACTAGTTCCAAACATGGTATTATGAAGTTCTCTTATTACGATATGCCTTCGAAAACCTTTAAAATTTCAAAATAAAAGTACGAAAAATATTATAGAAATGAATCTGAAAATCTAACAAATGTTGTTGTTGTCGTTAGCAAAGTTTGCACAAATGCTCAAAATGATTAAATTTGACATTACAAGATTTTCTGCATTTATTGTAGGTATGTTGTACTTTAATAGCTTCAACTAGTTTTTTTGTCACATTTTATTTTTCAAGTTTTTTTTTTTGATAAAAATAAAAAAGTAAATAAAAAAGAAGAAAAAATCACATTGATCTTGCTTGAGTTTGTTAAGCCTTTTAAAAAAAAAAATACGAAGCATATTTACAAAGAACACGAATTTAGCATTGTAAAGCTTATCATGCTGAGAAAGATGCTGGGCTTAACGAAAAATAACGAATTCACATAAATTAAAAAAAGAAGAAAAACACGTCAGTGTCTTTACAGGCTGGGGAATTAATAAGATGTGAACATAACTTACCACTCACTATCAGCGAAAAGAATACTACAAGCCAGTAGGTTGACCTTGTGCTGATGATACAACAAAATTTTTTTAGCAAGTTAAGTCGGTTAGTAAATGTCTTTAGCCTCGTAAAGTTGATACAAGGAAAAGGTTTACCAGTTTCAGCAGAAAATTTAAAATTCTAAAATTAAAATTACAATTTACGTTTAGCTTTCAAAATTGATTTCATTTAAAGCACTTTAAGCATTTTTATATTATTCTTCTGTGCGTTTTTCTGTATGTGCATGGAAATACTCTTCATAAAAGAATAAACCAATTTTTATAAAATTTCCGAGTGGAAACCGTTTAGATTCACAAGCCAGCAGGTGATTCTAGGAATTTATTTTTATTTTTTTAAGATTTTTTTCTTTCTTGTTTTTCAGATTTTTCGCATATTTAACCTGAAATTTTTATTCTTCTATCATTCCCCAAATGAAATTAAAAGTTCATGAATGAGTGACCGCCTCAGCTTCATTTGTTGTAAATTTAAATGCACAAAATCATTGTAATACAATATATCACCTGTGGCATGGGAATTTAACAGTGGCAGGACAACGTTGGCACATATCTGCATGCATACATACAGTATAGTTATATATTATAGATTTGATATTCCGACAGTGTGATTTGATATAGATTTTTGGAACGAATTTCCGTCATTGCTGTCAAGTTTGGTTTGGAGACAAACCGGTTTCGGCCATATGCCATCATCAGTGTAATACAGTCATGTATATTTATTTATACAAACTAAAAATTAGTTAGAGTGTTGTAAAACTTCATTCTCAACCAAGGAAAAATACTATAATATGAAAAATTCAAAAATTGAGAAATTGCTCGTACTCGTATTCCATTTGTCTTAAATGTTGGTATAAATAGAAGTTGTTTAGACACACAATATGTAGATAAGACACGAAGAATGTTGATGACGTGCGTAGCGGCATAGAAAATGCATTCCATTCAGCTAGATGTCTAATAGAATTAAAACTTTTACTGTTTTCAAAAAAGGTTGTCCATATTAAATAAATAATTCTCTTTCTGAATAGAAAGAAAAAACGAACTCATGCCTAAAGATTGAAATTACTTAACAATTAATTTTTTATTTATTGGCTCTGTCTAGACGACATTTACAATAAGTATTAAAATCTTAACCTAAAAAATACTTAAGCTTAATACTGCAGGACTCAGCGTTTAGATCGAAAGTTTATCATACCAAATCAAAAGTCTGCACTCTTTTGAGACGCCGATGGCCCTCAAATAAAAGTAAGTCCCTCGCATATGGATTGGGATGATTAGTAACTTTTGCAACGTAGCTCGTGCACAATTTTTTTATCTCTTCTCGGATGGTAGGAATATTGAGATCCTTGTGGATGTTAATATTTCGTATGTACCAAGGAGCGCCCGTAATCATTCTCAGGATCTTTGACTGCCTTCTTTGTAGCTTTTCAACATTTGATGCGGATGCAGAACCCCACAACTGGATACCATAAGCCCATATCGGTTTTAAGGCAGCTTTGTATATTAGTACTTTGAGGTATAAGCTCAGTGCAGAATGTGGCCCAATGAGCCAGAAAAGCTGGGCGGTTTTAATTTTAAGCTGTGTAATTTTGGCTGCAATATGGTAGACCCACGTCAGACGCCGATCCAGGTGTATTCTTAAATACTTTACTTGGCTCTGCTCTGGGATGGTTACTCTATTTATAGAAATGGGTGGACAATTGTTTTTCCGCAGCGTAAAAGTTATGTGAAGACTTTTTGTGGTATTGACTTTTATCTTCCACTTATTCAGCCATTTCTCCAAATCAGCAATGTGCTTTTGAAGCTGTTGAGATGCCACATCCGGCTGTTTATGGATACTTAAAAAAGCTGTATCATCAGCAAATGTGGAAGTGTACGTGTGTGGACTTGTAGGCAAATCTGCGGTATATAAAAGATATAGAAAGGGCCGGAATATACTCCCTTGCGGGACACCAGCTGAGATTCTTTTAATTGATGAATATGTGGTTTTTGATCTTACAACAAAAGACCTATTTTCCAAATAGTTCTTGAGCAGTTTGTGAACGTTTTCGGGAAGTAGTGTTGAAATTTTGTATATTAGTCCTTCGTGTCAGACCTTGTCGAACGCTTGTGATATGTCGATAAATAGTGCAGAACAATACTGCTTACTTTCAAAAGTTTCGCGAATTAAATTCGTAATTCTATGGACTTGTTCAACAGTGCTGTGTTTTCTTCTAAACCCCAATTGGTGGTTGGGAATTAAGTTTCTCGAATCGATATGCGACGCTAAAGATTTCAAAATTAACCGTTCGAATATTTTTGAGAGAACGGGCAGTAAACTGATGGGACGATATGATGAAACCTAATGTCTTTGCCAGGCTTGGGGATCATAACTATTTCCGATTGTTTCCAAGATGGTGGAAAGTATCCGATTCTTAACATCGAATTGTAAATGAACAGTAAGGTTCTCAAGGCTGAATTAGGCAGATTGATAATCATAGTGTTAGTGATTTTGTCGCTACCGGGAGACTTTCTTGGGTTCAGATCGCTGATAACTGCTCTCAGTGCATTTAGACGAATTTTTATCGGGTGAACAACATGTTCTTGAACAGCAATTGGTGTTAAACAAGAATCTGTTTCATTAGGAGCAAACACTTTCTCCACGTAATTGGCAAACTCTTCCGCTTTGTCGTTGGAATTTTTCGCCCACTCTTGTAGGCGAATAGGAGCTTCATAAACAGTAGGACGTTTCATTTTGCGGACTGCCTTCCACAAGCTGTAGTCCGTCTTCTCGGTGGCATCTAAGTTCTGCAAAAAGTTTTTCAGATTTAACTCCTTTTCTTTTTGAAGGGCCATACGCAACCTTATCTGGCATTGATTTAGTTGTGTCTTTAAAACAGGGGAACGAAACTCCTGCCATTGGCGCCTTAGCTGTCTTTTTTCCCTTCTTAGAGTTAAAATATGGCTTATTAGTATTAGTAGGCCTCTTTGCACATAAAGAGCCAGTGGGTGTTGTTGACCTGACGGCGTTAGAAAGTATATCTGTGAAATGGTTTACAGCCGAATGAATTTCACCTTCGGTCTTTAATGAGATATTTTGTGGCAGGTGTGCGCTTACATACATTTTATACTTTAGCCAGTTAGTCCTTTTATTTGGAAAGATAGGATTATATTGATACACATTTTGTTCCTCGCTGTGTAACGTTAAGGAGGTTGGGGAGTGATCCGAAGACAGGTCTAGAGAAGGAATCAGAGTAATGTGCTCTCGTTTTATATTTCCCATTACCGCAAAATCAATCACGTCGGGAATCTTGTTTAAGTCTGTAGGCCAATATGTAGGATGTCCTGCGGATATTGCATCCAAGTTATTGGAAAAAACAGTATTCAGAAGTTGTCGACCCCTAGGAGTAACGAGGCGGGAGCCCCAAAACGTATGCTTAGCGTTAAAGTCTCCAGCCGCTAAGAATTTTGAACCTAAGGTTTTAAAAAAATTGGTAAACTGCTCCTTACTAATGATGTGCCTAGGAGGACAGTACACTGCTGATATAGCGACCCCTGTGTTTTATATTCAGGCATAAGGAAATGATCCACATCTTTGCGAACGAGGATTGCTGAACCTACACAAGCTCTACCACTTGGGTGTTTAGTGTCATAAGTAAAATACCCATTTATCCGAAAACAATTTTTGACAGAAAAATGGGTTTCGGAAACAAGCAAAACATCTATTTGATGTGTGTGCAGGAATTGTTTAACTTCGTTTTTATGTTGGCTTAAGCCGTTAGCGTTCCAGAAACATATTTGCAGCTGGTTCATTTTTTATTTTGTAGCAAAATTTGCATTAGCATGCTTTGATTTTGCAACATTTGTTGAAACATGCTCTCCATGCTTGCCATAAATCTATCCATACTTTGTATCAATTTATCGATAGAACTTTGGTTGTTTTCAAATCGACCGGGATAGGTTGAATTTTTCTTATGATCATTTGTACTGCTAACGTTTGCAGGAACAGTCGTACCTTTTTTTAAGGCTTGTGCATAAGACAATTGCTGGTAACTTACGTTTGTGTCACCACTATTTTGTTGTTGCATCGTAGGAGGACGATTCTGAGATGCAGTATTGCTATACTGATTGTAAACAGGTTTTTTAACAGTTTTTTGCTTGAGACGCAAATAAACTTCACAGCCACGATAGTTTGCTGTGTGGTTACCGCCGCAATTACTGCATTTGAGAACTTTGGCGTCGTTTTTAGCGTGGGGGCAATCTAAACTTTTGTGGATATCTCCACATCTGACGCAAACTGATGGTAGTTTCCAAAAGGTCTTTGTGTGGCCAAATTCTTGGCAGTTTTGACATTGTGGTGGCCCTTTACGTTTTATAGGCTCCTCCACTATAATTCTGCGGTTGAGCAGATACCTTAAGCCATAAATTGGATGCGGCTCCCGCTTAGTTTTCATTTGCGAAGAGTTGAATGCAATTTCAACTCTAAACATAGGTTGAGGAATTTTATTTCTGTTCAATATATTATGGATAGATTTCACCTCATAGCCCTCTTTTTCCAGTGCGCCTTGCAAATCTTTTACTGGAACCGAGCAATCAATGCCCTTGATGACAACTATTAAGCCCTTTGCACTTTTTAGTTGGTATGTGTAATAGCTTTTCTTCTCTAAATCGAGAAAATTCACAAGCTTTCTATAAATTGTTTCACTATTTACCTGGATTTTTGTTTCCAAGACGTTACCCTTTTTCAATGATACAACGTAAAAATTATCTTTACCAAGTACCTGTGTCAGTGTGCCCACCAGATCGTTGGTAGTAGCTTCTCTTAGGTATAATGGAGGTGGTTTAAATTTTTTTGTGGATACAGCTGTTGCGTTCGCAGTTTCAGCATTATCAAGAAGGGCAAAACGATTTTGGTTTGCCACGGCGTTCTTAGGGTGCTTGGAGCTTGGCTCAAATTTTGCCGACCGAGGGATGGACTTACGTTTTGTAATCGTTATATAACGATCCATACTTGTTAAAACCTTGTTATTTGCTTTGGTTGTTGCTGGTTTCGGTATATTACCCGTATTGTTAATTATTTCTGTGCTGACCTTTGGTGAAGCAATTTTGTTACTTTTATCATTAAATAAAAATTCATTAAGTTGCGGTGCACTTGTACTTGCACTCAAACTTATGCCTGTTGTTGCGCTTAAAAACTTTTTCCTTAACAATGAATCATCAATGTTTGTTTGTACATTGTTATGTTCAGAATTTAACACAATATATGCATTTCTGTTGTTTATACTGAGCTTCTCTCTCTAGTCGGAGAGTTATTTAAGCTCATTTATTAAATATACACTGTTTGTTGTTCTATTATACTTGCTTTGTGTGTTTTTGTGTGCCAAACAAAGGCAAAAATTCACAAAACAAAAGTATTCAATTATAACGGTTCACCTACTACTGTATAACTTTTTGTAATAAATTTTAGCGACTAAAAAAATAACACGTCCGTTCACTTCAAGTGTCAATACACGAACGAATTAAAATTAACAATTATTTGTAAATGGGGTTTTCAAAGTGATTTTGAAAATTAAAAATTGTTTTATATGTGTGTTAAATGAAACTGATTTTTGCTCTGCCTATTTTACATTCTTTATACTTTACCAATTCTTTTTATATTATTAATAAAAACAAAATACGAAACTCTAATCTTGAACACACAATCACAATTTATGAGAATTAATTGTATTTTGTAGGCGATTATATAAATATCCAAAAGTCAAACACAACTCAAATAATTTATCATAATCGCATTAAAAAAAAACGTTTAATTTATTACCTAGAAATTTATATTAGCAAAAACTATTTAACAATATCAATATCAATTGTTTTCTCAGCTCCTCTGTAAATATTAGAGCAGTATTATAGAATCCTTAAGTTTGTCTTTTATCACTTCTAAAATTAAATTAAATTTTCAGCAGCCTCACTGCAGTTTGACTGTGAGATAGTTTGATGGAAAAATTATGATGAGGTGGCAATAAAAGAGCTTCCCATCTTGAAAGACGTTTTGCAATGCCACATAGTACTAAAGTCTAAAGATAAGGTCAGACAAGGCATATCAAAAGTCTGTGAAAAATAAACCGCATCTCGAAAATGGCCACTTTTTCCCATTTACATTTAAGAATGTCATGGGAAGGGTTATTATTCAATAATAAAAAAATTACGTAACTTATTTGAGTGAATTTATTTTAAATACTAATTGGATTTTTAGTACCACGCAAAGGTACTGGGCGCTAAATTACGAGTTTAATTGACATATTTTAGGTTTTATGATAGGAAGTAAAATAAATTATAAACATATTCCAGAAGTAACAAGTACAATAGTGGTGGTTATAGCAAAATCCGTGTTATAAAATGCAACAAGTATTACTGTTGTATCATACCACAATTTTGATAAAAAATAATGTACCGTTACTAATCATCGTGCTTCGATTTTATTGAGATAAGACTCGGTTTGTTTGCAACATATTTGCGTAAGTTTGTATGTGCTTGCATTTCTATTTTCTATGAGTTTCTAATAAACAAACATTTTTAAATTTCACAAGAACATATTGAACATAAATTTCTTGATATCTTCGAAACTACTGAGAAGATAAGCAAATAGAATAAAGTTTTCTTTTGCAATGTTTGCTTATATACTATTTTACAGGAAAACTTTCTTAAAAACAAAACCTTGTAGTTTTTTTTTTTTAATTTTTTATAATAAATACATAGATATTTATGTTAGTAATTTTTTCTTTTATAAAATAAATACATCAATTTTTATCTTGCTATTATGCCAATTATAATATTTTAAAATATGTACATATATTAAAAATGTCTTGAAAATATTTGTTGTTGTATGTATAATCTGCATTAGCAAGTTTATCAGGAAACTTTAATACAAATTTTAAGAAAACTAAGAAATATGTACTTTATGTATGAAAATTCCTCAACCAAGTGAGAGTTGTTGATGAAGTTATATTACAGCTTTGACAAAAATATAACAAAGTTTGTATAATCAGTTGCTTGAAAAAACTGGTTCGGCGCGCTAAACGTTTTTTTAACTTCCTGGTAAATATGATGATAATTAGCAGTAGAACTAAAAATTCGCTCCTTCAAACAACTAAGCACCAGTACCTCCTATTGTGTATTTTATCTCCAAACGTACCGTTAGGGTTTGAATTGTTTTATGGCCTTTAACCTATAAACAAACCCATTTGAAAAAAAAAAACTAATTTTAATAGTTGTTCTGCTATCATATTAGTTAATCAGTGATCAATTAAATCTGTCCACCCATTCTTGAGTTATATAACTAGCGTACCTAATCCGACTTTGTTGTATTAGGATTTCCAAAAAAAATGCTTGCTTTTAGACTTTTATTTTAACATATGCTCTAAACACATAGACCACAGCGAGCTACAGACTACAATCTGTCAAAAGTAAAATACACACGTTCATATGAAGGCGATTTTTTTGAAGGCATCTCAGCTACATGACTACTAGACTACAATTGTCGCTGTCGCCAATTTAAACTAATTTCTATTTTTAGTGACGACAATTGACAAATGAAGTGTTGACAATTTACAAAGAACGGGTAGAAAAAAATCAGCTTGAATATATGAAATGAATTATATTTATATACATTTAAAAACAAGTTATTTTTCTTTTTAATTGCGCAATAAGATTTACACAATTACGGCCTTAATTGAGCTCAATTTACCATATAAGAAATTCAATTAATAAATTGTGTTTAGTGAGCAGAAAATTTTGTACAATGACCACATTTAATGTAATAGACAACTAACTAGACCCTACAACTTACATAAATAACTTTACCGCGATTATATATAGAGGGACAACAAATTTTATTGTTACCAATTTAGCTATCTCCTTTATATTATAGTGGTAATTGCAAATTTTGTACTTAAAAACGCATAACACATGATTACGCGCACCTTTTTTGAAACATCATTGTCGGGACATGAAAACATTTTAGCTTACAAATGGTTGAAAATACTATTAGAATCGCTGCACTGGTTATACAAAAGCCATTTCTTTTTTAAACTGATTATTGTCATTTGATTATGATTTAAGAATATTCTGTCTATGCTGTTTATTTTTGGTTTTATAGTTTAATACATAAATTAACTTTTCTGGTATCTTATAGTTTTTTACGCTGTTTTAGAACTTGTTTTTCTTACTATTTATCCTTAATTGCCAAATGGCAAAATGGAATCTACAATATTGTATACATGTGTCTTTGAATACTACAAAGTACCCAAATTCTAATTATGTGAACTATTCTTTAAACTTACGATACACTCCTATATGCACAACATATGAAGAAACTTTCAACATTTTATGGCATAACACATATCAACAATAAAATATCATTAAATGTTCTGAAAAAAACAATCAAAAAATACAAAAACTTTTGGGGGCACGACTCTACACATACATCAATAAATAAATCTTCCAAAACAACTGCAATCATAATAATAAATACAACCAGTTTTGTAGCAACATCAAAATAAGCTTAAATGTATGAAAAGCTCTGTTGTAAGTAAAACGTTGTTGAACAACTAGAAAAAAAAAAATACAAGCAAACAACAAACGTAAGACTTAAGAAACAAACTCAAATTTGAAAGAAAAAAAAAGATCAACAAAAATCAGTTAAAAATAAAAACTATGAGAAATAAAACAACAACAAAATTAACGAATTGCTAAAATAACTAAAACAACAAAGTTTAGTAAGTCGTGGACTTTTGAACAATGAAAAACATTAAAGCGGAAAATAAATGAAAAATAACAAAATTGTAAATTTATTAAAAATTAAAAAGATAAATTATCATAAGCTTTGAATAAATAGTAAGCAGATAAGTTTTTTTTGTTTTAATAAAAGATATTATGGCATAAGCCGTTCCAATGTCTATGACATATATTTAATAGCAAATTTAAAGACTTTTTGTGATGTTTTTTCGGTTCAGTAGAACACGCCTTTTTGGGTAAAACATGTATTTTGTATAACCCAGTAAAATGAGGGACTAAATATAAATATATTTGTTTTCATATATTTTATTTTACCGGTATCGTAAGTGTCCTTGTTTTATCACAGGAAAAATATGCATAAGACAACAATTAATCAGTTTACGAGTAATGTTTGTAACTAAAAAAAGTTTTTAAAAAACAGTTTTTTATAAAAAAAAAATATCTAACTTATTGGAATTGAACTCTTTGATAAAAGTTAGTAATGTTAATTGTATCGTATGTAGTGTAGTGTAGTGCACAGTACAGTCGACTCTCGATAATTTGAAATTCAAGGGATCAGAGAAAAAGTCCAAATAATCGGAACTTCAAATTAACACCAGCTCAAGTTAACAAGAGTTTGATTAGAAAAGATTAAAGACTATGAGCTTACTGATATCCAGTGTGCAAATTGCTGGTTAAAAAATTATATTTTTTACTTCTTTACATTGTATTTAATGACTTAAATTATTGCGTTTGCCTTGGAGCAATAGCGGAACTCAGTTAGGAAAAGTGTTTCAAGACCACGAACATAATCATACTACCAGTTCACTTTATAGACTGTAAAAATCCAAACTTCAAATTATAGAAAGACGATATTCTTTATTAATAAATCAATCGATTTAAACTAAATAAACCTTTATTAGGGGATGATTTATCGGACACTGTGGGCTAAGATACCATCAATTTAATATATGAAACTCAGAGGCGAACAAAATTCAGATTCTGTGACATGAATAATGAGACATCTGAGCATGTGCTGCGCGATTTTCCACCCCTTGACTCTCGTAGAATAAAAGTATTTGGTATATCCCCACTACCTCCAAGGGGTGTATATGGTCTGTCACTGAACGAGGTAATTGTTCAGTATTAAAGCACAGCACATAATAAATAGTTTACAGCAAGTCGGAAAGATGTCATTCCAATAATTTTAAATTACGGTGGAAACCAAATTATCGAATATTTTTCAAGGGACCTGGAGAACCGTTGAACTGTACGAACTGTATGTTTATTTCATTTGCTATTTGCCATAAACGAAATCTTTAAAAAAGAGGTTCAACTTCATTCGATTAATTACAATCGATTAAAACAATCCTTGGCGAGCGTTTTCAAAGCTACATATTAATGTATTGTTATTAAAAAAAAGAAAGGGCTAAGTTGAAGACCAAATAACAGCAACAACAAATTTACTCTAAGACGTAAAAATTGCGTAAGACACCAAATCATTTCTTAATAAAATTTTAAACTATGTACTAAAATTAAATTTAAAAAAATATTTGAAATTTTGCTTTGCTTGCTGGGTTATACAGCTCGCCCAAAAGACAATTGCTACAAGACTTGGATGTAAAAACAGGAAATTTAAAACGAGTACCATAATTTAAACGAATGTGTTGTAATACTCTACAAAAAACTCATAAAATTTAAGGCGACAAAATGGAATATGCGTTCTAAAAAGAGTTTGGTGGATATAAATTGAAACTGTTCAACCTTGTTAAACACTTTGAAAGTTTTTTTTTTTGAAAAGTGAAAAAATTGTCGACATACATACAATGTGTTTATATGTAAATAATAATACACTTAATAAAAAGGTCATATGATATATAATGAAACATCGTCTGACTGTATATTTATTTCAAACAAACTAGTTTTGAAAATTCACTTCAAGTCGTAAAATATTCAACAACTTCTTTTTTTGTGTTAATGCAAAAATAGCAACTGAAACAATGATAGAAATAACACAATAAAACTGTACAGTGATATCAGCGGAATTAAAGTGAATATTAAATGCGAAATAGATTTTTAATCTAACCGTTTTTAAAACAAACTTTCTAGTGTGAAAAATCCATTGAAATTGAAATTCTGAATGATTTCTTTCCGAAATTTGTTAGCTGATAGTCAAAAACTAATTAAAACAAAAGCAAATTCTTTTCTTTAGATTAAGAACATATTATACATATTTAAATATTGATGATATCTTAATAATACTAATTGGTCAATTCATAAACGCCTTGAAACAAAAATACAATATTGTATTATAATACAATAATACAATTGATAGCATTATTGTATTATAATATAAAAATGTAATATTATAATACACCTTTTTTTCATATGTTTTTAAAATGTTGCATTGACAGCATACCTGAGAAGGTGCTATTTGTTTTATTAATTTGTGTTTAAACAACTTGAACAATTATCAATTGTAATTTTAACGTATAATTATAAAACTACAATTATTTATAGATTTTGTTATTAAATAAAATTGCCCTTAAGTGTAACTGATAGTAATGTAAAATTCCTATGTCTGGTTAAATTTAATGGTAATAAATGACATCTATAATTTCCGAACATTACCAATACAATAATATTACAATACAATAAAAATTATTGTTCACAATAATACGGGATTAAATAATACACGGCCTTTATGATTTTCGTGAATGTTTTCTAAAATTTACAGTATTCAGTTCAGATTTGTCGATCAGCGATATCACTTGTATTAGGTAATTTTTATGGCTTTTGAGAAGAGTATTTTTTTTTCCAAAAATATTTTTAATAACATTTAACCCATATTTTAATAAGAAAACTTTGAAAATTAAACTAAAGCCGGCGTATCAAATTTATAAAATAATTTTTTGTTATTCGATAGTAATTTTCTACCTACTTTTTGGCAGTTCGAAATTTGTGCGAATATTCGAACATAGTAAAAACCGCATTAATGTTGAATTTTAGATAATTAATGTATTTTGTTACGTTCTAATACATGGACCAATTAATGTATTTTTTGTAATTTTTGCATAAAAATAAGATATCAAATTTGAATTTGCAATTTGATTTTATAACGAAATTCGAAAATAAGTTCAAAACTTTGAGCCAATTTTGGTTTTATTAAAATTTTGTATTTTTCCCTGAAAACATTAATTTTTCCATGTTACTTGGACTCTAAAACTTATTGCCTTTCACATATCGATATTAAGCTTGAATATGGCTGTCCGAAAAAATGCCCGCCCCTTTTTTTTTTTACAAAACTATGTCCATTCATTTAAAGTGTTGGTAATTGTAAGCTGCGACTCCTTTCCAACTTTCCTGTAATAGATGAATTTCGCTCATTGTCTAAGGCCAAAAATGAAGGAAGGTAATTTTCTTATTCTAGCCAGATATTTCCGCATCGGTTGAAACAAGGGTGGCAAGGCCTGTGCCATAAAGCGAATAAGGTAAAACTGTATATTCACTGTATACAAAATATTTTTTTTACTGTTACATCAAATTGAGCACGAGCATTACCATGGCAATAAATTACAGCTTCGTGTCTGCTAGTATATTCTGACAATTTTCTGTTCGCTCTCTTCAAACGTAACAATTGATACTGCGCAGTTCTTCTGTGAAATTGTGATCAGATTTCAGATTCATAATTCAAATTCTTCGTCTTCAAACCCCTCAACGGTTACAACGGTTTGTTTGACAGTTAATCCTTTCGTAAATTATGTCGAGCTTCAAAAACACCCTAAATGCATGACTTGTCACAAGTTATATAATGATGTCATATTGTCTAATATTTTAGAGTAGTTTAAAAATATTGTTGTTGGGTTTCAAACAAAAAATCTCCTAAAGTAATACAACCTTTTTGCTCTATGTTAATTGTTCTGTCGTATTTGTTACTCTTTTTTTTTGGTTTATTTTTTATTATGAATTGCTTTTGTTTTTTTAATATTTAGTAATATTACTTGTTTGAGGTAAGTTTATTTCTAAAGTTAAAATTTTCAGTTATTTTTGTTTTCGTTGTCAAATTTTACTAAAATGTTTAGTTTTTTTTATGATTAATGAGGGGTTGTTTACAACAGCTACATTTATGACATTTTGTAAATTCGATAAATAATTTCTTGTTGATTTTATATTCCAGCAATAGATTTGATACGAATTTAAATAAAATAGCACATTTATTATACATAGCGTAAGACCTTATTTACATTTATGAAATTTTTTATGAATATAGTGCAGAGACGTGCTCGCTTCTCTAAACATGTATTTATTGTAGTTTTAATTTTCACAAAGGATTGTTAAAAATAATTTGAAATAAAAATACTCCTTTTTCATAAAAATAAACAAAAACTAGACAATTGGGGAAAGCTTTATTTACATCTAAAAAATTCAGTTTATATTAAAAATTTCAATTGAAATTCACTCTACGATATACTACGATACAATTTATCGAGAAGAAAAGACAATTCATAATTATTTTTTGTAGAACCCACTGTACCACAACAACATTGATTACAGCAAACTACATCATCTAACTTTAAAAACTTTAAAAGAGAAAAACAGAGAAACAAAAACACAATTTCTTATTATTTTTGTTTCAGATGTATAAATCTATGTCGGACCTACCTTAAGTTGTGAATAAACAGCACAATAACAACAGAACATAGATAAAAAAATATTAAAAAACAGCAACGAAAAATAAAACATAAAATTGCTGTATGTGAAATCAATGAAACAAAATTCTATTAAATTAGTTGTTGTCTGAATTAAGCACAATAAGACTAAAACAACATTCGAGTAGAAAATGAACATGAAAAACAACACTGGTTTATTTAAAAAAATTCAAAAATAGTGTCTATTAAATTTGAGAAATAATTACATAATTTGTGTAAAAAATAAAATAATTTGCTAAAATTCTTTAAAACATACATATGGTGAAATTATTATAAAATCAAATTACAAAGATAATATTGTGTGTGTGATTGGCAATTTCCTTGAAATTAAATAAATAAAATTAACCGCCTGTTGCTGTTGAATTTTATCCAACCCTACAAAGACCTTATTTCATTATGTTGCCGAGAATATCATTGATATTTTTTATTTTATTTGGATTTCTTTTCATAACTGGTAAGTAGAAGGTGTTTTATTTTTCTACCACTCAATTAAAAATGTCAAAATATATGAACTCTTTCGTGTCTAAACGTTTTTTTTTAAAGTTTTAAATAAAAAAAAGTGTGCATGTATGTTCTCAATTGCAACGATATATTAATTAGTTCCTTTAAAATTTATGAACTTCTTATATCGCGTGTTTTTTTTTATTGCTGTATAGAACTTTAAGTTGGCAATACTGCTTGATATGTGCGCCATTTTTGGCCACTTTGACAGCTGTTACTTTGTTTTGTATTTAAGTTGGTTTGCTATATCGTGATGAATATAGTGACTGACACCTGAAAAATACCCGCAAATTCGGCAAATGGGATCAAAGCTGATGTTGATCCCGAATCTCTCATAAAATTTTTTTTTCATCTTTTGGTTGAATGCAATAAGTAAAACACCACATTTATCCAGAGAAAGCCACTATTTGGCGTGCTTTATGGGCTGTTGGAAGCCATTATTCGGTATTTCTTCAAACACGATCAGTTAAACCGCTACAGTTAATGGTGATCGCTACAGGGCCATAATACCACTGCTTTCCTGAAAGAAACGATCTGTGAGAAGTAATTTCGCATACTGGATCTTGCTATTTATCACCGCTTGACTAGTTTTTGTGGGGCTATGTGAAATCCATGGTCTAAGCTGATAAGGCACAGACGATTCACGCCTTGGGAAATAACATTCTCCTCATTATCACTGGCATTCGGCCTGTATTGCTGGAAACAGTTATATTTCGTATAAGGCCAATTAATTAACACCATTTATCTGTGTTTAATTTCAATTTAAAGTTCTATACTAGTAAACACAAAAACTCAAGCGGTGGCGTTTTTGAAAATTAAGAAAAAAAACCGGTCAACCGGTTTTCTGAGCGAACGACTTTTGTAAGACAAAATAAGCCTCGAATGTTTTCTTCAAAAAAGAAAAAAACAATGCAGTTATTGTGTAACTAAAGTTAAAGTTTCAAACTGCCACCTTTGAAAATAGTTCCGTAAATTTTATTTACAGGCTTTAATACATTTTCTGGTTGAATTAAGAAGATCTCTAGCAGACAGAGCTGCCAGATAAATTTGTTTAAAAAAAACGTAAATTTCAGGATTCTAAAATATTTATTAATAATGCTTTTTATTGTTATTCTAAAAACAAATAGTCCAGCAATAGAAAAAAATTTTAAAAAACATTTGCTGTCACAACACATCATTCACTCTCGTTCATTTATTTATGCTAGTGCTATGCTCGCACTGGGAAAAATATGACAGTAACGAAAATAGCACTCGCACAAATACAAAAATCACATTGACAGCTAAAGTCGTGTTTTGCACTAATAGGAATTTTTTAAATACACATACATAATTTGATTTGTTAAATTTTAAATAACAGTAATTCCATTGGAATTTTTGTTATCCCTAAGTGTTCTCTTCTTAGAATTGAATCAGGTAAAAACCTGATACCTTACATGAATTCATAGCAGAGAATAAACTGCACATGAAGGTCTACTGGATCAGCAAATAGCAACAACCATAAATGTGACAGCAAGCATTTGCTTTTGCTGTACTGACTTCTTTTTCAAAAGTACACAAAAAATAAAGCAATAGAGTAATTTTTTTCCCCGTGCCTACTGCTGTTTAGAAATAAAGTTTTATTTTTTTAATTCTCTTTTAATAGCAGCAGTAATAGTAATTTTAATCTTACATTTTTTAAACCCTGAAACAAACCATGCGATGCGTGTGGGAAAATTATTCTGCCTATAGAAAAAAAATACCAGCTACGTTTACACCCAAGCAATTTAAATTAAAGCCCCCAACGACAAAGCAGGCGCTTGGCGGTAAGAAATCAGCCATTATTTGACTTAAAAACGTTAAGGCCTTTTATGTTAACTTGACCAGCGCATATTTACCAAAAAAAATAACGTGTGCAATATATAAATATGTATTCCTTATCATTTAAGGTGTGTCACTTAAAATCTAATGTAAAATGATAATTTCAGTACTGTAATTTGTTTTTTCGTTTTAAAAATTTTCACGAATTTGCACACGTAAGCGTAAGTTGAGCGCTTGTTATGAACAAAACAAGTACTAGGGGGTACTTGATGCATGTAATGGCAACCACCATTTAATTTTGAATAACACAGTAGTACGCAGCGCATTCATGGTTGAAATATAATTTTAATGTTGATAAAAAAAACAACGTCAATCGTCTGATAAGTTGTATCACATACATCGAAAAAACGACACTTGTTATAAAAATATGATTTTGTTATAAAATATAATTTTAATTTTGTATACTTTACGAGTATTTTTGTAAATATTTTCCATGTTTAATAAATAATAATTTTGATTCCAATAAAGGTCGAATGAAACAATTGTTTCCCTTGAAATAGTTTCCTTCAAAAGACATACAGCTCTGCAGACGCGCTTTTTCACTTTTCATAGCCGTGCTGAAACTAAGTACAAGCAGATTCTTCAGTTGGTCGGTTACAATCTTTTAAACGTGTTCCAATTTTAAATTTTGGAGAAGGTCGGAAAGTTCGGCGAATTACTCGTTTATTTTTATAATTGCTGTGCGAAAGCGAGCATTGCCGTATTTTTAAAATTCCTGTATGGGAAAACTTTAGTTTTTAATCAAATTGAATAATCTCTTCCCGACCCTGGAACCGTACCTAGGTCAAATTTTACAATCATAACTCACAATTTTTTTCCAATCATATAGAACCCAGGTTCTTGAAATTGAAGGCCTTTCACTGCAAGATGTAATTTCCATAGACTTTCTACCTTCTGAAAATGCGCGTAGGCCTGTTAATACAATTTTTAGAAAGCACTAGAACATTTATCACGAAAATACTTTGAATTAAAAATGTTTTTTACAAGTTAAAACTCGCACTGAACGTATATCAAACAAATATCAATCTAACGTCACAGCGCACGCTGCCTTACTAGTAGTGCCGTTACTTAATTTACATACCTCGTAAAAACTATATTTCAGATATAAGTTCTGCAATTTTTTTTCAAATTGCTGTAGACCAATATCAACAATTTTGTACTACGATTTGCAAATACTTATTCAAATGTTACAGGAAATATAAAATTTACTCAAAGAAAAAATCTTACATAATCACTATATTTTATGTACATACTCGTATGTATGTATGTTTTCTGCAATAGTTATCAACAAAATTAAACGTACGCTTATTTATTTTTTCTCGTTTATTTTACTAAAGTCAAATAAATTTTCATTGTATGCAGATCTGGATACTTTCGAAGGTTGTATTTTATTATTTATATCTATCCGAACACGATGGTTAGATGGATGCCAAAATGGTTAGCAAAGCTTCAATCAATACTTCTTTGGTATTGGATAAGTTTTAGATTTTATCTGATGCATTTTTGTGAAATAAAGAATTTAAGATAATTAACCAATAGATTCTGAAAATTCGCTAGAACGTGTAATGAAGAGTAAAGTGTGTTATAACTATGTATATTATTTAAACATTTTGAAGTATTTTTGCAGGTTACTGGTTGGATAACAAATTGAAATTTATTGGGGGAAAACCACCAGACATTAAGCCAAATTTTAAGTCATCTTTTAACTTCACTTTGGCAAATTACATGAGCTTTTTGTGGGTTCACTCAATGCGAATGTCTGAATATTTGTGATATGAAATAACTCATTTGTTAATTTTGATAAAGTTTACTGTGCTCCCATTATATTTGCAAGTCTCTTAAAATTCTTTTTATTTCTTTTATGTAAATGTAGACCCTGTTAAGTCCCAAAACCTTTATTGACAACTCAAAAAACCTTTCTTGCAATTTTAACAATTTTTAAATCTTAAGTCACATAATTTCAATTGAACGTTTCTTTTTTGTTATTCACTGTAAATGCAAGCAATCGAGAAAAAACATATGGGAGTTGTAAAAATGTTTATTGCTTTAAAATGGTTGCAACATTTTTTGTGGGTTCGTTAGAAAAACAAACAAAAAAAAACTCATTAATGCGTAACTGATGAAATGTAAAATTAATAGTAAATTTTGTGGCATTTGAAGATAAATTTAATAAATTTTTTAAGGCGCTACAGGTGAAGAAGTTTTAAAAACTTTAATATTTAAACTGTTTGGCTACGCGTGTCTTTATGTCATATGTATCTTTTGGGTTTTGTGGTGACTTTAAAGGTTTTTTAGAAGAAACATTCGAGGAAATCGCAAACGATTACATCAACACGTTGACCGTTATTTTTGACACATTGTTGACTAGAGTTACCGAAAGCTTTGAATGGTTGATTAAATGATTTACGCATTAGAAACTATGAGAATCCCATGTACCAGCAGGCACTTAAATACTAAAACTAATAAATTTTTAATTTCTTCAGGTTTAAAGCACTCAATAAAGTAATGCAGAAAATCTTCTTTCCGGAACGAAATAATTCACTACTTCTGTTTTAGATTGAGCGATTATTTTTTAAGTCGTCTAAAAAAAGTTTAACCAAAATGTAATTCCATTTGATTTTAAGAATTGAATAAATTTCTTGTATTCACCTCTAACGTAAAGAAGAAATGAAAGTCATTCCATCCCATAAAATTTTCACTCCCCTCGAAGTGAAAATTGGTTTCATGAATTTCTTGTGTAAGTTTTTGTTATTCAAAATAAAGTATCAGTGAACAATTGTATGTAACTAAGAAGAATAACCGCTTGTTTTTTAAAAGTTTAGAGTCGGAGCAGTAACTTTATTACAAGAATAAACTGGGAACTATCAAATTGTTCGTCGTTGTTTTCGAGACACATTTACCTGCTTGGAGTTATTCATTACATTGTAAGTGACCCAATTCGATCGACAAGTGCTTTTTTAATACGAATTTTTGTATTACATTTATCTAACATTACATTAGAGTAGGTCGAAAAAAGGAATTGTACCAGTCATCCCCTAGGAAGGAAAATATTTCACTGGCGATTCTAAAACGCCCATTTTAATTTTACCACGCCCCTAAATACAGCCCATTTATTCTTTGGTTTCTTGTGTAGCCATTCAAAGTCCGATAAGAACTTATAACATATTATTGGTTTGAAAACAGTTAGTGTTTTGAAAACGGCTTCAATTTCGCCCTTGGTGGTTTTGGAAAGTCAAATTCTATACACAACCGCAAATGTCGTTTATTACAAAGAATAAGATTCTAATAAAAGGAAATAAATTCTTTCATGATGTATACAGTTTCCCAGCGAAAATAAAGTAAATAAAGCAAAGGGAAAAGTGAAAAACGTTCGAGGAAAAAATCGTTCACGATATGGGGAATTTTTTTAACGTGAACGTTTTTCGGGAATTTACTGAATTTCGGGTATGTAGAGAATGTATTTCGGTGGAACAAGTATTCTCGATAGGGGTGATTGAAAATTGATATGATTTAGCTTATTTCGGTACTATCTTGTTACTAATTACAGTTCCTGGCCAAACTATGAAGTACAGTGAATTGCATAATTTTTTTTTAAACACGGGTAGATATGTAACACTACAATGCGTCTAATAAATCAGCCAGAGACTGAATATGGATACTGAAAGAAGAAGAACTGACAAAAAAAATTATTTCCATTTTCTAGGGTTACAACTTTTCGATTCACGCTACCAAACAAAGTTGCAGCGATGGGTGTTACAAGTAAAACAATTTGTTTTTGATACCTCATACGCAACTTGCTTCTTAAACGCGGTTGGAAATCCTGGTGCAAGAAATTTGACAAATGGCATTTGTAGTAAATTACGAAAACATTTTATGTCCAATTAAAAGTTTTCTTTGATTTCAGATTGAAAATTATGAAGCGTTTTCATTGATGCAATTAAATATTTCATTCATTTGTTAATTTCTTTTTTGAATACATTATTTATTTAATTAGACTTCGGTAAGAAACCGAACAATGGTTTGGATTGGTGGATACATTTTTTCTGTAAACTCCTTTAATGGCTAAAGAAGAGTAATAATGAATTACAACCAATTTATTTCTGTTTCCCATGCAATCGCCAAACAAAAAGTCTAAAAATAACAAAATTAAACGCGTTTGTGAATCATGAAGGTACTTCTATGAGAATGTATGAACAAATATATTAAATTTAAAACATAAATCGAACAATTACATTCATATTTAATAGATTTTATTACAGAATTATTAATACTATTTTTTCCTCCCCTTGCACGATCAGGTTTTGGAAGATCTGGTTAAAAAAAACTACTTTTTAAAAAACAAAATAAATTAAATAAAGTTTTTTGCAAAGTGACTTTCAGTGTAGTATGTAATTTAATTTATTCAGACAGACAGACAGACGGAGAATACGTTCGAACGATCACTAAACTGTGATCATTGTGTATTTAAGCGGATACGTAAATGTTGCGCATCCGCAATTAAATGTCTGTTGAATTGTACTCTATCGTATAATACATACGAGTGACGGTGTTATATTTGTACGAGTATGGGTGCAAGACATGCGAGATGTAATTACAGTTTGTGTGAACGAAATTTTTAAAAAATGTAAATGCATACGAAAAATTAATGAGGTCTTTTCGTGTATTAATTTATTGATTTAAGTTCTTCTGGACGCTTAAAAAATAAACTTTTAAAAAAAGTATGTATGTCAGTTATGTAAAAAACCTTAACCAGTAATTATTGTGTTCTAACGTACAAGTTAGAGGTAGCAGTAAAAATAAGCGATAGAAGGCACAAAATTATGAAATGAGAATGTGTGATTTTGTTTTAAAATTTATCTCAATAAACTTTAATTTTCAATCCCTTCTAGCTGCATTTTGCGGTCGTATATAGTAAATAACACTGGCTTCAGGTTGCTTTTTGTTTCTTTGCCTCAATAATAGCTTGGGGATTCTATGGTCACTGACCTAAAAAGCTTTTCTTGTGAAAATTGTGTATTTTTAAATTAAAGCCAAATTTGTTACTATTAACAATTTCATCTGCGTTTTAGTTTCTTAAAGTTTGAAGCGTCCAAAAAAAAAACACCATTCTTTAGTAAAGGGCGATAAACAAGTTACATCGCTAAATATTTTGATGATGCCATGAAAATATACAAATTATCACAAAAAGTTCATGTGGTGAGAAATTTCTTAATTTGGTGCATTAATTAAATAAATAAGAGGGCTGACACAAATAAACGTTATAGTGGAGTTTTCCTAGTTTCTCTAAAAATTATGCGATTAACTAAAAATAAAATTTAAGCCGGTTTTAAAATGTTATATTTTTATTATTGATTTGATATTCCAACATTCTGCTTTTCTCCAATCTAATGTTGACGATGGGATGACGGAAATTCATTACAAAAATCTACACATATATAATTTTTTTTTTGTTTAATTTAAAAATTTGCAAATCAGGTTTTTGGAATTTTTGATAGTAAAGATTACTTAATACTCATTTTTACTACGCTGTGTTGAGAACACTGTTAGTACTTGTAACAGTAAGTTGGTTTTTTAAGAAATGAACTCTGGGCTACAAAAATTGCATGTACGTTTTAATTCGTGGGCATTGTATTAGTAAAAATAAATTTTAATTTCTAAACTAAAGATTTGGAGATATATTTGTGCAAATTTAATTACTAATAACACTGGCCTGCAATACTAATAACTTTAAATAAAAATGTGTGAAATATAGAGTTTTCTGCGATAAATTAAAATAAATTTTCAGTTTTTGTCTATCATGAACAGATTTTCTTTTAATGGGCGTGACTAATATGCCCATCATAACTTAAAAACGTTTGTAAATAATATCAACATTTGTCCATGGATTTATTTATTGTCTACTTTATTCCTAGTAAGTCGTAGTATGTAGAAAAAATTGTTGCTGTTTTAATTTTTTATGAATTAACTAAAATATATAGAAAAATTTAAGGGAGCTTGCTAGACTTGGTTCCATCTAGCTGGCTCCACAGGCTGGCGAAAACACTTAAACATTCAAAGATGTCAGGTCTTTCAGTTGAGCTAATCTCAAGATAATTTAATTATTTTATTCAGATAGCCAAAAGAAATGTTTGACTACTGACAGTATTAGTGTTTAGCGTTGATCAATTAGTTTTTGCCTTTATCACTTTGTTTATTGTTCATATTGCCATATTTTCGGTTCAGAGAACATGCGATTTTCGGAAAACAAATGTGTCCAAACAAGATGCCACTGGTGCGCATTTTGAGTTGAAGATATTTCGTAGAATACTTTTTGTAAAGGGATAATGAACGACAAGCACAGATTGAAGGAGAAGATTGAAAAGATTCATATGATGATTACACATTTTGGAAAAAGAGTACGCATGAGCCAGTTTAGTATTGAATGCTACATTAGATTAAAATCTTGGGGCATCCTTTATAACTGATTCGAAATCAAAGTGCCCCTTTTAAATAACCTCTTAAGGGTTAAAAACAAATTTTAATACCTAAAAACCACCATTTTGATATTGACAGACATAGAACAAATGTTCATTTGGGCGAAGTCGTTGGCAATTGTCTGCATGTTGACCCAAAGAAAAATTAAAACAAAAAAAATCAGAAAATGTAATCGAGCGCCAAAAAATAAAAATCGAAGAGAAAAAAATTTAAATGTTTGAAAATATTTGCAGGTGTTTAACCTGATTTAGATGTTGCCAGCCAACACAATAAAAATAAAATTAGCTTTTTGATTTGTGTCCAGTTTACGCACAGGCGGTAAAGATTAAAGTCATATTTTTTTGCAAATTATTATTTTGGTAATTAATTACGTTTTTCGTTGTATTTATTTTCAGTATGAAAAGCATGCAAGGCCACCCATTTATTAGGAGCATAAGCTTAAAATAATTATGGCCATTTCATATTTCATACGACAGTTAGCAATGCAAACAATTTGATAAGTATCAAAACAATACACAGTTCAAGTGGTAGAGTATTGCTGGCAAAATGAATAACTTATGAACAAATTAATTAATTAAATGGATTAATTAATTAATCCAATGAATTAGTTGTGCTAGTAGTTAACATTTTAACATTTTAATCTTAATTGCAGATCTAACCTAAGAAGATCTAAAAGAATTATTTACAATACAGTGGAGTGTCGATAATTTAAATCTTTTGGACTGATTTGCGTGCCTCTTTAAAACATTAGAAAAATCAATGTAATTTAGTCCTCTCGCCAATTTGAAATTATTGGAATACCATCTTGCTCGCCGGATAAGTGATATTTTTAATTGTTTCGGCTCTAAATTAAATAATATAAACTATTTAATTGCTGTACTTTATTAAAAAAATTAAAACAAAGTAATCATTTGATTTAGTTTATATGCATTGCTTTATACATAGGAATGCCATTTCGGTCGCCAACGGTGTATAATTTGGAGTTTGGGTTTTGTACACTCGATAATTTAAACAGGTAATGTGATTGTTGTTCTTGGTTTTGAAACATTTTTCCTCACTAAATTTCGCTATTGCTTTTGCTCGAAGGCAAACAGCAAATAATTAACAAACTGAATATATCAGTAAGCACGTAGTCTTGAAACTTTTTTAGTCAAACTCTTAAGTTTTCTATCTCCCTTTTGAAATTTTCCTTTCGTAACTTGAATTTCCAATTATCGAGAGTCGACTGTAGAGGTAGTTGAATTTTGCAAACGTATGTACATATAGGAGTTATTATAAACTGTCATTTAAGTAAAGTACTCTCTTTAAAACTTTAATTTAAGTTTTCTTTAGTTTGCCATTGGGCAATTGCAATTAAAATATTTTTTTCTATATGATCTAGGGCGAGATATTCATATTACACTGTATATAAATATATACATATATTAGTTCTATATAAAGAGGGCACGGAACGCTGGAATTGAATTTCAATTTTATTTACATGTGAAAAAAACAACTTTATGTGTGGTTACATTTACTACATAATTACACCTCAGAGAAAGTAATCATTACATTGCGGAATATGGCAGTTGCTATGCACAATAAATAGGTTTTTTTTTATATAAGTATTAATGTGGGTCTGAAAATATTTTAAATCTTAATGTGGTTAACAGCAAAGGCAATATGCGCGCTGCTGTCTGTCTGGGCCAGTAAACGCACGCGCATTTTTTTAATGATTTTTTAAAAATAATTTTTCATGTTGCAATGAAAAATTTAGTCCTTTAAGAAATATGTTGGAAATGCAAAATGCAAGTTGTAGATACACGTGCTTAAACTTCCACTAATTGTTTTTAAAAGAGTGAAAAATAGTTTTTATCGTTTTGGTTGGTTGCAAAGGAGTTAAAATGGGTTTTTTATTTATTAATTTTAATAGAAATTTTAACACGGATTCTGTAACTTTTTTGAAGTCGTTAACAAATTAAAATATACAAATGAATAAAAAACATTCATTTAATAAGACGGCTCATTGGTTTGGTGTTAATTTAACTGTATGTGGCTATACATAAAATCATCATCTTTGTTGTATTTTTAAATATCATGAATTTTTAAAAAACGAACATTTCGAATTTTTTTTTAATAAAATAATGTTTTTTTTGCCACAAAGTTTGAGAATCATCTAGAGAAGGTTTTCGCACCACATGATATTCCAATTATTTGTGACACCGTGAACGATCGTAGGAAACTTCGGTTATCTTCTGTAAAATCGACAATTAAAAATACGAATATGAGGAAAACACCGTTACCTGATCGTATTACAGGACCTTTTTACATTACCTATTTCAGCTGTGAAAATTTTACTTTACATATTTAATGCCATGTTGCGCGTCGGTTCTTCCCATGCTCTTGGAAGATGTCTGAAAGTTATGAACCCGAAACCAAGAAAGAACTCAAGCCAGATTACGACATTTAGGCCCATTAGCCTACTCTCAGTTTAGGCAAAGATATTTGAAAAATTATCGTCTCGAGTGTAATTAACTCCTTTTCTAAATAAACAAAACGTTATCCCAGATCATCAGTTTGGTTTTCGAGCAAGGCATAGTACTATTGAACAAACCCATAGAATCGTTACCATTATTAGATCGGCTTTTCAAAGAAAACAATACTGTTTAGCTTAATTTATAGCCATTTCCCTCCAAGTATTTGATAAAGTCTGCCATGATGGACTACTCACTACAATAGCCCAGGTTCTTGCTGAAAACCCCCACAAGCTTCAAAAAAGCTGTTTGGTAGATAAAACGTTTAAAGTAAGGTCAAAGGATCAGCTCTCAAGAAATGGGAATATCAGCGCAGGAGTACCTCAATGTAGTGTGTACTAGGGCCGCTATTCTATACCATCTATACCGCGCATATGCCGACAAGCCCACATATACGTCAACGTTTGCAGACGACACTGCAAATATATTCATGAGCTAGAAGACTGGAGAATAAATGTAAATCCATCGAAATGTGCTTATGTATTGTTTTTCCTAAGAAGGCAAAATTGTCTACCAATAAATCAACAAACACCGCGGTTCCAGCGGAAACGCGTGTTAAATATTTACGTATCCACCTAGATCACATTGATGCAAAAATAACGGCCATTAAGCTTCGCACAAATCAACTAAACTGGCTAATAAGTCCCAATTCAACCTTGGATTTGGAATATTAAGTCCTTTTATAAAACTCCGTTATAAAGCCAATATGGATGGCATTCAGCTGTGGGTTCCGACTATTCAGGAAGAAATTAAAACATATTCGTAACAAACTAGTCGTACATGCCAACACTCTTGTACGCAATTTATTGCAATTTGACGGGCACTAGTGATTAAAAACAACTGACACATTGAGCCTGGGCGAGGCGGCTCTCTCTACCCAATAGTAGATAGTTTATTAAGATTTGAATATGAAAAACTACTTATTATATTGGTAATAATTAGAAAATAATAATTTAGAAACAATATTTGAATACATATTGTAAATTTCTTTAAGTAGAAAGATTCAATAAATTAAAATTAAGTATAAATAAAACAAAGTTCGCGATATCTTTACTGGGCACATTTAAAAACAATGTTAGCATGTGTTAAAGGTAATCTTAATATTACAAATTGGACAAACGCTTTTCGAGTGTTATGCTAACATATGCCGTGCAACTACCTTCATTTTTTATATAGCGGAAACGTAAGCCGATAGAAAAAAAACTAATGATAGATTTGAATTCAACGCCCCAGAAAGAAGCGAAGAGTTTATTTAAAAAAATTATATTCTTTGTGTTGTATAAATAGCAATCGAATTTAAGTTCTATGGAAACGTTTTCCATAGAATAAAACAAAACTTTAAGGACTAAAGTAGTGAAGGAAAACTTAACCGAAAACGATAATCGAGTATATTATTGCGATTAACGATTTCATTGTATCAAAATTTCACTTTCTATAAATCGATTACATTAGCCGTTAAAAAAAACTTTTTCTGGTATAATGCTAACATATTTGGTCACAAATTAAGTAAAAATAACCAATTTGAGAGCCTGCTTGAATGCCAGTTTACGAATATGGAGCAATCATTTCTTCTCGTAGCATATACATATTCTAGTAAGCCCCGTATTTAAAAAATGTGATGTGGGTAACGCAGGAAATGAAATCTCTGAACCAAAGAAAGCATTTTAATAAACTTATTATGTTTTTTACCTGCTAGCTTGGCGGCAACCATAATTCTTCCCATACTAAAAATTTAAAAAATATTGCCAAGCCAGCACGTTGCCTAAAAGTGAATTGACAGAACTTGGTTCTAATCTTGATCTCAGTATTTTAAACGGCCGAAACTTCTGGTCTTATTTTCACATTATGTTTATGTGCGGATCCGACTCCTTTTTATCGATTTTTTTTTTTTATAAACGTACATGTATGTATAAAAGTTCTTTTAACTTCAACTTTACAGACAGATGGGTTATACCAAATTTAAGCCCTCTACCTATAGTGGAAGAGTCCCATACCAATAAGGGGATACCCTAGTCCCCCTACATAAAAAGCACCTACTTTGCGATTTGGCTGATTACTTATTCCCCAAGAACTGTGCGTATGCCAAATTTCAGCTCTCTATCAATAGTGGAAGTGCCCCATAATATTGATGAGTGAGTCAGTGAATAGGTAATAGAATATAAGCTATAAGAATATAAGTGCATAAGCCTAAACTTGGCTTGGCGTACTACTGTGCTTTGGTTTAATCGGTTTTTGAAAGTTTGTCCGATCCTCGGTTACGGTTGAGAGCTGGTAACTTTTTTGTAGTCAGTTATTTTTTTAACAACAACTCTTTTTTTATGTTTGATTTTTGCACTTTTTGTTTGCGCTAAATATCGCTATTCGCCTTATGCATAACAAAGAGTTAGCCACATTTTATGCACTACGTACAAGGTGCTAACTAGAATCCCGAATAGTCATTTAGCAGCTCGTTATTATAAAGTTAATGCATAACAAAGTTTAGTTTTTCTACTACCTTTTTTATAAATCAACTAAGAAGTATAATGATATCATATTGTATTCGTTAAAATGCAACTGTTTTTTTAATAAATCATCTCCGATTTTCATCATATCAGAAAACACGTTGTGCTAATAAACAAATCAATGGCGTTAGGAAAGTTATTTGACATACCTTCTAAACATGTACTAATCCTATCAATAAGTTTTAAAAACAAAAAAATCACATTAAAAATTTAATTAGGGTCTTATCGCCATTAAGGGTTAATCTATTAAAGATTAAAATTAAATTCAGTTTGGCTTAATTTTCAATGAAGAGAGATATGTGTGTACAGCTGTACATATTTATTTCATTTAAAAATGTATTTGTTAAACTCATTTATAAATTAAAAATCGTTGATTTATTATTTGTAACATAATAATCATGGGATTCAAAGAGAATTAATATTAACAAATATTAAAAAGATTAAAATTATTGATTGAAAAAAATAGTCCATATTTAAAATTGAAATGAATGAACATAAATTATATAGAAATATATAAAGCGATACGTTTAAATGTAGATAGATTTAAATTGATGTTGAGTGGAAAGAGAAAGCGTTTGATTAATTATTGTGTTTTTCAATTTAATAAATACTCTAAAAAAAGACATCAGTTTGGAATATGAATACGAGTATCAATCGTAATTAGCAAACTTGGAAGTTTCTGTTATTTATATTGATTTGAAGAAAAAGCAAATATTATATCACAACAAAGACCAAGTGACGAAATTTAGAAAAATCATGTTTGCACCATCTAATGGAAACCATAATTCTTAAACTATGAGCGAAAATGTTCCGGTTCACAGTTTTCAAATTTATATAACTAAACGCAGCAAATATAGTCCGATAGAACTTACGAAAGGGTGGACTGTCAAACGAACTGTCATACTGCGTTCACTTTTAGACATTTATGATCCAATCATCATGAATAGATTAACTGATCCGATGCCTTATCGCAAAATTGTGTTAACGAGTTTGTTAATAAACAAAATCGCCGCATATAGAGTGAAACTAATCGACACAACAGACCCTATAGAATAGACTCCATTACATTTAGAGAAATGCACCATTTGGTGCGGATTACACGCTGGTGGCATCATGGGACCTTATTTCTGTAAAAATGAGGAAAATTAGACGACGGTGGCCATATGCCCGATCTTTCGAATATTTTTTTTGTTTATTAAAAAAATACCCTATATTTTAAAAGTAGCAAAGTTAATGCATAAATTATTCTTAATCCGTAATTTTAAAACTTTTTACAATGCAAACATCAAATTTTTTCTGCACTGAACTTTAAGTTGGCAACAATGGTTTCTGTGACAGCTGATTTTACAGCTCTCTGCTGTTTTGGAATTAAATAAATTCACGACTCATTCTTGAAACACCACTACTACATTCTTTTAAAGCTACCGTTTGAGCGATTTATTGATCACTGGTGCCATATGTCTGCAGAAATTATACACTTCGTGATTACAGAATGTTGCCTTAATTTAAATTACTTTATCGCATGTCTAAAAAGATAGGTCGAAAATAATAAAGCATTAGAAAGCCAACATTGGACCCGCTATTGCCGCAATACAGTTTAAGTTAATGCGAATAACGTATCCAGATTACGCCAAGTATGCGCCGGCCTAATTTGCAAAATCAAAAAATATTGCCTTAAGTGTCTTTTAGATAAAGCCGTCTTTCAGTTTTATTTAAATTTAACGTTCTCTCATCTATAAAAATTAGCACCCGTCAAAAGAAAATGAAAAAAATTACGATTAATTTTTCACATTTAAATGGAATAAGGAAATAAATGAGAGTTTAAAACTAAATACTGGATTTATAAATGCTTTTCGAATAATTTACAAAATCATTCTCAAATCTTTAAAAATTATATTATCTATTTTGATATTAAAATCGAATTTATCCTTAGCAACTGCGCAATAATTCCACTTAATCTATTATACGTTTTTAATTAATTTACTTAAACAACATTTAAATTTAGTGTCTTTCGAACGTAATTATTACGTTGCTACTTAATTAATTATGCAAATGATTGATATTTAAATGTCAAGGTGTTGAAATTATTGTTATTTCAGAAACACAAACAAATTTTGACAAAGTGATTTGATGATTTAAGATTAATTATAATTTGGTATTTAATCTCATCGATATATTAAATTAATGATGATTAAAGATCAGTTAAAAGTTATAAAGATTTAAGCAAATAAATTTGCCTTAAAAGTCGACAGTAATGATGGTCGTGACAGTTTGTGGTTTCAAATAAAAACAAATCAAAACAGTAAGAAGCAAATACTCATACATACCGAGTACCTTCATAAAGTAATATTTTCAAAAGCTTTAAAGTTCAGGAGGAGTGTTACAAAAACGTTTGTACACCTATCCCCCGTTTTACACGTTTTCGATCTTTGAAAATAAAAATTTTTTTTAACGAAATTTATTAATTTTGCATTTACATGAAATTATAAACACTAAACTATAATTTGTTTATAATAATTGATAATTGAGATAGGTCATACGTTGGGTGGAGAGGGCTTCGTAGATATGACAAAAGAAAATATATCCGAAATAATGGATGATCATGAATTACATGAAGATGACCTTATAGAAATGGCAGAAAAAAATACTGGTAATGAAAGTGATAGTCTATCTGATATCGATGAAAACGAACCTAGTGCATTTACAGCAAAGACCGTACGTGAGGGTCTTGCAATAGGAAGGAATTTAGGCAACTATTTTCAAAAACACGATACGAATGTTGAACGAGCTCTTAAATTTCAACGAGACTTTTCAACCAACTTTTATCTCAATACGAAGATAGGACTAAAAATAAATCGCAATTGCTCATATCAGATTTTTTTTACTGCAAAATCTTACGGAAGTTCAAATTCTATGGAGAAAAAATCTAATGAGATAGTGTGATCTAGCGATGAAAGTGATATTGTACAAATTTCTAAAAAAAGCCGTATTACTGAAAGCGAAAGTAACAGCAATTAAATTAGAATGAAAATAGAATGTTAAGTCTTATTTAACGCAATCAACTTAAATGAATTTCTAATTTTAATTTTTATCTATAAAGAAAATGCAATATTTAAAATTTTTATATTTGTTTTATTATTGAAATAAATTAATATTCTTATAATTTATTAAATATGTTTGATATTAAATATATTAATATTTATTTTTCGTTTAATGTGTTTGTTATTCATCATATTAAAAACTGACAAAAAGGGCTTTTTTACAGTGATTTTCATTTAGCATGGTTTTTTACTTTAAGTTGCTAGAATAGATGTCCGAATTTAAACTTTGGCTTCATATAAACAAGACTAGAAGATTGATGACAAGTAATATGAACCTTGTTGTTAATTGCTTCAAAGCCTGTCCAGTTTTTAAAAGAATATCAGCTAGAATTTCATTTCTGCACCTCTGTTTAATACCATTCACTGTTGCTCGGTTTTAAGGTAGTTTAACATCTCCTGTTGTTATTTAAAATATCTACAGAGCGCTGCTTTGACCTCTTGGTGGAAGTGAGCATCTAACGATTTTTAATAATGTGAAAATTTTTTGGAAAAAATACCTTTTTAAGGTTTTAGAAAAACACAAAGGGAGAGCGGTTTTTTAATTAGGGCTACACTACAAGTAACAAAAACTATAGTTTATTAGTGTGAGTTATCCTAATGTCAGATATGCAACCACATTGAGGCAATTAAACTTAAAATTAAAAAGTTATAGAATTTGGTATTCACAGGTATACAATTTAGCTCTCTCAATGGACAGCTACAAATGCGTTCATTTGGTTTGTGACAACTTGTGTCTTATAATTTTGAAAACTTTAGAGAAATTTGGCTTTAAAAAAAATTAGTTTAAGATATTAATTATTTAAGTAGTAAAAAATTGCATGCAATTTACTAAACGACGATTTCACCTGCCATTTGTTGCTATTTTTGTTTTCTTTTTTTAAATCCAATTATATCACTTCCTTTATTTTCTGAAAAATTAGCTGTTGTGATCAATTTGCTAAACGCCTAAAAAAGACTCTCCCGGTTTGTGGCAGAAAATCATACTAAATGTGCAAAAATTGCAGATATGCAACGAAAAGTAATTTCCGTTATTGATTTGTTACCAGCTTTCTGAAATTTCTTCCAACAAATAGCTAAGATGATATGAATGATTTTTTTAAAATATTTTTTGTTTATTTTTTAATTAAAAATTCCTCACTTATGCCAGCGTATGACAAAAAGAGATTCGTACTTGAGCGTTAGTGAAAAATTATGCACTAATCCATCTCTAGTTAAGGTGTTTGTGGTGTTAAATGCAATTTTCGTCGACCTCTTCTCCTTAAGGGGATAAAACTTAAATAGCTCAGTAACACAGAAGCTGCTAACGTTATAAGAATCAAGGTGGTGCGTATTAATGTCTTATTATTATTTTTATGAAAGAAAATATGAGTCAGTTTATGATCTTGACTTGCAATTCTGCAACAAAAAACAAACATGTTGAATTCAAATAAAACAATTAGATCGCTAATCGTTCTTTGTTTGTAAAACGCTACTAAATCTTTGTTTTTTTTTTCCAAATTAACTCTTTATTGCAAAACCAATAGATACGAGATATAAATAAAGAAAAGCAAAAACAAATATAATAAAAAATCGTGACAGCGTTTAAGTTGCAAAATTCAACTAAAGGTGGAGTATTTAAGAGCAATAAGTTTGTATTTATAATTTTATCTTTATTGGCATTCTATCGTCTGTGTTCATTGTTGTGTTTGTTTATCAATAGTTCTGTTGCGAAGAAGCAGTTGTTTGCATTTGCATTTTTAAAAGACCAAAAGGCATTTATTTTATTTTAAAAAATAAGGCGAGTAAATTTAATTTAATTAAGCCTTGGCCTTAAATATTCTTAAGAACACCTTAATTATCTTATTATAAACTCTTATTATACTTCAAATAGATCTGAAAAACTCACACGACATATTAAGAATAGATGATGTCTTCATTCAGAGTATGCCCGCCTCAATGAGCTCGCGTCAGATTAATTTTTGTTTTATTACTAAACTTTAGCTTTTTATTTAAAATTTATTTATTAAGGATTTAAAAAAAAAATATTCTCCTATAAGTAATTTTGTAAAGTCTACTTAGTTTGAAATTATATTATTATAGTCAAGTAGAAGAGCTTGATATCCCCTAAACTCTTTGTGAAAGTTTGTCAAATGAAAAATGATTTCTTTTTAAATTTGTGCTATTTGTGTGTAACGATGCTTCTTTGGTGGGGTATAACTCGCCGCTCCAGGAGGTTCTGTCACAGAATATTTCTATTTCTGGACCCTTGATGAAGGAAACACATTCTTAGATAATTAAATGCTCTTTATTTAACGTCTCTTATAGTCCTATACTATGCTAGGTACAACACAGCCACTCTCTTGACGTAATTGGCCACCACTACCTTCACGGAGCCTTATTTGCTCGCCACTATATGACAGAGAGCTTAACTGAGCCGCTGGTACTCCACGGTACAGTTTCGAAATCGTTGACAGAAACACGCTCTCTTACAGTGAGTATATTGCTTCTGGGAAACACCACGGACGCAATATCTCACTCAGCTCTGACAGAATTGGGGATGTGAACCGGTAGACGCCACCTGCACACTACCATACCTTACAGCGATGTCAGAGAAACTTTTCTGCCGACCGGTGTACTGAGTCAGTGGATGCCACTGACGCACTACCCCGATGTAGCGGTTGCTTAAGATAGGTGGATTGTCCCTGGGAGACACCTCTCTTAACGTTAGCTTAAGCTCTCTTTAACGACGGCTGATGTATTGAGTCTAGGACCGCCATGGACACAATACCTCAACGTAGTTAGACGAGACGTCAAGGGTCTGGAATGTATGAATCTAGACGTCGTGTTATTTTAATGCATACTAAAGAGCGATTCACACTAGATCTTTCTTGGATTTTTGCAGAGAGAATACTAATAAAAGTTTTTTTGACTGTAAAAAAAATCAAAAGTATAATCTTCTCATTACCAACCCTGATAAAATTACAAGTCTAACATATTTGTTTATGATTTAATCGAACTGAAAAATTTTTAATAGTTCACTCCACCACACTTACATAGGTATCAATACTTAAACAGCATTTACTAAAGAAGTAACTTATTAATAAAAATAACTACTTGCTTTCAATGCTAGCAGAGAACTGGCTAAAGCAAAGAATTGAAAAAATTACAGTGGCACAAATTTCGTTCTAACCCAACAAATAAATAATCAAAAATGTTAAAAAATTATGTGGAACACAGAGAATGCTGATGACATGTATAGCGACACAGAAAATACATGTATTCCATTCTGCTAGTGATCAAAACTTAACGAACTTAACGAACTTAAGCCTGAATAAACTATTCGTATTAGATACTTCAAGTCTTAACTTTGAGAAAGTTTTCACAAAATGGTGAGATTCATTTGACTCTAAATTTTCAATCCGAATTTTTACCACATCCATAAAGATACTATTTTCACACTATAATGGTTCCTTCTTTTATTTAAATTTTTGACAAGTAATTTTACTCAAACTAATAGAGTAGCATGCCCTTAAATAAGGGGATTCTTTGTATTACTTTCTGTGGAAACCTTTAGTGTATAAAAACACTGCAAGTGCGTGTTACGAGTATGTTTCTTTTTAGATCAATGTTGCAACGCCTACGCTATTGTGTAGACGAATTACTTGAAGCTATTTATTTTATTTCGCCAACGTTTTAGTGCTATGGAGTAATAGCGACGAATGAAGAAAATCTAGTAGATATTAGAAAAATTGATGTTATTCATTACGAACCCAGGCTACTAGAGTTGTCGAATGCTTAATAGTCGACTGCTTAAGCCACGGTGCTCTCAGCAGGACGTCACCATCGCCCACACCGCGCATGAAACAATCGATTTATTGCAGCAACGATTTCCATAGCGCGCTCTTATTTAGACACCCTATTCGTAGGGAAGATAAGAAGATTTTTAAATTAAATACTCTTTAAATCGCAATTACTGTAAGTCATAAGAAGAAAAGAGCATGAAAACAAACATATATGAACATCGATACAAATTATGTTAAGCTTATTATATAATTTTATCCTTGATAGTCTGATTATCAACATCACTTCTCACAGCCGGAAAATGTTAAATAATTTTTTGTTAATCCGATTAATCATGTTTTTCTTTTATTATTGCAACAAAATTGCAGTTGTGTTTTGTTGTATTTCATTTTAAGGTATGATGAAAGTTTTTTTGCGGCAATGTGCAATCTCACCAAAGAATATAAATTATTAACGACCAACACATATACTGAGAGAATTTGATATTAACCACTTCGGTACGGCGCCTATCGGCCACGAAACGCGCTTTAATTCATTTCTTTAAAATATAAAGAGAACTGAATATAACGTAGTTACCGTTTTACAGATGTGAAACCGTTTTGAGCGATGGTCTGAACAAAACTAAAATTCTGCAAAGTAAACACTACGAGATAAGAGAAAATTCCTGGATGTCGCCTATAGCCGACGCTCGGCTTGCGCGTTTATATCACGGCCGTCGACTATAGGCGACGCTCGGCTATAGTCGTGCGGTGCCATCTGTGGCCGTAGCCTATAGTCGACGCTCATACCGAAGTGGTTAATAAAGCTATGGGAAAATTACAAAATTCAATATCGCTCGAAATTTCTACTCGAATCGGTCGATAACGAATGCTGTAGCGTGTTGCCATTTGAAAAAGGATTTTTTTTGCCATATACTTTTGAAAAGTAATGGTCATACAAATCTCTTTATAAGGTTTTCAAAAGAGCAGTCGAGGCTGGATTTTCATCGTAGATGAGTTGCTGTCTGGCTAAATTAAAACTACAATCAGTTGTTGTATTTAATGAAAAACCGCGAACAGGCTCACGCGGCCAAATGACGAATAACGTCGCGCCTATCATATTTTTTTCTGAAATAACCAATGACTTCCTTAACCCTTAAAGCGAACCAAACAGTGCATTTTACTAAACAAATTAGTGTTTCTGGTTACTCACACACTTAAGTGCACTCTCTAAATATGCGAAAAGACGCAATGATATCCAAAGAATTGCTGTGGTATTTCCTCTTTTTCCCTTAAATTTAGAATGAATCAGCATGAACTTTAGTAATAAATAAAACATAATTCGAAAGCATCGTGTAAGTGTTTGCATGATAAAATGGCTAATCTAACTGAGCGTGTTCCACCAAGGATATTATTGGAATAAAAGTTATTCGATTAATCGGTGTTTGACGAATAACCGAATACTTTTAAAGAAAACCCAGAACCCAATATTGTACAATGTCGCTTTCATGGAATGCAGATTACTAAACTTGAGAATCAGATTAAAATCTTAATTAACATTTTTCAATTAATCATAAACAATTAAGAAAGAGCTGATGAGTGCTTTATGATTTAGTTAAAGGCCAAGGTCATTTTAAAATAGCTGAGGGATTTGTTGTTATTAGTTTTTTAATATTTTAGAATATCCTAAAATTGATGTCCATAAATTTTGTTAATGTTCTGCATAATTTTGCTTAGCGTTCGCTCAGAACTCCCAAAACAGTGAAAAATAAGAAAAAAATTTAATATTTTAAAATAATTGGTTTACAACCATCATACGAGTATATTTATACAGAGAACATATGAAATAGTCGTTTAGATGCGGCGGTTCTGTCACAACCAAGTTACTTTTCTGCGTGTACTTGTATCAATGCGTAAATGAATGTGAATAAGGATAAGTGAGTTAATGTTGGTATTATTCGCATTATGTTTATATGATAAACATATTTAAATACAAACACACGCTCTCACATATCCTTGCAAAACAACGATAATAATGACGACAACGATCTCATTAATTTCTCTATACAGCAAGATGTTTTTAATGCATACGAGTCAAGTCAGTGGAGGATTTAATACTTTACCCTAATTTATGTGTAAATAATTGTGACAAACTCATTGAAAATTCATTGTTTCTTTTTTTTATTGTGTGTTTGCATTTTTGGCTTTTCCAGTTTATTTACCCATCGAATGTTAATTGTTTATAAGTGTCCAATGAAGTCAACATATTTTTATATATATTTTTTTTAAATTAAATGTTATTCGTTGCGGGCAATAATAGTCGTTCAAAAAAAAAAATATTTCTTAACAATTGAGAGGCTGACTAAAAAAATAATTCATGTAAGATCCATTATCGCATTTTTCCTCGTTTTAGAACATCTATTTTTGATTTCTTAATTTCGCCAAACACTTCTGGCAAATACACCGTGCTCTAACATTTAATACTCAAATAACATCTGCAGGCAAAGAAAGTAACCAATATCTAAGAGTAAAATTTAGTCTCCTTAGAACGATGGAAAATCAAAAAAATTATGTTACTGGTTGGCAGCATCTGACGTAGAAACTCAAGCGACTAAATCCATGCTTAATAGTCACCGCGCTAACCATAAAATTAAAAATACTTTGTTTGTGGTTAAAGTTTTAGTAAAAATTATATTGTACAACTCAACCACGTTGCCAAGTTCTACGGATGGAAATCACTTTATGATTGAATGTAAACAATAACATGTTTATAGCATTTACAGTAATGTTTAAATAGTTTTCAAGTAACCATAATATGTTCGCCAGAACAATATATTGTTGCAGAGAACATAATGTTTTTTCGTTGCGTGTGATGATTGAGCCAACAAACAGTAAACGTTTGATGACGTGAGCGGAACTCAGTGATGGGTAACGTAAAGAGGACGCTCAAATCAATTAACCGACAACTGCGCAATCACTGAGGAATATAGCGATGTAGAAAAAGGACTTCAAAACAACAGATTTTCTTAAGAAACATTCTGCCTAGTCTTAGTTGTCCAATTGTAAAAACCGACGATCCTTTATTTGTACCATTCGAAATGAACATCTTTTTGATGTAGGTGATTTTAGGTCATATGTGATCATAAAATATTTTGTAAGGAAGCCTAGGACTTTTTTTTTAAATACTCGAGAAGTTAGAAGAGATATGAAAGCTTGCACCTTGCAACACCTAGTCACACAATCACCCCCTATCACGAACAATTTTTATTCTCGAAATATTATTTCATTTCCGAAATTTTCAATCGTGGCTACGAGTAAATTCCCTGAAAAATGTTCTCGTCAATTTTTATTATCATGAATGATTTTCTGCCCCAAAATTTACTCACTTTTCTCTTCAATTGGTTCACCTTATTTTTGCTGGGAATCTGTCTACATCATGTATGTGAGTATTTAATTGCTCTAATTAGAATATTGAAGTTAGTAATTGGTTAAAATCAGTTACTAAAATGCATAGTGACGATATGGCCAACAAGATGCAAACGAATAGATTGCTTGCAGTTTGGGAAGACTTCCGGTAGAACTCTCAGGCTGTAACTTTACTGTATTCTTTTGATTGATAAATTGTGCTCTAAAGCATTCAAAACTTGTGATTACGTCGCGGAACGTTGTTTGTGCCATTCCGACTTCATAACTATGGCTATCCCTTGCTAATATCCACCCTATGCTTTACGATTGGCGGAACATGGAATAATTTTTTTAGACGGCAAAGAAATATTTAGCACATCCAAAATACGCAACTTTATTTACCCTGTAATGTTGGATGAAATTAATTTACGATACCAACTTTCACATAGAGGGGAATACAAATTTAATGGGAAGATAAATTCCACTTCTAATTCTTAGGGGTGAATATAAAAAATGATTCATTAAGAATAAAATTCCTGCACAAATAAATAATAAAGTAGAACCTTGCAAAAAAAAACAAATAATTTTGTTCAAACCCTTTAAAATGAAATATATAATTTGGGAAACCCTTTACGCTGGCAGACCGATCAAAATTTAATGCCTAAGCGTCGCAACGTTGAAGAAAAAGTGGATTTTTTTCTCATTTTCAATTTATGATTCGATTTATTTTATAGTGAGAAACTAGACTTGCCCCTACACAATATATGTGGACGCTTAAGGAAAGAAGGTGTAAACGTCATTTTAAAGAAATAAATTTTATTTTTTCAAATTAAAATTTCCATTACGGCTTATTATTATTTGCACAATTATTTTCATACTTTACGGTCGTATTTATATTGTCGAAATGTGAATTAATGGTGTGTGCAAAAGAAATGTAATTAATAATAAAGACAAATTAAATTGTGTGTACATTTCAAATAAAGAACTTAAGGAATATTTAATTTTCATATAATTTATAATTTTTAAGGTTCAATTAAAAAAAAAATACTTTTAAATTTGTTCAACGACTTTAAATAGTTTTTTATAACAGAAAATATTTTGTTTAATAATTCGAGACGTGCTTCGCCAAACTAATAGCAATGAAATATATTATTTTCAGTAGGCGTGGCACCATTGGTGGGATTCCGCTTATGTTAAAATTAGAACTTTCATTATTGCAGCCTTAAGAATATGGAATGAGAACTATTTACTTTTTAAGAGAGCAGTCAGTGTAGTAATAATAAAACAACCCATAAAAAATTTTAAGATGTACAATGACTATTATTATTTACTTGGTGGAGGAGGTACCACGCCCACTGTACTAAACAAATTTTTAAGACTCTAGATATTTTAGTTTTCTAGCTGCACGATGATAACTACATATTCGTATAACTTAGAAGAAACAATTATTTTTCTTCTTTTTTAAAAAAGAGAAGACTACGTCTTCTATATCTTTTTATTTATTTAAAATTATATTAATTAAACGAAAGAGAAGACTATGTCTTCTTAGACTTTCTTATTTGAGTTAATGTTAATTACTAAGAACTAAATTTACAAATTTCTTATTTTATATTTTTAAATTGCCATAATCAAAAGTGGCGTGATTTACCATTAATTTGGATAAGCAATAATTGCAGACGCTGATCTTACAATTATTGTAAAATTTAGTTCAATAAACTTAATAATAATTAATCGAAATATTATATGTCATCATAAAATAAATTTAAAGTGAATTCATATCTTTGTGTTAACGAACGAATTAAAAGAAATAAATGAAAAAGTGTGTCAGCAATTGAGTTGCGACAGAGTGTGTTGAACTTTATGAAAAGTTAATTTTTTAATTATTAACTCCTCCCTTCTTAAATTGATTGTCCTCAATCATTTAGAAAAAAAGGAATATTGTTTAATCTAGGAGGTTTGATGGGAGCTTCTAATGCTATTGATTTGGGGTATTCGGCATAATGTTGCAAAGTTATTGTTGCATTAGGCTCGTTATTAATGTGAGGAATTTGAGATTCAAAAACAATTGTTTTTTTGGGATTTTTAAAGAATAGTTTGGAGGCTACTAATGAAATGATAATGAGACCAATGATAACAGAGATTGACCATCCTCCGATTTCTAAATGTTTTTGAATAGTTGAGATTACCTCCGTATTATTAATCTGTAATTCGTTTAGCGCTTCAAGTGGTAGAAAATTAATGTGGTCTCTTTCGAAAGGAGCGGGCTGCATTAATGCGGGAATGATTTGTAAAGGTGATGCCTCTATGTTACTAAAGGTCATATTATTAATTTTAATAGTGCTATTATGGAATTTAATTAGAAGTGTTCCAGATATATTTCTGATCGTTTCATCGATATTAATAGATGTGTTACAATTATTTACAAGGATAACCCCGGACTCAATCTCTTCGATTGATGGGATATGATGATTGTTGCTCGTTACACACGTAGAATTTTGACTACTTAAAAGATTAGGAATACATTTGTCACTTGAAATATTTTTTAATTGATTCTCTTTACAAATTATTAAATTATTATATTTTTCACAACTATCACTTATTCCAAATATTGTTTTTTTCATTTTTTAAAATCTGCTTAAAATCTAAACTAATGACAGAGTTTTTTTCCTTTACTGGTCTTAAAATAACATTTTCATAAATTTCATTTTTTGTTAAAGGAATCTTAACTAGATAAAATAATTTTTTATCAGTACTGTATAGGACAGATACTTTAGCAAATTGGAGTGCCTCTTCAGGACTCTCGAAAACAATATTTTCTTTTCTAATTTTACTTATAGCTATTTCAATTTCTTTTTTGTCTAATATTAGTGGGTTAATAATTCCAATCTTGGCCCATATAATTCCATTTTGAATATTTATTAATTCTTCCTTAACTAGTCTAATTCTATTTTGTAAGTTTATAACAATTTCATTTTCTAATAATACATCTTTTCTTATTGCGTTTGAAACTTTGTTTACAACATCTGTGAGATTATTTAATCTTTTATTTAAGGCTTCATTTACATAAACTTGTTTATTATTATTTTTGTTAAGATCATTTATATTACTTGCTATGATTTCAAAATCGTCGTGATCAGGAGATCCCGCGATATATTTCCAAATAGTACCTATGGCATTTATTGCCCTTTTATTTTTTACATTTGGTGTTATGTTTTCTAAAATATTTTCAGAAAGTTTTAATTCATGGGTTAGGATGGGATACAGATTATGGTGATTTGGAATGTGTTGTTGGATAAATGAATGGGTATTGGATATTGATGTTGCGTACTGTGCCAACTCTATTGGATGTAGAATAGTAAAGGTTCCCTGCTGAATTTTTGCTGTACCTCTATTAATTGTCACAACATAGGAAGAAGTGTAATCCAAAATTTGGACTTCAGTTTTTACAAAGGTTAAATAAAATCTGTAAATATAATTTATTTTCTTTTAATATTACTTTTATGCACAATTCTGCCTGTCATTGTTAAAATAGTAGAATTTCTATCTTCTTTGACTATTTCCTTTTTAAATCTTGGAGTCAGTTTTGACCCTAGTCTCTTGTTCACTCTGACAAAGATTTGTTCTCCTGGTGAATAAACTTTTATTTCATGCCTATTTTGATTATGGTAGTTTAAATCCTGTTTCTGTTTTTCCGTTAAACGATTGATTATATCTTGTTTATCCAAAAGTGCTTTTTCTGGATCATTACTTGAATTTCTGTTAAAAAATATATCTATTGGTTTTCTGCCGGTGGTGCAGTGAATTGACCTGTTATACTCGTGTATTGCCCTAGTAAGTAAATCGTGAAAAGAAGTATGTAGTTTGTCTGGTTTTAAACATCTCATGATCTCTGAAAGAGTAGAGTGGAATCTTTCTATTTGACCATTTACACAACTGGAGTAGGGTGGTGTAGTGTAGGTTTCAATGCCAAATTGATCTTTAAGAAGAAAATTTATTGATACAGAATTTAAGGATTTTTCATTGTCTATGACTATAGACTTGGGGATACCAAAAGCTAAAACTATTTCTTTTAATGGTCCTTTAATGTCTTCTATTGCCCTAGATTTTAAAATTTTAACTAAGGCGTATTTTGAGAATTTGTCAATTGCTGTTAATACAAGATTTCCTTCAGTAGAGTAAATATCAATATGGATTATTTCTCCCGGATTTTGTGGAATAGGTGTGGGTTGGAACTGTGGTTTATTAGGACGACGGTCGTATTTTTGTTCTCTACAAACTTGACAATTTTTTACAATTCTATTGGATTTTTCTGTCATTTTTGGAAAATAGTAGTCTTTTTTTATCTGCTCTCTATTTTCTTTAGCATTTCTGTGGGCTCTTCTATGTTCTTTAATTAATATTTCTTCTTGTTCTACATGATTTATTATTTCTTTGACCTGTGACTGTGTGAATCTAACTTTATAGTTAATGAAATGTTCTGAATAAAATTCTTGAATAATTCCCATAATTGGTTCAGTAGTAAATAATCCATTAATTACGCTAGGATTAAGATAATTTTTTAAAATCGAAATTAATGTATTTCTGGTGAAATAAGGTTTTTTTATTATATGCCTGTGATAAGTTGGGAAGGGGATTTCAAATTTGTAGCTATCATTGTTGTCTATTAAAATATGAATTTGATTTTTGAATACGTTAATAGGACATTCTACTGCTGGTATTTTATTCTCTGAAGAGCTTTCATCGCTGTGCTGGGTTGCTGTCATTGAATTTATCTGTGGTGGCCTAGATAGTGCATCCGCTACCATGTTTGTTTTACCGGGTTGGTATCTAAGTTCATAATCATATTCTTCGAGTATGGCTTTCCATCTCTTCATCTTGCTGTTTGTGTTTTTACTACTAAGAGCATATGTTAGAGGTTGGTGGTCTGTGAATATGATTACCTTTCGGGATCCGTACAGATAATTTCTCAGTGAATTCAAAGCCCAAATTATAGCCAACATTTCTTTTTCATTCGTGGCATAATTTTCTTCAGTTTTACTTAATGTTCTTGAAAGAAAGGTTATAGGCTTTTTGTTTTGCGATAAGACTGCACCGAGTGCGTAATCGGAAGCATCTGTCGTTAGCTCGAAACATTTTTCGAAGTCAGGATGAGAGAGCACTATGTCACTTGAGATTAACGAGTTTTTTAATTTTTGAAATGCATCTAGACCATTATAATCTAAAGATATTTTTTTATTCTTGGAGGCATTCTTTGAAATGCGTCCTTCCTCCCCTCTTAAAAGGGATGTCAGGGGCTTAGCAAGTTTTGCGTAATCTTGGATAAAGCGCCTATAGTAGCCTGACATGCCTAAGAAACTTCTCAAGTCTTTTAGGGTTTTTGGGGGTTGAAGTTGGGCTATTGCTTCTACTTTTTGTTTATTTGCTTTTATACCTTCGGTTCCTATAATAAATCCAAGAAATTCAATTTCTGTTTTTAAAAATTCACACTTGTCGAGCTGTATTTTGAAGTTTGCTGATTCTAATGTTTCAAATATTCTGTGTAGATGTTCAAAGTGTTCTTTCTCAGTTTTGGAGAATATGATAATGTCATCTATATAGACATAACATATTTTTCCTATGTGATGTCTTAAAACATCATCTAAAGTTCTTTGAAAAATTGATGGCGAGTTTTTTAATCCGAATGGAAGTCGGACGAATTCGAATTTTCCATTATTGATTGAAAATGCGGTTTTTTCTATATCGCATTCCTTCAGAGGAATTTGGTGGAAACCACTTTTTAGGTCTACCACTGAAAAGAACTTATTTTTTCCTAAATTTGAGAGAACTTCGTTAATTTCTGGAATAGGGTATCTATCGGCTACAGTGATCGCGTTCAGCTTTCTGTAGTCAATGACCATTCTGAATTTTTTTTCGCCGGATGCGTCCATTTTTTTCGGGACGATCCAGACGGGTGCGTTATAAGGTGATCTGGAAGGCCTGATTATACCATCATTTAGAAGTTCCTTTATTTGTTTTTCGACTTCGTTTTTGAGTGCCATGGGATAGGGATATGATTTGCAATATATTGGTGAGTCAGATGTGGTTCGAATCTCTCCTTTGATTCGAGAGGTAAATGTTAGTTTTTTATTAGGATCTTTGAATAAGTTGGGATGCATATTAATTGCTTTTTCTAATTGAGATTTTTGAACCTTGTCCATATGACTAGTTCTAAATTCCATTTTGTTTACTGATTGGGAAATTTGTTGATGAATTTTAATTTTAATTTTGTGATTTATTAACATGTATTTTTCTTTAATATAAATTATTGCATTTAATTCCTGTAAACTGTCATGGCCTAAAATACCATGAAATGTTTTAAGATAGGGCAAAATATAAAATTTAATAGGATGATCGGGTAAATTAAACAGATTCGCAAATGTATGATGTGTGATTTCAATGTCACCAGACACTGAGTTTGCAAAAAAAGGTTTTTCATTTTGTTTAGGATTGTTTACGAGAGAGGATTGAATATAATTTTTATTAGATCCCGTATCTATTAAGATTTTTAAGATTTGACCATTCCTCGCCTTACATTCAAAGTATGGAAGCGAAGAATACGTTAGCCTAAAAAATGAATGTCAGTTAGTTCTTGGGTAGGAAGTTCATACTGTTGATTTTGTTGGTCTAAAGTTTCGACGTATTTTTCAACATCTTCATTTTGCATTTGCCGGTAGTAGTTGTCTTCTGAATTTTCTATTTGAGATTCATCAGCTTCTATTATATTTTCAAAATTTTGCTGATTGGTTTCTATGTGAAAATTTCGTTGTTGTTTAAATGGTGGTGGAACGTGATTCATTGATGCAGGTCTTTTACCTTGAAATTGCATCGTTTGACGGGGTCTGTTTTGGTAGTTCACGTTTCTTGTTTGGATCGACTGATCAATTTCCATAGGTTCAGATCGTTGAGGCTTAGGTTGTGTTGGTCTTGGCGGCTGGAATTGGAATTGTTGTCGCATTTGTTGATGCGGTTGAAACATGGGTTGGGGGTTATGATAAGGGAAGGGCTGTTGATTTTTAAATAAATTTTGTTGCATGCTGTTTGTAGGGCTATTATATTTTGTAGAATGTTGCAATGTTAGTTCTGGATAAAACGGTCTATTATGATTTTGTGTGTTCAAATTACGCATTGAAGGAAGTGGAAGCTGTTGACGATGTTTATGATTTTGGTGCTTAGTCGCATATTCCGATCTGTAAAGTTGGTTTTCCAACTTTAAGCAAAGATGTAGTGCTTGTGGAAGATCTGAGGGTTCTCGAATGCCTAGGAGTCTAGGTAGATCTCCGTTCAAGCCTCTTATGAACGTATCAAGAGCCTTGTCTCTATATGTCTGAGTCAAAAGTCGCAAGGACTCTTGTCCCATTTCCATACAGCCAATTTTATTTAATATTAGGGATAAGTGCGAATAGACTTGTTGATAGAAAATTTGAATTGAGTTTCTTCCTTGGATAAGAGATGTCATTTGATACTCTAGTGTGCCTAAATCTCGTTTGTCGGCATAATGTAGAGTCAAACATCTTACTATACTATTCCAGTCTAAAGGAGTGTTGTATGACTCTAATGCAATATCTGCATTCCCTACTATTTTATTTCTGATAACGCTTAGGATTCCAAAGTATTTTGGAGTTCCTCTCATTGAGTTGTAGATTTGAAGTACTCTTTCTACACTTTTTTTCCATGAATTAAATTCGGAAGCGTTTCCAGAAAATTCTCTTAAGCTTCTAACTATATCGGGTATTTTGTCCAAATCATTAAGGTTTTCCCTATATCTTTCCTCAATTATTTGGTCATTTCCAAGATTTATATCAGCGTTGGGGTTAATTATAGATTGTACAATACTCCTACACTGTTGGGCACAAATTAAAGCTATTCTATTTTCTAATTCAGGATTTATTTGAAAATTTCGAGGTCCTACTGCTGCGTTTGGATTTGGATCAGGGTTAGGAAGGTTAAGGATAGGTGGTCTTACTAGGTTGTTAGGATTAGCCATAATTGTATTTTGATAAAACTTTCTAATTTTTTATTTATTTATTTAATGAAAAATATTTTTATATTTTACTTAAATTATACAAAAAAATGTTTTCTTAAGATTAAAGTAATTTTAACTTACAAGATGATTAGTACTGCCCTCATGTTTAAGTTGTTGAATTATGATGAGAAAGTGGATGTTGTGTTGATTAAAGATGGTAGCTGATTTATTATCTTCAGGTGTTGGATTTCAATGTTGAGTTTTTTTCTGTTGATCTTGATTATGTAAAGATGTTTTTGATGAGTTAAAGCTGGTTAATTTTCCAACGGATGTCGGACTTCAATGTTGAGTTTTTTTATGTTGTTGCAAATTTTTTTCAAACGTCTTTTTTTTTCTAGTGTTTTCGTTTATTTAAATAATGTTTGTGGCGTTTTTATAACTAATTAAATTGTTTCTTTACAAGTTTTTATTTTAAAGTTTTGGTTACTGTCTCAATTTTATTTCTTTATTTTTTAGTTATTATCGTTACACTTATTATCACTTAATCAAATCACTTAAAATAAAATCGTTCCGATTGCACGAATTTTGTCCTTTTTACTATTTGTTACTGCGGATTCGGAACAATACTTTCAACGAATGGATGCCTGCGGACGGACACGTACAGGCTCGGGTTCCGTGGTATATTTATTTTTTCCTAAAATATACCTGGTTGCTCGGGCGCCACTTAGAAGAAACAATTATTTTTCTTCTTTTTTAAAAAAGAGAAGACTACGTCTTCTATATCTTTTTATTTATTTAAAATTATATTAATTAAACGAAAGAGAAGACTATGTCTTCTTAGACTTTCTTATTTGAGTTAATGTTAATTACTAAGAACTAAATTTACAAATTTCTTATTTTATATTTTTAAATTGCCATAATCAAAAGTGGCGTGATTTACCATTAATTTGGATAAGCAATAATTGCAGACGCTGATCTTACAATTATTGTAAAATTTAGTTCAATAAACTTAATAATAATTAATCGAAATATTATATGTCATCATAAAATAAATTTAAAGTGAATTCATATCTTTGTGTTAACGAACGAATTAAAAGAAATAAATGAAAAAGTGTGTCAGCAATTGAGTTGCGACAGAGTGTGTTGAACTTTATGAAAAGTTAATTTTTTAATTATTAACTTATATGCTCTGTATGGCAAGTGTCACAGTTTCTCACACCCTATCTATGAAAATACATGCTATAGGGTGGCCAGATTTAATAAACGTTTTTCCATTTCTTATATTTCAAAAGCTGTCAAAGTTACCAATGTCATCCAGCTGACAAAATATTCAGTAATTCTGCAACGATCGGAATTGGGCACCGCCAGAGTCAATCCGGCTTATTTTGCGGCTGGATTTGCGCCTACATCCGTACAAGAGTAAGCCGAAGTAAGAATTGAAGCCAAACGACCGTGTGTTTATTCGGGTGTTGGAAAATTTCCTTGAAGCACTTTCATTTGAATAATGTACTAATCGAAACATAAAGACATGAATGTAGCTGCAAAATAAAGCCAGCCTCAATTTTGCAACTCACGCCTTTGTTGTTTTATTTACATTTTATTTTCTAATGCAAAAATTATTATTTTCTTGGACTAAATCAGATATACGATAAAAAATATTTCTATTGCCTAGGAGTCATGAATTTATCTTTATTCGAAAGATAATTCTGTTCTATTTTTTTCAATATTATTTCCGGCACATGGCCACCTTGAAGGAAGTACAATTTTCGATCAATTTTTGTAGCATTGACCATGATAACGAGTCGAGTGTTGTCTTCCAATGCGTAGGACAGAGATTTTACATAGCCTCACAAAGAAATAGTTCAACGGTGTTCAATTGTACGATCTTGGAGGACAATTTAGGGAGGCACTGCGCGAAATTGTTTGTTCACCGAACGTTTTTTTTCAATAAATCAATTGTGGCAAGGGCTGTAAAACCACAGCTCTTCCACATTAAGGGCATTCAATTGGGGTACAAAAAGTTAGTTATCATTGGCCCTGTAGCGCTTACCATTAACTGCAACGGCGCGTAAAGCACACAACTTTTATAGTTTTGATGTAATGGTTTTTCGGTAGTGGCTTGTGGATTATCCTTACTCCAATTGCTATAAGCTTCATCGCTGGTGATATTCAGGATCAAAATCGTCCTAATCTTGCCTCAAAATCTTCTATGAACTGAATGGGCACATCTACATTTGTTGAGCACCATGCCGAATTGACAAATTTGACCTGTAGGATAAAATTGGAGTGGAACCGATCCATGGTTGTCGAATTGATTGCTCTGATGGACGATTATGCCGACCGAAAAATGGACGACGAGCCATGTTTTGCGTAAAAAATCTGCACAATTTGCAGGCGTTGTTCAGCGGCCAGTCTGTTAATGGTAAAATGAAAAAGCAAACGAAACACAAAACAGTAGCGGCACAGAAAATGCATTATTTTACTGTATTCAAAGTTTCTTTCTGAACAGGAAGAATAAAACGAACTTAATTAAGCCTGACAATTAATTACCTAATTCTCAAAAATAATTCTTTACAGTTTTTTAAAGCTGAATGTTTAACATCCGTAAGTCATCACATATTTAACTTTGTAGTTAATATGTTTTTACCTAAGTCGTTACACACATTTTAGTTGTGATGACGTTTGCTGTTGCATCCAAACACATTACGCAATAATAGGCTTTATCGAAAGGAAACATTGGATGATAACGATTTGTTAGTTACAATTTAAATTAAACTATTATTCATAGCTGTTAGTTATTTATTTGGTTTATTTAACAACGTAAAATTAATGTTTGTTAAAATTTATGTTAAAAAGCAAAACGTATCATTTTCCGAGCAAATTTTAAAATTCGTATTTAATATTAATAAAGAGCGGAAGGTGGACTACATTGTATTTTGAATTTTACTTCTTTTTTGTTTTGTTATAAAATTAATTTAGGTGCTTTTTACGATGTTGTTTATTGTTCAAATAACATTTTATTGGAAATCCACATGTGTAGTACTTGCATACATGTGTAGGTACACAGGTAAAACCGAAATTAAAATTTATGCATTTTGGTAAATTACGCAATCGTCATGCAACAACATTAAAAAAGCAAAAGTTTAACGAATGAATGTGAAATTGTGTGTGAATATAAGTCGCAGAAAAACACGCACACGAAAAGAATCAGGCTTTGAAAGATACGAGTTATTAAAAGTACTAAACACTCATAAAAAGTACTTTTCTGTGATAGGTAATTGTTTCTTTTTGTCTTAATAATTAAACTTTTTAATTATAATTAGTTGTCTATTAACTGATGGCATGTTATTTTAATTGATATCCCCCCAGGTCTGCAACAAAGCACACTGCGTCAAACTAAATACATACAGTGCGAATTATATATTGTAAGCCAAATATTGGCGGATTAAAATATAAGGTCATATTCTTACTATTATTATGGTGAAAATTGAATAAGAAAAGTTTTTTTTATGCATCAATTTTAATTTTAAAATCTAGTGGACTGGTTGCCCTCCAAAAAGCAGAAAAACAAAAAGAAGAAAGTCAGTTCTTAGCAAAGAAAGTAGGGTTAATGCAAGTGTTTGTACTGTTCGTCATATTTTAAAGTCGTGCCCAATCATAGTTTGTCGAAAATTTCAAAAGACAGCACCATGCGATGATCACGGAACAGATGGATACGACTTTTCTTTCCACGACTTAAGATAGAAATATTTATGCAACGAAAACACAGCAGGGAAGGCGTAGTTATGGTATGGGGTGCGCCCTATTATACTATGGCACTATCGACTTGGTATTTGAATGGGAAAAAAATGACTGGATCATCGTACAATAAGATTATTAAAAGGCGCATTTCCACAATTTAAAAACTTATTTGGAACCATACCGTGAATTCGTGAGCAAGATTTAGCACTCTTTTAATTTGGCCTTCGTAATCTCCGGATCTTAAAACAAGGGAAAATGTCTGAGGGTGACTTGTTACACGGCGAAAAGTAATTTGATACAAAGAAGTCTTTAAAGGACGTAATCAAAAATGCTTGAAGCTCAATATCATTAAATTATATAGGACGGCTTTACCGCTCAATGCCTAACCGAATTTTTTAAGTCTGGTTTACAAGATATATTTGTTCACGATTGTTAAAATTAAATTTCATTTTTAAGTGATTCACAGGCTACTTCCCAGAAAAAATATATTCAGAAATAAACAATGTGAAAACGTACTAAAAATAGTACCATACAATTTTCCAACAATATGACAATTATATTCATGAATATAAATAGTTTTTTTCGCGTGCGTGTAGGTTTTTGCCTCAAATGCGACTTACTTCATCACACACAACTCCATTCACAGTTTTAGAAAAAAAAAACAATTTAATTATTTTAATTACTTCGCATTTTAAATGGGGGAAAAGAATGTGGTAATTGATGTACAACCAACAACAATTCATAATAGATGCCAAGAAAAATACAAAAATTAACTTCAATACAATTTTTTATTTAGGAATTATATCTTGTCAAATAAGTCAGTAAGTATTTATTATGCAATACTCGTAATGTATAATCACTGTAGTTTTACGTTTGAGTTTCAATAAAATATTTCACCTAAATAAGGATTTTTCGCAGAGCGTGATATGAAAATTAAAAACAGATTAAAAAAAAAATCATTTTAAAACTTAAACAAAATTATTGTAGTGTAATCCCATATAACAACTGCCTCTGATGCTTCCCCCCAGGGGCATGTCATCTAGGGGTACCAGTCCCTGAGGCTTGTCAGGAGCCTGAAACTTGAGGCAGGTAGGACTTCTAAGTTCGACCAGTAACGATACAAAACTGGCACCACGCGAGCCAGTAACCCCTGGAACTTCGGTTCCAGACTGGTTGTTGGTGAGGCTCCTTCGAGGGTGCACGTAGTGGCTGTGGTTTTTACCCAAAGCGGAAAGGTTCAGTGTAGGACCGATGTGGCGTTGCATAGCAACGTAAGCTGTCAATAATTATCTGTTGACAGCAGGAGAATAGAAAGCTCCGAATCCCTCAGCAAGGGGTGGGATTGGGGGCCTGGCATCCTCTGACCTGAATTGCTACCTATGGGATGTTCATGAGTGTTACTTCGATGGTGCTTATGCGAATTGCATAGGGGCGTTGTATTGGCCGCATATTGTCACACCCGTGGTTAGATCACCATGAGGTTGTGTCAGCGTTGACGGGTACTCACGTAAATCTAACATATCTGTCCCTGATGCTCGATTTTACGACATATACGCTTATTTACTAATAGACCCTTCTAACTTCAAAACGCGGCTTTTTTTATTGTCTAATGCATAAACTAAAATTTTGGAGGGGGGTCATTGACATGATTGTATCGGAAATAGTAAATTACCACGGTTGGGATGGAAAAGTCATCAAAAATTGCTGAAAGCGAGGTGTGTTTTTTTAAACTTCAATGTTTATTCTTGATGTAGATTTTTGGAACGAATTTCTGCCATTCCTTGTCAAGTTTGGTTTGGAGACAAACCGGTTTCGGCAATATGCCATCTTCAATGTTTATGTTCAATGTGTACAGTTCTTTAAGCTTTCTCATTTGCTTTGAAGAGTTCCGGGCAGAAGACGTTTAAGTTTATCTAAAAAGTTGGGTAAAAGTTTCTTCATATATATCAGATTGAATTTGATTGAGAATACTTAGTGATGGTAACAATTCGTCAACTTACAAAGGGCTTTTAAAAATCTTTAAAATTACGTGAAAACTTGGCGTGTAACACTTATGATTGTAAGCCAGAAATATAGGGTGGTCCAACCCAAACGCACGATGTTAATTGTAAATAAAACAAAAATTTTTCAGAGAATTATCTTAATTTGTTTTACTATAATGGAAGACGAATCTATGACAATTATTTGCGAAACAAAATATCAGCCAAACGCTCGCCACGGCTTCGGTGACATACCTCTATCCGATGGTCGATATTTTCAATGACTCTGAGAAATAATTGAGGTTAAAGTCGTTTATGTGCCGAATTATCTCATCCTTTAGCTCATGAATTGTTCTTGGCTTATTGTCGTACACTTTTTCTTTGAAATATCCCCAAACAGAGCAGTCCAAAGGTGTCAAATCACATGATCATGACGGCCAATTAATATCATCACGACGTGAGATAACACGACCATTGAATTCCTCGCGCAAAAGAGCCATTATTTCGTTGGCTGTGTGGCAAGTGGCACCATCCTGTTGAAACCATATATCATCCAGATCCATATCCTCAATTGCAGAGCGTACCTTGCAGTCCAACTCAATTAAGCTTGAACTCATTTGATTATTATCTACAAATCATTTTTTTGAGCGAAGTTGATCAACGTTCCCAATTTGAATTTTTTCCGAGTTCGATTGAAGCAAATTATATATTTATATTATTTCTTGTTCTGTTCTTGTTTGTTGTCTTGAAACTTTAATTTTAGACTTTGCTGGATTTTTCTCACATTTAATAATCGATTTCGATTATTTCCAAAAGCAAAAATCTGACAAATAGTATAACTTCCTATAAGGATCGATAACAAGAGAGTATTTGTATTATTTCAACTACGACCGGAATGACAAACTTAGCAAACTCTTTAGCAGCTGTGGTGAATGCTCTAATGTAAAACCTTGAAAATAAAATTGAATTTATTTGAAAATTTCCCAGGCTTTATTGTTACAATTATAGGTTGCAGCAAATAAAAAAACTCTAGTATTGAAAGTTATTTAAACAAAATTAAAACGTGCCTTAAATGCATTATAGAGAATTTATTAATAAAAAATTATAAAATATCTTATAAATAAATTAAAAAAAAACAAATTACAAAATTTTGTTTAAAACAAATATAAAAAGATAAAACGAAAATTTAAACAAACAATTGTTAAAGAAAATATTAATAACTATTGCAAAATCTTGGTTAGGAAGGCATGTATGAGAAACGAGGTTAACCTTGTAATAAACAGCAAACAGACATTTGCCAACATGCAACTTGGAAGCATGCCTCATTCATTGTATCGTCTTTTTAATTAAAAGCAACATGATTCACTGGCAAGAAGGTTTAATGTTGTGAAGATAAATTGAGTTCCTTAAAGTTCTTAAGAAAAATGTTTATCGTGATCGTGTTGTAACTCTTGTCATTGACAAGATAGTTGCTTAATAATTTTTAAAATATTCTCCATTATTAATCGCGCGCTTACTTTCGTATGAGTTTGTTTGAAACTTTTCTCATTGGATTTTTTTTTTATTACACTTGAGAGAACCGGTGATTTCTGGATGGTTTTTTAAACGATTTATCGATTTTTCGAAACATAAGAAGAGTATTTGGGGAACCATTGAACCATAATTTTTCCGCCGAGTTCCTTCCTCCTTAATTTGATGGTACTGATGTGGCACATTATATGATTTCATCAAGACGTTTGGACGTAATGTACAGCTAGTAAAACAGTTAAATTAATGGGGGACACATTTCCAGGTCATCCAGTTTCTTGTTCGTTTAATTAACATGTTTGAATTTCTCTAAATGGGGTTATTAAAAAGGTCTATTAAAACATCTCCACAGCTAAACGTAAATTGAAGGAGAACATAAAACGGTGCATAACCTCCACGTTTCTACAAATACATATTTTTTATTTATATTATTGCCAACATATGTTATTGCCGACTAGGTTTCCGCCTAGCTAATGTAAACTTGTTTACTCAGCTAGATCTAACCCTTCTCGCCGGCCGTCTGCTGGCAGATACAAAGATATGACTTGCCGTAACTGACTACACTGTCAGAAGTTCTGACTTATATCTCACGTGGTGGCGGCCGGCAAAAGGTTCCTGTCTCTGCAAGGAGTCTGGCTAAATAAATCGAGCAGAGAGAAGTTAACACTCTCGTATAAAAAATCCCAAATTCACGGTGGAACAGCATACGCCAAGGGTGCGGGGTCAAGAGCGTGCTTGGTCGCAAGTATGCGAACTCTGGATACCAGTCGACCTCCAATTTTCATACAGACTTACCCGTGCATATGGAGCTCTGTGTGGGTGGAAATATTTTTCTCCATTAGAGCGATGAATCAGAAAGCCTCGCAAGAGGTTAATCTGTGCAGGAAATACGATTTTAATTGGCCATGGGAGGAATCCGGAAAAGATGGACAAGAAACCCTCACAAGGGGTAGACGGGACAGCTTCTAAAGATACTCCTGACCAAGAGACTGAGATGGTAGCACACATTGTGTGTGAATGTGCAGGACTAGTTAGCATAAGACTAAGGACCACGGGCAGACACTGGTTAAATGTGAATGCCATGGTGAAGAAGTTAACCTTAAAACAAATGCTAGCAATTACAAGAGACTCTGCCAGTCGGCAGCCTTAAATCAGTATAGCCGAATATAAGAGCTAGTAGTAGCACGAGACTTGATTGAGAGTCAGGTAAATCGTAAATTACAAATCGGTTGCCCCTTTTTCCCCACATACACGAATATAATAAATATACAAATGAAAAAAACTGACACTAAACACAATAAACCACACAAAGCATTTCGAGGTAGATGCTCGTCTTCGTTTGCCCTTCCAACCCATGTCGTAGTTTCAACCACAAATTCTTTTTAAAGCCCACAATTCAATTAGAAGATTTTTATTTATAGACCATCATGAACTCAAAACATATGAACCATTTTATTCAGGAATTTAAATTATAATTAATATAATTTAATTGCGCTAATTTTTCCACTTGAAAGGTTATAAGGTAGCCTCTATATGCATTTCGCTCATTGCTCAAGCCAGCTTATGAGGAAAGCTCTACTAAAATTTAAAAATTTTTGAAAAACTAGAATTTTCGCATTTTATGTTTCTAGTTTCATAAACAAAATGAGAATTATTTATAAAACATAGCCAAGGATATTAAAATTGGTTACATTTTCTGGTTTTTCTTTAAACGATTTATTTATATTCTTTACGGCTTAAGTTTGTACAAACTTGTGAATTTGAATTTTGGTTTTTTTTATACAAAAAATTATTTAAAAAAAAAAAACATTGTATTGAACGCATAGCAAATTTTTATAAATCTAACAGAGGTATGTTATCATTCAAACAGGGGTCTGTTAACTTAGCAGAGTTGTGATTTCAAGAGGTTTTAAATGTTCCGACTTCAAAAATATTTGTGAATTCTAAATTACCTCAACAAATCTTTGCGTGTACACAAACGTAGGAGTTACTCTTGGCCACGACATAAAATTAACACAATAAAATAAATAATTAATTCTTGCGGGAATTAAAACAATAAAGAGAAAAATTAAAATTTAATTAAATAATCGTACCATCAATCTAGTCAAAGTAATTTTGTTTAAAATTTCCAAGTAAATGGTGCTTTTTTTTAGATGTATGGAATTATGGTGAAATAAGTTGCAATTAGATAAGTATGAAGTGGCTCATTTTTGTTCCTTTAATAGTGACTTGTGTTAATAGATGTCAAACAAAAAGAACTTTCACATTGAATAAAAAATAATTTGGAACGTATTTCCGTCATCAAGTTCGGTTTCGGCTATGTGCTATCTTTAGTGTCATTTATCGTTCTTTTTTTCGGTAATTTTTGACTCAATATATAAAAATTACCGACAATAAAAATTGTATTACAATACAATAATACAATCGTTACAATAAGGCATTTATTTGCTGGTTAAACAAATATAAAATCAACTTGATTTTAGAAAGTAATTCCTAACATACGGTCTAATCGGGTGGCATAATTTTTCAACAGTAATATAACGGGTGATTTTTTGATATTTGGTTTTTCAGTGTAAAAAAAGACAACAAACGAACAACGGTTGCAAATAATTAAATTTTACTTTCAAAATTCGTGGTGTGTGAGAAATGTTTATCTCTCGAAAAATTATCTTCTGCGACTAAGCTTATTTTTGGCTTAATGGGTACGTCCACAAACAGCCAATGCACCCTGAAAGATGCACTGTTCGCTACAGTTTGTAGGCCGGCGGAATCATTGGACCGTACTTCTTCAAGAACGATCAACATCGCTACATTCCGGTGCCACGTGGCACGCGTTATAATGAACCTATTGAAAGACAAGTTTGGTGACCCCACCAGACTATTTTTTGTGAGAATACGTGAAGTCTCTCGTGCACAGGGACAAGCCAATCACACTTTCAGCCCTGGCAGACAAAATTAAGATGCCATTGATGAGATACCGGTCGAAAAGCAAAACAAAAGTGTGCCAAAATTGGAGCTCACGGTTGGACCCATTTACATAATATAATCTTTGAAAAGTAAATGGCAGCCATTCAATAATCGGCCCAAATAAATATTTCATTCACATTTACATATTTTCTCTGTGTTTTGCAATTTTCAAAATCAAAATGGTTAAAAAATCACCCTATATTTTATCTCGTCTGCATTTGTCTCTACATTCATAATCCCAAATGTTTTTTTAAACAATATAAAATTTTTTTCGACCCCTTTCGTAGGTGTCAGTTATTATGTTCGAATGAAAAAAGAAACAATACCTTCAAATAACAAATCTCATTGGAATAAATTAATTCATCTTCCTTTTATTTGAGTTTTAATTTTTAAAAATACAAATTAAAATAATAAAAGCACTAGAAGCATATTAGATAAAACAAATTTTAATAGAGCATCTCAACAACTAAAAAAGCGCATAAAAGATTATAAAAACGAATTATTAAGCAATTATTTAAAAAATTTGGATACGGTAACTAATGACAACGAGCATAAACTGTGGAATGCAACTAAATATCTAAAGCGTCCAATAAAAAGAAACATCCCAATAAAAAATCTAAGCGGTGAGTGGTGTAGATCAGACATCAGCAAAGCCAATGCTTTTAAGGAACACTTAGAAAGAACATTTAACCCATTTATTTTAAACAATCCCAGTGTAAGGGCTGATATTGAGAACTTTTTAGATGTTCCTTGTCAAATGGATCGTCCTCTTAAACCAATATCCCCAGCCGAAGTAGGAAAAGCAATTGATAAGTTGAATAATAACAAAACTCCTGGTTATGATAATATCGATTCCAAGGTTTTAAAATCTTTGCCAAAAAGAGGAATTGTTTTTCTTACAACAATTTACAATTCTATATTAAGGCTAAACCATTTTCCATCGCAATGGAAATATGCAAAAATAATAATGGTAGTAAAACCTGGCAAACCCGAAAATAATGTTGCATCCTATAGACCCATCAGTTTGTTGTCAAGTTTTTCAAAAATTTTTGAAAGAGATTAATGCCAATCTTAGAAAAACAAAATATTATACCTGATTATCAGTTCGGGTTTAGGCATAAACACGGCACACCAGAACAGTGTCATAGGATTGTCAATAACATTTCATACGCCTTAGAAAGAAAATTGTATTCTTCTGCTGTATTTTTAGATGTTCAACAGGCTTTTGACAGAGTCTGGCACAGTGGGCTCCTGTATAAATTAAAAAACCTCATCCCAGCCCCATTTTATTTGGTGCTAAAAACATATATTCAAGACAGATCCTTTTTTGTAAGCATAAATGAAAGTTATTCAAGTCTTGGTTGTGTTAACGCGGGTATTCCACAAGGTAGTGTCCTAGGACCAGTATTGTACACAATTTTTACAGCAGATATGCCAACAATTGAAAATATAACTACTGCTACGTATGCGGACGATACTGCTTTATTGGCATCAAACGAATCACCGTTAATAGCTTCTGAGATGCTACAAAATCAATTGAATCTTCTTCAAGATTGGCTTCAAAAATGGAATATTAAAGTTAATAACACAAAGTCTGTTCATGTTACATTTACGCTACGAAAAAATGATTGCTCGCCTGTTTATTTACATGGCACAGCTATACCAAGCTGCAACACTGTAAAATATTTAGGCCTTCATCTTGATCGAAGACTTACTTGGAAAGAGCATGTCAAAAAGAAACGTGAACAACTTAAATTAAAAACAAGAAAAATGCGTTGGTTATTGGGCTCAAGATCAAGCTTAAGCTTAGAAAACAAGGTTCTGTTATACAAAACAATACTCAAACCGATATGGACATACGGCATTCAACTTTGGGGAACTGCAAGTAATTCCAACGTTGAGATACTACAGAGATACCAGTCAAAAACGCTCAGACTTTTAACAAATGCGCCGTGGTTTATCAGCAACAAAAACATACACAGAGATCTTCAAATTTTAATGGTAAAAGATGAGATCAATAACTTCAGTGAAAGATACCTTAATAGACTAAGTAATCATTCCAATATTTTAGCAATAAACCTGTTAGATGATAGCAATGAAATACAGAGACTTAAAAGGTTTCATGTACTTGACCTTCCCTTCCGAAAATAGAAAATCTTAATTTGTCGAATCGTATTTAAATTACAAAAGTAAAATTTGAATTGAATTTACTTTATTTTTTTTTTTTTGAGTTTTAAGGAAAACTCAATATATGTTATTTTAAAGTCATTAAATTTGCTTATTATTTTGATTGTAAAATAGATTGCAAATAAAACAATAAAAAAAAAAAAAAAATACAAATTAAAATAATATTTAACAAGGCCAACAAGCAACAACAATTAAATTGAAATAAAAAAAAATATTTTTCAGAAAAAAAGTCACACACAGAGAAGTTTTTTAATGTTTAAAAATTACATCATCATACTTGAGAAACTAAAGAAGAAAACAATTTCAGAAATGCATTTAAATTTTTTCAATTGTCACCGTCTATGAAAAAAAGAAAATAAAACAAAGTGATCACACCCAAATTGAAGAACTTGAAATGTGAGCGTTAAGGTGGCGACAGAAAACATTAACGGTCATGTCAAAGCAATTTCGGCATAGGATTTGTCATTGTTATTTTAACATGAGATAACAAATAATAAAAACAAAACTCTAATTTAACTTTATTTTCAAAATATATAAAAGTGGCGTTAAGCACTCTACATTAGGTGTTAGGAGTAAAAGAGATTTTCTCATCAAAAGAAGCTTTTACAATGTTGTACTGAATCTTGAAACAACAACAACGTAATAGGCCTCATGAAGTAATTGATATATTTATGGCATGTCGTAGTTCTCGTCTTGTTTAAACCAAATGCCAATCAATATCATCCAATTTAAACAGCTAAAACTTGTATATCATGTGTTGATATCGAGCATTAATTACAGTCCAATAGCCCATAGACGCCAAAGGTGCCAAACAGTGGCACGTTGCCAATGACTTTCTTTTTTGAAAATCCTACACGGGTTTTCTGATTCTCGCCGCAGTAACGAAGTCATCAAGCAGCAAATGAAACCAATCGCTAAGGATAATGCTGATAGCTGCGCCGCCTAATTACGAACTACAATTCTTTGGTAAATACTCCCTATTCTCATTTCTTCTATTATGAATTTCCATAGGATTTGTCCCCCTTTTCTCTTCCCTCCTATTCTTCACACTGTTTAAAAAGAGAAAAATTACCCTGTATACTCTGTAAAATGAATAAATTGAAGAATAGAAAACTTTTTGATCGGAAGCAAATGATGGGGGAAGGGAAAAATATTCCGCGGCAAATTTTATAATTGCTTGACTGTTTCAATTGAACTCGAGAAGCATAAAGAAGTAGTAGATCTCGACTGCAATAAAATACCCTGCCAACGACTTAGAAATATTTTTTGCTTTCATTATGGCAATATTTAAAAACTTTTGAATTTATTTGTCTGTGTTTTATATTATTGCTAAGCTTATGAACTCTTGTTAGCAAACTTTGGGTATTTTACAATTAATAACTTCCCAAAAATAGAATCAAAGTTTGATATAGGGGTACGAAACTGAAGAAGTTGGCAGGGTAGTATATGTTACAGAGAGCTTCTAGAAATTTGCACTCTTGTTTACCTATGATGAAAAGGGAGAGAAAAAATCAATGGGTTTGTAGCCATGGATATTATTTCGATCTTTTAAGTGCTTGAAATGTCACTTGCGTGTCATGGAGCATAACACTTACTAGGGAAATAATATTTTTCAAGCATTTGATGCAAATCGATTTGTTTTGCAGAGGTTGGCTAATAGATGTTTAACCCTCGTCAAGCAGGGTAATTTTAGGGGTTTTAAGTCAACAAGGCTCTATTTGTTAAGGAAAGCCTCGAGCTAGGTTTCTTAAAATTTAGAAAAACATGTTCAAAAATGGGTACTCCAACAACATAATATGGACTGCTTTTCGAGATTGTTATGCTTTTTATCATTAAATTTCGCGTCCTGCACAGGACTAGAAATTTCAGTTTTTTTATTACGTTAAGATGTCACACTTGTACCCATTCGACTAAATGAGATTGTGGTTGTTGGGATTAATACGATAGTGTTGCTTGTAGCTGGTTGTGGATTCTTGGATTTACTTAGAGGAAAAAAAAACTAATAATTTGTAATAGCAAATATGTAATTGCATTTAATCTTGACATTAATGTGTAAATGAGAGAAACTCAGCTTAATTTGCGTATTATTTTTTACAAACACTTTGCACAACTAAAATTATGAATTAATAACAGCATCATTTGTAAGAATTAAATTCTTTTAACGAAAGAAATTATACTAATGGCGTTTTCCTTTCTGAAAAAAATGTTGCCTTTTAAATAGGTAAAATTTAAAAAAAAATTGATTAGCGAAAATCGGCGTTTTATACAAACAATTTCTGTGTGAATAATCGCTGGGGTAAAAGACCCAACAAAACTAATCCTCTCTAACAAAAAATGCAATATATGACCCAAGCCAAAAATTACAAATCACCCAGAATTTTGGGCAATTGTTCACCACGTCAAATTACCCAAAATTCAATGAATTAATTTAATAATTAATTTTTTTTTTTTAGATTGCCGTGAATCCTCCCGCTCCAAACGGGTCAAGAGAGTTAGAGCACCAGAGCCGGTGCATTTCGAACCAGAACCTCATCAAGATTTGGAAAGCGATGATAGTGGTAGTCAAGAAAAGGATTTACCCGAAATACCCACCAACTTTTTAAGTCCATCGGTTAGAGAATATTTGGAGTTGGGAAAATCAATACCTGGTAAGCAGCAACATAAAGTCGCATTTTAAATTCAGTAAATAATATGCAACAATTTTTTATTTAAATCACACCATCAAATATTAAAGGACTTTATTTAGTCTTTTCCTAAAGCTACCATAAAATAAATAATTGACCAACTTTTGTTTTTTGCTTTATAGCCATAAATAGACTTAAATAAACTTCTTTCCCACATATGGACACTAATGTAAGTTTTGATAAAAATGAAGTGAATACAAACAAGAATATGGTTGGTAATAATTGAGCTTTAAAATAGACCCCGAAGGCAAATGAACGTTATTTTGAATCCATTTAACTCTTTTCCCCCATCACTTCTTGTGTGTGTGGGTGGGTGTGTTTGAATGCGTTAATGACACCAGTAGGAATTTTTTACAATAATTGTTGAATGGATACTTTTTATTTTTTCTAGGTTAGACGAAAAGGAATACTGATTATTAAGACCTCTCTAAGTGATTATTTTGACAATCTAACTTGATAGAAGCTCACAATTCCTGCTCAATTGCTAGTTTATCTTTAAAGACAGTCTTTTAACATCTCCCCCCCAAAAATGTTCAAGGGTGTTCAAAATTTCTGACTGAGCCTGACATTCTTAAACTTTAATTTTTTTATTATCTGAAACCCATTTTTTCCAACTTACTCCCATTTGAGTAACGTTTTGTATTCGGCGTACTGTTCTTACAATTTCAACCTGCATGGAAGAATCCAAACAAAACTGTGGCCCTGTGTCACTAAAGGAGAAGCAAGGATATATTTCCGCACCACCCTGCTTAACGGTCTTCAAAACAATTTCGGGCTCTATTTTTTGTTCATTGACCAAATAGAACCTTTTTCAACTCATGTGTTCACAGAATGTTGCGCCATTTATTTTGCGGCCAATCGGAACCAAATCTGACAACCTTAGGACCTTTTTTTAATTTAATAATTCTTAGTCATCCTCCAAACAGATTTTGTTTCTGGAGAAGTTGACGTTTAATTTTGTTTTATTTTAAGAGATGGATTTGTATTTAATAAGAGCTTTATATGCGTGCAGTTACTCTGAGGAATTTTTAAAGTTTTTTTTAAACCGACAGAACTTTAAATTGTAAAAATTATAACACAACAAACTAAATTTTAATACATTTTTTTATTCGAATGATCAATACATGGCATTACCATTTGAAATTGGCAAACGGCTCCAGCGGCTTGTCTAGATGAACCGAATTCTGGAAATCGAATTTTTCGAGCATTGTTGGCCGTATGTCACGAATAAAGCAAACAATCTTGGCCTGAAAGGCATCAACTGTTGCTGGTTTAGCAGCATAAACAAGTGACTTCATGCGGCCCTACGCGAAATAATCGGGAGGTGTCAAATAGGACGATCTTAGAGGCCAACTGGCAGGTCCATTTTTTGAAATCAATTTATAGGCAAATTTCGATTTTAATACAAGGCGATGGTGGAAGTCGCCTTATGGCACGTAGCGCCATCCTATTAAAACTGCATCTCGCCTGGTTCAATGTTATACATATTTCCAAATAAAAAATCATTGAACATGATGCGGTAACGTTCTCCATTGACCGTAACGCGAGATACGGCTTCATTTTTAAAGAAATAAGGTCCAATGATGCCACCCGGACCAAACGGTGTATTTTCCTGGATCTAATGGAGCCATTTGGGACTATTGTTGATTGTTTTCCGTTGAGCAAAAAATGAGCCTCATCGCTGAACACAATTTTACGATAAAACATCGTATCAGTTCCTCACTGCTCTAGATCCCAATCGCCGAAAGAACGACGCATATATGGTCTCGTGGCTTGAATTCCTCCACCATCGAGATCTTCAATGAGTGTAGGTCAAGACGTGTTGGTGTTGTTGTATCATTTAGAGAGTATGCGGTATGAAAGCTATACACATTTCGACGGATGGCTTGCTTAGTGGACGTTTATGTGTGCCATAAGATTGACGACGCAGTCGTCTATAAGTTGCGCGAATCGACGACTGATTTTCAAAGTAAATCTAGATAATTTGGCAGCGTTGTTCAAGCGCCAATCTATTAATGATGATTTGCCAGAGTATACTAATTACAAATGTCAAAAAGTGAGCGCAGTACGATAATTCGTTTGACAGTTAACCCTTTCGTATTTCTATAGGGTTTAAAAAACACCATCTACTTTTTTTTTGCAATTTCCAATAACTGTGGGAAAATATCCCACTATGCATATGCGACTTAACATTTGAAATTTTCTTATTCAATTTCTGTTACTTGGTGTACAGTGCTTAGCGTTGCCCACTCGCAATATTTTGAACTTAAAATATCACAAGGGATTTACTCCTAATAAGAAAACAAGATTTTTAGAACTTTTATGAACTATTTTTTAGAACTATTATTGTGCGCAAACTAAAAAGTGCGCGTTTAAAGTTAAATAACTGTATTTCGTTAGACTTATAACCCATTCTCAGGGTTGCCATATAGATATAATTTGTGCACTGCTGGAATTACTGATGCGTTGTGGCGCCGAAGGACACAACTTCACCACCATGATTTTGTTTCAGGATTTCGACCTCGTTGTGACAAAAATTTGATAATACGAAGTTGACCTGCGTTTGAAGTCGATTCCAAACGGTATTTCAACTGGCAACACGATAGAGTTTTGTTTGCGCCATTGTAGTCTATTATTGCATTTGTTGTTATTGTATGTGTCAACAACATTTAAAAAACAGTTTTTCTTCTGACTACAAATTTGACGCAGTTGGTTTTTTCTTATCTGCAGATAGCGTGTATTTTTTTCTTTGCCTGCATTTCGCTAGGTTCATATAGCAATAGCAAGCGGCGCAAATCAATTCTTTTTAATTTGTAGATTTTTCCAGTAAATAAATGCATTTTTCATTTACTCTCTCTCCCTCCCCTCTCTCTTTAGCCTTCCTCCCATTAACCTACGCCCATATAAGAAAAAATTTTCATATAAAAAAAATTCCAAAAATTGTTGCTAAAAATTTTTTACGACCGAATTTAAAGTGCATTCACTCGTAAATTCATTTATTAACAGACTTTATGCGACTACGGCAACAGGCGGTAGGCAGACAGTCAGTCACAAAGCCAGCGAAGTTACCATATGCAGGCAAAACATGTGTGTATGAGTTGTTTGGAGGTTGGAGGATGTTTGTGAGCAGCTCATATATGATTTGATTGTTTCTTTGTTCTCCCCCCAAAGTGTTTCAATTTCATTTTTAGTTCTTTAATTTTTTTTTTTGCAATATTTTTGGTTTTGGTATGGGGCACCGTACGACGAAACGAGTATGTTTTGGTTGAAGGTGGTATATTTTGAAAATTGTTGGTTGATTTTTTCATTGAATTTGTCTTCAAATTCTTATTGCTAGTGGAAAATTATATGAATTTCCATACAATACAAATGCAGTTGACACTTTTGTGCATCCAAACAAATTGAGGTCTATTAGTAGCAGTAGGATTTTTATTTGTGTTGCTTCTACTGCGTTGTGCTTTTTGTTGTGTTCGGTTCCGATTTTTTTTTGTTTTCTCAGCCGTTATGTTTTCTTGGCCCTTCTGCTGTGGAGCTGAGCTTGGGGTGAATAAGTTTGCTGGTGTTACTTTTGCTTCAGTATTTACAGCAAAAACTCTCTTTGAATTTAAATTGGTTTTTTATGTTTCGCACATTTATTGCGGTTTATTTATTTGTTTTTTTTTAATATTATTTTACTATTTATGTTTAAAATGTGTTTTCTATTTCATTGCCTTTAGGACGTCCTGGTGTTGATTACCCCATCCTTTCGGCTATTCCATATACAAATTTTTATTGTGACGAACAGCCATATCCAGGTTTTTTTGCAGATATGGAGACCAGATGTCAGGGTAAGTTGTTGAAATGGCAAATGTAAAGTAATATCAAAATTTTGTGGTCTTTAAAAGTTATTTCATTTTGCCATGAAGGCTTCAAAATAATAAATAATTTTATGCCTGTCAAACATTTCACAATTCTTTTTTTTTTCTTACAATTCCTTAGGCTGGCATTATTGCGATATCGATGGACGTCAGGCTTCATTCCTTTGTCCCAATGGCACACAATTTTCTCAGGCGGTTTTTGTTTGTGACTGGTGGTTTAATGTTCGCTGTGATCTTTCGCCTCGCCTCTATGCCATCAATGCTCGTTTATATCAACGCCCAAAAGTAAATCCCACCAGACCACATCGTATTATAACAAAAGAATTAGTAGACGATATCTTTAATTGAAGTTTTTTGGAAGTGTGTGAACACAATTTGAGCGCAGTGATTTTATTTTGCAGTTAGCAGAGCAATTATTAACTGAATTTTACAAAACTTTAATTATTAAAACACATCAAACTACGTGGTTTGTTTAAAAGAAAAGGTGAAGTTTGAATTTTTTTCAAGGGTATTTATTTATTCATCAATATCCATTTTGACCCGTTCAAAGTAATCCCCTTCATATATACTACACTTATGCCAGAGCTATTCTTCCAATCCTCTAAGCATTTCTGAAATGCTCCTTCTTCGATTCTGACTTTTGTGGCAAAACGCTTTCCTTTCATTGGTCTCTTCATTTTTGGGAATAGGAAAAAAGTCGCAGGGAGCCAAATCTGGTCAATAAGGTGGTTGAGGCATGATAATTCAAGTTGGCTGATAATACCAACATATGCCTAACACATAACAAATCGATAATCGAATGTACACAGCCCGCGAAAATTCAAAATTCACCTTTTCTTTTGAACAAACCATGTAGGAAAAACCTTTTCTTTTTAAACCTACTTTTTTCATTTTAAATTAATTGAAAATATACTCGTATAAGAATATTGTATTGTAATGTATTTCGTTCATAATTTCATCGAAAAATTAAATATCCAAATCACTTTAAAATACATAAATAAAAACACTCCGCTGCTTCTATAGTGTCGTAATACTTTGTAAAACTATAAAATGTACATAAATAATATAATTAACTATAAAATTACGTAAGGTTTTAGAATTAATAAATAAACAATATTTCAAGTTTTAAAACTTCACATCAACTTACAGCCTGTCCACAACATGAGCCTTTTTCAGTAAACCCAAAGCAACCTGCTGAACTAGTTTTAATGACAGATATGCTACCGCAGCTTAAACATTGTCGTAGTCGACATTATCGACCTGTCCCACGAAGTCCTACGTTAACGTTCACTTGAATTCAAAAAAAACTCATTTGCGTCCCTCTAATGAACTGTTTTATGAATTTATTTATTAACTTATGAACTATATAAATAAATAAATTCACAATATGAGGGACACAACGCAAGTCTTTTTTTTCTGGTAGGACTCAAGCAACGTTAAAGTTTGCCATCGTGGGACAGGCTGATAATGTGAACCGCGGCAATCTTTAATTTATGGTAGCATGATAATTACAGAAGCTTGCTAATATTTTGAATACTGTTAACAATCTTTTGAGAACAAATTACAGCTTTTGAAAAGGAAATTTCCATTGGTATCGAATACTGTAATTGTTTCCTGATTTGGTTTTACTGAAAAAAAGCTCACGTAGTCGATTGCGAGCAAACCTTTAAATTATTTTATTTTAATTAAGGAAGTGCTAAAATTCTATGTGCTAAAAAATTAAATATTTCGCTATTAAATATGAAAATCTTTCTTCGTTCTTTTAAAATAAAAATAAATGTAATATTAAATAAATTTAAGTTCAATATTTTTATATTAAGAATTTATGTAAATTTGTTGTATTAAAAATAAACACTCACACATAAAATATCTGTTGTTTACACGTTTAAAAAATTACCCCATTTGCTATATAACATTTTCATATCTAACGAAATTGGTCAGTTTTAGTTGATTCCAAAGTAAACTCTACAGTCTGAACTCGAGGAAATAATACATATATATGTACGTAGTTAAAATAATTTTGTTTAATAATTCGCTAGCATAAAGTCGATTCTAATTAAATCACCATTCCAATTGTCTAAGTGTCGATAATAGGCCGTGATACCACATCGAACTATGTAGCTCTGTATACAAAACCTAGTTTCTACATTGATAAATGGGACTAGGGTTAAATCGTTTCAATTATCTTTTCAAAATTTCGTTCATATGACTCTCATATGACTGTATAGGTGATCTCAATTACATTTCAATTACAACTGAATGTAATGTGCAATTATAAAAACAAGTATAGGACTGAACTGAGTGTTACATGTAATTGCAGCAGAAAAGTCTGAATTGGTATTAAATAGTTGCAACTGTAATAGTAATTTTTTAAGAAAAATTGTAATTGTAATTAAAAAATTGTAACTAAAAAATCTCAATTACAATTAATTGTTATGAAAAAATCACAAAGCTGCTTGTAGTTGGAAATAAATCAATTATACATTACAATTTATTGAAATTAAAAATTGTCAACTACAAATTAAAAGTAATTGTAATTAAGCCACAAATAATTGCTTGTAATTGAAAAAATCTAAAACATTTTTAAAAGAGCATAAGTAATAAGCGGAGTTAATTAGCTTAATTATTTTTGAGGATATTAACTACATCTATACAAAATATAATCAACCTGTTCATAAAATCCAACACGGATTGGATTGGAAATGGAATTCAAATCCAATTCTTATTTGAAGTGTGTTGATCGAAAAAATATGTTTTTATCTGAAATTAAACAAATGTTTGTCAGAGTTTTATTTTTGCACTCTAAATAGGAATTGGATTTGAATTCCGTTTTTCTGTCTTCCTTAAAGTTTTAGTAGTTGCCAGGGTTGGGAAATTGATATTTTTAAAGGGTACTTTTTTATAAAATAAAACAGCATTATTTATTCAACCAACAGCAATATTACAAAACCAGTTATTAATGAGTCGTCATATATCATTCATACTCTTTTTGGGAGATATTGGTGTAGTTTTGAATTGAATTGTTAAAAAACGTATTGTTTGAGAAAGAGTGAAATACGTTGTTAAACTGAAAAACATGCCTTGTCAAAATGGGAGCAATAGTTAACAAATTGAGAAAGAGGAGTTTGATATAATTTTTCACTAAAATAAAATTCCAAACATTAACGTTTTTTTCAGATATTTAAATTCATAATTTCAGTATATTTAAAGTTCTAATTATTTGATAGTTTTTCAATAAAATAATATTTCAATACAACTTTAAAAATAAAAAACTTTGATATGGATGTAATAAATAATTCAAGGTTTTGAAATCTTATAGATTCTTCTTTTAAAATGTTTGTGTCTGCATTTCTAACTAACTATAACAAAAGTATTTTTTTACCATTAAGTTTAATATAATTTAAGATAAAAACAAAACACTTTGACATTCAAAGTGAACATAAATTTTGCTGTAAAGAGTTTTTGTCGGTTTTCTTCTAATAAATTGTATTTTTTTTTTTCTATATACATATGTAATATTTTCATGTAGTTATTGTATAAAATAAATAGTATGTTTTTTGATTATTAAGAATTATATGGTTTTATTTAAACTGCTAATAACCACAAAAACCGCAGTTTTGAAAGTTTTTGTCTCTACTGACAGGAAAATTTTTGTTCGCAACTATTGCCAGGACAACAAAGCATGTATCCTTTGTTACAAGTGGAAAGGGTATACATACATATATAAAATTAATAAATTTAAAAAAATCACCAACAAAATATCACTTCAGAATCAATGATTTAAAATAGACCAACATCTGGGTTATTTTTGGCATTACAGTAAAACGTTTATCCCTAATTCTTAAAATCGGGAGTTTTTATTAGCTCTGATTTTTATTCTATGGTGGAAAGTATAATTATCATTGTTCACTTCTGATTATTTCTTATGATTGGTGGCCAATACCGTTTTTCTACATTGAATTAACAAAATACAAAAGATTTTCAGCCAAGTTCAAAATTTTACATTCACTCATTTATTTTAACAGTTCTGATGTCACTTGTACGTACATAAATACATTTAAAATCTCCCATAATGGAGTTAAAAAATATATATAAGTATGTATATCGACGATTTATGAAGAACTCCTTAAAATAGACATCACTTTTTGCAGTTAAAAGTGTACTAATATTTATTGTAAGTATTAAGGCCTAAATAAATGAAAGAAAACAAAAACTTGGGAAGACAAAAACAACCTAGCAAAACTTTTAAAGGACGTACAATGAGGTGTGCTAAAACTCAAAAGATGTAAATCTAAGTTCATTTATTAATATTATTTTTACACCACAAATCAAATACATGCATATGTATAATCCGCTTGGAAATTATTCAGGCTGTATAAATGAAGTAAAACGTTTACCTGCTTCACTTCAGAAGTTTGGCTTTCAAGTTCTGATAAAATTGTTGAATGGAGTAGGTTTTGAAGTGATGGAAAAAATTTTCCAAACACACCAAATCACTTTAGTTTGTCGAGGGCCAATAATATAATAAATATTAAAAACGGCTGTAACTTAAACCAATAATATTAATATGTATGTATGTACTTACAATTTTTAAAAAATACCTTTTTGTAAAAGGAAATTAGTGTAAAAATGCTGAGTGCAAATTAATGCCTTTACTTGATTTGTATGTCTAACAACACGTCGCGATTCTAAAAAACATTTTCTAGTTCGGAATTAGCAAGAGGCTCAATGGTCTAGGGGTATGATTCTCGCTTTGGGTGCGAGAGGTCCCGGGTTCAAATCCCGGTTGAGCCCGTTTTTTTTTTTCATTATTTTTAACTCCAAATAATAAAAAATTAATGGCCCATAATCATATTCAAACACTAAAGTCGATTCTTTTTAAAAGTGAATTTAAATTTATAAGTTGTTATTAAAATTTTTACTACTATAGCCAGAAATTAATCATATTTTAAGTTGAACCCACTTTAAGTGGGTGTCACATTAAATGTGGCCAATGTTTTCATACAGAAAAACAAAATTTGTCAAAATATAACAATGTGGAATCTCTTATCAGCTGACAATAAAAAAAAACCGCATTTAACATTTTGTGTTTACCTTTTTTTGCAGAAAAAATAGAGCATAAAATACTTTAAGATAAAAATATGGAAAAGCTAAGTTCTACATTATGTTAAATGTGTTATGTATGTACATATATTAATTAATATTATTATCCAATAATTGCATTATAAATTCTTTACAGGAACAAAAGAAAACAAGAGAAAGGGAGGCAAATTGGAGCACCAGTGAAAAAGAATTCTTGAGGGAGTGCATTCTTTGATTCTTTGAAAATTATAATATGTCCAAATCAGCTGTTTATGTGTTTTAAATTATTAAAAACAACTTCAGGTGGTTTTAAATATAAAACATACTTTAGCGTTTAAAATTATACTTTTACCTGTCTAGAGTATACCAAAAGTACACTTTTAATAAAAATATAATTTAGAACTCTTAAAGTCGGCTTTATTTTTGACTATGATTATGGGCCAATTTGTTTAAAATGATTGACAGTAAGTAAGTTAGTGTAAGCACTCACTTATAATATAAACACATTGATGTAAAGAACTTTAACAGGCGATAATTTTTAATGAACGTGCTTTGATAATTAATGAATATGTAGATTAGATTTAGAAGAATGAACTTTCGTAGAATTATTTAATTACACTTAAATCAATATATTTAGTCGGAATCTAATTCGTATTATTTAGAAATTTACTTAAGAGTTCATTTTTATTAGACAGCAGCAGAATAGAAGGCATTTTATGAATTGTTACATACATACATACATACATACACTTGGTGGCAAAAGTGAATATAAAAATATGAACCAAACAACGTTTTTTTTTTGTATTTATACATTGACTTCTTATTGTTATTTTCCAAATGAGATCACCAACACATGTTATGCAAAAGAATTAAAAGAAAAAATTAAAAAAACAATTCAATATTACACAGAAAAAGTGTGCGTAGAAAATGTAAAAAGAGGAACTACCGACGACTTACTTAAAATAAGGTGGGGACATATTTTGTAAATTTTAGTTGCAATTCTACATCAAAAAGTTTTTATCTGCATTCAAAGTGATTTGTAAAACTATACGCTACTACTCCTTGTACAATGAAATTTCTATTGGTGAACGAAAAATCATTGTTGATTTATGGAAAAAAGACGAAACTTTTCGCAAAAGGTGGAATCGTTAGCAGAAACACATTCTTCAGTGCAAATAGTGGTATACAATTATTAATCAAGTGGAATGTTGACACGTTGGAACAGGCAGTTAAAGATAACTTTCCGCAATCTATTGATGCCGTTTGAAAAATTGTAAAATAATATGACTACCATGACCGTGTTACACACAGAAGCCCCATGATCTCTAGAATCAATAAAATAAAGCGAATTGCCTTTCCAAAAGAACATTTAGTTCTAAGAACAGGTACTTTTTTCGGATGAGAGCAAATTTTGCAATTTTAGCATAAAAGGTAGAAAACTAATTTGAGGAAAACTAGGTATTAGGTTAAAAATAATGAAAGCATTTTGCCTGCTGTCAAACACGGTGGTGTGGGAGTAATGATTTGAAGAAGTATGGCGAGAAATAGTATTGGATATATGAAGTCTATTGAACGTTTTGAATCGTAACTTGCAAGTGCTGAGAAACTCGGTCTAGGAGATCAATATAACGTTCAGCAGGACAACGATCCGAAGTACACCGCAGAAATTGTGAAGCTTTCGTTTTTGTATAATGCGTAAAAACAGGTTCGTTCCCCACCGTGATACAATAACACAAAGGGGTTGGAAATTGAATAATTGTTATTGTGAAAATTGAACAAAAATATATCTTGTTGTTACTGCTGTCTAAACATATGTATTTCTGTGCACACATACGTAAGTATTTAGTTTATTCACCAAGAAAAATAGTACGTCGCAAGTACACAGCGAAAATTTTGACACAAGCAATATAGGAGGCTCAATGGTCTAGGGGTATGATTCTCGCTTTGGGTGCGAGAGGTCCCGGGTTCAAATCCCGGTTGAGCCCGCAATTTTTTATTTGAAATAAAATATTCAATTAGTATATGTATATTATTACATTTTTTCATCTGTGTGTTTTGTTTTCACATAATTGGCATTAATATTTTTAACAATACAGAAACATTTATACCTTTTTTTCATTGTTAAAATAAAATGACTATAATTTACTATTAAACGTGCTAATTAACAATATTAAGACATGCCCTCAGCATGATGACGTAGAAAATTATAGCCGGGTTATTATAACTCTTAATATTAATAACAAACCAACAACAAATACTGAATTTGATTTGTTGTTAATAAAAACAACATTGTTGATGAATAAATGAATGGAATAATGATGATGGGATGATGGTAAATTGCATTTAATAATATGCAGTTTAAAAACTGTATTTTGGACATTTTCCCGTAGTTTTTTATAACAATTAAGTTGATAGTAAAAGAAAATATTGTGGAAAAACGTTGGGTGTATTTAAATATTTTCTCATCGAAAGCTGAGTTAACCCAAACGGTTTAGAAAATTGCAATTGTATTTTTTTAATGCGCTAGGGAATGTTAACAAAAGAATTCCTTTTTAACATTGAAACTACCGCGAAAAAAAAAATAAATTTGTGAACTTTATAATAAAGTTAATCGTTTGTATAACAACTTGTGTTTTTTTAACTTCACATATAAAGAAATCCTTTTTTTTAATCTAGAATAAATAAATTAAAAATAATTAGGAATTGTGGCAACGTTAGTAAAACTTCTCTAATGTTTAACCAATTTTTGATAGTTTAATCATTCCTATAGGGTAGTTTAAACATATACGAATATGTTGTTTTTAAAAAATTTCTGTCCTGAACCGAATGACATCAACGAATACTATTATGTATTTTTATTGCTATTTATTTTTTCAGTTTAAAAAAGTTTGTGCGGACGTTGCTGACACCGACCTTGTGCGAACTGGCACCATAAAAAAAACCGTAGCAGTAGGACAATATCCAAAGACGCCGCTGGAGCGACTACTCAATTATATTTTCTGGTCAATGATATGAAGGGGATATTTCGTATAGACAGAAATTAGACAGTTTCAAAGTAGTATTAATTATAGCAATATGCTACGAAGGTTCCAAAGAATTGTATAACTCTCCCAGATGTTCAAGCGGCGTTGACGAGAAGGAAGAAAACTCACGGAATATATCTGATTTGGTAGCACAAGTGCTAACAGAGATAAGACGAATCGAGACAAAGGCCACTCGTCTATGGTGATATCTCACTTATCCTTAAAATTCTCCTAAATGCTATTAGACGGCTCAAATACGGTTGATAACTTTACAAACGCCTTGCTTGGAACATTTTTGAGTATTACCCATAATATTTTGTTGGTGATTTTACGTAACTAACAATCAGTGAAATAGTCAAGTGATGCCATAGATCGCGTGAGAAGAATACGAATTAAAAGAAATTCTACAGAACTTACCGATAAAAGAAGCAATTATTTTGGAATATCAGCTTACCTGAAATAAATAAAATTAAACATTGTTTGAACTTTGTCGAACTACAATTATTAATACGAGTATTGAGTAATTAAATTTTTAGGCTTAAATTCCTTTTCATTATTCTTTGTGTCTTTGCTACTAATTTTGTGTCAACTGTAATAAACACAATCTATTTTACCTAAAGCTAAAGACAAGTAGAATACGAGAATGAATATTTTTCAATTTTCATGTTCTTGTTTTTTTATATCAAATAAATTTTCTTTCTTAAGAGAAAGAATAAAGAAAACGAATTTTAGACTAAAAATTAAATTAATATTTAATTAAAATATATTGAAAATTAAATAAGAAATCAATAAAGATAATTTTAAAAAGTTATGAACCACCTTTACAGTCAAATGTGTCTGATTCGCTAGTGTTAAATGGTCAATGTTAAACTAAACATCAAAGGAAAATTGCATTTTAAAACTCCAAGTTCGTATGAAGGAAGTCGAATCTTATCCTTTAATCTCTCTTTTGCCGTTTGTACGCCGTTTAAAAAAAATAAATGAAAAGAAACACTTGCGTTCTTTAACGTTTTCTCCAACATTTGAAATCAATTTATGGGCAGAAAGGCTGCCTGCAATATGTTTTTTATTTTAATAATAAAATAAACTTTGTTGTTGCCCCTTTGACTTTGTTGAAAATTATTTTCTTTTATTTCACACTTTTTATGCAACTAAAAACGATTGTTTTTTTTTTAATTTTAATCTTTATTATTTTTCAATTACGTGCAAACATTTCTTTACCAATTCAGCATTTATATTTCTGGTGTTGACAACTATTAATATCAATAAAAATGCAAACAAGACTCCACATATTTTTCCCATTGAAAAGGTTAAAATAAAAAATGCAAAGGGAAACTTATTTGAAATTTTGTGCAAAAAATGAAAAATGGAAACTGAAAAAATTTGCATTAAACATACTTTTTTTTGCACAACTTAAATATGAAATAAAATAAACAAATCGTATATGAAAAGAAGGAACTAAAAACAAAACTTAAAGGCATGGACATTTTAAAGAAGCAGCCAACAAGAATGCATTTCTTGGTGGAAACTCCTTAAAAATGTGATAGTTTACGATAACGAGAACTTTTGCAATTCAATGACACTCTACAAAAATGTTCGATAGCATTTAGTTAACGATTAAGAATATAAAAAGAAATATTTATAAATTGTATGCTTAAGGGAAATTTATTGCCGGGAATCAATATATCTTTACATACATATTTTCTGTATATAATTCTTCCCTACGAGTGTATGAAATTCAACTCCTCCTAAAAGGCCTAAACGGATTTTGAGGAAGTTCTGTGGATGTGATGTTTAAGCAGGTCCATATATTTATACATTTAATGAACAACGTCGAAATTTTAACACAAAAACATCATTAAAAAATTTAAAATTTACCACGGCTCGGGAATTTGCCAAAATTTAAAAAATCACCAACGAATTTAAAACTCTACTACGAAACAGCAACTACCAAAAGAACAAAATTGTCCGAAATAGCGGAAATTTCAACAAAACTTTCAGATATATGAAATTTTCCCCAAAAATCAACATTTGACCAAAATTTAATATTAGACAAAAATATCATACAAAAAAATCAAATTTAACCACAAATCGCAATTTCACCAAAAAATAAAAAAATCAACAAAAAATTAAACAATAAATATAAAAACTTTATTCAAATTATGGATTTTCTTAAACTTTTTTTAAAATAAACTTATTAAAATGTTCGAGCTTGAAGATCTTTTATAATTTTTTTTCGACATTTCGCTATTCCATTGTCAGGATATACAATAGATAGATGCATGAGAACTATTGATATCGATAACTATGGTTTGAGAGCTGAGAATGTCAAATTATGTTGACATTTCTGTTCAGTAACGTTTGGGAAGTCATCAAGAATCGTTTAACATCACAACAACGCTCCCAAATTGTGTAAATTTACTTTGGAAAAAATAAATCTGTTCGCGAAATTCACTTCGTTCATTTTACGGTCAACATAATCGGCCTAGTAAGCAAGCCCTGCAGTTGTTGATCGTTTTAGCACTAATTTTACTTTTCTCGATTCAAAATCATCAAATTTACGACAAAGGAGAAGACGCCGAAATGACGAGCCGTTGTCCACTTGATGGCCTTAGACTATGTGGAAAATTTTACGGAAGGATCTTGGCTTACGTGCTTATAAAATACAACTCGTGCAAAAATCGAAGCCAAACGTCTATTGGTTACGTCGCATTTTTGCGGATTGTGCTCATTTGAAACTGGAAAGGATGAGAATTTTTACCATAGAACTGTGTTTAGTGATTAAGCTCATTGCTGGTTAAATGATTACATCATGAAGCAAAGACAATCCTCAAGCCATTTAACGAAACACCATTAAAATTAACTGTTTGCAGTGGTTTACTCGCTAGCGGAATCAATTCCTTATTTATTTCGAAATGAGCAATGAGCTCCCGTTACGGCGAATGACGGGCGCTATTGAGTTAAGTCATTGGTTTATGCTAACCAGCAACTTTTGAAGCTTTGGAAGCAATTATTCAAGCCACCATTGACGACATACGGCTGATCGCATGGAACATGTAATTCGTATCCGCTGACGGAAATCATATTTTAAAAAATAAATGCCATGAATGACCAGAAAAAAATTTTATTCCAAACAATATTTCTGTCTTGTTTTATCATTTTAAGTTCTCATGCAGCTGAAAAAAAAACACACGATATTAACTAAAACATACATGAAAAAATATTTGTCATAAAAATTCAAAAATTTACAGAAAAATCAAATGACACGAGTTCAGAAATAATTTTACATTTCCACAAAACTTTTTCAAAAAGGTTTCAATATTTACAGAAAACAAAAAATTTATATTAAAATTAAAATAATTTTACATTTCTATTCAAAACCTATGCGTTTTCAAAGTTAGGATAATGATTAAATTCCCAAACAACCAGAGGATATAAATTCCTGTTAACCATTATTTTTTCACTTTCAAAGCGCTTCGGTAACTGGTTTTCCTTTATTGCCAAACGTAAAATTTTTTTGTGCAAATCTTGAGTGTATATATTGACAATTTGCTGAATGTTGACCAAACTCCCCATCAGAATTCTAAATAACACCAGACTTTCAACTCCCTCTAATAATTTTGTCTCTTATGGTCTTGAACCTATTCAGCCATGCCCTCACTGAACTATTCTAAGAATTAACTTTAAAGCAGATACAGATGTTTCGCATATATACTCGTACTGACACTAAGTTCATAAAATAAGATAGTTGATATAAGTATTTTTTAGTGTTTTGATTTATGTTATATTTCTTAAATAAGTTTTCTACACATGTGTATGTGTGAACATCAAATTTTAGAACTAAATTTAAAATTTAATTACCTCAATTCAGGCACATGTGTAAACATACTATTAGTCTTAGTTTGTAGTATTAGTATTAATTTGAAAAAAATATAAAAATTTAAATGTGTAAAAGCTGTAAGATTAAAAAACTCTCTTCAGCACTTTTCTTTTCTTGTTTAATGACACTGAAAAGAAAATAAAAGAGACAACAAACAAAGAAGGAAAAATAAACAAGTTTGAAATGAAATTGTCAATGACATATTCAAAAATAAAGTAAATAATAAATGACAAACAAGCCAGTCACATTGAATAATAAATAATCCACTCATAAATTAAATGACATTCAAAATAAAAAATAATAAAACACACTGTAGTCAGAGAGCATCAATGCGAGTACATTAGAGGCGAAACATAACCGTTAAAACAAAAAAATAAGGGATCCAAATCACACAAGCCCTGTCAAAAGTGCGATAAAAATTTGCATATTGTTCGAAATGAGTTTCGCTTCCATGCACAAGTCCCCTGAAACAGACATCACTGCTATAACAACTGTCACCAGCTGACTGCTTAGACGTTGAATAGATATACTATTTTTTGCGGCGAATTGCTTTAAGCAATTCCAACTTGAATAATATTAATCTGAGTGAAATTATGTGATGCACTTTTAGCATATATTCTTTTAATGAAATTAAACATTAACAACAAAGTTTCTTTTTTTTACGAAATAAACAAGTTGTAATAACGGCAGAGATTATGAGGAGGGTCAGCAACATTCACAATCAAGTATTTTGTTGAATGATTTTCAAAAAGTGGAAATCTGCAGATAAAAGTGAATGTATTTGCAACAGCTTTTCTGGTTTAACAAGTTGAATTAAGTAAAGACAGATAGACAGTAGCAACAGATAGCAAAAAGAAATATTTAACCTTAACATCTCATCAACAATGTTTGAAATAATACAACATGCTGCAACGCTTTCGTTATTGTGGCAATTTATAAATTAAATGAATAATGAAATGGGCATAACATTTCGTTAGAAAGATAATTGTAAACAAGTATTATTACCTGTAAGAATTAAATGGTACGAATACTTGTGGCAATCACTGTAAAAAGTATCAGAATTAAAGGATATGAAAAATTGTGGCATCCAAAGTACCGAAAGCGCTGTGCTTTAACAACAACAAAAACAACACCCATAAGCTCATGCAAGTTACCTGGGAATTTACTACACACAGAACAACAACAACGATATAACCTGAACACCGGTGAGGAAGGACTAAATACTGTGGGAAAACAATAAGAATGAAAATCAACCAAAAACAAGCATTATAACAAAAACAAACAACAGAAAATAACGCGTTTATAGCTAAAGAGAGATTCTAATAGATTCTGGAGTCTTCTACAAGTTTCGAGAAAAGTAGATCACTACTATACAACGACTTGGGTGGTCAAGCTAGAAGTTAGTATTTGAGTGAAACGTTAACCTGCGAACATTATGATAAAGAAGTAGCCGTTGTGTTTTTTTTTTCAAGTCAATAAAGTAACAGTGTCTCAAATAAAGCACTCCCGTGTATTATTTAAAGAGAAATCTTACAACTAAAAGAACCTGCGAAAAACTAGAGACGTTTAAGGAGGTTAAACTTAACAATATGTAATTTTCCAAACAATTAACAACGTAAGTCCAAAATTCCTAATTGGAATTAGAGTTCTTTATTCTAATGAGTACGAGTAAAAAATGTTTTAAACGTTACGACAAATCGAATATTAGATAAGCTCTCGTTGCTTTTTATCAAAAAATGAACATTTTTAATATTTTTGGAGCGGGAACATTTCTTTTTTCACACAATAATAATTATTTAAAGCGCAATATAGAACTTGTTTCAGGGATAAATAAAAATAAACTACATATTATGCCATTCACAAATAAGCCATTGCTTTATTAGTTTGTGAAAAATTTTATTGTATTGCTAATGTTAAACAACTCGTCATTTACTGCCATGAAATTTCAGAGAAATAGCATAGGTCACAGGTATGCTGTCAGTACAAATTTCAAAAACATATGAACGGCAGTTGTACTATAATATTAATTGTATTAAAATACAATCATCCAATGGAACCAGTGTTGTAAATCACAGTCTAAAATGGATCCTCTATTTGAGGTAAAAAGGTAATTTAAATTAGTTTAAAAGACCTAATATTGTGTTCAGACATGCACCTTAATTGCGCAATTAGGAAATTTACGCAATTAAGACTTGAATTGAACTCAATTTAGCATACAAGAACTTAATAAATGAATTGAGCATTATTAATTAATTGCACCATATATTGAGTCAGATTTTACATGTAACTCTGGAGAATCGTGTTCAGTGAAAAGAATAAACACAGAAAAAAAGCAAGGCCCATTCATTCAACAAGGCATTATCAATGATGTAAATGTCTCCATTATTCCGATTCCAAAACTTACATTTAAAAAAAAATATATATATTAAAATTAGTTCTAGCTGTCAAATGGAAACTGAGTATGCTAAATTGCATATGGGTAAACACCAAAGCCTCAAATACTATCTGAACATAGAATAAGCGTTAAACCAAAAATATTCGGCTAAAACAAAATAAACTCGCAATATCGAGTTCCAGATTTTTTAAATCTCTCAACCAAAAAAAAAGAAAGAAATAAGAGTCAAACGTTCAGATTATTATTTAAAACTGAATGTGAGAACATTTATCCGAACTACTCGTATTAAGTTATAAACATTTAAGAGAATAGCAGCAAACTGAATAAAAATTGTTGTGATTAAAACTTTTGGAAAAAAAAACGCACGTATTATACTTTTTCTGCTTAAATATAAATCTCATCCACTTCTTCAATTGGTAGGGTGTCGTTTTATAATTAAACATTAGTTATGGTGTATTATATTGTTAACATATTTATACATTTGAAAGGCAAACAATTTATGAAATACTGAGTAGAATATAATGCTCGTACGTATGAAAGCACGTAACGTACCCATACGTTGAGATTTGCGTTTGATTTATAATGTTTTTTTTTGTTGTTCGTTATTATTTGCAGGAATGAATGAACTTCACAAATTGCATTACCACAACATCTTTAATATTTACTCATTGTTTTTTGTTGATGGATTTTTGCTCTATCTTTAGAGTAAATTAATTAATTCAGTGACATGTGTTTATCATTCTAGAAATATTTATCCAAATTGAATTTTCATTTTGTGCCATCCATCCAACCACCCATTCATTGCACTAAATGCAATGTTGCATCCATCATGCACAAGCATGCAACATTATGGACTTATTCAAGTACAAACACACATACTCTGATGTACAATAATTATGTTGGATTTCCATGGATTTTAATTTACATATATGACAAATGGTGATGAACTTATTTTAGCCAAATTTTATTGCTGACAGCAAAATTTAGGTAGTCGAGATCTTGTATCATTTTATGGGGGAAAAAATGAAAAAATGGGGTTTGTTTTCGTAATTCCTGCAAACCCAATAGCAAAAACAAACAATTCTTAAATTTTTCATAACTTTTTGTATAGAAATACGTAAATTTTTATTGGTTTTGGAGGGCAGTCACAAGGTATGGCTTGCCGTAACTGATTGCATTGTCAGAAGTTCTGACTTATACCTATTCGTGGTGGCGGCCGGTAACAGATTCCTGTCTCTGCATGTTTAGCTAAATAAGTCGAGCGGAAAGAAGTTAATGCTCTCTTATAAGAAGCCCTAATCAACGATGGAACAGCACACACCAGGGCTGCGTCGTCAAGAGTGTGCTTGGTCTCTAGTATGCGAACTCTGAATACCAGTCGATTTCCAGTTTTAATATAGACTTACCCGTGCATATGGAGTTCTGTGTATGTGGACATCTATTTCTAAATTACTTGTGAGTATTATATCAATTCTCTGAAGGAACTCTTTGTTTTAATTGGCCAAGGCAACAATCGGAAGATTATTGTCAAGAAAGCCCCGCGAGGGGTGGGCGGGTCAATAGCTAAAGGTAATCTCTGTAGGAACTCCGGTGTTCAATGGTCAATAGAGAAATCCTAAAGAGATGGACAAATAAACCTTCCATCAGTCTCCAAAGATACTCGTGAGGAAGAAACTGAGACGGTAGCGCACATTGTATGTAAATGCACACCAATGGCTTGCATAGGGCTAAGGGACCACAGGCAGATACTTTATAAATGTGAATGCCTCAGTCTTAGCCAAATGCTAGCAATTACAAGAGACTTCGTGATGAGCAAGAAGGTCGGGAATTACCACTCGACAGTCTGAAAATCACTGGTCAAGAATAAAGGCTAGTATTTAAGCACGAAGTCGTAAATTACAAATCGGTTGCCTGAAAGAAGGGAGTCGAAAAAAGACCTATAAAGTAAGCGGTATGCTTCTATATTTCGCCTACATTAATATATATATTGGTTTTGGAGAAAAAATTATTGGTGGTCAGTTGACATTAGAACTTTGTTGCCAAGTGTATGACATGGTGAGAAACTTTAATTTCTTTTTGTGGGAGGCCAGTTATAAATTGAACCCTAAATTAATTAGTCTTAATATTACTTGACACATGCGTTGCTTTTGGTTCCAGCCCAAACTCTGTTTAAAAAGGATCCAAGTCGATCAATGTACTGACGGTGTCATTCAACAATTTGTTTTTATTCCCTCAAAAATTTCTCCTAAAGACTTATTGCACTCACAAGTGATTTAAATATTTCGGTAAAACATAAGACTCTGATGCCAACTTTAGTACAGATCGATCTATAAATGACTATAGTTCCATTAATTCGCAATACGGCAACTTTTTTCAATTATGAATCCAACTGAAAATTGCAGTTTCCATTAAAAATAACTTTTTTATATGTCAAATTAGTCAATATTTCACCTAAAATTATTGAATTACTATTCGCAAATAAGGAAGAAGAAATCGTAACTCCATTGTTAGTATTTGTGTAAATATGTTTTCGTTTGTTTTTCAAAATTATTTTGAGATAAATTTCAATTAATGCGCAACTATTTGTCAAACCCACAAACACTCTCACACAGTCTTAGTTGCTACTAAATTATTAAGCAAAAAAAATCCTGTGAAAACAATTTTCTATCTTTCTTAGCTGTTGCATTTCAACCAGCAGAGATTGATGAATGAGTTTTGAAAACAAAATTCCAAATCGGTTTTTGTGGTGCGAGTGTAATACAATAAGCGTGATCAGGCTTTAACATTTATAATCAAAACTGTCAAAAACAATCAATATGCAATATTGTAAAGCTTTTCTGCTTTAGTATTTTTATTAAATAAATTTACGTGATTTTAAAAAATGTTTTTCAAGGATATGATTTATACTGCGTATGCGACATCTTTCAATTTATTAATCCCATCGCGTCTTATATGTATTTTTCTGCGGATGCATATTAAAGTTTGCTTTACTTTGCTTCTTTTTAAATATAAAAATTAGATTTGAAAACTGGCTACACGATATGTTTTCTTTCATTTGTCTCATCAGAATACGGCAATTCATGATTAAATATTTTTAAAGTAATCCGTCTGTATTTATGATTTTTGTATCTGGCAACTCTATCATTATTTGGGCTCAGTTTAGTCTGACGTTTTATTATGAACAAGCTAATGCTAGAAACACAACTGTGACGAACGATGAATTTCGTCTAACGCGGCGAATTCATTGGTAAAAATTCGCGGTGTTGATAAAGTTGTTTATTGTTTGTGCAAAGGAAGAAAACAATAAATCGAAACATTGAATCAATTTCAAATTTTGTGAAAATAATAAATATCATGTTTGTTGTAGTGAAGGCTTTTTTACGAAGGAGGTGGTGGATTAATAGAAATGTTGCAGAACTAAAGTTCAAGAATGAAGAACTCTTCTTTAAAGCAACCAGGATGATAAGTAGTACTCTCGTCTTTTAAATATATAAATTAATCATAAAGAATATAAGTTTTATTGTTTTTTTTTTTCCGAACTACAAATATTATTAATTATTAAGAAATTTTAATTTTTAGACATGAGATCGTTCGAAGAATGTTGATAACGTGTGTAGCGGCATAGAAAATGCATTCAATTCAGCTAGATGTCTAATAAAATTAAAACTTTTACTGTTTTCAAGGTTGTCCATATTAAATAAATAATTCTCTTTCTGAATAGAAAGAAAAACGAACTCATGCCTAAAAATTAAAATTTCTTAATAATTCATAAAGAATATATTTATTATGATTTTGTAACATTTTTTATCTTATTTTTGCAATAGCCCCTCTCTACTTATTAGAGACCTCCCACAATTAAGGTCTGTGAAGAAGCTAACCACGGGAGATGCTAAGTACGACCTACGATTCACCTACGCTCATGCATCTATACAACAGTCTAAAAATTGCAGCGACTTCATTTATTTCATTTTTTTGATGAACTTGGTGCGTTACTACCGGAGGTAACCTGAACTACTAGTTTACGCCGTTTATATGTATCCCGCAATCCTCTCCAGTGTTTTACATGCATCACCTAAATATTATAGTTTAGATACATATAATGACATGTAAATACTTGCATAGAACTTCTTCAATTACTTCCTACCGGATAAATTTACCAAATCGCCAATTCTATTCCATATTTCCGTCTTTTTTTTTTTGGTCATTTTTATAATTTTTTGATGCTAGGTTATACAAGCATTCATATTGTTTCACATTTTCAATTATAATTTTACTGGTATTCATTTTATCAATATGCAGCAATAATTTACAATTAAAATTTGGTTTTCGCATAACAGCTGATAGTGTGACCACCATATTGAAAAAATAATACTCAAAATATGAACAAATTAATAAAAATATATTTTACAAAATACAAATAAAACAATTAATGAAGTAAAAAATAACTTTATGTACTAAAACACTTGAAAACCAAACATAGTCACATTGTACCGATTTGTTCGTCATTCACCGGCGGCAGAAATATAAATAAATCTATTGCAGAGTTCGTCGCGTATAGTGAATTTCGGTTTTATTTTTGGCGGCGAATATTCGCAACAAACAGTTCGCCGTTCATCCCAATTGTGTTCCTAGCATAACGCAACGCTTGAAACTATGGCAAAAATTTTTTTTTAAAAGTGCAATTTATTTCCAGGCTCTTTTTAACCCGCAGGTCGCCGAGAATTTGGGAATAACAGTAGATCGCAATATAAAATGGATTCTGAAAGGAATAAACATAATATTATGAGTTGCATTTTTAAGGTTCAATTTGAACATTTGTTACAATTAAAGATCAGAGATCGGAAAACAATTCTAAAAAAATTTAAACAGAACTTGTAGAGATTTACTGTATTGTATATAGTATATGTACATATATATAAACACAGGAATCAGCGGTATAAAAATTTGATTTAAACCAAGAAACTTGACGGTTTACTCTTGATCGCTTCCAACTTTAAAACTCGTTTAATAATTCGTCTCAATATGAAGCGTACTACTGAATATTTAGTCATCTGTTTTAAATAATTAAAAAATGGGTTTCAAGAGAGTGTCTATTGCAAACATCATCAAGTTAACCCAACTTATGATGAAAATTTAATTCGAGAAATCTTCTCAATAATTCACATTAGAATTAAGTTAACGCCCACTATCGCATAAGCACGATTGCTTTCATTGCTACCTGAGAATTGGCTTAAGCAAAAAATTAAAAAAATATCACGATAAGCAAGAATACAACAAGAAAAAAATTGAAGAGAGCGTAAACTTTTTTCTAACCCAACAGAAAAATGATCGAATATTGGGAAGACTTCACGTATTGAATTTTCATTATTAGTTAAGTTAAATAGACGATGTTCACAATAGACTCTCGCTAACGCAGTAAAAAGACACAGAAAACGCTGATGATCTGCGTAGCGGCACAGAAATTATATTCCATTCTGCTACTGTTCAATAACTTGAATTTTTCAGTATTCTATAGAATTATTGGATTAAAAAGAAATTACGAAAGAATAAAACGAACTTAATAAGCTTGAATAGAAATTATTCCTTTAATTATACAACTATCAGTTAGATAAGTAAATAATAATTAAAAAACGTTTGAATATCTAATGACCGAGTTGTTTTATTAACTTCAGTTGAAATATCGTACATCGTTCAGTTTTCAGTGAATAGATTTAACACAATGTTGCAAGATATGTTATAACTTCAATGAAAATGGCAACATTTTGTAATAACATTTCTATGTATGTATAAAATAGTCATAATAAAGTAACAGAGTTTTAAAAGAGTTATTTACATACGATAATAATAAGATATCGATTATCGACAGAAGAGCAGTAGCTGCTGAACATATCAATTTTCAAATTATTAATACCAACTTTCCTAACTGACCAAAAATAAAAAAAAAACTTCATGTAATTTCTAACATAGTAGGTGTTACGTTCCGAAACGCCTAAAATTATGCAACGATTTTGAGCCTATCTTCGCAAAACCTGAAGTCAAGTCCGTTATCAAGAGTTCACTCTTTGATACTTCAGAGAGCAACATTTTAATCATTATTTAACAATCATAATATACCGAAAAAAATTGAATTTGTTTTTAGCTTCCAATAGATCTCTAATATAACTTGTTGCTGGCTGGATGCAATGTTACAATAAAAGAAAAAATATTTTTAATAATCGCAACCAACTTTGTACAAATTTTAAGCGTTAATTGTTGCAAAAACAAGGAAGATGAAAAAAAACTAAATTCAATTGCAACGTTTTGGGAAACAAAATGTGAACAAGCAAACATATTGAAAAATATTTAACACGAAGCCATCACCATTGGAGTTAATTTTACTTCTTTGAAGCAAGCTACCGAAAAATGTGAAAGGAATATAAGTATGAGAGCTGGCATTAAGTCAAATAAAACAACAATTAAAACAAACAAAATTTTGTTGGATATTAAACGAACAAACAAAAAAATATCGCACAAAACTGACAACATAAAAAAAGTAAATAAAATCAAAACGTGTAAATTTGTGGAAAAAGGTGAAAATGGGTTAAACAAAATATAGGTTAAACTTAAGAAGGCCTTAAATTACATAACGTTCAACAAAGTTTGCAGCGTGAAGAAGGCTTACAAAAATTTATTTCAAAGGTTCGATATTCACTTACATACATCCTTCACCTACTTGTGGAAAAAGTTTAATTTTCTCATTTCGTTTGTATTTCTGCAGAAATAATTTCTCATTCGATTCAAAAGTGTCATTTTGTGCACCTAATTAGACGTACGTTTCGAAAATATTTTCTATCGTAAACCCACTGAGATTCGTACAAGTCATACAGTCGATATAATGTAACCTTACTCTTCATGCAGAAATTGAAGTTAATTTTCGAAAAACTTGAAACTTCTTTCGTAGTTTTTAATGTCACATTTTTTTGTATGAATAAATTTAAAAAAAAATTGCAAAACTACACACTCCTTTTAATCTAACAAATGTGAAAAATGCAACTGCTACATTAAGATAATAACGCTTTGAAGCACAGGTAGACAAATCGCTTTATAAATAATGGATAGGAGAAAAACTTCCAGTTTTCAGAAAAAAGCCCTAACTCGAGATATTATTCGCAACTCTAAAAACCTTTAAATTCATGCAAAAATCCTGATATTAGAGCAAATACTAAACAGAATTGCCATTACTAGAGAACGGGGGTATCCCAGAAATTGTAATCGGGAAAATACTATTAACACGTTGAGTGCCACGTCAGTCACCGGTGACTGACATCGACCTTTCCGTTTAGGCCGCGTCAGTCACCGGTGACTGATAATAAAGGTACAAATTGAAAATTTTTTCAGAAAACTTTAATGGAAACAAGGTACACATAAAAATGGTTGCCACAAAATGGTATAACCTGTTTGGTCAAATTTCGTGCTATTTTTCTGTCACTCTGTGCGGCATTTTCTTCATAGCACGATGTGCAATATTTTCGCACTGCTGAAACTCGCGCGTCCTAAAGGGGAAGTCGCTATAAAACTGCGTGGCACTCAACGTGTTAAAGAGAAACCAAAAAAAATTACTTAAATTGAAAAATATTGGCGTTTTCCTTTCTGATAGAAATGATGCCTACATACCATGTTCCTTCTTAACTATGTTGCGCAAATAACTGGCGAATATATAACATACATATATTGCACTCAACTTTAGTTCAGAAAGTTACACAAATTTGTGCCTAGCTATAGCTAGCAAGCTGACTAGAAATGGGATGGTATTGTACATATAAAGAACTTTGATCTCAGTACTTTTAACGGCCGAAATTTATGGATAGAAACTTGGCCTTATTTCCACATCTATGTTTTTGTGCGAATCTGAGTCCTTTTTCCAAGTTACTTTTGTTATTTAATGGATGTATAAAACCTCTTTTAACTTAAAGCTTACGACGGTTGGATTATATAAAATTTAATTTCTCTACCAATAATGGAAATACTTCATACAAATAAGAGGGCACCCTAGTGAAGTGCCAATTTTTCTCATGGAGAATAACCAAGACCTACATGTATACCAAATTTCAGCTATCTATATTAGAAGTGTCTCACACAAATAAGGGGGAACCCGGCTCACTAGGCTGATTATGTTGAACGTAAAATGAACGACGTGCTCTATGAACTTAGCGAAGATTTTAATCATTGTTCTGGCGTTAAACGATTCATGATGTCTTGCCAAACCTTACTAAACAGAAATGTCAACACAGTTTGACATTCTGAGCTGTCAAACGATAGTTATCTATATCGCTAGTTCTCATGTAGCTAAAAAAAGCACCAGATGTATATTTTGCCCATATACAACACAAACAAGGTTTTTTGCTCTTTTTTACTTCATAATTAGGTTAGATGCCAAATATAACTAGTCCTCTTACTTATTCCAATTAATTAATTTATTGTAACTCTTTCACTTTAGTACTGCGTGAAATTCATAGGAAAAAAGAAAACAACTTTTTATAAAAGCCCCATACAAATGAATTATCCTAATCATTGATTGGTCATTTATTTAATTAACATAATTGAAGTATTAAATTCAATAATTTCTTTTTAATTATCAGTCATACATACATACTTCTCACTCTTCATGAGTACCATTTATAAAATTGTTTTCTTGTGAGTTTATTTCTTTTATAAATAAAGGAGAACACACACCAGCCTTATCATCACCCTGGGGTTTGAAGATATTTACCATAAAGTGCATTTTAATTATTAAAAACGTTTTATTATATTTGCCTTTTACCACACAAGTGCAGACAAACGGTCTGTAATAGTCAATGTAAATGGCCTGTGAAGTTCAACGTTAAACATCGTGTAAACAGCTTTCCTTTTTTGCTTTCCATTCAAGCCTTTTCTCTCTTCTTAATTTACATGTGGTAGATGTGTTAATATTTAAGAGGCGGTGACTATTTTTTAATGTTTTCCTTAATTGAAGTTTTTTTTTTTTAATTAAGGCATCGATACTATAGTTTCGGCATAATGGGCATAAATTAATCAATCTGCATGGAAGATAAATACGTAAGTACATGAAAATGTGATGGTCAGAGCAGGCTTCTAGAGTGAACCTGACAATTGGAAGACAAAAATATCATTTAAACAAAAAAAAAAAAAAAAAAAACTGCATTTGATGTTGTGTTGCCTAATCTAAGAATGAAATCACATATTTGTACGCTTATATACGGCTTTTCCCGAGTTTTGTTCTTATAGCTATCTTATCCGAATCCGGGAAATTTTTAGGACATTTCAGTAATTTTTGGACACACTAATATTACTTCCAAACTGAAACGAAGCAGGCCTTAAACTGAAAAAGCTTTGGAAAAAGGCAATGACGGTTTATTGCTCATGTATCAGCCATTTGTGGTTCGATTTGGTTGATTTTTTTCATAAGGACGGGTCGATGTAAGTATTCGATGACATACTCAATTTCGACAGAGTCGGTCAAATCTGTTGTCTGCATAAGCAGACACTGATGCCAAATCACAACGGCAAGTTACGTAATTGACCAGCGCGGCAAAATGGATAGAAATAGCGACTTGCATGAATCTGCAATGAGAAAAATCGCAAGCCTGTACCCTGTTAAAACTTGAACCGTGTGACATGAGCATAAGCTGATTGTAATTATAGTAACAAACAAAATGAAGACCATTGAGAACATGATACTTGTTTATTGGCGCTATATAAATACTAAGCCGAGTAGTACACGCTATAAGGCCACTCTCGTAACAGGGATAACACTTTTTGACTAAAAAAGAAATATATTTATATAAACAATTTTATGAAAATAAAATAATTCGACTGAAGTTGTAAGCAAATAAAATCGACGAAAGAAAATCCCCACAAAAAAGTAAAATTTAAATTAAACACAATTTGTAAAGAAAAGTTTTTCTGTTATGCTTGTTTAACAGTTTAAAGTAAACAAGAACACCAACACGTGGCTGAAAGAAAATGTAAACAGAGCAACAAACAAGCCGGCTTTTCAATTAAATGAGAGTTTTAAAGTGAGCGTTTTAGTTGTGTTGAAATTCAAGTCGATAACACAGTGTTGAGTTTTGTGAGATACTTTTTGTTTTGAACCAGTTTTCTTTTAAATTTTCTCTTTTTTCATGTTTTATTGATAAACTACAAACATTAACTGTTGTTTTCAAGCAATCACTTTTGTTTATTGGTAAGCCAACTAACTTTAAGCTAAGATTTCTTTGTGTCTTGTCTTTGAGCGCATTCAAATTTATCAAAAACGTTTGTTTTCATGTCAGTCTTTGGTCGCACGTTGAATTGTTTAAAACGGTTACAAAACGTCAAGCGTAAGAAAATCGGCTAAAAATTATTTACATGATTGAATTTAATTTATTTTGTTATAAAAATTATACGGAAAGTAGTGAAGTATTTTTATATGATGTGATTGAAAAATATTATTTAACGTTTACAAAAAAATTTAATTATTAAAGAAGTGTTTTTAAAAATGTAGAAAATTTTATCCATTTTTGAAGAATATTTTTAAAACAAATTATGTTTGGCGATTATATCAACTCGTTGTTATCACAAAAGGATTCCATATTTTTCTTTTTAAATTTATAATCATATATTGTAAAAATTTTGAATCTGTTCTAACTTTTGAATTCTTTTCTTATTGAATTTCATTATTACGCGGAAAATTATTTCATAACATAATTTTAAAAACTTCCTAACGCCTAGCCTTTGAATTATAATTAGTATTATCCAGTTTAAAGCCTCTTTGCAAAACAAAGTTCTTAAAATATGTAATTAATATTTTTTTTTTAAGTAATTGTAATAAACAATAACAAAATTAGAAGAATAAGAAGTATAATAAACTCGAAATTTATTCATGACGTTTTTCTTTCTGTATAGGAATGTTGCCATATAAATAGGTTGCCTAAACCCTCACAAATTGGTGCATTTTTTATGACTACAATCGAACAAAAATAATTAAATTAAATTTCAACACAAAATAAAATAAAACTTGTGTTCACACAAACAATGCAGTTAATACAGTTTTAAAAAGAATAGTATTTAACCCTGAACTTTATGTTGAGTGCAAAAAATAGTCCATATTTACAGTTTTTGGTGCAAAATATTTAGAAAGGAACGTGCTGTTTTTCGTGAATATGGAGCACAAGCATGCAGAAATGTCAACATATATATATATGTATATGTATGTAACATTTTTGACAGAGAGGAATACTCCATTAGAATTTTACTAACTTTTGCTGAAATGTAACTTCTGATTGCCGATCTGCAAGTGACCTAAAACTCAGTCCACCATATTGAATTTCAAGTAACAATGATTATTCATAAGCTTTATTTCGTATAAAAGAGATTCAACTTTAAACAATCGGAGAACCAAGACAGCAAAAGAATACCCTCCAATAGAGCTTTTAATCATACGTCATGTCAATTTATTACGGTTTGATTTCATTTCTTAAACATAAAATTGTTCAAGCCATGCGCGTGTGTTGTTTGTCTTAAGATTTTCGTGACATACTTTAAACATGGGCCATGATATTATTAATGTTGAATTTCCATTCGTAATTACTTCTTCTGTATAAAAAACAGACGTTACAACTTTTTTAGCTTCTTTCGTAATTTTGAAGGACATTATTAATCGTTTAAATTGATTGCAAGTCGCAAACAGATTTTTAGTTAATAAAAAAAATTTTTAAGTTTGGTTATAACTTGAACTTGAATTATTGTAAAAAATGTATAAAATTAAAATTTAATCAAATAAAAATGCGAAAGATCAATACATAATGGCATTAAGATTTGAAAATGATTTCGGGCATATGGCGAACGCGGTTCTTGAGGAACCTCCTTCAGGACCCAATTTTTCGAGCCATGTTGGCTGTATATCACGAATAACACGAACAAAGTTGGACTCCAAGGCGTCAACTATTGCTGGTGTGGATTTTCTGTCACACTTTCGTTTACAGCAGCAGCATTCACTCCATTACGCATTTATAGATTATGTGGTATGAAATATACGACGGATGGCTTGCTTAGATAAATGATTACGAGCGTCATAAAAATCACGAATTCGTCTGCAAGTTACGCGAATTGATGAATGATTTTTAGTAAAGTAAATCTGCATAATTCTTATATTCTAATTGTTAATTTAGTCGTGTTTTTCTTTGTCAGACTTTACTAATCATAAATGACAAAAAGTGAGCGCAGTACAGCAGTTCGTATGTTCCTATGGGAGCTTAAAAACACCCGATACAAATACGTGGTTTGTTCAAAAGCAAAGGTTAAGTTTGAATTTTTTTGAAATGTATGTATTAATTCATCAATATCCATTTTGTCCCCTTCAAAGTAATCACTGCACTTATGCCAGCGCTTCTTCTAGTCCTCGAAGCACTTCCGAAATGCACCCTTCGGTATGGCCATCAGCTCGTTCTTCGACTTTATCTCATCAATTGGTGCAAAACGCTTTCCTTTCATTGGTCTCTTCAGTTTTGGGAATAGGAAAAAGTCGCAGAGTGGTGGTTGAAGCATGATTATGGTGTTGTATCTAACTACGTGACAACCCTTTTTAGTTGTCAACAACAAACTACTAACCCAAATTGGTTGATAATGCCATCACATGATTAACACATGCGTACCAAGATAACAAAAAAAATTTCGATAATCGAATGAACACAGTCCGCAAAAATTCAAAATTCATCTTTTCTTTTAAACAAATCATGTATTAAACCATCACATTAAAAATTATAATTAGATTTTTATCCCCTAAACCGATTTTCTTTTTTCAAATTTCATCTTTGTACTAAAAAGCCTGATAAAAAAATTCTAAGCTCTTTAGTGAAGGTTTAGCGCCCATATGTTAGATCTCTATGCGTCTGCTGCTCTCGTACTTACTTTACGCAGGCAAACTAAGTATTTAATAAAACAAAATTGGTGTTGATGAATAGAATTCCAACAAACCAGTTTTTTTTTTGTCTATTAAAACATAAAAACAAAGAAAAAGTTTACTTTCTAAAAAATCCAAATTCTAACATTTTATTTTAAACAAACAAAATGCTAAAATTAAATAAAACAATACAATCAAATAAATCAATAAGATTAAAAATATAAAGATTTTGTCATTAATACTCTTAAAGAAACGTCAGCTACAATTTCTACTACAAACAAAATAAACGTGCTAAAGATAAACTTAATATGATCAACCGCATTAAAACTGACATAAACAAAAAATTGTAAAAAAAAAAATAAATTTGTTCGTATTTTTCTTTTAGCTTTAAAGAGTTGCTTTTTTCACAATCATGTTTTCTTTTAAACATAAATATTGTTTATTAACTTAAAATAAAAAAAAAATAAATAAAAGAAAACACATTTTATAACAAAAAGAAAAATTAAAAGATTTTAAACCGCAAAAAAACACAGTGTTTTTGCATCCAACGGTAACACTGCAGTTTGTAACAAAAAAAAACGCATAATTACAGTTACAAGTAAGCAGCAGCGCAGACTTCAGAAGAAACAACAAACAGAAACAAAAACCTCATCACAACAATTCCAACTGGCCAACACACACAAACACATGGAAATAAATTTACAAAGGAGCATGGCTGCGGTCAATTGGTTTTGTTTGGTGTTGGCATTCGGTAAGTGCAACAGAAAACCTCTTATTAAATAAAATTATATTATGCAATTAAAAAAATTAAATGTTTAAATCTAAATAACAATTTAAGAAACATAACAATATGTAGAAACAATGAAGGGGAGAAAATGTGTATTTAATGCTAAGTAAATATTTGGTTTCAATATACTAGGGGAACTCACTCTTGGTTGTAAACAACCCTTGCAAATGTAGCAAGTCTAGCAAATATGCTACATTTTGCAAAACCATAACAACAACAAAATATGAAACTAATATTTGCTACACTTGAGTCAATATGCTATGGTAGAAATCATTGCAGATTGGTAATTTGCAATGCTAAAACAGCTGTGTATATCATTTTATTTATACTAGACACCTGTGCTTACAAAGTTTTACGGCGGTAGAACCGTCTCAACAACTGTCTGTGAAGACTTAATATTGAAGCTAAGACTGTTAAAAAAGTTTGCTAAAATAGTAAGAATTAAAATATCAAACAAAATTTCATTAATTGATAAATTTTTCTAGAAAGTTTATGCACACACCAAATACTTTCTTTGCCTAAACATTTTAGAGGCGGCATTAGCGTTTATATACTGACTGCGGCTTAGCTTATTGCATGCGCCAAAGTTCTCTGTAATAAACTTGCTAAACGCTTAAAAAAGACACTCACGCTTTGTGGCAGAAAATCATACCAAATGTGCGAAAATTGCAGATAGACCACGAAGAGTGATTTCCGCTACTATATGCAAGCTGACGCTTTGTAAATCTACAACAAAACACACACATTCGGTACATGAAAACAGTATTTCCGAAGAGAAAACCTCTATCTTGTTCTTTGCATAAAATTGGTAAAAAGAATTCTACTTAATCAATTAACTAGACACGGACAAAAACATCGAAATAGCTCTTGCAAATATAGTCCAACAATAGCTGTCACAAAACAGAACTTATTTCTCGTAAATGTATTTATGCTATTGCTATACGTTCATACTGTTGTAAATATGACTGTAACGAAAATAGCACCAGCACAAATACGACAGCAATCACATTGACAGCATTGTGAAATGGTATAGCAACCAACCACAATGCTTTGCAATAATAGGAAATTTCCACATACACATAATTTTATTAATTAAGTTTTTAGCATCGGGAATTCCATTGTAATTTTTGTTTATCCTTTAATTTTCTTTTCTTTTTTAATATTCAACTAAGCAGGTAAAGAAATTAGAATTAATGGCTGGATAAAATGAACAAATAGCTAGAGCAAGAAATGTGAAATTTGTTTTTATTGTGCTGTTTAAAATGACTATAGCATAGGCATTTAGCGATTAATTTTTTATTATATAGATATAATATTAAAAAATATTGGGTACCGTAATGATCGAAAGAGGTCTGCTAGAATTATGAAGGAAGGCCTAAATTTCTAAAAAGTACAACTATTGGACCTGCATGTTTCAAGCTAATATGTGTTCGGGGAAAATAAATCACTTTGAATAAAATATTTAATATTGGACTCTCAACAGACAACAAATCTTATTGAATCTTTTCTTAATTAATAATTATAATTCTTGTCTTAGATGTATTTTGTAGTAATTAATTTCGCACCTGTAGCGGTTGCAAACCACGAGTTTAAAAATGTTTAACATTCACTAATGAAACAACAAGCAGCTACTGAAATTATATAAATTGTTTATAAAAAACATTGTGTAAAACATAACAAAAACAAAAAGTAAAAAGAAATACAAAAATAAGTTGGTTTTGACCAAATTACAGGAACCTTAAAAGGCATCTTGAACGTCAAATTGAATCCACAGCGAACAAAGTTCTTCTGGTTTAAAATTATTTTTTAAGGTGACTTCTAACGAAAACATGCTTTAACAAAAAAATTTGTAATTTTGCCATAAAATATTTGCAAAGAATTTAGATTTTTATCACAGTTTTCTATATAATGAATTGAAAAACCATAAAATTGCACGTAAAAATTTTTATGTGTGTGAAGATAAATTTGAATTTAACTAGCAGAGACACAAACCAACATTTTTAACAAGCTAATTTAGTGCTCCACACAGCACTGTTAGTGATTTAACAGCGCGAACAATTTTGACCTTATTTCATGAAGCAGGAATCAGGGCCAATAATTGACCCATAACTCTATGAAATTTAAAATATGTTCGGAACATAAATAAATTGAATTTTAAAACAATCCTTTTGGTGACACTGTTAACTTATTTCTTACACGCTGTTATCAAGACTAAAAATGTATTTAAAGAACCTGGATATCGAATTATGTTTTTGCACAAGAGCTTCTTAGGCCTCAGATATTTAATTACAGATGAGAAACAACATGATCTGTCGCTCGTCTGTGTGTGTGCACTCAAAAATAGCACTACCGTGCAAAAAAATCGACCCAGTTAGTACGACCCCATACAAAGATTGTTACAATATACTACTTGGAAAAGAGTTCCTTTAGATTCTCCAAACTCCCACACGCTTCTAGTCCAGCCTTTTCATTTTTCTATTACCATAAACATTTAAACAATTAAATTCTGTTACTGATTTGTTGTTAGGAAAAGCAGAAAAACACAGCAAGAGTAGCTAAAAAAAAACTAAGAAAATTAAAACAACAAAGGTTTTTTTGTTGTTGCTGTTCAATTTTCATTCCAGGAAATTGTACGGTTGTGTTGTTTTTATTACGTTTTTAATTTATTTGTTAGTCAGTTGCTTTTTGTTGTTGCTCTTACCGATGTTTCGGTTTAAATCACATTGTGCAAAAGTTCGTTTTATTGCGGTTGGCCTAAAGGATCTGTCAAAATCTAGAGCAGATTTTGTAATTTCTTTGTGTGTAGCTCAATTAAACAACTTAAAAAAACAATTTATAACTGGGATTTTATCACCTGAAGCAGTTTTTAACGAACAATAAAAAAATTACGGTTTTTTCTATGTCTTGTGTGGAATTGCACAAAAAAGTTCAATCGAAATCGTATCAATTTGTAAAAAAAACATGGACGATAATTTGATGTAATAAACTGACCAATTGACCTTTGAAAACGCAAAACGTAAGAACTTAAGCCGTTGAGTTGTGAGGAAATATTTTTTAAAAAGGGAATTGCAGAAATTTAGAGAGTAACTATGTCATTCATAAAAATATTTTTTGTTTACTTGCATTTAAATTTTGCCTTTAAATTTTCACCATTACATTTTGAAATTAATCAAAACTGCCCGTGCCTCGATAAGGGTCCCATAAAGTAAGTGGTCTGCAATATCCCCCCCTGCATTAATAATACGGCCTGTGGCAAAAAGCGGCACCTCGGCAATTGGCAGTTTGTTTCGTTTATTGCCGTAATATAAACGAGCACGGCCGAGCGTCGACTATAGGCGACATCCAGGAATTTTCTCTTATCTCTGTGTTTGCGGAGTGTTTATTATTAATGTATGGGTGGACTTCGAAGCAGACCACATACTTTCTATTATACTATTATATATATTTTACCCGAGCACCTTGCTGGCCTTCCTGCCGAGGGGTTGCGGAGTGTTTACTCGCATAATTTTCAGTGTTTCAAAGCTTATCTCGTCACAGATCCGTCGATTAAAGAGGCAGCGTACGAACGGTGAATGCTGGCTGTGGGTAACGGTTCGTGGCCGATAGGCGCCGTACCGAAGTATTTAATGTTTATGCTCTAAAATTCTGTAAGCATCTCATTTGGTTTTAAAAATTGCAAGAGCATACAAATTTTGGATAAATGATGTTCTGGCTACAGCAACAGCTTGTCTCCCAATAGATTAATTGTAATTTTACTATGGAAGAATAAGGATGAAAATTAGCAAGAGGATCTCTAAATAAAACTTAAGATTTACGATTATTTTTATTGAAAAAATTCAATTAGAAAGTGTGTATCATAATTATTGATTTTAATTAAAAAAAAATCGAGGATAATCTTTGAAGTACCAGAATAGAATATCTGATTAATAGTCATCCGAAATAACTTTTTTTTTTTACCAATTTCTTACTTTTTTTTTTTAAGAAAAGGTACTGGAATGATTTAAGTTTTGTTTTTTTTTTTTGGCATTAATTAGCATTTCAAAGTCCTAAGCAAAGCTGAATTTGAACAATTAAATGGTCACTTGAAATTTGCACAGTTTTCTTTCGTTTTATAGATTTTGAATTAGATCCTGTGTGAACCGTGTTGTACAGAAAGCAATTATTTTTTGGGAATGAAGAGTGAACCCTTCTAATACCATGACATAATATTCATTGTCCTAAAATAATATCTTCTGTAAAAATAATGGTGCAAAAATGTATCAGTTTTAAAAATGGGGATAAAAACAAAAATCTGATCAATTGAGAAAACATAGACCCATACTTCTTCAATTATGTTGTGTTATTTTCACTGGTTTACGAAATATTATTTTTTTTAAAGTGCCATGTTTATAAAGGGATGAAAAAATATGGGGCAATAAAGCTGGCCAAAGTGGGCCAATAGAGCGGGCACAAAGTCCCATGTGGGGAAAAAATTAAAAATCTGTAATTTTTACAAAATGTTTCCTATACTTCGTTCTTTCTCTTAGTGATAGTCTTTGTTCGTTCACTTAGTGATAGTCTGTTACTGTCATTTGTTCAAGAAATATGATTTTTTTAAAGTGCTACTCTTAGCAAAATTTAAAAATTGCGCGAGTATAGAATAACAATATAACTTTTAATGCAGTCTATAACTAGCAGTTGATAATTGCCTTCATTTTCATGGTACTCTTACGATTAAAAGTAACAAGTCATTGACTTTAGACTGTCTTTTGGCAAAGTTTATTTAAAACGCGCTTTCTTTCAACTTAATCCCATTGAAAATGTCTTTCTTCAGCTCATTCTTTAACTACGAGTATTTCAATAACGAAACTAATTAAAAATTAATTTATTCCAAAATGTTTGAAGCCGATTAATCGGCTGTATTTGGGAATCCGTTATAATTCACTTACAAACCCATTGTTAATTAGTTTACTGGAATGTAAACATGTAAATGGTATTTTTTATGTTTAAAAATTATTTCATAAATTTGTACAACACATCACCATTTACAAATCTTTACAATTTCCACGTTTTGAGGTGAATAAACTAGTTAAGACAGTCTCTTTGCGAACCCGACAGCTTGTCAAGACATAGACATTAACATTAATATAATTTGCAGTTACTTCATTTGGTTAATCGGCTTTTCCTAACAAGTGTAACTTGTTGCTCTGTTACACTTTTACTTTGACTTTTCTAAAAAAAATTTTTTTCACTTTCGACTTGTTTTACTTTTTCTTTCTTTAATTTTCTTAATCAATGTCTCCTAGCGAGCTGGGCAACTAGTTTTTAAAACTATAACAAGATTATATTTTATCTTGTCATCTGTAGTAGTTGTTGTTTTTGTTTTAAACAACTATTTTCATCCTTGTGTGCCGTTTTGCGATTGTTTTTAATTTTTAAATTTTCTTTTCTTCGTTTGATTTCAAGATCAATGTTATTAAAAGCATTAAAACTGAAGTAAAATGAAAATGGAAACAAACTACAACTTTCTTATTAAGGCGGCAACTGCAATTGCACTATAAGGCTTTTACCATAATACAGGGTGTCCGCCCGGAAGGTATACTACTATGTGTTGCCGCCATTTTGGTAAACATTAGCCTTGACAGTTCGTATTTGACAGTCGTGAAGTAGAGACGTGGCAAATTTATTATGGGAAAATATTCCGTAAACCAACGTCTTTTAATCGCTAAACAACCATTTTATCAAAAGCAATCATCGATTACTGTGACAATGGGAAAATTACGTGAAATTTTTGGGAGAAACAACATGCCAACAGACGCACTATTTATCGTATAGTGGGACTGTAGCTGATAGGCCCAAGCATGGACCACAACGTAATGCTAGATTGGCTGAACACATTACTGCTAGTGAAGAAAGTGTTCAAAACAATCCATCAACCTCAATTCGACACCGTGCCTCAAAGAACAACTTTGGCCACAATTTTACACAAAGATTTGTATTTGTTTCCAATTAAGATTCAGTTGACACAAGTGGTTCTTCCAGAAGACCATTTACGCCGCCGTACATATGCCAAAAGGATGCTACAGCTCGCCCATGACAACCCCGATTTTTATGAAAAAATGAGTGACGAGGCACATTTTCATTTGAATCGATATGTGAATAAACAGAATAGTCGGTTCTGGGCAATGGAAAACCCCTCAAATTATTCATCAGTCACTTTTGCATCCATTAAAAGTGACAGTCTGGTGTGAAATTTGGTCAGGAGGAATCATTGGACCTTACTTCTTTAAAACTGAAAACGGCGTAATGGTAACTGTCAATGAGGAGCGACATCGTGATATGATTGAAAACTTTTTAACGCCACAACTGCATGCTTTGATCTTGACTAATATGTGGTTTCAACAAGACGGTGCCACATTGCATACAGCCAGGATTATAATGGAATTACTGCGAGACCTCTTTCTACAACAAGTTATTTCAAGGAATGGTGATGGTTGATTGGCCTCCCCGGTCGCCTGATTTGACTGCTCCGGACTTCTTTTTGTGGGGATATCTGAAAAGCAAAGTTTATGCAAACAAACCAGAAACGCTGGAGCAACTTAAACAAAATATTTGTGATGAAATTAATGAAATACCGCATGAAATGTGTGAGAATGTAATGAAAAATGTGTTCAAAAGGCCTCGCATTTGTGAGGCTAACAGAGGCGGACATTTATCTGATATTGTATTCCATACATAATTGCCGACATTAAATAAAACATTTATCAATATACGATCCATTCTCTTTCATTTAATCAAAAATTATAAGCAAACAAAGTAGTATACCTTCCCGGTGGACACCCTGTATTCAATATTTTAATTCGATAATTACATAACATGTACGAGGTGATACAGTAAGTGTGAAAGTCGTCTTGAAAGCCAGCAAGCTTAACCTTCAATATGTATAAATATGTGCAAAGAAAGATGGAGAAAATACTATAAGAGTGGGAAAAGTTTATCATCAAATAATGCGAAGCAAAATTTTCCAGTGAGCGTTCGATCTGAAATATAACATACGATGTACATACATACATACGTACATACATATTTTCAAATCAATTATGAAGTAAATATTAAAACTTAAATGAATTACATGTTCAATTAACATTTCTTTCAAGTTATTTGGTATTTAGCTGAATACAAAAGCACCAGAATTGAAATTAGGATTATGCAACACAATCACTTTTACTTTGCATCATCAACCCCAGATTAAAAAAATCAGTCTCCAAGATTAAGTAGCGCTAACATATCTGCGAATATTGGAGATGTAAGAAGCTACAGGCCGTCTACTGAAATTGAATTCAATTTATGGTCTCATCACAAGCCTTTGGCCCACAAGCGGAAAAGAAAGGACAATGATTGTACAAGTTTCTCTCTCAACATTCCAGTTCTCAAATTAAAACGAGATGGACAAAAATATTGCTTTCTGATTGAAATTTCTTTACGATCAGAAAATCTGTTTAACTAAGCAGGCGCAACCGCAACGAAGTTATTTTCGAATTCCGTTTTAAACAAATCAATTTAAAAAACATCTTAGACTCTGAACCTAGGCTTACGAGACTTATTTGGCGGTGTGCTTAAGACTTTACAGAGACACGTAACTTCTATCACACAGACATTTTAGCAGTGTGACTGCCGGGACCCTCAACTTACCCTTTGATGGAAAATCGATAACCCACTTATTCTGTAGTATTAAAATTAACCCTTTTAATACAATATTTTTTATTAAGCATGTTTCTTTAAAGCTTTTTAATAAAATTCCAGTACGGTTGAAATCTAGATTGTATTGTGTGTGACGGCGATATGGTCAGCAACCTGACGATATTTAGCTTTGCTTACAAAATGTATGTAAACTTAGTGTTGACAGTGGTTGTGCTGCCAATTGTAATTCGGCCTTTATAGTCGCATTTTAAGTTTGCATTAGTGAACTGCAGCGCTTACGTGACTAAAGTGAGTGAAAAGTTACAATCACATCTCTAATTTGTACCGAAAGCTAGACCCACTTCCTTCAAAGTTTCAACATTTACGTAATGAAAGCACTTTTTGGAAGCAAACTTGACCGATAGTACTTTTTTCTAATCAAGTTTGTCTACATTCACTAATTCAACGGACAACGGCATTATCGTACGCTTAACTGTAACTACAATGTACTCGTAACAACAAAGACGACATTTTTTTTTTTAATAAATCGAAAGTAAAATTTATTTTGTTTCGAGATTTATGTAAATTTGAAATTTGTATAAAAAACAAAATCTGGTTATTCATGCTCATATATAAAATTAATAAAAAAAAAACACACTGCACAGACAGACGTTAGGATCTAACAGAAATGAAAAAAAAAACTATAATCGTAATGAACATTTAATTTCATGAAAAGATGATGAATTAATTTTCATTGCAATGCTATTTTTGTGGTAATCATTCAATCTAGCTAGATATGGTTGAATATGGAAACAAAAATATTTTGATGATGATCAATGAAAAATTATGGTAAAAACTGCACCGTTATGGAATCATCATTTCAAACATTTTGAGGTAAAAAAAGTAATAAAAGAAATCATTGGCTTAAAAATTTCTTACATAAAATTTGCTTTTTTTAACGAAGCAAGTCTTTCTTCACTATTTTGTTGGTAATTTTAATTGAAAGATTAATTTGTTGCAATTTTCAAATCATCAAATTTATTACCGGAAATATAGTAAAAACCAAAACCAACCGCAACAACAAAACCGACAATAATTGAATGTAAATAAGACTTTTAATTTGATTTTAGAGCATTGAAAAGAGAATTGAGGTAATAAAAGCAATATTTTGAAGTAAATTTAAAATAGAAATAAACTACTTTTCGAGCAAACAGTACGCAGAACTTTTCAAAGAAACAGCGTTTCAATTATTTAACAATATATGTTTCAGCATCTCTATTTCCTCCAAAGCTTTTTCCAATTTTTTGAAAATTTTCCTTGGGCCATGTTGGGAATCGCCTTTAGTACAAGTTTTGGTGTCGGTAATCACTTCTCTCGATTTATATCGAGCTTTCTCAGAGATCGCACTATACGAGTTGTTGTAGATGGGATCTCATCAGACGAATTCAAGATCAATTCAGGGGTACCACAGGGCTCCGTTCTTTCTCCCACTCTATTTCTTATCTTCCTAGATGACCTTCTTCGTCAAACTTCCAACCCTATTTATTCATTTGCAGATGACAGCAGCATATGTCATTCTTACTCATTCATCAACAGACCAAGCCTCTTAGAGATTGGGGCCATGAGGCACCGCATGAATGATTCATTAAATAGTGATCTTGTGACGATCACAGAATGGGGTCGTGCGAATAGGGTCGATTTTAACCCCAATAAGACCCAGTGTTGTATGCTAACACACAGACGCACGACGGACTTTGCTGCTCCATCTGTAGTTATGGCTGATATAGATATTGAGGAATCAGAAGCTCTTGATGTTCTTGGCATGAAGATTCAATGTGATGTCCGATGGACCCAACACATCTTTCAAATGTCGAAAGAAGCATTCAGGTGCCTAGGCTTCCTCAAACGGTGTAAGAATTACTTCACCCCATCCGATCTCCTAACTATTTATACCACTTATATCCGACCGAAAATGGAATACAACTCTCATGTATGCTTCTCATCATGCTTCAAAGTCTATTTTGGAGTTACTCGACTGCGTACAGGAGAGGGCGAAGGTGCTCATCGGTGACAGTAGGGTATCTCGAGCATCGTCGCAATGTGGGATGTGTTTCGCTGTTCTATTTCTACTACAATAGATTGTGCTCTGATGAAATTAGGGATATTATTCCCGAAACCCGGTCATTCATATGCACCACACGTACTTCATCAAGAGCACATCCATTTGTGGTCGAATGGCCAGTGGATCGCACAACGCACTACAGACAGAATTCGTTCTTTAGCCGGACCATTCGTATGTGGAATAAGCTTCCAGCAGAGTCTTTTCCTCCCACTTTCTCTGTGGAAAAGTTAATAAACACTACTCTCTCTATCCTCCTTCCCATAACCTCTTTTCCTAGTTCTAGCACAATGCATTGCATGAATAGGGGTCATCCGCTGAGTGCTGATCCTACCATAAAAAAAAGTTGTGTCTCCTAGTACCGTCTTGACTAGCCAGAAATGTGTTCGCACTAGGAGGGAGCGTTGGCAGAACAACCGGAGAAATGTGTCCTCACCATAGATTATGTACGGGTTTTTATAGTCGTGCGCGCATACATACATATTTTTTATTTTGCCGGTATGTGTTTTGTTTATGCGATGGCAGAACACAGCGTTGTGCGAAGAACTGTTCGAACAACGTTGTTTGATTACGAACAGACCATCAACAGTAACGGTATTCACGAGATAAATTATTGACCTACAAGTCATGCACAATCTCTCGGAAGATCACTGGTGGCACTAAACTAGGGAAAACTTATTTTGGACTAAATCTCACCATTTAATGCAGGGATTTCTTGGGAGCACTTTAGTTAAATGAATATGCCAATAAAGACCCTTTCACGCTTTTGTATTGAGGAAAACGATTTATCAAAAATTCAAATAAAATGAGAAAGTATGAGAACGTGAAAACAATATGTAATTAGACCCAAAAAACACGAATGGAAAATTTAACAGCCGTATGTAGGGCTAATTATATTTACAAAAATTTTTAAACTGAAAAGTATCGTAGGGGCTTCAGGTAAATTCTCTAATTTAGCCTGATAATCCTACAGAAGTAATGGTTGCCACAACACATGAAGGCAATGTAGCAATGTACCTAATAACACGCTGGGTGCCAGCTACATGAACTGTGATATTTGACGCATGCGTGCTATTTACGGTGGGTAACTTAAAGCCGATACAGCAGCAATTTTTCAGTCTTGCAAAATAATATCACGTGTTAATTGCCAGGGCTATGCCCTCAGGGCGTTTCACATTCTTCTACAAGTGTTAAGATCGTCGTTAGATTATTGTATAAAGTATTTTATTCTAATTATATTGCGAGCCTACAATATCACACTTGAAATGGGATAGCGACGGTGGGTCTTAAGAATTTTCAGCAGCTCAAGTTTTCATCACATTATCATAGAAATAATTATTATTTTTGTGATTTATATATTTATGTTATTTCTGCATTATTGTTGTTATTTTCTGAAAATTCAAAACATAGAAATGGGAGTCTGCAATCAATTGAATTAGTAATTAATTTGTATTTTCCCAAAAAAAAAAAATTAAAATTAAAAAGTAATGATTATTTCGGTCAAAATAATAAAATTTAAAGCAATAATACATAATTATTTCTGACAAAAATTCAAGGAAAAATAATTATTTTTGAATAAAAAAATTAAGATCAAGCCAAAAAATAATTTCTGTCAAAAAATTATAAAAATGAAGATATAAGAATTATATTTAGATTTTTATGGAAAAAGTCAAAGTCGCAAGGCCGTTTTAGAGACGGATGAAACTGAAAAAAATATATGCGGCAGCACGCTGTCTGCTACGAACCAGATCAAAACTCTCAAGGTTTAGAAAATTTTCAAAAAATGTTGGGAGCCACGACTGTCAAATTTCCATCAGTATTCTTACCAGACTCATAACAGAGTGAATTCACACTACAACACTTTCTGATTTTATTTCAGTGACAAATCGTTTTACCCAATCTAAAAGTGTGAAACGTCCTTTAAAAAATACCTCGAAATTGAGTCTCTCTCATGTGTAAGTTTTAACTTATCAGCATTTATAAAAAATTATTTTTAAAAAGAAAATAACAACCCCTGATCAATTCATGCAAACAAATATTTCGCTTAACTTTTTCCTTCAATTTAAGAAGAAAACGGTTGAAAAACGCCTTACTCAAATCGTCAAGATTCAGAACAAGGCGTGTCTAACTAGGTGGCATTGCTACGACAACAAATACAACAATACGACAACAGCAGGCATCTTTGTTTGTGTAAAATCAATAATTACTGTCAAAAACATGTCACAACAAAAAGCAAATTAAAAGGATAATAGTTGAAAAAAGGTTTGTTGGTAAACAAAACCAAACACTTTGACATTACCAAGTGTAAACAAACAAAAAATCAAATGTAAGCGAAAAAGAACTCCTGCAGTAGTGATGCCACCTTGATTCAGAACAAAAAAAAATAAAAATTTACAAAAATGTTTTGTTGCATTAGAAATGTACATTCAAAGCGAAAACTAAGCGAAAGAGAATCTTAATGTGTTCAGAAATAACAACGTATGTCCGTCCCAATGGGAGTTTTTAAGCACAAATAATTTTTGAGAATGCGAAACGTATGTCGGTATACTTGTTGAAGATTTTTAATTTTCTGCTCGAACTTTACTTCGTTTCACATTCAAGCACCTTTAACATTCACATTTAAGCTCCTTTTTCTATTTTTTACTTTTGATTTGTTCATATAATTTGCCTTCTTCACGATCTAATAAGAATGTTTGAATATTTAATTTTTTCCCCAAATTTTTATTATTTGGAGAAGTTTAAATTTTTCGCTTGAATTTCAATATTATATAAAATTTCGATACGTTAAAATTAGAGTTTTGCGTCGTTTTCGATTTTTTGCAAAAATTGTAATGTCTCGTGAAATGTCTGTTTTTTTCGTGTGTTAAATTTTAGGTTTTGGCCAAATATTTGTTTGGGATTATTTGAGAAAGTAAAAAGGTCCGGCGGAAAGACCGTAACACAATGCAGCTGATATGGCTTTTCAAAATGATTCATAACATTTAAACCATTGTTGGTAGAAATGGTATAATGTAAATGCACTATTTAACTGCTTTAAAACAATAGAATTCGTAAGTAATTGTTATAAATTTGTTGACAAGTGGTTTCTTTAATTGTGCAATTTATTTTAGTTGGTTTAAGAACTGAATTAAATACAATATAACATTTTTATTTGGTGGCATTTAACTAGACATAAATTCCAAGTAACCCTGACAACGGATGGTTCGTCGTATGCTTAACATTGTTTTTTTTTTGTGACAATTTTTGACTCAAGGTGAATTGCAAATTGTTTAAGAGAAACAAAAGACTTTGTTTTGTGGTAAATAATTTTGTGATGGAATAATTTTGAAATGCCATACAACTTTTCACCGCATGACAAAGATAATGCTGAAATTTAATCAACTAATTTTAAAAGTCATGCAACTGAGTTTTAGAATTTTTAAATTAAAAGAAACTAAAAGATTCAATAGTGAAGACTAAAAGTGTGATTGAAACCTAGTTAAGATTTTAAAATATTTTAAATATTTACTTAAACGTATATGGTGTGTAGAACCCAGCTACTAGAAGAGGTACTGTAAATGACTACGGTAGATTAACAGGTCCATATGGGTCCGCAAAACCGTTTCCTGCGGGCTCAAGAAGGTTAAACGGTCATTGTATCTGTGCCGGTGTGGAGAAATTCTTAAAACTAGTTGCTGCTTCTTATGAAAGAATAAATTTCCCGATGTTCCTCCTTCGATATTTCGTCTTTCACTTCACTCTGACAAATTCTGCAAAAGCCATTTAAAGTCTTTGCGTGATTGCCAAATTTGCAATCTCGAAGATGACTAACAGTTAGATCGCCAGGGGATATTTTGAACTTTTTATAAGACTACTGAAGAACACAATTTATTTTAAAAACTAAATTTTTAGCAAATTTTTTAAGTACTTTAAAATAACAACCACAATCCCCAATAAACCTGTGCGACCGTAAAGCAGCACACACATAGTAAAATCTTTCCCATCTTCCCCTCACGAATTATATGCAATTAAATTGAAATGCAAGTAATTAATACTCGTACTCCTACAAATAAAAGCAAAAAATATGTAACAGCGAAAATGTCGTAATAGTTTCACTTTATTGTTCGCAACAAAAATGTAACGCCACATTATGACAAGTTGTTGCCAAAACAGCAACAACAGCAACAACAACAACAACAACAACAACAAGAAAAATCCGATATGAGAAAGTGATATGGATACACATATTTTGAATTAAAAATTCCAAACGTCATCTTAATAAACCGACATGCCTACTGACACACATTTTAAAAAGACTTTTCGCAAAGTAAAACAAATCATATCATTTTTATTAGCAGACTAACTATTCAAAGGGTGCATTGCATTGGCTGACGATAGTGAGTGACGATTACACATCGTCTGACATGCTGATTATGATGATGGTTATATGTTGGCGATGACTTCTCAAGCGTATCTATTGTTAAGCCTTTAAACAATTTCTATAACTCACACTACACACATTTAATTTAATTGTTGCAAGCTGACGGACTGATAGATCGATATATGAATTTTCCATCTGGTTTATGTAAGTCGCCTCATATACATATATGTGGGTGATATTAGAAATGAAATTAAAATAGCAACGACAAAAAAAAATACTTCAACGCAGCCAAAATATTGCAATTTTATGTCAAAACAAGAAATAAAATAAAATTTAGAAAGAAACTGATGCATTTCTGCAAAATAGAATGTGTTGAAGACGTAAGATTCCCCTAAAATTCATCTTAAAGTCTACATGCAAAGCAACAACATGGTTGCGCCTCATGATCAAGACAACCATAAATTGTTGTGGAAAACATATAATGGTTATTTGGAAACATTTTAAGCACTACTTCAGTTGCAATAAGCAAATTATTGTTTACATTTTAACATTAAATTACAGTCCGAGTACAATTTCCGCAACTACCGAATATTGCAACACCACGTTTAGCGCAACCGGGGGGTTACTCTGTAATTCGTTTTGAAAAGAATTGGCATTTGTATGTCTATTAAACAGTGTTTCGAAATTGCTTTCTATCGAATTTGAATATGCATTAATCCCTCCAAGTAATTCTTTACATTACATTCGTTATAGGCAATGCACCTTTTTTCAAAAAACAGTCTCGATCTTTTTCTGCATTATGATACTTTTTTTCTTTTAGTCTCTTAAAAGGGCTTGAAAAATTATATAATATAAATATTGTGTAAGGAAAACTACCCGGAGTTCCTCTTGGTTGCGCAAATCGATGTCGTACTATATTCCCATCCATAAAAATTGCAATATGGTAGAATTGAACAATAAAATTCTAAACACAAACAAAGGATTTTAACAACACAAAAATACTATAAGAACTCTAACCATAATATGTTTACTTTTAAGATACATAAAATGTACAACTATTTTCGTGTTTAATCCAAATATATAGGTAAGGGCGCTGTGACTTAAGTTAACCACATTGACTATTTAGCATTTGTCGCCTGTGTTTGTACCCTCAGCCAACCGCTGCCGAACAGAAACATAATTGGTTTGCTTTTCTATTGCTCTAAGAGGAGCATATTATTATCTACAATAATAATATGATCTGTTACGCTTGTAAACTGACAAATTGTAAATCCCTACGAACGGTGCGAAAACTGCTGATTTGGGATCATTTCAAACTAAAGCATTGTGTTACTAGAAGTACTAGAAGTACGAGAACATTAGTAGTTATATGAATCCGCCAATCATAACTTGGATTTCAAAAACAAATACTGAAGGACTCTAAAGGGATTTTACTATAATCAGCAATATTTGCACCAAATCCAGTCTAAAAAGTTTATAATATTTTGATAGACCACAAATACGAATTAATATTAATAATTATCACACCCTTTAACACACACCTACTGAAAAGATTCAAGTTTTTGAGGATTTATTACTAAGAAAACCCACATAAATCTTTTTCTTTCAATTTTGAAGCTATTAGAGTTATTTAGTTTTTCTTGTTTTTTCACTTGTGTAAATCAAAACATATGAAACCTCTATCGAAAACAGTCTTTAGTAAGTAAAGTACTTGTTCATCAGAGCATAAACTGTTTTGATTTTGTTTAAAAAAATTATTGTTCGTAAACATTTACAATTCATTCATAACTGGAGAAATAAAACTCATGTGTATTAGGAGGGCTCAGAGAGGAGACAAAGGTTTCTGGAATAACAAATCGTTCAAAATGCACGTATCTATTGCAGGTTCATCTGCCAATTATTTACAATTTTGTATCTTTGTAGCTTTGCATCGTAGAGAAAAAGTTAATTGTGTAAAAAACTTCCAACTATTAAAAATTAAGTAAATTGGATTTTTGTAAGTTAAAATATATAAGAGCAACCTGGAATACTCAGAGGAGTTTTAAAAGAACGTCAACCTGTTTAGACGAGGCGGCAAATTTGGACTCAACCTTATACTAAAAAATATTCAAAGTGAATCCACAAAAAAAAATTTTTGATTTGATTGATGAAAATTATTCGCGTTTGTATGAAGTGGTTCAAGTTTGCTAAGGATTTGGATTTTAAAGAAACTAGTTAAAGCTGTCAAGACAATTAATTTTATTAGCGGATATAAATCGAATCAAAAGTTTTGATACTTTTAAAACATTTTTTCAATCCGCCAGCTGTAACTAAGTCGTCGTAACTAGATAAATGGTTTTCGTAAGATATAAATATAATCAAATTTGTGTGATTTGTAGTTTAAGCATATTTTCATATAATCGACCTTTTGTTTGCATTTTGTTTAAAATTAAGGTTCATTAGAATGGAGTAAGTAGTAAGAAAAATTGCGGGACCAGATTAATTGGAGAACAATTTTATAACTTTTAAGTTTATTTTATTATTGTGTCATACAATTGTGTGCTTCAATTGCCAGCTTTATTGCGATTGCGAATTCCAGTGAAGCGAAGTTGCGAATTCTCATCCTGATCGCAAATTTTAAGCGACATACGATATTTAGCTCCTGGGCGTTTGTAATTATAATCGTTTAAAGGATTGATAAGTTCATTTCGGGCATTTAATTGCAATTAATTAGGCCTGTCAGACATTTCGATCGCAATGGTTTTAATTCCGTAGGTGCAATTACGATCGGATTTGTTGTTGCTTCTTCCGATTCCGTCGAGTTTGTTGATTCCAAAAAGTACGAAAAACGTCCTTTTTTAGGATTGCATATAGTAATGTAATGCATTTGTATTAAATCAAAAAATAATGGCCTATATTTTTTATTAGTAAAAAGGGGTTATAAATACAGAGTGTCCGCCGGGAAGGTATACTACTTTGTATTGCCGCCATTTTAGTAAACATTAGTCTTGACAGTTCATATTTGGCAGTCGTGAAGTAGAGACGTGGCAAATTTATTATGGGAAAATATTCCGTAAACCAACGTGTTTTAATCGTTAAAACATTTTATCAAAATCAATCATCGATTACTGTGACGATGAGAAAGTTACGTGAAATTTTTGGGAGAAACAACGTGCCAACAAGACGCACTATTTATCGTGTAGTGAATGATTTCAAAGAAAGAGGAACTGTAGCTAATAGGCCCAATCATGGACCAAAACGTACTGCAAGATTGGCTGAAAACATTACTGCTGTTCAAGAAAGTGTTCAAAACAATCCATCAACCTCAATCCGACACCGTGCTCAGGAGCTTGGTCTTCAAAGAACAACTTTGGCCACAATTTTGCACAAAGATTTGCATTTGTTTCCATTTAAGATTCAGTTGACACAAGAGATTCTTTCAGAAGACCATTTACGCCGCCGTACATATACCATTAGGATGCTACAGCTCGCCCTTGACAACCCCGATTTTCATGAAAAAATCATAATGAGTGACGAGGCACATTTTCATTTGAATGGACATGTGAATAAGTGAATAATAAGTGAATAAACAGAATAGCCGGTTCTGGGCAATGGAAAATCCTCAAATTATTCATCAGTCACCTTTGCATCCATTAAAAGTGACAGTCTGGTGTGCCATTTGGTCAGGAGGAATCATTGGACTTTACTTCTTTGAAACTGAAAACGGCGTTACGGTAACTGTCAACGGGGAGCGATATCGTGATATTATTGAAAACTTTTTAACTGCATGCTTGGCTACACTAAGAAGTGGTTTCACTAAGACGGTGCCACATTGTATACAGCCAGGATTACAATGGAATTACTGCGAGACCTCTTTTCACAACAAGTTATTTCAAGGAATGGTGATGGTGATTGGATTCCACAGTCGCCTGATTTGACTGCTCCGGACTTCTTTTTGTTGGGATATCTGAAGAGCAAAGTTTATGCAAACAAACCAGAAACGCTGGAGCAACTCAAACAAATTATTCATGATGAAATAATGAAATACCGCGTGAAATGTGTGAGAATGTAATGAAAAATGTGTTGAAAAGGGTTCGCATTTGTGATGCTAACAGAGGCGGACATTTATATGATATTGTATTCCATACATAATTGCCGACATTAAATAAAACATTTATCAATATACGATCCATTCTCTTTCATTTAATCAAAAATTATAAACAAAGTAGTATACCTTCTCGGCGGACACCCTGTACTGTTGTGCAGTATATGTCAGTTAGAAACAATTCCAACAATTTAAAAGTGGTACAAATTCGGAAGAAATTTTTTGTTTTCGGAAGAAGCACTTTCGATCGGAATTGATTTTTGTAAAATGGCTGAATAATGTCTGGATATAAATAATCATACCGATTCGTTTAACTTTTAATAAATTTTTTTCATCACTACTACCTACGTCTGCGTCGTCTAACACTAAACATTATCTGTATTTATAACAAGTATTTTGCAAGAATAAAAATTCGGAACAATTTTTAAAGCTCTTAATAGTTTAATAATTTATTTAACACGTAGTTTTTACTTTTACTTTTTATTCGAAGTTTTGGGTTTTTTGGGCCATCCTAATGTGTAGGTTTGTTAAAGTATTTCAGATCAAAATACATGTTGTACAAGTATGTGATAATAATTTACATTTATTTTGTACTTTTACTATTGTTGTAGTTTTTTTTCGTTGTGAAAAATAAAAAAAAAATTAAAATATTATAAAATCTCTCAACAACTTTAATATGCGTACATTTTGATTTACTTCCACTACAAGTTTCTTTTTATTTATGATTTTTTTTCGTTTGGCTTTTGTTTTTTTTTTTTAATGATAACTAAATATTTAACGATTTTACGTAATTTTGTATTTAATAAATTATACGAAAAATAAATAAATTGGCAACTAAATATTAAATGTTTGCTTGGTGGAACCTAAAGAATGTTGAAAAATAATTTTGTGAATTGTATTGAGACCAGTGTTTTTTTAATCACCAGCATTCCTCTCGTCCATGACATTAATATATATTAAAAATAAAATATTGGGGCGTTAATTCAAAAAAGAATTAAGAGCTGTGAAAAAGAAATGTTCTCGCATATATAAATTGAAAATTCGGACTATTAAATGTCATGCCCACGTATGGCCATGACAAAACAGAAAAACTAAGCAGTGAAAAAACATGGTTCTAGTATGGTCACGATAGCCACATTATGTTCTCTAGAACAATATACTGTTTTCGTAAACCGATAATGGTTATTTAAAAAATATTTTAAATATGCTTTAGTTGTGTTACACAACTTATTGTTCGCATTTAATCGTTAAATGATTTCCATACATAAAAATTGCAATATGGTTGCGTTGAACATAAAGTTTTTTAACCATACCATTAACCATGATCATTCAAACCATAAAATGGTATTATCAAACATAATAATCTAAAGTTCTGTCGTATTTTAACGAAGTATATCTAACAAGCAATCATACAATGTTTGTTTTTGAAAAAACTTTGTTTTCGAACTCGGATTTCTATCTGCTCAGCTTTTTTTCTTGTTTTGTTTAAACAATTTGCTTGTTTAATTGTGTAATTTCTCATAAAAAAAAAGCTGACAGCGATAGAAATAAAATATCGAAAGAAATTTCCAAGTGCTATTTATATTTACAAAAATAATATGATTTGTAACCAACCATATTCGTAGTTCCTGGACTATACTAAAAATATCGTTGAAAAAAGTGCGGTTAAACAGATCTTTATATTGAAAATAAAAATTATTTGCCAATTTTTTCTGTTTTCCTATATTGATGAGGAAATCGTTATTTCAATTTCATTTTAAATAAATTAAATGTCGAACCAGTATTTCAAGGTTAAACAGTGACTTTTACAAAATACTTTAGAAACTATTAAAATAGTTATAATTAATAGCAATAATCATAATTAGTCGTATGTATAATTTCAACCGCTTTTTAGTTTAATGCTCTTGCCATTATAGTTCATACGAGTAGTAAACGTACGAGTATTAGATTAAAAAAACACTTTCAGTTTTCATTTTTATTTTCTCGTATTTATCATTTAACTACAAACAATTTAATAGACTTTGCTATAATTTACTTGTTATGTGTTTGTTATATAAATGTTTTATAATTTTTTATAAAACTCATTTGCAGCGACGTGGTCATAATTTAAAATTTTGTTTTTTCAGAAGACGAGCTTTAAGTTTACAAATTCACATTTTTTATTTTTAACATTTGAAAGGAAAGTAACTTTATACATAATGTGCTCTAGGCGTCGACTTTAATATTTAAATGCTTGCTGCGAAATAGCAATTGCACATAACAAATACTGTACTATGCTATAACTTTTACAAGTTTTACTAACAATTATTTCACTGTTACAGTGTTGTTGAAAATAAATACACTCCTGCACCAGCAAAAGCAAAAACATTTGTTGTCACAAAACAGCAATTTATTTATCTTTAATTTATATACTACACTACTGTGTGCAAAAAATAGTAAGACTTTTTAATTTTAATTTCGCGCGGAAATCCATTTATCGAAATTTATTTTCTACGTTGGTATGGCTGTCAGTGACATCTGTGCCAAATATCACATCAAAGTAATTATTAGTGCTTGTTGATTTGTTTTTCCGACAGGGTGCTCTGATATATATGTTTGGAACGATTTTCCGTCATCCCTTGTCAATTTTAGTTTGGAGACAAACCGGTAAAAATGTCATTTTTATCGATAAAAATGACACTGAAGATGGCAACTAGCCGAAACCGGTTTGTCTCCAAACCAAAATTGACAAGGGATGACGGAAAATCGTTCTAAACATATATAATTATTAGTGTTTAGTATACGCTTGTCTTTCTGAAGTACAACAAGTGCATTCGGCGATTTTTACAATGAGTGAAATTATTCAACAAAGAAGTTCCATTAAATTTTGTGTGCGGAATGAAATTTCTAGCGCCGAAAAGTTCAGAATGTTGCAAAAGAGGCCTTCGGTGAAAATTGTATGTCGCGAGCAAGTGTTTTGATTGGTACAAATTATTCAAAGAGAGTCGAGAACGCATTGACGACGAACCACGTCCAGAACGGCCATCAACATCAACTGATGAACAAAACGTCAATAAAATCAAGGAATTTGTGTTCGCAAACCGACGATTAACAATCACAGACCTTACTGATATCGTTGGAATATCGGATGGATCAGTGAAAACAATTTTAAAAGATCATTTGGGCCTAAGAAAAGTAAAATCACGACTGGTTCCAAAATCACTAAATTTTCTTGAAAAACTGCGTCGTGTTGACGTCTGTCAAACAATGCTCTCCGACTACCATGATGTCATTGAACGCGTTATAACTGGCGACGAGTCTTGGATCTACGCTTACGACCCGGAAACAGACGATCGATCGGCCGAATATCGCGCCAAAGGTGAACCGATGCCGAAAAAACCACGTTTGCGCGAAGCTATTCGTAAAAAGAGGCCGGAATTATGGGCCGACAACTTTTGATTTTTGCACCACGATAATGCACCGTCACATTCCGCATTGATTCTTCGCCAAAAATGCAATCAATATCATTCCACAACCACCGTATTCGCCTGATTTAGCTCCGTGTAACTTCTGGCTGTTCAGCAAACTCAAGCTACCGCCCCGGGGAAACCGTTTTGAGTCATTTGAAGACATTAAACGTGAATCGCTACGCGCATTGAAGGCTATTCCGGAATTCACTTTACAACTGTTACGAGGATTGTAAAAAACTTTGGCATAAGTGTATTGTAGCTGGGGGTGATTACTTTGAGGGAGACGAAATATATTTGGCAGAATAAATAAAGAAATTTAAAATTATGAACAAAGTCTTACTATTTTTCCCCACATTAGTATGTTATTGCTTTGCTCGTACACAGCACGCACTAACAAATATTTTTTATTTTGCCTGTTTGTATTTTGTTAGTATTATAGCAGAACAGCGTCGTGTGAACAACTGTTCGGACAACTATGTTTGAACACGAACAGACCATCAAGAGCGACGGTCTTCACGAACCAAATACCTGTGCAAAAAGAAAAATGTACGATGACTGAACAGATTAATGGCTAGTCAAGGAGGCATGTAAGGATATATCGAGTCAACATTGCATGCATATTACGGATTACATACATGAAACATGGTATTTGTTTGCGTTGGAGCACTTCTTTTTAAGCTCTTCGTAGGCTTTTAGAGATTCACTAAATACTTACTATAAAAACATTAGTTTATTTCATCATTGCTGAAAAATGTACCTACAAATGTACACAATTTCTCATTTTCTTTCATACAGTGGTCCATTTATCAACGCAAAATGTGAATGCTTACTACAAAGCGCCTATGTGCTTGCACATAAATAAACTGCATCTTATCTGGGTAGAGCATCGTTCCACAAAACACAGAATCACTTTCTCTATGTCAATATAAGAATGTCGAACCAACACCCAAATGGCTCGCTGGCTAGCCTTTTAATCTTAGAAATCGTTTGACATTTCGAAAATATGAAACAAGATGTTGAGTGTATACACAGCCACAATACACATCTCTGAAAAATGCTATTTTGATATAATAATGCAGATATAATTCTGAGCAGTAAATACTTATTTTATACATTTATACTTTTAAAAAATCTGTAGGTGATAGGAAAAAAGTGCGAACACAGTGTTTTTAAGTGCATTAAACTGATTAGAAATTTCGTAGTTTTGATCGAAGGGAATTTCATGCACCGCCTGTTATTTTTCTTTAAAAATTTTCATCTAATTTCTCTCCAATTTTAAAATTTAAAAACAGGCTTTCACGAACAAAATAAAACAAAAAATATTATGCACTTTCAGCTGTCAAATGTTAATTGAGTAAATTAACTTGCATATGTGTGAATACTAAACTCAATTTAAAATTTAATTGCCTAAATTCTGGTTCATGTGTGAACATGGTATAACGCATTTCATTGAGCTCTTACACAAGAAGAACAGCTTTAATTAAACTATTAATGTCTGTAATAATCGTTCTCTAATTCGTCTACCATTCATTCATTCACTGCTTCAAAAGGATCTTGAGCAATGCTATATTTCAATAATAAATTAATTCCATTCGTCTCAAATAATTAAAACAAATTATTTATTTATTAAAACCTTCTAAGTTTCCCATCAATACCTCTTTAACGCTACAAGAGAGAATGTTGCAAAACTTCGATTGCTTTTGATCATAGCCTACATGTTGTTTTGTGATCTCCACCTTAGGTTTTCTTTAAATGTGATTGTCTTTTTGTCTGTTTTTTTTTCAATTCCGTGCACATAGCATGTGAAAATGTCATATAGAAGATAAGTTTGGTTTTGAAATATTTTATTCTTTAAATGGCAACTTATTTTAATCTTTTAACTAACAAACAATTAACTCATAATAAGCAAGCCTTGTGACACTGTTTTTTTTTTTCTTAGGCAGAATCAGTAATAAATTATACACACGAAATGATTCATGTGTCAATTGCTTTTTGCAATTTAATGCATATTCTAATACATATTATTTATATAACATACTTAGGTTAGGTTGAAAAATGACATTTCCTTAGTCGAATGTCAGGAGACAGATGTACATTTAGGCTAACTTAGACTACAAATGTTAGGTTCGTAATTGTTTTCTTAAGAAATCAAAAGCTTTCAGTTTCCTACGTGTGTTTTTCAGCCCCGATCACTTCACGACATTAATATCTAATGTAAGGCGGTTCACTTAACGGCACTGAACTGCAAGCTTTTGGTGTTACATAGTTGTTCGTTTTTCAAGCGCTCTCTTTGGACTGGGTGGTATGATTTGTAAAAATCTACAATGCTTCATTGTGCCCACACAAAAAATTAAGCTGTTCTCTCACTCACATTGCAGCCAGTAGGATCTCAAAACGGTATATGCAACAATGTGCTATCCATAATAATAAAACTTTATTTAAGTTTACGTGATTAATTTTAGCATTACAAGGTAGTTACGCGCTACCTTTAAGAGTATCGCCGCTATTCAAAGAATATTTTTGGAATACAATGCGCGGATCCGCACTAGCTTCCCTACAAATTGCATGACGAATTGGATATGAATTAAATTCCAAACTGCATGAAGAGAAAAAACATGATTGTGAAATGGCCACGAAAACTATAATATGCTCTCTGTAAAAAACGCTCTTCATATTAAGCACTTATATTTTGCCTTGATAAATGCAGTCAGTATTGTATGGCAGATAATGTGAAATTTTTTTTATTAGCATACTACCGTGGGCAAAAATAGTAAGACTTTGTTCATAATTCTAAATTTTTTTGTTTATTCTGCCAAATCTATTTCGTCCCCCTCAAAGTAATCAAACCAAGCTACAATACACTTATGCCAACGTTTTTTCCAATCCTGGTAACAGTTGTAAAGTCAATTCCGGAATAGCCTTCAATGCGCGTAGCGATTCACTTTTAATGTCTTCAAATGACTCAAAACGGTTTCCCCGGAGCGATCGCTTGAATTTGTTGAACAGCCAGAAGTCACACGGAAATAAATCAGGCGAATACGGTGGTTGTAGAACGATATTGATTGAATTTTTGGCGAAAAAGTCACGAAGAATCAATGCGGTATCGTGATTTCACTGTTCTTAGGCTCAAATGATCTTTTAAAATGGTTTCCACTGATCCCTCCGATATTCCAACGATATCAGTAAGGTCTCTGACTGTTAATCGTGGATTCTCGAACACCAATTCCTTTATTTTATTGTCGTGTTGATTATCAGTTGATGTTGATGGCCGTTCTGGACGTGGTTCGTCGTCAATGCGTTCTCGACTCTCTTTGAATAGTTTGTACCAATCAAAACACTTGCTCGCGACATACAATTATCACCGAAGGCCTCTTTTGCAACATTCTGAACTTTTCGGCACTAGAAATTTCATTCCGCACACAAAATTTAATAGAACTTTGTTGAATAATTTCACTCATTGTAAAAATCGCCGAATGCACTTGTTGTACTTCAGAAAGACAAGCGTATACTAAACACTAATAATTATATATGTTTAGAACGATTTTCCGTCATCCCTTGTCAATTTTGGTTTGGAGACAAACCGGTTTCGGCTAGTTGCCATCTTCAGTGTCATTTTTATCGATAAAAATGACATTTTTACCGGTTTGTCTCCAAACTAAAATTGACAAGGGATGACGGAAAATCGTTCCAAACATATATATCAGAGCACCCTGTCGGAAAAACAAATCAACAAGCACTAATAATTACTTTGATGTGATATTTGGCACAGATGTCACTGATAGTCATACCAACGTAGAAAATAAATTTCGACAAATGGATTTCCGCGCGAAATTAAAATTAAAAAGTCTTACTGTCTTACTATTTTTTGCCCACAGTAGTATATATTTTTTAGCAATAAAGAAAAAAAAATAATATTTTTACACATTCGCTTACAGTTGTGCATCCCACTTTGGCAATGTACACAAAATTATGCATTTCACAATGAGTTAAGAACAGAACAAGACAAAACGATAGCATTCATTGAGTGAGTCTCCAAAGCTATGAAGCGTTGAATGATCACCTAAATAGAAATGCTCCGAAGTGGGACATCGCGGAAAAATATCATGTCATACGTAAGCAGGTTTGTATGCAATGCCATTTCGACATTATCTTACAAAGCTACTGATGGCGAAGCAGTAGTTTTTGCTGGGATGTATATACATAGAATAGAGATTAATTTAGTAATGCTTGTAAAATTTAATAATTTAATTTTTTAACCGTTTGGAAGTGAATGAAATATTTACTTGGTCCTATTAAGGAATGCCTCCAGTTTATTTCTTAAAGATTATTTCATGTATATGTGGCCCCGACTATGTTGTCTTCCAGGGCTAGAATTGTGGCTGGCTAAGCTTGTCGCTGTACACGAGAGACGTCATGTATCCACACACGAAATAGTCTAGTGGAGTCCAATCGGCGGCCAATGCAGTTCTCCAAAAGGTGAGAATTATTGCTCACCAAACTCGCCTCCCTTGTTGAAACCACATGTCAATAAAGTCCAATTCTTCCATATTGCGCAAAAAAAGTTGTTAATCATTATGTAACGTTGCGATTTTCATTGTCCTTGAAGAAGTACGATCCACTGATGCCGCCGACCCACAAACCGTACCAAACAGCGCATCTTTCAGCGTGCATTGGCAGCTCTTAAACTGTCCCTGTCTGCTCTTTACACCAAATTCGGCAATTCTGTTTGTTGACATACTCATTGAGCCAAAAATAAGCTGCACGAATTTCGAAAATAAAATTTTATGATATACAAGCGTTGTTCGTTTGTTATCCTACTCATAGTGAAATGGCAAACCTTATTAAGCATTTTTGGCATTGCCACATGTCCCGAATCCTTTTTTACACTGAAAAACCAAATAGCAAAAAAATCACCCGATGCAATTGCAAATTAATTTTCATTCTTAAGAAACGAAAACAAATCATTAAAGTAAAAAATGCAAATTTATTCATAAAAATAAATTTTAAAATAAAGATTCACAATTAAGAAAAATTGCTTATAAAATGCAAAAGAAAAACGAACTCATGCCTAAAAATTAAAATAACTTAATATTTAACAATATTTGTAGTTCGAAAGAAACAATAAAAAAGAAAATAAATATCTTTTATTTGGCGTACATAATCATAATCATAATTTTAGTTTAAAAATTACATAGGAAGGGAGTCATTTTATAGTTTTTAAAAATTAAAAATAGTTAACCTCATAGGTTTTAAGTTTTACCATAAAAGCTTCCCGAGATATGAAGGTGTAAAAAGTTCACATGGTTAGTACCTATTCATTGGCTCACCAACTCACTCATCAATATTATATGGGGCACTTCCACTATAGCTAGAGAACTTAAATTTGGTCTATAGCTAAAATCTGCATATTCTGAAGTTTTACGTATAACTATAAAACTGTAAATTATTTATATTAATTAATTATTTTTTATTTGTGTTTTGCTAATTCAAAGTTTCCACGTCTGATTCAATTTTATGGTATTAACTGACGACTACAATTTTTTGAGATCAGCAGTAAAATAATACCACCACAATACAATAAAATTTATGGTTAAGGTTTTATTTGAATACACGATACAATAATACAAGGCTTTTATGAATAAATGAAATATTTGCAATGGAATGATAACAATTAATCCCGGTTTATGAAAATCAAGTTTAATATGAATTCTGATTTTTAATTAGTTAGTTTCATTATGGAAAATATATAAAAACGAATTAATAGTTTGATACCCTTCAAACATTTGTCGTAAGTTCTATGTCCTAATTACACAAAAAGTACACAGAGATCAAAATAAGGACCAACTTCTTCATATGTACAATACCATCCCACTTCTAAACAACTTGCTACTTTGGTAACATTTTTCCCATAATCCATTGCCATATTAGAAAGTTAAAAACAATTAACCCTTTAAATGTATTTTCTTCTAATGAAATTTGTACATATTTTTATAGTGTTTTCTTATTTGAGAAAAAGGTTCCTTATATTATTTTACGCTTTGCAAATTGTGTGTTTCTTTCTGAAAAAAGAAATATTGTAAATATCCAGCGGTTGTTTTGTAATTATGGCGCGCGAAGAAGGTAAAAATTTCAAAATGTTTTACCCTCAATTTTATTTAGGGGTAAGTATACTCCTGCTATTTACAACTATAGGTATACATAACAGCTCTCGATTTAATTATAAATGATCAACAAGCGGTGGGTAAATTTGATAATACCCCCAAAAACCGTTAGAACTTAACATTTCCCCATGCAAAAGTGCAGAAAATTTGCTGTTTCATCAAAGCTGCATTCGCACCTGTATTTAATCCATCTATCGTATATAGTACATGCTTTACAGCTACATTTTTTAGTAATTAAACTATGAGAAGGGTATCTAATAAAAATCACATACAACTTTTTTCACTGGTTTTGTAACTGAAATTTTTAATAAATTCAGTATAAAGATTGCATGTTTAAACAAAATTTACAAAAGAAAAACACTGTATGGTTAATTATGAAATAGCAATTTTCGTTACTCGTAATATTTAATAACAACATGAAATATAATTTATTTTATTGATGAGAAAATCACATTTTCATGGATTTTATTTTGTATTTCGACTTTTCTTGTAATTTTTTCAATTTCTATTACATGAAATGAATTTAAAGTGTTACGGTCAATCTTGTTGTAAGAAAAACCTTGACCAAGTGATACAATGAATTGTTTTAATCAATAAACTTTGTTTTTATGTAAAACAAATTATTTGAAAATTATAATTGTGACTTACCTCAAAAAATTAAAGATTAATTACAAATAAACGATTAGCAATCAAAGACTTACCTAGAAAGATAAAGGTATAAGAAAATTATTAATATCTTGTATTTATTTAAACTTTAAGCTTTTCATTTTAAATAATTGTAAATTAATAGATTTTAATCATTGCAACCAATAATTCAGTAATGATAAAAAAAGTAAATGAATGAAATGAATGTTGGAATATTTCTTAAAATTACGAGTAATAAATAGAGAAATATACGCAGCTGTTGCAAATTAAAAATAAATTAATGCACTGCGAAAAACGAAAATTATTTCAGTTGGACTGAGTATAATGTAATGCGTGGTTACAATAATTAATACCAAGGTAGCATTTCTATCAGTTTGATTTTTATAAACCGTTTTGGTGCTGCCGTAGTTTTGATGAATAATCACATCGGTTTTTATGCCGATTTGGCGTTACTGACGGCGAATTGCATTATTTTAAGACGTTCGCAGATATAAATGCTATAGCATTTCATTCATTTCCTTTTATGACGGAAAATAACATGAAGTAAATTAATGAATCGAATCATTTGTTTCTATACCTCGCAAATTTAATCAGGACGATTATATTAAAAAATAAAAATATTTCCCTCAGTTTTTTCAACATATTGTATATCTATTCAATTCGCAAACGCTTCGTATTATTGTACTATATTGTTCAAACATACCCAGGTATGGTGTATATATTATCCGCACTAAAACATGAATGTAAAAGTAAGGCGAAGTTTCTATCCAAAAATTTCGGTCGTAAAAAGTACTGCGAGCAAAATGAGGACCAAGTTCTTCATAGGTACAATACCATTCCATTTCTAGGCAACTTGGTAAGATTTTTCGCATAATCCCTTCTTATATTAGAAAGTTACACAAAATTTCGCCACATTTTGATTTCAGTACTTTTTACGGCCGAAATTTTTGGATAGGAACTTGGCCTTACTTTCACATTTATGTTTTTGTGCGGATCTTAGTCCTTTTTATCAACGTTATTTTTGTTTAGTAAAGTATAAAACCTCTTTTAACTTATTAAAGCTTACAAAGGGTTAGGTTATATCGCATTTTAGCTCTCTACCTATAGTGGAAATGCTCCATACAAATGTGAGGGAACACTAGTCCCCTAGATAAAAAAATTCGCATGTTTCGCTTACTTGTGCCCTAAGGCCTACTTGTATGCCATATTTCAGCTCTCTAGCTCTAGTGGAAGTGCCCCATAATATTGATTGTAAGTTAGTGAGTCAGTGAATATGTACTAACATATGCACTTTTTACACTTCTATATCTCGGGAAGCTTTTATGGTAAAACTTTCAAACTTGGCCTATAAGTTACCTATACGTAGAGTCCTTATGGTTCAAGTTTCCTTAATTGATGATTAAAGGATGCAAAGTTGTAATATACACATAGTATACTTTAGACCAGATCTTGGCCTGGCGCATCGTAGTACGCAAATTATCAACCACAAAAAGACAATATTGTATTATAATACAATAATGCAATCGATACAACAATACAAAGAGTATGAAAAATTTTAAATTATGCATGTCCGCTAGACCATGTGCACATTATTGCCATAAAAATTTCTAAGAAGTTTATTTGTGTAATGTTATTAGAACGAAAACATTTTATTGAATTTTTTAACTTAAAAATATATACTCAATTATAGAAAGATAAAATTAAATTGGGTAGATGGTCTAAGAAGTAAAATCTGATCATCGCTGTTTTTAGAATCAGTAGTTAATAAGTTTGATTGGGCACCATTATTTCTTATTTGAATTAGCTGGATTATTTATTCAAAGAATTTGTTTGCGATTGTTTTGAACGCCATACAACTGAAGTGGTACAACTTCTATACTAATTAATGATGTATCACGAAGATTTTCATGAAAAAACACATTTATTTGTTTATATTCGGTTCGAGTACACCCTCACTCTCCTAAAAAGAATGTTTCTTTATCGAAACTTGACTTGGAAAACTACACATTCTCCAGGTTAAGCACAATCTTGAAAGTCACATAACAATTTTAGTATTTTAACGGACAATCAACAATCGGTAATCGTTAGTCGCTAAGCCTGCATCGGTCATCATTGCAAGTGCTTCTTGCGGAGATAAACATTTTACAGTTTCAGTGGCCGTCCTTCTTCTTTTTTTAATTAGGCCTCTCTGAGGTGAGACATTAGAAAGTTCACTTACAATTTTGACAGTCTCCCAACTCATCTCTTCAATATATTAAAACTTAATTTTTTTTGCTTTACTCACTTTTGCGAGCTTTCACTAATTTATTTTTCTGGTCTTACATTATCAAACTTTTTTTCGGGTTTTTCAAAAACAAATTGTGAAATATTAATTTAAAATTTGCAAATAATTTACTAAGTAAATTAGACACTTCAACAGTTCCTTTTAAACTAATTTGGTGTTGAACCATAGTGGACCTAAAAAGTACTCTCTTAGTGACTGACAGAAATACCTTCCACTATGCTAAAAAAAAAAACAATGGTCCTAATACGTTTTAAAATTCCCATCGAGTAAATTCTAATTTGCCAGTATTGCGCTTCGCATTGTTGTACTACGATACCTGCGCAAGCGGCCTGACGGTGAAGTCGCTATAAAGCCGCGTGGCACTCAACGTGTTAATATAAAAAAGAATACAGTTTAAATTGCAAAAACTTTGTTCAAACTTTTTAAAATCTCTTCTTTCTCAAGGCCTTTAGAGCGGATTTCGCGGTTGGATTTAAAACACTGTATGGCGAGCCATTCCTTTAGCTTCGGCTCAAACCCAGAGCCGTTACTTAAGACGTTCAATATCATACAACAAATTGAAATTTTTACTCCAAACTCTAGGCACATGATTTTAGATCGAAAATAATTTTTGATCCACCTAGAATTTTTTATTTCTCCAGCTCGAGCAAAATTACTTTGATTTGCAAAAATATCTTCAAATTGTAGGGTTAACATTTCCGAAAGTTTCTAGTTCTAGTTCACATAAATAACACGGTTAAAGATAGCGAGCGCATGTTTACGAATTTTGTTATCCGCTTTTATTTAACGAAAATGTTTTGATTTGCCACATTTTTGCTCTTCGTGTACGATTTAGTTGGCTTTAAAAACTAAAAAAGAAAAACGATCAATTACTTATTTCTAGTAAAGTAAAACATATAGAAAAATAACAATAATAAAAACAGAAAGACAAGCAAGACAGACGGCAAGGTCGTTTCCACAAATGAGTTAAAAGATCTCAGCAGAAACAAATATCTCTCAAAGCTGAGAGTACAAGCAGTTAGACAAACCAATTCAATCTAGAAAACTACTACAGGGGAGAAACGGGTAAAAAAACTTTGCTATTGTTGTGGCGGTAATAACAATTCTAAAAGTAGGAAATAGCTCTTTCAACACCAATAAAATAATTTTTTTTAATAACAAATATAAGAGATCAAGTTAGAACATGTCCAACAACAATGTTTATAAACGGTGCAGAAAAGTGGAGGGCCAGTGAAGAAGTGGGGGTATGTGAAAAAAGCACATAGATGGCAGTCGTTTACCCAAGTAGTTAGTATGAAATTATTCGTGAAGCTAAATATATTTTTAAACAAAACGATAAGAGAAAAAAATTATTTCCACATTTTCCTTGATTCTTTTTTGTTTTGCTTTTTTTGTGTTTGTTTGGTTTTGCTAAGGCCCAAATAATAAAATACATGTGAAATTTAACATCACGAATGTTTTTACTAGAGCAATTTGTATTTACAGTGTTTTAAAAAATCAACTTATTTTAAGAAAAATATACGTTTTATACGTTGTTGTTCTTATAATAAAAAGGGGGCTTTTGGGTACTGCTTTCTTCTAAACTCGTTTACAATAAAAAAGTTTAAGGAGCACGATTTTCTTGATCAAAGTTAAAAAAATAGTGAATAAATCCATTGGAATCAATAAAAAAAAACTTCAAGTAATTTTCACCTATAGGTAGCTTCAGTTGCATATTCTGGTACAAAGTCCTTTCGGTAAATCTGTCTTGAATGTTGCGAGCAATTTTGTGTTTACAACCCTTTGATGTGAAAATGTGGCATATTCGAAAACCCACACGACGCTGTTGATTGTCTCTAAGCTTAAATTATTGAGTGATTGGATCTCGTATGTATGCGAACGCGAATACCGTGTTGAAATTCGTTGCGTAATGCAATACGAAAGCTCCTATTGCGATCGACAGCAACAAGATAAACTTGGTTCGTCAGCCACATATTCGCGAACTTTTTCAATATTCACAGCCCAACGACCTAACCGAGCATGATAAGACGTTTTCATGTTATATCTCTGTCTCTGTTACATATTGACCCAGTTTGTTTGAACTGAACGAAATACCGAATTGTGTGCCCAGAAGATCGATTGTGTACCACAAATACTAAAAATATTCAGAATGAGCTGCATTTTTCCTATATTTTCATGATACGTTCGAATAATTTCAACACATTCTTTCATGGGGAATTGCTCGATGACTAATTCTGTAAAGGTGGATCATTATTAGTTATAGACTATTTTTGCAGCGCGACCTGGTAGATCTATTGTGTAGCCTCGTGCCCAGCTACAACAAGTCTAGACTTTATAAATCTCCTAGTCTTTGCGTGCTTTATTTTAACTATGCTGTATGGAACGTAGGGCAATCGTCTTATTTCTTTGCCTCTTAGCAGAGTCGACAAGAGTCACTTCCTACCACGCTTATATTCTTTTCATAAGATAGTTAACTGCTCAGTGTAGAGAGTTGCTGAGATTTAGAATAGCATCGACCTTAATACTTTCGGAGTCAGTGAGTCCCATGTGGGTTTGTGCTCTCCAGTAATAGAGTATAGACCTCGTTATCGACATTCGCATATTAGGTTATTTGTAAACCGATTGTGTCTGCGCCCTCTTAGTCAGATATTCCTCGAGTACTATCTCATCGTTTGCCCAAGCTGAGCGTTTACTGACGATCACATTAAAGAGAACCTTTGCTTGCACGGTAAGATTGCTTTCATTAAGATGGTTTAGATTGGGTAGCCTTAAAGCTGCACTGGCTGCTGTCTTTTTAACTCAAGCACGCTATCCGATGTACATTTTTGAGTACCATCTGAGCCTGTAATTGTTTCTACCTTTTGCCACTATGCTAGTGAAGCATAGGTGATCACTGGTACTATTATGGTATTGTTTGACCATACAGCCTTTGACACCGATAAATTGATATTACGATTTTATTTTTTATGTAACATATGATTAGTGAGTGATTTTTCGACGTAAGTTTTATATAGAACTACTCCCGTATATTTTTTTACAGCTTACCCAAGTGCATACATTAATGTTTGGAGGATATTAGAAAGTGCCATGTGAAACCTCAGCTTAGTATACAAATGTAACCGCAACTTCGCCGATAGTAAAATATTAGCTTCGAATAAGTTCGTCTACTAAACACGAGGAATCCAATTGCGGAATTCGATAACGATCAAAATTTTAATAGAATTTTAATTCAAACTTTGATCGATATCGCATTAACAATGCGCTTATGTGTATCTGTCTTCCTTTTCAAAGAGAGACACACAACTAATTGGTAGACTTTACCTTTTCAAATTAGGGGTATAAGATTTATTTCTGAAATAAAGATCTTATAAATACCGTTTATTAAGAAAGACGTTACACTGTTTTGCAAATTTAAATCAAAGAAATTATAAAATTTATGACAAAAAAGAGATTTGTTTAAACATATTATTTTCTTTAGTTGTTTATCCCTGTAAATATGTCATTTAGTTTCCCATAAAAGCTAAATTTATTAGAAAAACAAAGGGTGGGGTATGACAGACAGACAGCAAGCTCTTTTAAATTTGGCCTGCCACAACATAAAGGAAGGTGATTGTGGTCGCCAACTAAATAAATTAAGACACGTTTGCATGCGAATTACAATGTAAAACTCCAGAGTTACGAGTTGTCTTTCGTATTTACAACAACAACAAAAAACAAAGAAAAACCAACCTCAACAAAAATATCAGTAGTAAATTGTTATTTGTCAAACTTTTTGCATGCAACAAAATCGTTGACAGTTCAGAGAGAAAAACGAACACAACGAACGACAAACAATTGTTTAAATTGTTTGTCCCAATGCCAAGATAAAATTGTTAACAACCAAACGGACTTTGGAAACCAAACAGGCAACCGTGCAGCCAGCCATCGAACAAACCAACCCAACTAAAGATAACTTTAAGATGGACACAACAATTGGCAGACTCTGGGGATTTTAAAAAGAGTTTAATGTGTTTTTTTTTCAACTATAATTTTTCGTGTAGTTGAATTACAACACAATTTTTGTAAAGTTTCTTGCATTGGCAATACATTCACTTTTAAGTTGTTGGATTATATTTTGTTCTTGCAAAGTTGAATTTTTGTTTGTCCCTCGTTCACAAATGCGATTTGTAATATTTTTTACTTTCATGTTAATTATGAAAATAAATACACTAGAATAATAAAGATCTAAACAAAATTTCAAATATAGAATATTTTTTTATCACCTTTTTTCTCAGAGAACAGATTCTATTATAAAAATTATTTTAAGATAAAAAGTACGAATTAATTAACGACCGGATGTGTTAAGTTGCGAATAAAAATAAATATTTATTTGCATTCAAATCTACAGAGCGACTCTTTCTTAAATCTTGAGTTTGTCGCAATGACAACCAAACAGATCATATCCTGCTCTCGACTGTGAGTCGTTAATGACTGCGCAAAGTGTTTTCTACATCTGTTGCGAATTTTTTCAAATCTATTTTGCATCCGTTTTGTAATTTTACAAAAACAGTAGGTCAAGATTGAATGCATCGATTATTTACAGACGTATTTTTGCGAACGTGTGATTATTACAAGTTGGTTTATTATGACAAAATTGTGGTGTACGAGTTTGTAACGACTTAGGAAACCACCGTCGACTGTAATTCTAGCAAAAACATTTTCGACTCTATAACATTTTTTTTATTTCACTGAAGCCCTCAGAAGCTTATTATATACTAATGTGGGCAAAAAATAGTCAGACTTTTTAATTTTAATTTCGCGCGGAAATCCATTCGTCGAAATTTTTTTTTCTACGTTGGTATGACTGTCAGTGACATCTGTGCCTGCCAAATATCACATCAAAGTAATCATTAGTGTTTTGTATACGCTTGTCTTTTTGAAGTACAACAAGTGCATTCGGCGATTTTTACAATGAGTGAAATTATTCAACAAAGAAGTTCCATTAAATTTTGTGTGCGGAATGAAATTTCTGGTGCCGAAACGTTCAGCATGTTACAAAGGGCCTTCGGTAATAATCGTATGTCGCGTGCAAGTGTTTTTGATAGGTACAAATTATTCAAAGAGGGTCGAGAACGCGTTGACGACGAACCACGTCCAGGACGGCCATCAACATCAACTGATGATCAATACGTCAATAAAACCAAGGAATTGGTGTTCGAGAATCGACGATTAACAGTCAGAGACCTTACTGATATCGTTGGAATATAAAAGATCATTTTAGCATAAGAAATCTGAAATCACGATTGGTTCCGCATGCCGCATCGATTCTTCGTGAGTTTTTAGCCAAAAATGCAATCAATATCATTTCACAACCACCGTATTCGCCTGATTTAGCTCCGTGTGACTTCTGGCTGTTCAGCAAACTTTGAGGGCGTGGAAAAATTACAATAAAAAGCTTTTATTTCGTGAATCGACTATCTACAAACGTATTTTTACGATCGTGTTATTACGCCGAATTTGGTTTATTTTGGCATAAACGTGGTGTAATGGATAAAAATAAAAATGTTCCAAACTTTATTATTTTAATAATTTTTTTATAAAAGAGATTCTTACGAAAGGTTTAAATTAAAATCTTTTTTTCGTAAATACTTTTATCACCAAAAAATATTCGATAAAGAAGTATTTTCCAAAAAGCTTTTCAAAATAAAAACTTCCACTTCCACTAAAAACTTTTTGCACAAAAACAATTTATGTAAAAGGCTCAACCGCAAAAATGTTCAATTTAGTAAAAGCTTTCTTAATCAGAGTTTTCTAAAGAAAAACGAACATCTATTTGATAAAAAACAAAATTTTTAAAAATATTTTTCGCAAATATTTTACAATGCAAAAAAAATCGAATAATAAAGTTCAGAAACTATTCTACAAAAATCAATCAAATGTTTATCAATAATGGTCAAATTATTGCAAGTATCAGTTATAAATCACTGTATTTAGTTTGATTCAAGGACACCAGAATAGCACTATATAATATTAATTTCAAACATTTTACAAAATATATTCCGACTCCTCCTTTTGTACGTTGTTGTACGTTCATGATATTGCTTCCATGTAAATGAACGTGATGTTGATATTTAAAACTATTTCTGCAACTGTTTCTTTATTCTGTTCAATTTTCATTAGCGTGATGGGAAAATATATTCAGATATAAAACAGTTGTTAACTATAATTATTGAAATTAAATTGAAAAGTGAATTGGTATGAACGTAAGAATATGAAAAAAAAAACGTGAAATAACGCAAAAAGCAAAAGTATTTTAAAAGGAGTGAGATCGAAAAAATTATAACAAAAATAAATTGAAATAAAATTAAATCATTGAAATTAGTCTTGATTTTCGTTAATCGCTGAAGCTAAAACAGTTTCTGTTACCTAAAGGCCATTTTGAGTTGTTGAGCTTATTAATGGGTACTCCACAAATGTCAAAGCAGATTCAGTCTTTTGGAACGAGTGGTACACCAAGTTTTAAACATCCTTAAACGTTATGGAACCGAAAAAGCGTTCGTTGTTTCTACGATTCTTTTTGTAATAAACGTTGTTTTTTAAAGGACCACCTTAAGAGCCGGACGTGAACCATATTAATTTTGCACGTTTTGAGTTAAAAACCAATTAAAAATGATAAATTTTTATCAAATAAAGATCAGTTGACTTATTCGAAGTTATGTATTACCGCCGTATCATTGACGGCATATCGACACACACACACAATCTTCCCGCGACTTAAGTTTAAACAGTAGCCACCACATTATCACCTCGATGGGGCATCATCAAGTAGCCTGTAGGGCTACTGGTGCACGTAGCACAAGTCGATTAGTTACTGGTCCTTGTCCTCATATACAGGCCATGTGGATAGAAATAAATACATTAAATGATCTCTAAAACGGACAGCACCCAGGAGATATGACTATACCAGTCGATGGCACTCGTATGCGAAACTGGATAAACTTGCAGCCTGTCCCACGATGTCATAAACAGGAATATTAGAGGGCAGCAAATCTGTTTTTTTCTTTCTTAGAATTCAAGCGAACGTTAGCGTTCGACATCGTGGGACAGGCTGTTGATTTGTGAAGTCCCAAAGATACCTCTCCGTGGATGTAACGTAGTGGCAGATAGTATAGGGAAGTTACTCTGCAATTCGATTCGAAAAAAAATAAATTTTTCGAAAGTAATTTTCGAATCGAAAGTTTAATCGAACTGCGTACGAGTAACTCGTTCAAAACGATGACAGAGTTATATTTATAAACAAATGGGGAAATATATAACAATTTGGTAGAATTTTATCTTAAATATTAACTTGGACGCAAATATGATAATGGTAATGCAAATAACAAAGAGATTGGAAATTATACTTTGTGTTATTATTTTAATCAATTGTGTTTCTTTGTGGAATGAAGATGATGATTCGATTCCAGAAAGAAAATTTGCTGAACACAAATAGTAAAACATTTAGAATAACAACTTTTTTTAACACTTACACATTTTATTGAAACCACTTTTATTTATCTTTAAAGTTCAAATACTTAAATTGTTTATTTTTCTTCTAATTTGCCACTAACAAAACAGCTTTCGAACAATTTCCTAACCCTTATTGCATAACTGAGATTTGTCTTCGTAATAAAGAGTTGGTCTTTCGAAATGGGTTTTTATTTTTCTACCGAGTACAGAAAGCGAACGGAAGTATTATCGTTTAACGTAACAAATAGTACAAAAATTGTAACATACAGTACAAATCGTTTGAACTCGCAAATTAGTACTTTCGAGTCGAAATGCGCGGTAACTCCTGAAGGCTCCACATAAATAGTACGACAGTCAAGTTTAGCTTGGAGACAAACCGGTTTCGGCTATGTGCAATCTTCAGCGTCGTTTTGCGTTGTGAGAAGTTTATATCAAACCGTTGGAGAACAAAAAATGATACTGAAGATGGCACATAGCCGAAACCAAACTTGACAAGGAATGACGGAAATTAGTTCCAAAAATTTACATCAAATTACCCTATTGGAATATCAAATCAAGCATCAGGTTAACTGTCCGGATAACCATGCTTCCCTAATTTCCAACCATTTTTCGACAAAAACATAGGGACATTTTTGGATGTATTACTTTCAGCCGATGGTTAGTTCAGATAAGGGCAACAAGCTACCCACTGGTAATCATAATTACATACTGCTACTACATACTGACACTGCAAACAATTTTCATAAATAAATGGCTTCTATATCACGTATATATTTTGAAGAAAATTGCATAAAGAAAATTAAGTAGTATTTAAGAGAAAACATTTTAAGAAAATGCCTGTCTTCAGATTAACTTTGTCTAACTCCAAGTGCAAAAATTTCCGTTTTATAAATTTTTAATAAATAGTGTGCGAAAGAACTCAAGACGCTGTTTTGTTTTTGTACGAGTAGTTAGACTTTATAACCAACCGGTAATTAAAAGTAGCAGAAATTATTAATAATAATGTTAACACGTACAAACAACAAATGGAAAGAATAAAGTCAAAGGTTTTAATTTAGAAAAGATTTCCATTATTCCAAAGACATACATTGAAAAAGAAACTAATAATAATTTATTTTTTTAATAAGCCAGAAAAAAATTGTAGGGTTATTAAAATAAAAAATAATTATGAAATTGCAAAAACCGCTCAGAAAAAAAAATTGATGGGAAAAATATAAGTAAAAAATAAAAGAACATTTTAAAAATAACACTTCAGGCTTAAAAAAATTAAATATTCGTAATAATTCAAGAAAGAAAAAGCAAGCGGACAATAAATATTGTCAAATGTTTTTCTAAATGGAGCAGCAATGATTAACTTGTGGAACATCTCCTCCGGTTAACAATTACCAGAAGTCGGTTTAGATATTAAAGTCCACTCATCTAAGATGACATTTTCATGTTGGCGTCCTGTGCGCTTTAGTAAGCGTAACAAATGGTCAACAAATGGTTGTGTCAGTGGCGAACTAGTTCGTTGAATTGACGGATTATTTCAGGAAGCAACTTTACACAACAATTACAACAACAGCAAGCAATTTTCAATTATTGTTTATGACACACCAAAAAAATAGTGTGTTGTTTTTTGTAATACTTGAAAAACACATCTACCACTTTTCTAAAATAATCTCTAGTTTCAACGAACTAGTTCGTGACCGTCACAACACTGCCAAAAATGCAATATTTGCTTTCTTCTGGAAACAAACATGTTTTCCAAAAACCTTTTAAAAGTCTGATTTGATTAATGCCTTCATAAATACGTTTTCCAAAAGAATAGTTTAAATTCTTGCTGATTGCAGAAGCTGGAATATAAGATTTTATTTTACAGAGTGTCCCAAAGTATCTGATCCCCGAGGATTTGCGCCAAAAGAAAACTTGGGCAACTGGTAACTTTGGGCGTAGTAAGCGATTTTAAAGGTGTATTTTCCTTCTCAAATTACGAAAAAGTAACTAACCCTTTGCAGACATACCATTTCGTCCACAAGCCTTTTAAAATTCATTCTGACTCTAACACAACAATTTAAAAAACAGATTAAAAAAATTAAATATTTTATTTTTTTATTCCAAATCTTGTTTTGTTAATTAGAACCATTTAAGCCTTTCAATAAAACTAATTGCCATTCATGCAGACTTAAAAGCAAAAATAAGAAAAACAATGCCTAATAAGGGCGCCTCTAAAGTATCGCTCATGTCAAAGCAGCCACTTTTTTTTTTACATTACGACCGTTATTATTTTGAAGGTTTAGCCGCAAACAATAACATGACAAAGGTTAATAAAGACTAGAAATAGCGATAATAGAACAACAACTGGCAATTGTTTAACATAAAAACCCGCTTTCAATATTCCAATGCATTGCACATATTGACTAAGTTTGTTAAAATCTACCTTTAATCCATTCAGTGTTTGAGACCAGTGATCCATAATGTGAATTGCAAATGTAATATTTTTCAACTAAAACAGAATATTTCCATGACTTCTTAATACAAAAATTATTTTTAAACTCATTTTGCAAATCTTTTAAATGTTTTTAATTGAGGTAAGGTAAAGTGGCACAGGGTGAAGGATTTCAAATTAGATCCCTTTGCTATACATGTTGCGAGTATGAAGGTATACGCATTAGGTTTAGTACTTACCACACTATGTCTCCCAGTTTCAGACACCCCCAAACTTGCGCCCTATATCCCAAATGAGCGAGTTAATGGCCAAGATTGTGTTTTATATAAACCTCAATCTCTATTCTATTTCATTCATTTCTTGGTACGATCATGCTTCTTATTTTTATAACTATAACTCAATAAAATCAGTCACTGGTGTACTACACACCCCTTGTAGCGACAGCCCACAGTATAGAAAATATGCGCAGACGTTCCCCATTACTCCTGGAAAAATAATTTGCCATATTTAGGCGAAAGTTCATTTAAAGGGTAAAACCTTAGAATAGTTTTACAAGTGCTAAAGTACGTCTGTATTTAATATCACGTCCAACATACCTATCGTGGTTGGAATATTAGACAAGATTGAATATTGATCAATACCATAATGGTCCAACAGCCTGTCTTTTCCTGTTTATGATACGAAAAATTCTCAAAAATCCAGCTATTATATTTAATACAACCATTTAACAGAAAACAATTTGTAAGCCGCCAATCCAACATTAGAGCTTTAGTGGTCTCTATAAACTCAATCAAGTTTTTGAATTTACTATTATATGTAAAACTTTTGGTGAACAACAATTTGTTTGCCAATAAAAAAATAATTTTTTACAGTTGTTTTCCTAAAAAATTCGGCTTTATATGCGAAGGTGAATTCAAGTAAATTATCGATCGGTTTATTATTCAATTTAACAAGGAAATTAGCAGAGGTGTATACATTTTATAGCATTTAAATTGTATCTGAGTTAACAGAGTGAGCAACACCAAACAAATCTTTAAATACATCAAATAAAATAATTATCATTGAAATCATGAAAAAGTATTTAAATCAAAGAGAGAGAGTTCTCATACATACTCGTTAACAAGATCGCTTACACTCTAAAAACGAACTCATAGGATCATTTAGCTGAACCGAAATATTGGATGGTTGGTAAATTATGGCAAGGGTTATTTATGACAGATCATTTAAAGAACTCTTCCTTAAGCAAGGGATTTGCTAATTTGATATGCATACTTATATCTTCTTACCATACGAAGAAGCGTGATTCAAATCTCAATTAAGTTAACTTTTGTGATAAAGACGAAAAAGTTTACTTCTGGACGAAGAAGAGCTTGCGGCAGTGCCAGTAATGATTTACTCTTGCAGGAAATCCTCAAGTTTATCTTTCCAAACAACTCGAACACATAAATTATAAGAGATCGAAGTGCAAGTTTTTCCATGAATTTATGACACAAATGCGCAAAACACCGTAAAATTCAGGCGGCGTCCTTAAACACTTTTTTATCGTCACACAGATTTCAGTAACTTTCTGCGCAGACGATTACATTATTATTAACCATTGGGTTGGATAAATTTCTGTCTTCACCTAAATATTATTTGCTCTTACCGTCGCAATACAGTTAAGTAAACATCGTCATTATATGGAGGCTTTACTGTAACGATTTTCACTGCGACGCATAAATTATTTAGATACAGAATATCACTTGAATGTGGTACTTAGAAGCCAACTAACATAACGTTTATAGCCAAGAAAGTTGCGCGTATTTCGATTCGAAGGAAGCAATTGACAAGTTCGAACGATTTGCACTACGATTTTCGTACAATTTGTTACGAAAGAGCGAAAGTTTTCTGTACTCGATCGAAAAATAAAAATCTCTCTTAAAAACAGCAACTCTTTACTTAAAAGAATAGAAATCACCTTGGAAAGTGAAACCTGGTATCACGAAGATAAGCCTCGATTATGCAAAAAGCGTGAGGAAATTGTTCTAAAGCTAATTTGCAAGTGACAAAATGGAAGTAAAATAGAAATGGTTGTATTAAGGTGCAGGCACAGTAGTGCGCCAGGCCAAGTTTAGGCCTACGCGCACAGTGTTTCCCATGAAACGATAAGCACGGTTCTGAACGAAAACAAATACACATCAAGAGTTGCGAAAAAGAAATAATTCCTTTCGAAAACTGATTGTCTTTTGCTATGATGCATGCCCAAAGAATACTTGGGTGACGTTATAATTTGTGATGAGAGTAAAACTATGTTGTGCTATAATGATGGTCCCAACAGAGTATGGCCGGCAGCCTTTAAAAGCCTTGAGAATTCCAGCCATTAATCCTACCCTAAAATTTGGACAATTTTCCGTTGTGGTGTGGGGCTATATTTCGAGAAAAAAAGTTGGGGGATTTGGTTTTTGTGGAAACCATTTAAATAAAACAAAAAATGTAAATATTTTTTAAAGTTCATTTAATACAAAGTGCAAATAAATTGGGGACAATAAATTAGGGACAACAAACCAATATTTAAAATTTACCATGATGACGCCACCAAACACAAAGAGCACACGGTGAGAGTGTGCGGTATTGTACAATTGAAAAAAAATTATTTGTTACGCCAGCACATAGTCCAGACCTGAACCGTACCGAAAATATATAGCCATGTTTAAAGAAAAAAGTACCAAAAAGGCATCACAAGAACTTTAATGAACTAAAAAATTACATAGTAGGAGAATGGAATAAAATTGAAAATGAACAAATTCTTTAGAAAGGACTGCGAGCAGTAATATATGCCAAAGATGGTCATACTAAATTTAAGTCGCGAGACATCAAAAATTTATTAGCTTTTTTTATTAGAGTAAAAAAAATGCCTCGACACAAAAATTGAAGCGTGTTTTTTGTCTTTTGCCAGAGAGCTGAAATTTTGCATAACCCAACCCCTTGTAAACTTTAAGGTAAAAGAAGTCTCATACCGACATACAAATATATACATTTATAAAAAAAAAATAATTATTTCTAGTTTCCATAAGCCTGCCATTGTTTCGAACGAGTTACACAGTATGGTTTAACTGTCGAATCTGAAATTGTTTTCTATAATTCTTTCATTGTATGTCTATATGACACGGCCGTGACAATTCTAGATAAAAGATCGTGCCTGCTCTAGACCAAAAATATTTATTTTCTAATTATAATATTTTGATATTAAATATATCAATTGAATATATAGATACACAACTGACAAATTGAAGCAAAGTCTAACATGCTCACCAACTATACTTTTGCTAACCAACTATAATTTATGGCAATAAGTAGCGCAATAACTAATAATAGAATCTGAAAACAATAAATATTTACATATCACCCCAACAAGCCATTTAAAAAATTATCATTTATGCATTTGCCTGGCCTGAACTTATCTGACAAATAATCAATTTGCAATAAATTCAGAGCATCACTCATCGTTAGGATTAAATTAAGTAGTACGCAATTATCATTATCGGCGGTGGCATGCAATGCTAAATTCCAAATGAGAAGTATTAAGCAAACAACGGACAATATTTTAGACAAATAAATTAAAAACTTGTTGTATTATTTGGCAGCAGAGTTATTTTGAAACGTAATTCGTAAATGAAATTCATATTGAAAATCAAACAAAATTTCAGTTAGGCGTGTAGACAAATAAGAGACATTTCACATATACAGGGTGTCCGCCGGGAAGGTATACTACTTTGTTTTTCCGCCATTTTGGTAAACATTAGTCTTGACAGTTCATATTTATCAGTCGTGAAGTAGAGACGGTAAACCAACGTGTTTTAATCGTTAAAGCATTTTATCAAAATCAATCATCGATTACTGTGACGATGAGAAAGTTACGTGAAATTTTTGGGAGAAACAACGTGCCAACAAGACGCACTATTTATCGTGTAGTGAATGACTTCAAAGAAAGAGGGACTGTAGCTAATAGGCCCAATCATGGACCAAAACGTACTGCAAGATTGGCTGAAAACATTACTGCTGTTCAAGAAAGTGTTCAAAACAATCCATCAACCTCAATTCGACACCGTGCTCAGGAGCTTGGTCTTCATAGAAAAACTTTGCCCACAATTTTGCACAAAGATTTGTATTTGTTTCCAATTAAGATTCAGTTGACACAAGTGGTTCTTCCAGAAGACCATTTACGCTGCCATTCATATGCCAATAGGATGCTACTGCTCGCGATTTTCATGAAAAAATCATGAGTGACGAGGCACATTTTCATTTGAATCGATATGTGAATAAACAGAATAGTCGGTTCTGGGCAATGGAAAACCCTCAAATTATTCATCAGTCACCTTTGAATCCATTAAAAGTGACAGTCTGGTGTGCAATTTGGTCAGGAGGAATCATTGGACTATATTTCTTTGAAACTGAAAACCGCGTAACGGTAACTGTCAATGGAGAGCGATATCATGATATGATTGAGAACTTTTTAACGCCACGACTGCATGCTTGACTAACATGTGGTTTCAACAAGACGGTGCCACATCGCATACAGCCAGGATTACAATGGAATTACTGCAAGATCTCTTTCCGCATCAAGTTATTTCAAGGAATGGTGATGTTGATTAGCCTCCACGATCGCCTGATTTGACTGCTTCGGACTTCATTTTGTGGAAATATCTGAAAAGCAAGGTTTATGCAAACAAACCAGAAATGCTGGAGCAACTCAAACAAAATATTCGTGATGAAATTAATGAAATACCGCGTGACATGTGTAAGAATGTAATGAAAAATGTGTTCAAAAGGGTTCGCATTTGTGAGGCTAACAGAGGCGGACATTTATCTGATATTGTATTCCACACATAATTGCCGACATTAAATAAAACATTTATCAATATACGATCCATTCTCTTTCATTTAATCAAAAATTATAAACAAAGTAGTGTGTATACCTTCCCGGCGGACACCCTGTAAATACTAAAAAATAAGTGCTACGATATTTTAAGAATAGGAACGGTAAGAGTTTTGAAGGAGGCATTAAGTTTAAACCAAACTGTCGATATTATAAAAGTTGAAATAAGTTCGGACGGTAAGCTGAGGCTCCTTACCATTCGAACACATGAAGCTGCCCTTGGTTTTTGGAACTCTAAGAAATTTCAAACTCTCTCACATATAGTCATTACTGCATCTGGCTTTGTCCTTGACGTTAGTCAGCTCTCATCAGATAGATAGTGCGGTTATTTTTCAATAATAACAGTTTTTTCATTTAAGAAATAAATACCATGACTTAACCGGGCGCGGATATATTGAATATTCTGCTGTATTTCGCACACAAGTGCATCAGTATGTAAATTGGAGCAATAATTACAAAATCGTTGTATTGTACCTTTACAAAGGTTCTTTGACTATAATGCCTTGTAGTTAAATTTAACGAAAAGGGCTCAAGTCAAGAGTTTCGAGTTTTCTTGCAGCTCGTCAAGTTTTTGGAGAAATTCCACGACTGCCTCATTAAATTCCTGCCGTAGATCTTACAAGCTACTTTACTTCTTCAGCACTGCATTCGCCTTTGGACTTTTTACTTTTAACAGAGCTGGACTCTCTACCTGTTACGGTTTCCAAGATATTGCCCTTAAAAACTTAAAACTTACAAATTATATTTCTCGAAACTCGGTCATGTTGCAGCAAATCGCCGAAACACTGGCATTTTTTCCACCTATTTTCATACTCTTTCGGAATTTCCTTTCGATACAAATGTGTGTTATACTTTACCTTCACGCGCAACTTAGCAGAATATTTAAAAACAAAACCTTGAAAGACTTGCAGTAACCCAGGCATTTTTTCAAGGGCAAAAACTTAAACTAAACTTAACCCTTGTAGAAGAAAAAAATTTGATTCGGTTAAACAGGGAAAATTCTTTATTATACGCTGTGCAACTGACAATTTTTAAGAAAAAATTGTATAATAAATTCAGTCTCCATTAAAATCATAAATAAAATTTAAATAGTTTAAGATCAACACTTTTAAAATACGAAAGGTTTTATAACAGGTGTTTTTTAGATTTCACTTTCCGACAGGGATTAAACTGTCATACGGTTGTCAGATCTGGCAACTCTATAATAGAGCCATGATTACCGATTATTTGGGAGCCAAATGGTATGGAATGTTTACTGAAACCATGTCTTTCCAACAGAGCCGTATAGGCGTCAAACAATCGACTTACTAAAAACATTTCACGCGATTTAACGACTTTGGAATTGTTCCTCTCGGGTCACGTGACGTCATACATATTGGACTATTTTTATGTTACTTGCGTCGCTTCAACTAAAGAGTACTAGGATTTATTCTGGCCAAACACGAAGACAGATTAGAGTAAACATGTTTTAGGAACTTAGTTTTATTTTTTGATACAGACAATGGCAACCACTATAACTATAAAGGAAATACCATTTATGTGTGAACATCATACAAATTATTAAACAATTATATAAGAAAAGCAAATGATGTTAGTAATATACAGATATGATCACCACAGTATCACGACAGCTTTGGACGTATTAAGCCGTCGAAAACAGTAAACATCGGTGCATCATGACACTGGTGCATTATTGGAGTCGTGCGTTTTGAAAATCCCAGTGTTATTGCCTCTCCTAAGCATTTAGAATTATTTGAGTTATTATTGTTTCTGATTCAGTGTGCGTTATATTTACGGATTATCCAATTGGTCCCACCTACTTAGTACAGGAAAACATAGCCATCCAATTTGAAACATTTTCAGCCTACTCATCGGGATACCTGTATTGCGCTTTATACTAGATGGCATATTATAGGAAGCGATGCGGTATTTATTTATAAACACACAACAGAGTGTTTGCTGTATTTGCAACGACTGAAACTATTTACATTCGTTTGTGTGTTTGCAATTTGGTGTTGCATGCTTTATTGAGTAAACACCACACAACACGACATTAGCAAAAACACCAAATGACAAAAGTATTTCAATTTAAAACATACAAAATAAATAAATCGTATTTGTTGCGATGGGGCTGCTGATGATGTATCTACAGACTTGATCTGACATCAGACTTTTAAAATAAACAAAGAATGGAAAACATGCAACATCATATTTATTTATCTAATGCCGAAATAATTTAAATGCGTCGTCACCGCCATCAGTTAAAATCACTACTAAGGTTTTGATGCAAGTTAGCTGGCAAAAGTTGCAGTGGTGATGGTTTATTTGGTCTCTATATGGTAGCAAAACTCCAAAGAGTTGCTATTGTTTTTTTGCAAAAGGGGGAGCGAAAATAATACATGCAACAACTAATGTTGGCCCCAATTTTAAGTGCAACATACCACATAAAATATTTTTGTGACGGCATTATAACTTTATGGTCACATCTATTTGAATATGTGCATTAGTATGCTGCCTGGTGTTGCAACCGCGACTTGTTTACCAAACTAAGGCAACAAAACAAAATAAATGCAACACAGCAAGCGAACTGCTTAATCAGAATTTATATTTACTTAGATTTTAAAATAAACTCCTGGTCCTCTCAAGTATTTACTTTTTATTCACAGTGGCGTTATTGTCTTCTACTTTCAAATACAAAATATATGTTTACATATTTTTCAAACCGCACTTGTTTATGACCAACAAAAAAAAACAAAGAAAAACAACAACTAGTCCATGATGGGGTTGTTCTCTAATGGAACATGGTACTAGTGTTTTATCATTCAGCCATTCAGCAGCTAGTCATATAAACTGAGTAGTAGTGCTCAGCCTTGCTATACTTTTAAGAGTCTAATGGTCACTATAAAAGTTATTGCGGTGGCGGCAGCCGCCATCAACAGCTAACATTAAAAAAAGACACTAGTTTTTTTTTCTATTTTTTGTTTCGTGGAAATCAACTAAATTGTTTATGCAACCTCTTAGACCATATGGAATATGAAGCATAATGCTTTTGTTAAGTTCACTTAACTTTAGTCTATAAACTTTATTTAGTTTTATGCAAAATTCATTTGATTTATTATAACGTTTGTCGATTAAAAAAAACTAACAAATTCAGCACTCCACCGAACTTCTTTAAGGATTGCTAGCATTACAAATGTAAAGCTGTCTTTTCGTCAGATTTCAACAGCTATCTAAAAATATAGGTGCTAATATTCATGTTGTGTTTTACATGAAAATAGAATAGGTTCTATTGTGAACAGAGCTCAGGCGAAAAATTAAAAAAGTGTATATTGGACAAACTAGAGGCAATAGATATTAAAATCAGACGAGAACTCAGATAGTGTAAAGACAGATTAATAGAATCAACAACTATACAATGGGTCCTTATTACACTGCGCATTTTAAAGACAACTGACCCAACCCACCACAGGAAGAGACAATTATTATACCTATTCGCAAATACGATTATAAATAAATTCCCAAGTTCTGTGGAGGTAGAAAATAATCCAGTTATAAAAAAAATTTTTTAAAAGCTAAATCACTTGCCATAACCTCGACAATTTCCTTCTTTTACTTGTTTGGTTTGCCACATGCTGTGCGGCTTATTATCATTTACTTTTCATATTAAATCTGTTTTCAGATCAGAAAGTACAAACCAAGTTTCATATTTTTATTCGAGCGCCTTCTATCGGCAAAATGTCGGTGATATCTTTGAAAGTCATTGAGTGCTGGCCTGATATTTTCTACGTTATCCTAAGAAAATTTGGCAATATCAAAAATAGAAGCGTATGAAGAGTAGAAAGTGGGCCGTACTTTTGTCGTCCATTAAGGGAAAAATATCTATAACTTTAATGAAATTGTTCGCTGAGATCGTCAGGAAGGTAAGATCAGATCTAAGTATATCGTTCAGGGATTGGTGCAGAAGGGTATGTTTTTGGCCTGATGCAAATGGACCTGTGAAGAAGGTACTAAATTTGTAGCCGAAACGCCATGGCATTGGTATCACTGAAAGAGTATTAGCTTTTAAATGCGTTTTAGTGGTTTCCTCAAAAAGACAGAGTTATAAGGAAAATTTAGTGGTTTTTTTACTCTTGTACGCTCATTTTTGACGAGAAACAATGTTCACATTGTGCCACAAACGTCGTATTTACCTTCGCAAGTCTCAATTTACCTAGTTGGAAAAAGTGAAGACTAAAAAGTTGATAAAAGAACTAAAGGCTCTGTTCGAATTGGTTTTCAATGTAGCGAATAAATAAATTTCAATGGATATTTGATAAGTTTTTGAATTTTATTAAAAAAAAATTAATTGATAACAACAGAACTATGGTTTAAGTCTCATTCCCCAAATGCGCAGTAATTTGTGATCTTTAGTAAAGAAAATGGCGGATCAAGGAAGGATTCAGGGAAAGCAGGGTACGAGTATTTTTCACTCCCGCAAACAAACCCCCCGAAGCATGTCTTCTTGGTGATCTCGTCACAGTGATTTATAGCTAACCGGAGAATATGGGGGAACCAGACCCCGAGGCTTGTCTTGGACCTGAAACTGGAGATAAGAGAATTTTGCGGATCGACCAGTAACTAAACACTAATACCACAGGAACCAGTAGCACAGGAACGTAAGTTCCTGACTGGATGTTGGCGAGGGCACATTGTGGCTGTGGTTTATGTGTAAGTCGCGGCAGGAATGTGGTGCATTGCAACGCAAGTTGTCAATAGAATAGCTCCGAATACCTTAGCAAGAGGTGGTAGAATGTCCAGGCCGCTATTGTCCTAAAATTGCTACATATATATCCAAATGCGTATATGGACGCTGGTAGTCGTATTATTTTCATCCGGAGCTAACACCATTGTGGAATTAAAAATCTCTAAGACTGGTAAGAAAAAGAATACGCTATTGAAAACAGGGCTGAGGCGACATAATCTGTAAAGATTATGATCATTTCTGTTTTACTTTAATAATTGAGATAATTGGGATTGTAAAACTGGCCATGTCCAAAGTGTCGTTTACAGGCCTTAAAGATGTTGACACGCATTCTATTTTATAATATTATCGAAATTTCTTCTCATAAATATCGATACATTTTTTTTTGTCGCATGCAAAATTTGCTCCACAAGAGACACTGGGCCGAGACCGTATATATCAACCAATTTGGCATAACATCGGGGTAACACTTATCACGCAAATGAAATTGTCCAGTAATGTATAAAATAGGATCATGTTTCTACTTGTACTAAAAGGATGTGGGTACTAGAACGATTTTTAAAGAAACTCTTTAAGCTGCTTAGTATTTCGGCAACCACTCGGAACTTTCGAATTCACAAATGCGACAAGTTAGCATCATCATTCAAAAGAACGATTTTTCACAATTGCTGGGAGCTGCTAAAAGGGCAAAACTAAAAGCATCGATTGGCCTTAAAGAGAAGTGTGTTTGTTTAAACAAAAAAATAAAGGGCAAAATGTAATATTTTCAATAAAGAAATCTCATCTGAAACAAAAGAAATTTGTTGTTCATCAAAGTATCGAAACCTGCTACTTCAAATAAATTTCGGAGACAAATAAAAATTTAAGATGATATTTTTTCACTCATTGCGATACCTAAATTCAACTTTTCATGGTTCTTTGTAAGTATGAATACTTAGATGAAACAAAATCGTACCATCTTCGCATGTAGGTATGTTAATGTACACACTTGAAGACATGTGCACCAAAAATAGAATAATAATAGAATAAAGTTTTTGTCAAACATTCCCACCACTTAAGCAGCAGTGTCTTCTAATCCGTACTCCACATATTTAAACAAATTTTTGAATTTTATGCAAAAATTTTTCTTGAAAACTTTTTCGTAAACCGCAATAACCATAACTATTAAATAAATTATAAAATACTATAATATTTAGTAGATCAATGCCCATGTGTACAACAAAGTTTTAAAATGTATGAAACGCTCACAAACACTATGTGGCTTCTAAGCCCAACCAATTCCTAGTATTATGAGCAGGGCAATAATGCTAACTTTGCTTTCTTATACAATTCGATATGTGTGCTAAAGACAGACATTTTTTAAGAAACGAACAACTACAAAAGTTTATTTTACGCAAGAATTTTCTCCCGTAAATATTTGGAAAACTATATGCAGGGCAATTGATTGAGAAACAACATTAAGAAGTTAAAATTTTAACGATTTTATTAATAACAATTTGCTTGCAACACAAAACTTTACACATATTGAAACATATGGGGTAAAGTGTGTATGTGACATTTTACTCATAGCAAACTTTGGATATAAATAATAATTATTCAATACACTTTTGAGTACCATTAAAAATTATGTCGTTTCCTTTCCGATTTTTATTGCAAAAAAGTACATAAGTGATTTTAAGTCGCATAAGCAAAATCTTTGAAATCTTCTGGCCTGTTGAGACAATAGCCGTAGCACGATTATATGCAGATGATATTTGCTAATAAAAAATTTAAAAACTACGTATAGTATTTAATTAGTATAGTAGTCTGTCGATAGCGGAAATAGTAACAGGCAACTCCAGCTTCAATTTACTTTACACCAGGAGCACTGCAGTATTTTTCCAAAAACAAATCTAGCGCCCGCAAGATAAATACAATTGAAAAACAAATTGCTAAAACACTTCTTATAAAAGTACACCTATACCTCGATATGCACGATACTTTTTTTACACGATTTTACTATCGGCCATGTTCCGACACTCGCATCTCACACATAGTTTGCGATTGTGATTTGTGAGGTGTTCTGTAACTCGCATTCGCAAGAGTTTTGGCGAGTTCAAGTCGCAAGAGTATACTGAAGTGAACAGCTGTATTTACACTAAACTAGTTTTTAAAGAAACTGCAAAGTTATGAATAAATTAAATTTAAATTTTGTAAAAAAATTTTTTCTAAAAACATGAAATTTGAAAACGTTCTTTGCTTCTGGAACTTTTGCCTTTGTATTTCTTCTTTTACACTGGCGATTTCAATAAACAGCTAATACGAGTCATCTTCGAAAAATATACGCAGCTACTGCTGTAATAAATTCAAATGAAATGCCCGGGTATTTTTGTAATATTCTAGGTTCAGGTATTAGACATATTAAAAATACAGGGTTTTCATTTAGAACTTTTCAAAAGCAAATCGCAAGTAAAACGCGTGAGTTGCAGAACATGCAGAAATAAGTTTGGCGATTTGCTACTCGCATGCGATTTGATACTCTTGCGAGTGTCAGAACATGCCCGTGTTACGTAATTTTTGTTGGCTTACAGGCAAATTAAATGATTTGGAAAGGTTTTATTTTATTTTAAAAAAAACATGCATTTACATATCTACAACTGATCGCTTGATTAAGAGATCCACATATTATCTAATAAATTGTCTCTGGTACTAATTTCTTAAAATATAAATTATTCGTAATACTGAAAATTCATGCGAATTACTAATGAAATTCGCATGAATTCTAGCTTGAACAACAAACACTGTTGTGGGAACATACTGTTTTAGTTGGGATTAATAAACAAGACAGGTGCTTACCACTTAGTATCAGCCATTAACAGAATTTCATGGGTTAAATTTGAATTAATTTAAATGCCATGCCGAACGAAATATTAAGAAGCAAAGGAAAGTCTACACATGTTCATTTTGATTACCAAAATATTGCGATAATAAGAGTTTTACATTATGAGCTGCTAAAACTTGGTGAGTGAGTCAGGCTATCTTGGGAGGATCTATAACGACAAAAATGTACCCGTTTGAAAATACTAAAAACGTTAAAAATATACTTGGAGATACGAAGCTATATTTTTCACCATGACAATGCTCATGTTACTAAAACATCAGGAAACTATTTTCAGTTTTACCTCGTTCGGTTTATAGTTCCTAACTCGCTCCGTCTTATTACTATTTGCTTCGATCGATGCAGGGCAACCTGGCTTAATTCAACAACTAGCTTTATGCCTTTTTGTCTTCAAAAAACGAAAAGTTATTTTGGTGCGGAATCCAGCTAATGCGAGAAATATGGAAAGATTTTACAGCTAACTATAGCCAATTTTTAAACGACCTTGCCGCAATGTAAAACTTTATTGAAATACAGCAATATTTTTGACAAAAATGCAGCAAGAACTTTTTTTACAACAAATACTTTTATACAATCTTAAAGCGGTTTTATCTCGATTCATAATATTTTATCAGGAACGTTTCTATTGTGCAAATGGAGGGATAGGTGTAATAAATTATTGTGAATAGACATATGTTGAAGAGATTCTTGATTTGATATTCGGACAGGGTGTTTTGATGTAGATTGTTGGAACGAATTTCCGTCATCCCTTGTCAAGTTTGGTTTGGAGACAAAAAATGACACTGAAGATGGCACATATCCGAAACCGGTTTGTCTCCACACCAAACTTGACAATGGATGACGGAAATTCGTTCCAAAAATCAACATATGTATGTTAAAGAGATTTAATAATATCCGTACAAAAAGATAAATGTAAAAAAAGGCCCATTCCCATTTTTTCCATAATCGTTTCCCAAAAATGTTGCCAAGCTTAGAAAGTTGCCTAGAAATGCGATGGTATTGTGCATATGAAGAACTTGGTCCCCATTCTGATTTCAGTACTTTTTACGGCCGAAATGTTTGGATAGGAACTTGAGTCTTCGTTTTACATTTATGTTTTTGTGCGGATCTGAGTCCTTTTTTCCAAATTATATTTGCTTGTTAATGTATAAAACTTCTTTTAACTCAAAGCTTACATACGGTCGGGTTATATCAAATACCAGCTGTACCTATAGTGGAAATGCTCCATACAAATAAGAGGGAACCCTAGTCCCCTAGATGAAAATCGCCCATTTTTCTCATTACTTATTCTCCAAGGGCTACCTGTATACGAAATTTCAACTACCTAGCTACAGTGGAAGTGCCCCATATTATTGATGAGTAAATGAGTGAGTCGTCAGTGAGTATGTACCAAAATTGCACCAGTTTTACCTCTTAGCTCTGCTTTTACGACCGAATTTAAATAATAAAAACCCAGATTGTTCTTTTTATGCCATCCCTGCAATTTCAAGTATTTAAATTGCCTAGTTAAGTGAATACCACTATTAATTATATATTACTCAAGGTAAAAACAAATGCATAACAGTACAAAACAAAACACGTCTCGTGTCATGATTTCAATATTAAACAAATATTGTTTTAATGCAACTGCCATTTACGTTGCATACTTAACTTGAAACACACATTTTTGGAAGCTAAAATTGTGTGGCAAACACATGCCACCACCATTAGGCAGCATTAGCAGCAACAACAACCAGACAACTCTTTAGGCCGTAAACATTAGCAATTTTGCATGAGTTGGGAACGAATGCATGAGTGTTAAATGTGGGTGCTTCAACAACTAATGACTGGATCTACTACTACGACTTATTGTTATGAAAATGTTTCTTTCTTTTCTTTGCTATGTGTTTGTGTTTGCAAACAAGTATCTCTTGCATTAAGAATAAGTATAAAATTTTAGTTAATTGAATTTGAAATTGTAGTTGTATGGAGTGGTAGTCGTATTAGTAGTAGTTAAGATGACTATTAATGCAGATCTTCTTGATGTTGCCTGCAATGTGACTGTCTACGAATGTTTGAAATTCATGTTTCGACCATTAATCTTGACTACTGAAAAAAAATTATAAATGTGAATACAACCATTTGTGGCAAAACATTAAAATAAATAAACGTTTGTGATTGGCATTTTTACTGAAACTTTAGTTAGTTGAACTAAACTAGATTTAGCTGATGTATTTTTTCTTATATCGAACACATGTTTGCCGCTCACATGTGCCCCCTTTTTCAAAACGTTTTGTTAGTTTTACCAAATTTGGTCATTTATTGAATTTTATTGTGTTTTACGTTAAGAATTTAAAGTTTGTGATCTCATAAAAAATGTGAAGGTAGGCATAGATTAAACATGAAATATTTATTTCCATAATCACCAAAAGAAATCATAATTTCTGGTATGTCGATTCGTTCATTTAAAGGTTTGTTTGATTTATTATTGATTAGCTTTGAAAAATGAATTTCTAGTGGAAATAATTCAAAATTCGTTTGCTGCATTAGATCTCATTTAAAAGCAAGCTTTTGTAACTCAAAGGTCTTGATTTTTAGGCGAAGAATTTTAGGTTTTTAAATTGATGTCGTAGTATATTTCTTTTAAAATTTTAAATGAAAGTAGCATTATGTCGCAATTCAGACTAGTAAGTTTGGGTTAACGCGCCGACGGAATCATCACAATCTTCAGAAAATGAGGTTGTTTAGATTCAGCTTACTCAGTAACTCATCCTAGCAGACCATACAAAGCGCCGACAATTCGTTCAATAATTAATGGAGCTAAGTGATGTGAATGCAGATTTTTCGAAAAAAAAACAAGTCATTTTCACCGGGTGCAGCGCATTGCCATCTGAATGGAATCGTGGATAAATTTTCGAATTTGGGGCTCAGAAAAGCCGAACGCGATCTATGAGAAAAAAAATTCATCAACAACGAGAAAATGTCTGATGCGGATTTTGGCCAGGCGACGTGATTGGGCCTTACTATTTTGAATATGGCGCTGATATTGCAGTGACTGTGAACGGCATTTTTGTGACCTTAACTGGGCATGTATTTAATTGACATGTGATTTGGTTTTCGCAGGATGGCGCCATCTGTCACACCGTGCATGAATTAAACGATTTATTGCAGCAGCGATTCCCAGACCAAATGATCTCACAAAATACTGATGCCAACTGGCCACCAAGAACATGCGATTTAACGCTGCGCGATTTCTTTCAATGGGGGTTGGTAAGATCTTGGTTCTATGCGAATAAACCAGATATAAGTCCTGAGCTCTAGACCGAAATCCATTTGACCGAAATTCGTGAGGTACATGCAGCCGCTGGGGCTATTTGCTGGATATGTTATTACACACTTAATAGAACCCGACTACTTTACATTGCAATAAAATTATTACTACGCAGTTTAAAAAATACGTATTTGATTTTAAAAGGAAATATTACATTCTTATTGAGACGCCCTTTAGATATTACAAAATATGTAAGACTGGCAAAATTCCGCATAATTCCGCACAATTGCTAAAGGCCTGGTCATTGTAGAACACTACCTGAAGAATTTTTGTATAATCTCTGGGTCTGCACTACGAGCATTCAATACCAAAAGAGTAGCTGACGTTTTATATATTTTTAGATCATTAAGCAATTCACTTCCTCCTTGATCAGGTACGATCGAGACTTTCTCAATGTTTCAGATCTCTTCTCCTTTTTCATTCCATGTTTTCCTTGTCGATCTTGATTTGCGATACAAAACGACTTAATTTGTGTCTGTCTTTTCTGTGTTCATGTTTAGTTTTTAACGGTTCTTTACGTTAAAAAAAAGGTGTCCCTTATTTTGAAAAAAAAAAACGTTAAATTAATTTCCTTCAATTTTATTTCAATACGTGTTTAGGAATTTAATTGATTTATACCATGCACAATTTAACAGATGCATTAAAACTTACAAACAAATTAAAATAAGTCTTAACAAACGATTAAGAAAAAATAAAGCCAGCAAATGTAAATAAAATAATTTTTTTTAAATATACATATATGTATATACCCCAATGTATGTGCATATGTATACATATATTATATGCTAAAATTTGGAGATTATTTTTAATATCAACTTTTTTTTAACAATTTTTAAAAGCCCAAACTATTGCACAATTTTTTAAAACACAGCAAAATTTAATAAAAGAGATGCATTCATTATGTTCACGGTTGGAAAACAAAATTATGGCAACCCTTCGTCTTCCTCCGCACGCAACCAACTGCAGTTGAGAATTTCTTTTAAATTCCAGCGAGCATGAGGTTCTGGTTCTAACAGCACAGCCACTGTAGCCTTGGCTTGAGCTGATATCTTGTCTTGCAATTTGCGACGAAAAACATACTTCTTATTGCGTTGAAATTCTAGTAATTTACTCAAATTGCTGTCATCAAAAGGCATTTTTGCATTGAGCATAATAAAGAGAATAACACCCAGAGACCACGCATCGGCCAATTTGGGATCATAGGGATGGCCGCTAACAACTTCGGGTGAGGCATATGCAGCCGAACCACAATAAGTTTCCGACTTTATTTCACGACCAGTTTCATCACAACAATAGCGAGCAAAACCGAAATCCGCCAGTTTGATATTAAGACGTTTCGATAGTAAAATATTTTCACACTTTAAATCACGATGTGCTATTTCATGGGCATGTAAATACTTGAGAGCCTTGGCCATTTGCAGAAACCAGGCTTTGGCTTGTAGCTCTTCTACCGCACCATTCTTCTTTATATACGTCAGCAAATCGCCATTCTCTGCATAACGCATGAATATGAAAATCTTGGGACCTCTTTGCAAAATACTATGAATTTGTATGATGTTAGGATGATCGATCTTAGTCAAAATCTCCAATTCACGAGGAAAAAATTTGTTCACAAAATCCGAGGGAGCTTTGGCCTTATCGATAACCTTACAGGCCAAATGTACACCATTGTTACTGTCCTCGGCATAGCCAGCTGTTATCACCGTGGCATAAGAACCTTCACCAATTTTGGGACCAATATTGTAACCACGCTGCGCTAAAGCATCAATGTCGGAAGTGCGTGTGCTCAACTGTCGACTATGTGAACCGCTAGATGTCTTTACTGACATTTTTGTTGTTGGATTTTAATATTTTGTTTTAAAATTTTGTCTAATTGCATCTGAAGATGTTATTTTAACTGGAAGTTTGGAATTTGCACTCAAAAGCGAAAACCAAAAATACGACTTAACGGTTTTGTGTTAAAACAAAATTATAAAAAAAATACTACTAAAAATTCTTGGAAATACAAACTCGAAAGAATTTTATAAAAAAAATTTTTTGTTCTTTCAAAAAATTAAATACACATACAAATATAAATTTTGACAATTTTATAACAGGAAAAGCTGCTACACATATAAAAATTCTATAAATTATATTCGATAGTGATATCAAAAGGAATGCATTCATGACAAACAAATATCTACACATCTATAATCGGGATTTTTTTAATCGGGATCAAAATGAGGGGTGGTATATTATTGATGGGCAAAGTAAATTCTTTTTAAGGTTTAATGATGAAACACAACTGGGGAATAACGAGTTTTACAATACAATTTGCAGTTGTGAGAGAAAATCTATGTATTTTGAGCGCAACAATGTTGCCATGTATTCCTTGTTTTAACGGGTTTTTTCTTCCAATTTTGAAGTATTGTCGTTACGAAAACCAAATAGAAAATAGAAACAACAAATGCACATAAAAACATTTTACATACAGGACTGCATATGTAATCTGCAATCAGAATTGCACAAAAATTATACCAGACGTGTATAGAACATTATTTTTCAACAAGAATTGTGAGCTTGTGGTTACGGTTCTAGCTTATATTATAGGCCTTGTCTTTAAGCGATTAGTGGTTAAATTGTAGTTGTATTCTGTTTCATCATTTGCATTTTGAGAACTGCGCAACCTAGACTTGAAACATTTCGTGGGGAGCTATTTTAGACATTTTGGAGCCTCCCATACAAAGTGTTTAATTTAGAAGAGTAATACAAACTTATATATCTTTAAATTGAAATTTAAATGAGTTTAGCGGCCATTATAAACTAATGAAGTTGCAAAATTCAATTTTAATTCATAAAGATACTCTTCTTTAAAAGTGACATTTTTATTTTTTAAAACTGTCACTTAAATCCAAATTTGTTGCTCTGGAGCAAGTAGCCAGTACTGATCGAGGTCTAGGTCTGAGAAATCACGTGGTTGGTGAGGAAATTCAAAGCGCAATTCGACCATTTTCAACATCGTTTTCATCGACTTGTGACACGAAGCATTAAGTTAGTGAAACACTGCTTTGTTTTTCAATTGCATTTGAGATCGTTTTTTCTATGCATCTGCACTTAAGAAGTATTTACACTATCCGAGTTCTTCCAATTCAACACGTGACATTTAAATTTATAAGAACAAAATGGGTTATTGGTAGCGTCATCTATATATCAAATTTGGAACTTCTGAATATTTTATATGAATAAGTACATTTGTATTATTTACTGTCTTCTTCTTACATTTAGTAATGAAGTGCCCCATTGTAAATTTGTTTTTACCATTAAATTTATGATCAGTAATAATATCGATTCTTTTTGTGTTTGTTTTCAGCTTTTATCAAAATTTATGTTTGCATAAAAGTTGATCCAAATGAAGTACCAAATGGAAATTATACGACAATCAACCTTAGTAGCCACGCAGCACAGCCATATGCGAAATCAATTATTATCAGCAACGAGACGGATAATTTCACACTATTGGGTAATACCGAGCTAAGTGCATCGGAGCGTACAAGGCGTTTGATACCGTACATGGCGTTTTATATGCCTGTTTCCCAATTACCCATTAACAAACAATATGTGAGCAAAACCAACACACTTGCGGTAAGATGATAACTTTCAATTACTTTAACAAGAAACATTAACTTTAAGTTAAGTGATATGAATACTTATTTTACGCTGGGTGTATATTTATTTTAAATACTAAAGGCAAAGCAGCTGGCCAGACCGAGTTCAACAGGCGGTGGTGTAGCACCTACTGGTACTTATGTTCCAATACCACCTCACTATGGACATGGTGCTGCACAATATTTACAGCCAGCTCCACCAGCAGCATTATCAACAAGCGGACAACAGCATTATCATCCAAATGCAGGCCTTGGTATTTATCATACACATGGCTATGGAGGACAACAGCAACAGCCACAGCTGCAGACACAACCACTACAACAATTGCATTTATTGCCACCTACAACAGGACATGCACAACATTTACAGCCTCCTGGACCTCCAGGGCCTTCTGCTGCCGCTGTGTCATCTCTATTGGGACATGGCAAGGGTAATGGCAATAACCATAATTCTTATAAGGAATTTAATCCCTTGCGAGTAAGTATTTATATTAAGAAAATTGCAAATAAATTTTACGTCATAAATAATATTTTTCTTATAACATTTAATATACAATTATATTTGTTCGTTCCATTCTTGTGTTATTTAGCAAAAAACCGTACAATATTTCCCACCATTAACATCAACTGTATCAACCGCCCCTTTCGCGCCATCAGCTTCGACATTTGAAACCATCCGGCAAACATCCTCTATTACAAAGCAACAAGCAAACGTACATAATCATGGTGTTAGTGGGAGCAGTGGTAATAGTAATATTGGTGCTACTGCTGCTGTTGGTTATCGGTCACGGACTAAACAATCAAAAATCAATATAACACCATTTACACCATCGAATACAGTGCCGGGATATTTTGTGCCAATTGTTTATACTCCAGTAAACAATAACAATAATAATAACAACAATAATTTGATCTATAACAACAATATTTTAAATTCACATAATGCAGAAGAAGTAGGAATCGATGATGGTTCATTTAACCAAAATGGAAACCAACAATATCACAAACAACAACAACTACAGCAACATCACTATCAGCAACCACAACAAATTGGTATAGAATATTCTTCTGGTCCATTACCACCATCAGGATCAGCAGAGCAAGTGCCTCTTCAAGTACCTCAACATCATCACCATCATCAGCAACAACAACAACAAACTTATCACCAACATAACCCTCAACAGCAATCGCATTACTCTAGTGTAACTACATCACCGTCTCATGTTGAAGGTGCTGGAGATTCAGTGAATTCGGCACATCGTCAGCACCATAATGCAGAAGCATTTAGGTATGTATGTGTGCTTATAAACAACAGCAACGTGTTATCGTTAATTTATGGCGTGAAAAATCACAGTAAGAAATAAAAAGCTTTCCAGAAAGAGGGGACATTTTGAAGTTTTAGCAGCAGTAAGAATCTCTATTGTACCTAACTAAAGTATATTGTAATTAAAACAAAGCCATGAATTTCATACAAAAAGTCTTCTAAAAAAGTTCATGCTCACAATTGGATCGCAAGAAAATCAAAAGTATTAAACAATATAATAAAAAAATTAAAAAAGAATTATAGACTTCGTTGGTATTCCAATCTATTATCCGTTAATGGGTTAACCGATTGTTTTGATTGCTTTAAAACAACCCCGTTAACTTTTATCGCTTAACCGTAATTTCATATTTTTAGCGGAGAAAAATTTCTCTTCTAGCAATAATTTTTTGCAGTACAATGCAAAACCTAGACAAAGGGTACTGGAGAGAGAACTTAGAAATTACATATTCTTTATGAAGCATTACGTTTTAAGTTTTTATAATCTCGAATCAGCAAGACAGATTTTTCCAAGTTAGAAATATCGTTTAAAACCAAACTATACACTTCAGTTGTATTCTTTTTTGGAAGGATTTTATTTTAGAAAATGTATTTTAAACTTGAATTAAAGTTTTATTTTAATGATGATCTCCATTTTAACATTAATGTTACATATGTATGTATATATTGTCCTTTTTGCATAGTTGTATTGCATTCTAAAAACTATGCCAGATTTACGAAAAATAGCTAGTTGCTTTCTAAATATATTGCACGTAAATGTCGAATATGGAACATTTTTTGCTCTCAACTTAAAGTTCACGATGAAATACTACACTGATCATAAAAACGAGTGTTTTATGTTCGGATTTGATTTAATTTTTATTGTTCCATTGTAATCAAAAAAAAGTGCATCACTTTGTGAGGGTTTAGGCAATCAGAAAAAAGATACTACCTATTTATAAGGCAACAATATTTTAAAAAAGAGAACGCTATTAACATCATTGAACAATTGTTAATATGTTCAAAAATTCCTTAGAAATTTTAAATATTATATTAAACTAATAACTGTATTTTAAACGGTTATTCAACAATTATATCTTTACCCCGATTATATATATTTGCTCGATTTACCACAATAATTCTATTCAGTGAATATCTTAAATACTGCCCCATGTTTGAGTCTTACGTTTTGCATCGTACACGACCTCCGAAACCTATTGTAAATACAGATTGATCACTGAATATCAACTTCATTCAGGCGCAGACCCCGTGGTTAGGCCCTGATTAAAAATTTACATTTAAAATTGTTTAATAAAAAAATGTTTAAAAAATTCTTTCGTTGCGTTCTCCCCAAAGCTCAAACTTATTTCCATAAAAGCATTTACCCTGTCATTCAACGTTCATTGTTAGCTGTAATTCTTTTTCATCTCTCTGGGGCAATAGATGGATTCCGCGTCAAAACCTGCACTCATCTTTCAAGGCCAAAAAGGAACCAAGAAAATGCTTGATACCATCAGGTCAAATGAAGTATATCACAGCCAGTATCGAACGAAATAATTGTCGTCAGGCGGGACAAGGTCTGGACAAGGTTCGATCACTCTTATTCCTGATTTCCTTGCATTTTAATGCTCCCCATACCATCAAGCAAAAGAAAATACAGTGTTATGTTACTCCCATTGCAAGTTCTTCTAGTATTAAACACGGTGATGACATCGAGTTACCCCTTTTATCTTAACTTTAAAAATATTGTGGCATTTCTGAACGTTCTTTGTTCAAAAGCAAAATCACCAATTTTGAAGAGTGGATATGAGTAAAATGTAATTAAAAGAATTTAATAAACAATATTTTGCCCAACTTCAAAACGACTCTACTACATTTGCGTTTAGGAAGTCTTTATAAAGCAAATTAGCGCGTCATAAATTGCTTTTGTTTTGGCCAAATTCATATAACGAACATTTTACTATTTATATAAAAAAAAAATATGAATATTGAGATATGTGTTACTCAGCACGTTCATTTACATTTACCTAAAAATTACCACGATTGATACAGCATCACTTTGAGTTTGAGTAATTTTAACAAAATTATAATAATTCATGAAAACAAATCAAATTTTTAAAAATGTAGTACCCCTTAGGCAGCTAAAAAATTATGCGATTAATAACAACAATGACCAAAGTGAATTTATACCACAAATCGAAGTAAATTAGAGAGTGAAATAAATCAGTAAACGAGTAAGTGGTGCAGTGTTGGTATTAATTTGGTTCGATTTGTACAGCAAACACATAAAACACTAAAGGGAAAATAATAATATTGCATTGGCAACATACTCGTATTTGCTAATTTACAATTCAAAAAAGAATCCAAAGAGATATGCAAGCAGCATGAGGTATGCAACGAGTAAAAAAGTATAAAGCAGTGAGCTTAAATAAATCTTAGCAGCTCGCCCTGAATTGACTAGTACCGGTTGCACGTAATGGGTATATTATCAGACCTTTTATTAAGGATTTTATATCAATTTCAGTTTAAGATAATCGCTAGACAATCAATATGTTAAAAACAAGGCAAAGAATGAATAAGAACGAATTGAAAGTCGTAAATGTGTGGGCTTTAATATCCATGACAAAGATAATAGCGGCGTACATTGTTCACAATTCATTGTACCTAAAGTTTAAACTGCTTGGGAGTAGACAAACGCAAAGTTCAGAAAAAATTAATAACGAAGCTCTAATAAAATTAAATTTGCAATGTATAAAAGATGGCAAAGATTAATGTCCGCAATTGTCATCAGGGTCTAGCCGGGTAAACTGATTACGAATTGTAGGTATATATTTTACTACCAAGGCTGCTTGTGGCTTATCTTTCAATTTCAGTCACCTCCAAGTCTCGGAGTCTACGCCATGGGCAGCATATAATAGGTTTAGACATCAGATAATCAATCACGCACCAGTAATCTTGTTTAACAGGCTAGGAGGTTTGTTCAATAAATAATTCCAATCCAGACATGTTTAAAAATAATTTTTAATTATCAATTTTTACGTTGGACCCCTTCAAGGTAATCCCAAGTTATCCGAAGTAATTAATATACGCTTGTTTCAGCGCTTTGTCCAATCCTTGAAACACTTTTCAGAGACGATTTTTGGTATAGCCTTCAATTTCCTCAGCGATACGGTTTTTATTTGCTCAATCATGGAAAACCTATGTGCGTTCAGTTTTCGAAATATAAAAATCACACGGGACTAGATCTAGTGAAAATGGAGGCTGAGAAATGATTGCGGTATTGTTTTTAGTCAAAAACATTACGAACCAGTAACGACGTTGCGATGGCGTTTTTAATCGACAAAGAGCAATTTCGGTAAGAACTTCGCTGGCATCAACCTGTGTCATGTACAAAATATCCGAAAATAGCGTGGATAGATATGCCTCAGCAACCACTCTAATAGTTATGCGATAAATTTCAAATATCATTTTCTTACTGTTGCAACGTTTTAATCTATTGTTCAAGAGCTTGGGCGTCCAGAACGAGGATGGACATATTCTCGGCCTTCTTCAAATTGCTTGTACCACATTTAAATATTTCTTTCACTTAGGGGAGATTTACCAAATGCCACAGAGCCAACACTTTCACGCCATCAGGGCACTAAATTTTGTTTAACGCCGAAAACTCGCCAGGGAATGTGTGTGGAAAATGGAAACTCGTATATATATAGTTCGAGTAATTTCAAAATTGGGTTTATTTATTGAACAACCTTGTGTTTGTAGAACCGGCCGAAAGAGTCAATCGCATTAAGGCGTGGTTACACAGTGCGAGCTAGCGGTCAAGCTGTCCTTGTGAGTTACTGCAGTGCAGCTACTCGCACCGTTTACGAGTATGAGTGTGCGAACTACTACAACATTTTTTGTTTTGATTGTCACGCGAGAACACAGGCGCCTGTCACGTCAGCAACACATAAAAAATATCGTATGCTTTCGCAAAAAGTTAAGATTGTTAAGATTTTTTAGATTTCACTACTAAATTGAACACAATGTAGACCAGAAGGTGCCGCAACCACATTTACTACTTGAATGTGGGTGGATGTGAATGAAGGATGTAAATATACATCGCATTATTCATGATGTAAATGTAATTGAAAATTCATGTCATAAATTACTTCAGGCCGATTTAATTGTATTTATTCAATAAAAACTCACACAAATAAAGTGATCTAGAAGTGCTTCTATAGCATTTATGTAGATTTTTACCTAGAAGTATTTTGCAATTGCACAATTGTTGCCACAGTGACACATGTTTTTACAGCTCGCAATTGTGTTTGTATTTGGCTATTATGTAGCATACAGATGCTTCAGGTGAATTTTTTAATAACCTCGTGCCTCTGACTAAGGCTTAAAAACTTGTGAAATGTGTTTTTCGATGTACGTATGTATGTGTGTATGTACATGCATTTCGTTGTACTGACTCAATAAATAACCAGGGGCTATAATTAAAATTTATTTTACAGGGTTCAATTCTAAATAAGATCTTCGTAATGCTGTGGTTTCTATCTACGTATGTTTGTTTTAGGCGATTTTGAGTTATTGATGCCGAATGACTTTATTGTGAACGCGTTTTACATGGGTGAAAAATTAATTGGACACAAATTAACCAATTACGAATTTTTTTCCAGAAAACAGCTTACTTGCAAATGTTTAAACAACAAGTCTAACACGACCGTTTCTGCTTCGGCGGCACGTAGCGATACAGAGAAGATTTATTGAACCGGGGTACCTAGACATTGTCCGATTAAAGAAAACTAGCCTGCACGACTTTTCCGCCAGCAATGCTGCCAATTAACCAGAACTTTTTACTTGGGGTCCTAGACCCACTGGTAACGTTTGACTCATTATCAAGAGTGGCAGGAAAAATTTATTTAACACGTCATCGTGGTATAGAACATTGAATTGGGGATTCGATCTCGCTTTTTCTCGTGAGGTTTTCATAAGTCACATGTCTATACCAATAAGCCGTAATCGACCAATGCCCTCAATAAACCCGGTCATTTCCCGTTTTGTGCAGTATCTAGCTACCGAATAATTAATTATATCGGTCGCTATCCAATGCACGATGCGCGCGGGGAACATACTTTAGACACAGCTGATTTTTAAACATAGACATGCCTTTATTAGATACCTCTTTATGTACATTTTTGATAATTTCAAATATAGTAGATGTATAGCTTTCGAAACAAAACTAAAGCAAACACAAATTTTCGCACAAACATTCAGTATTCATAATCACGTTCATGTTAATCCATTTCAAATTGTAGTTCGCCCACCATCTATCATCAAAATCAACATCATCAACAGCAATTACAACCGGAGCATAAAATCGTTGATGTATCATTGCGAACATCACAACAACCACAAATGGTAACAGTGATTGGCTCACAGCAGCAGCAGCAGCAACAGCAACAATTGCTTCGTGGCGGTAATTCAGCAATACATTTTCAACCACCAAAACCAGAAAGTTTTTTCGAAAGTGACATACAAGTGCAGCAACATGAGCAACATAATATTGAACAGGTATTGAAGGATGTGAATTCATACAGTATAAAAAATAGTCAGATGTTGACCCCACAGGAGAAATATGTTATGTATTTACAGCAACGTCTGCGTTACAACAAGCATCCGCAACGGCAGTATGCAACAAGACATAAATATCGTGAACACAACAACAACAATAATAATAATGAAAAAGAACTTGAACATCAGCCATATGTTGAACAACATCAACAAAATCCTACACAAAATTTTGTCTTAAGTTCAACAATGTCACCACCAACACATGACGCTAATAGCGCTCTAGCACCCATACGACCCTCACAACCACCATTACAGTATAATTCAAATTTTCCACAACACAGTCACATACAACATGATTTATATTCAAGACCAAATTTAAATCCTACAGAAGGAGGCGGCAGAAACGGTGGTGACGAAGCCGAAGAACAAATCCTTACAATACCCGTTCATAGTTTATTTAGCGAACTGGAAACATTTCAGCAACAGAAACATAATCATTTTTCACAATCTCATTCTGCATCCAAACATAAATCACATTATTCCAAAAATGGGTAAGTGCAACAAAAAAGTAGTCATATCATTTACTTTTCATTTCATTTTAATAATTTAATTGCCTTTCTATTATAAGGAATAGTACCCAATCAAACATGTTAAAATTTAAAATAACTTATCAATTTATAGACCTGCGAAACCCCAATACATCGACTATCTTATTCATGAACCCAAACAATCTTTGGATGATGAACAACAGCAACGAAACCCACAACAACATTTGGAAGTATTAAAACCCACGCTTGGCCCACCTACACACGCCTTTATATTGGTAACAACAGCAGCACCATACCAAGAGCAACCAGTAACACAGACAAACTATGGTTCCTCTTTAGGGTCACAATATGAAAGTAAAACAAAAATAAGATTACAGCCAGTGGCGAAAGAAAAGAATGTCAATTATGTAACAATTAGAGAACAAAATCCAAGGGAAAGGCCACACGTTGCATCGATAACACCCAAATCCCATCAATACAATGAAGATGATGGGAAGACAAAATATGTCTACATAAAAGAAGAATTCGGACAAAAATTATCAAAAGTCCAGGGAGATGGGACTGTCAAATTGAAGCCATTGAATAAGTATGAAAGTGATGATAATAAAATTCCACAACAACATCATCACCAGTATCAACAACAACAGCAGCAGCAACAGCCTGATGATTTGCCTCTGCAGCCTTTAACACACAAACTGCCGACATCTCAATATCATCATAATGAAGTGCAAACAAATGCACCACCCTTCACACCACCAAAAACTATTTTAGCAGATCCTAATGAATTGCCTGACATACGCACATCGTCGTTGGCGGAAATATTGCACAAATTACAGGAAAGCAATCATTTGCCACATACCTTGACACCAGATAACATTGATAATTCTATAAAAACACTAATACGCATATTGAACAATTTGAAACAAACCCAAACAATTGTGGCCAATCCACCGCAACATCATGAAATCCCAGCCCATTCACATCCCTCCTCGCCCGATTATGATTACACGACTGGCAGTGAAGAGGACCAACAACAGCAGCAACCACATGATTTGAGTTTAGTAACACCCACAGGACCAAGTAAATTTATTATTTATAGTTTTTTCTTTCTACATTATTTCAAATAAGTGATTAATGTTTTTTGCAACTTTTGTTAATATTTTTTTCTGTAGATAAACATCCTGGTCCCAGCACTGGTCGTGCGGGAATTGATTACCCAAATTATGCCGATATACCACAAACATCATTTGACTGTTCGCAACAACGTTATAAGGGATTTTTTGGTGATCCCGATACAAATTGTCAAGTCTGGCATTATTGTGATTTAAATGGTGGCAAAGCATCATTCCTTTGCCCAAATGGTACTATTTTCAGCCAGGTGAGCATCCGTTTATTACCAAAGAGGAAGAAATTGGTGATCGATATTGATTTTTACATAAGTTAACATTTTAACTGTATGAAAGAAAGGGAAAATTATTCAAAGCTCATCTAAACACAAATCGTAATAATACGACTTCGAACAACGAAAAAAGAATTCAGGAAAATTTTTCATGATTTTCTTTTATGTAAAAGAGCGCTCGGTAAAGCATCACTGAAGCATATAATATGCTGAAAATTATAAAATACACAATACAAACGTGACTGATGCAATTAAAGAATAGCAAGTTCGTTTAATAATCCCCTCAGCGTAGCTCATGCAAAGGTTTTACGTAAATAAGAATTCGCACAAAAACATAAATGTGAAAATAAAGCCAAGTTTCTATCCACAAATGTCGGTCATAAAAATTACTGAGATCAAAATGAGGACCAAGTTTTTCATATGTACAATACCATCCCATTTCCTGGCAACTTGCTAGTTTGGTAACATTTTTCTAATAATCCTTTCCCGTACTACAAGAAAGTTAGAAAAATGTTTGCCCATACCAATAAGAGGGAACTCTAGTCCCCTAGATAAAAAGTGGAATTTTTCTCTTACTTGTGCCCTACCTGTATAGCAAATTTCAGCTCTCTAGCAACAGTGGAAATGCCCTATAATATTGATAACTCAGTGAGTCAGTGAATATGTACCAAAATATGCACTTTTTAAACTTTCATATCTCGGGAAGCTTTAATGGTAAAACTTTCAAACTTGGCCTATGAGTTTACCTATACGTAAAACATCATAAAAAACTCCGTTTTTTTTTTATTATATAGGAAGCGAAGTTATGAGAGAGTAAAAACAGCGCGAATGGTTTCGTCTAATATACACATTTTGTGCATTTGGCCTGAACTTGGTCTGGCGCACTACTGTGCGCCTTAATATTTCAACTTTTTTACAAAACAATTATTTTTATGGAATTTTTCAACCAGACTTCATCCTATCAAAAAAACGCGCTCAGATTTGAGTTTTGAAGCTCTGGTAATCCAATTTCCTGATAGAGTGGTTATGTGACACTTCTTGTCCATTGATGTTGTTCCTCATACTATTGTAGTTTAGCTTAGTATTGCTCCAATCACACACCTGTAGAGCCACAGTGGGCCATGTTTGAGCCCATTGCTCACCTGCACCGAGGCTAGCATTTCTGAGCCTTAATTCCTTTCCTCTACGTAATGCTATTCTTATTTCCGATCTAAGATTACTCCGAAGAATTTAGCCTTGTCGGATAACCGGGCATATTGTATGCTGCAATCTTCGTTTTACTAGTAAAAATACATATTTTTATTTTATCCGGGTTTACGATACAATCCTTTCGTTTGAGCCCATTTATAAGCTATACTTTAGGCATCCTCAGCCCTTTTACATATCTTATTTCGATTAGAAATAGGAAATGTTACCGCGACGTCTACAGACAGCGATTGTATCTATATAGTTTGTAATATTTACATTATATATTTAAATTTTTAATATTAAAGCGTTTAAGATTATTTATTATGCAGTTTTTATTTAAAACTCTCTTTATTAAAAATGTTTTACCAAGAATAAGAAAAGGGGGAAATGGAATAATTATTTAAAAGTTCTGTTAAACATAACAATTCAATATATTATAACAAATGAATACATTTACGTGGGAACAATGCAAAGACACTATTCAAATACACATACACAATCGTATAGGCAAGACAGGAAAACATATGTTGCCTTGGGGCAACTATGTTGTAGAAAAGGATACGTTATGATAAAAACAATTAAGATGGAAACAAATGTGAGTTAAATGCAGACATGTATATACATACGTATACAATGCATTGCACATCCTTCTCCTTTTCATGCAGGATAAATGGATAAAACTGCAGGAGTAAAAAAAGCAACTACGAATGTATGAACATATATTAAACTAATTAAAACACCTAAGAAAATTAAAAGCAATTAAGTCGAAACATTTGGGGGAAAGTAATTTCAAGCTAATTTATTAGCCTTAATGTTATTATAATGAATTAAACTGTATTTCTAGACACAAAGGCTATGGAAGTTATTAATAAATACTGGTACATATTTGAATTTTCATTTATTTATTATTGCAGATTGCGTTAACGTGCGACTGGTGGTTTAATGTTAAATGTGCTACAACACCCCAGTTGTATGTGTTGAATGAACGCTTGTACAAATATATATTGCCTTTTACACCTAAATTCCCTGAGGACTATAGTGGTCCAATAGTTGACAAGTAAGTTCTTTTGCTCAAAAAATAATTCGATCCAAAGCTTGAAATCTTATAATTTGCAATTGTGTCCCTTAGATATTTGGCAATGAAATTCCAAGAAATGGAGGAAAAAATGCGTTTAGATAAGGAAAAAGCTTTGCGAGAAGAAGCAGAAACAGTTAGTGCAACTGATCAGCCAGCAAAAACGCTTTCAGAGGACAGCAAGGAAGACAATAATTTGGAAGAAACCACGACTGCAAACAATGATGCCAATGGGCATGTGCAATTCCATCCTGCTGCAAAACAAGAAAAGCATGAATCGGTTAATTCTCAAGTTAGTGAACAAAGTTCCGAACGCAATCTGCTTATAGATGATGAAGTTGACGATATATCGCAACGTGGCAGTGTGGATAATTATGAGAGTACTACTATTGCCACAAGAGTAGCAACAAAAAACCCCGACATAATATCATTTAGTTTAAAGCCCATTATAGTTTCATCCACATTGGGTCCCGAATACAATGATGATGATGATCATTTACAAGGTCACGAAAATGAAAAACGAAGCCAGGAAAAGCCTTTAGATGATACAGAAACTAAGAAGACTGCATCAGAACAATCATTGGAGGATGAAGCAAACAAAGGTGTGAATACAGAAAAAACAATACTAGCGGCACCAACCATAACATCAGAAAATCAAATGCAAATAACTGTAGAAAAAGTAGATGTTATTGAAATTAAACCAGATGGAGCAACTGGTCATTTAATACGTGATATGTCGTGGGATAGCAAACAAACAAATTAAAAGAAACAGTTTGAGTTGCCGAAGTGGTAGAGTATTAGCTGAATGTAAAATAAATTTTTCATAAAAGGGCAGTTAAAACATTATGGTGTGCTAAAGTAGCCGGGACTAACAAATTAATAAATTGTCGTCTTTAAGTTAAAGTGAAGCGCCGTCTAGTTTGCAAAGAGGAACTTTGCACTCATCCGTTGCATAGCTATTTCACTGGCGCACACAATTAAATAAAAAATAGAAGCGTAACGCGTCTTTGGATGAATAAATCGTTTAAAACATAGATCGACTAATTATGGTTTTTTAAATATTTCTTTTTTCTTACGAGAAATAAAAATTAATTGCTGATTTATTTTAATGTAGCTTACCTTTTCCAAGCACTAAATTTAGATAAAATAACAGCTATTTCTGGCAAAAAAATTAGGAACTAATTATTTATTCTGCAAAAAAAAACGAGACAAAAAATCACTTTCTTCAAAAAAAAAAAAAAATTAAAATCAAATAAAAGTAGCGTAAATTTTTTTCAAAATCTAGTTTAAAATTATGAAAATGGTATGTCTGACATAGTTTCCCGATTGTTTGTGTCTGCTTTCTTTCTTTTAAAGGTCCAAAATATATACACTATTAATTAATAATCATTTCAAAAAAAGGTAAAAGAAAATTTATAATAAACTAAAAATAAGTATTATTTTTAGACTCTGGTTCGAAAAAATCTACTCAATGTGCTAAAATGGATTTTGCCAAGTGACTCTGCGCTTCGAACACTAAACCAACAATTAAATTTCACGGAAAATCGTTTCAAATTTCTGCAGCGTAGGTGTGGTTTCTTTTACGAACACAATTATAATAAATCTGACTTTTTTGTTTACAAGATTTTTTTACAATTTAAACTTTTTAACTGCAAAGAAACCATAAACAATTTCTATAAAATTATAAATTATAGATAGATAAACCATAATGTTTTATTAGACCTCATTTACATTAATAAAAATGTTCATGAAATTAGTATCATAAAATTCTTGTTTATAGGCAAGAGGTGTAGAAAAGCTAGCGGTTATACATCTCTTATCAACAACCGAAAATTTAATGCCACTAATTTCATAAATTTTCATTATGTAAATCTGGTCTTAGTTTAAAATAAATATAGTTCAAATAACTGTTTGTGCCTTTTTGTAGTTCTTGAATGGTATATTATATTACTTTAATAAATAAGTTTATAATTAAGGCAAGTATTTAAAATAAAATAGAATTAATTTAAACAATTTTAAACTTGCCATACTTAAGTTGTCTCTGTTTTTAATTTTTATAAAATATATTTATTAATTTATACTAGAAATTTAAAACTAAAAAAAAAACATAAATTAGAAAAGCAATGCGACTCACAGGATTTTGTTAAATTTAGTTTTATAAAAATGGTAGTAGCTTGTTGTAAATATGTACTTAAAAGAATTTTTATGTTTTTATATTCCTATTGAATAAATGTACTTATATATTTTACGTACATATGTATATCTACATATATTCTCTAAATAAAAAAAAATATAAATAAAATAACCACTTACCTTTTGTCCTTTATTTAAATTTTCGCGCGCCAATTGAGCGTTATCCAAAGTAAGCCGCAATTCTTCCAATAATTTGTCATTCTACAATTAAATACATTACAATGTTAGTAAACTAAAAACAAAACTGCCCATTTTTTGTTGCTTACCTCATCTACTAATTTTCGATAGTGATGATGTTGGTGATCAAATCGAGCACATTCCCCACAGCACACAATATCACATTTTTTGCAATAACGATCACAATGACGTTGATGTTTCCTACAATAACGCGATTTAGTTAAACGGGATATTTCCGAGGGTTTTGAATGGTCCTTGTCGAAATATTGCAGTGTGTGCATTTTTAAAACTTTACTATTCCTGTGCACATTATCGAAACAACGTTTGCAGTAGAAGACCTTGCAAACGCGACATTTGCCCAACGATGGCACCACTTCACATTCAACGCACTTAATAACTGACGATGTTGCTGTACTAGCATCGGGATCAAGTAGAGTGCTATTAAGGTTAGAGCGACTGGCAGCACTCATAAATAATGTGTTGCTGGCTATTCCCTCCCTGTGATAATAACGCCAATGATTCAATTGGCCCATTAAAAAGAAATTCATATCAAAATAATCGCGTACATTGAAATTCGAAAATTGTTTGGCTGGTTCTTTCGGTATTAAGATTGGCGATAGGCATATAACACACGTAAGGTTATGCCGATTGTGGTAGACACAATTTTCGCACATATTGTGACCGCATGATAGTAGAATAGGTCTATTACTTTTAACGTGGTAGTCTGTTAAAATAGAGATTAAAAAAATAATAAAAATATAGTGCATAAAATGAGGAGCAAAACAAAAATAATGACATGAAATTGTTTAAACATATTTTGCAACCATAAATTCCTTCAAAACCATCTTTGAAATAAAATGTGACGCTGGCAGTTCTGGGGATCGATTAGTGGAGCAACATTACAATTTACTATTTTTAGTTTTTAACGAACTAGTTATGAGGAAAAAATTAGAAAATGGAAAAGCAAAATTTACAAGAGGACCTACATATATATTACCACATAATTTTAATCGAAATTTTTCACAAAAAGTATAAGTAACTTCACAAGTCACTGAAATTTGCAAAGGAAAATGAATTCTAGATTTAATATTCCGACGGGGTTTGACAAACAATAAAACAACAACGAATTGACATATAGCCGCAACCGGTTTGTCCCCAAACCAAACTTGACAAAGGATGACGGAAATTCGTTCCAAACATCTACAAGGAAAACTAAATTTCACCAGAAAATACGGATTTTCTCAAGAAAATCAATATTTCATTATTATCTCAAATTAAAAAAAAAACATTAAATCGAAAGAAGTTTAAAAAATATAAATAAATTAAAACACCCAATATTAAAATACAAACATCTATAAATATTGAAAATGTTAAAATAAAACGAAAGAAGAGTTACAAAGTAAATTTTATTTTATGATAAAAACTAGTAAAATCGGAGGCCGAAATTAAATACCGTTAACAGTGTTTATACAGTTTTAGTAGTTTACACTTGGGTGAAGGCCAAATAAGATTCGGTACAATCGAATATTGTACTCTTACTTGTGTAACATATTTTCAGTATATGCCAATTACTACAAAGTACCATTATAGACTTATATTTATATCAATTCAGTACCATTTTCTCGTCTGTATGTGACTCGTTTTTTTGTTTTGTTAACATAGCTATTGGTGAGCTTTCGTGTATCAATAATAAAGAACAGCTATTATTTCTCTGGAACTTAGATGTAAAGTGGGCGAGATTCCATAAAGGTGGGATATCTGAAATAATTTCAGAATCCGAGTAAAAAAAAAATTTTAAAGTACTAATTTTTGAAAATTTCTTGAGAGGATAAGTGGTCACTATGGAAAAATGGTGATGGGCTGGCCCAAGCCTAAATATAGGAATAGTGGTCCAGGGAGTACTTAGTGGAGCTATAAAGGTGGGATATCTGAAATAATTTTAGAATCCGAGTAAAAAAAATTTGAAAAGTACTAATTTTTGAAAATTTCTTGAGAGGATAAGTGGTCAATATGGAAAAATGGTGATGGGCTGGCCGAAGCCACTATATAGGAATAGTGGTCCAGGGAGTACTTAGTGGAGCCATAAAGGTGGAATATCTGAAACAATTTCAGAATCCCAGTAAAAAATATTTTAAAAGTACTAATTTTTGAAAATTGTTTGAGAGGATAAGTGGTCACTATGGAAAAATGGTGATGGGCTGGCCCAAGCCACTATATAGGAATAGTGGTCCAGGGAGTACTTAGTGGAGCTATAAAGGTGGGATATCTGAAATAATTTTAGAATCCGAGTAAAAAAAAATTTGAAAAGTACTAATTTTTGAAAATTTCTTGAGAGGATAAGTGGTCACTATGGAAAAATGGTGATGGGCTGGCCCAAGCCACTATATAGGAATAGTGGTCCAGGGAGTGCTTAGTGGAGCTATAAAGGTGGAATATCTGAAATATTTTAGAATCCGAGTAAAAAAAAATTTTAAAAGTACTAATTTTTGAAAATTTCTTGAGAGGATAAGTGGTCAATATGGAAAAACGGTGATGGGCTGGCCCAAGCCACTATATAGGGATAGTGGTCCAGGGAGTACTTAGTGGAGCCATAAAGGTGGGATATCTGAAACACACTAATTTTACGCAATAGAATATAGCGTTTGGTTTTTTTTTTTGTTACCCATAATAAATGAATTCAAACACAAAAAACGTTTAACTTTTTATAATGTAACGACCGTTACTTAAAAAAAATTTTTTTTTGGTAATTAATTTTCTTTGGTTTGAAAATAAACCCATTCCTTAAAAAAAAAAGAATTTCAAAGAATTTAATAAGATTTTTACTGGACGCATCTGTGCAAAATTTTACAATACATGATGTTTGTTTCCGAAATTTGAAAACAGCACATTTATAAAGTAACGACCGTTACCTTTTAATGGTCAAAAAAGTATTGAATTATAATTTTTTGTGAATTTTTTCGATTGCTACCGATGCTTGAACTTTTCGTAGGTTAAGCAATCCTCGTGGTTTAGTTGCTTAGGTGGCAATTTTATTTTAAAAATCTCCGAAAATCGGTAACGACCGTTACTCTAGAAACACCCATATACAATTAAAAAATATATATAGCTTTGTTTCTGCTATAAAATTTCTAAAAAATGTGTTTGAATGCTTCTTCATTTTTTATGACGATATATAGTATGTAAATACATATATATTTTTTTAGGAATATGGTCTCATTTTTTTAATAATTTTGATTTCTGTTAATGAATTATATGTTTCTATAGAATTGTTTATGTTTTTAATTAAAAGTGTATCTAATATGAATATCTTGTTTAAATTTTTAGAAGTTATTCGAACACATTTATTTATTTTTTGTTCTTTCGAATATTCCACTTATTAAATTTTATTCGCTTTTTCAAACAGAAAAAAATAGAAACATTTGTTTGAAAAATTTTAAACTCTAATAACTTGCTAACATTATTTAGTAATGCGTTGATTCTCCGCATGGAAAAAGGTGTATTGTCAGTTACGTAATATTGTCGTCTACATATGTAACAAGTTAGACTGAAACGTGGCCGCAAAAATAATGTAACTTAAATTAAATTTTTTCTGATTCATTCGAATGTTTTTAATTAAAATTTAATGGTACTCTAGGAGTGAACTTTTTAGATTATTTTTACATATTAAGTAGTATCCCCGTATTAGGATAAAAATTTAACGATAAAAAATTTAACATTTAAGTTTAATGTTAATTTAACACAAAGTGAATTTATACAATAAATTCCAGTTAAATTTTACTAATATTTTACATAAATTTTAAAATGATACTGATTAAATTTTGTATCCTAAATACAACCCATCCTTGTGCAGTGAGATAACAAATAAGTTCATATAAAATGTACCAAGGCATTTGATAGTTTTTATTGTAAAAACCAATAAAAACGATTTTCAGATTTTGAGTATTCCCGTGAGTATCTCGTGACCGTGAGTTTTTGTGATATTTTTTTTATTATATTCACGTGAACGTTCATGCGTGTGAGCAAACAAAAAGAACTATGTCAGTGAATAAAAAGTTATTTACGGGTCCAATTCTAGATCGAAAATACTGACTGACGACTATTACCCTAAAGAAAAAACATGGTTGGGGTATCCAGTCAGGGGTGCCAGAAATTTTCATAGAAAATCTTCATTCGGCGAAATTAATCTTAATTTTTGAAAAAACTAATCACCAACATATAAAACATAATCATTCAATTTACAGAAAGACAAACAGTACGGTCCAAAACGCTTTTATCGAGACATGTATTTCTGACAACGTGATAGTGCAAATCGTGTCTCTTCAAACAGCGACGAAGGATTTCTGGATCAGTTTCCACGGCATTATATTTCAGTAGTTCTTTCAATATTTTAATCATCTGTTCAGTTAGCTCGTCGACATTTTTGGGTGCATCAACATATGTTCCGGTCGCATTATAATTTCTAATTATAGAATCAACAACTGTGGACTTGGCCAAATTTAACATTTCGGACAGAGATCTGCATTTATTTTCGACATTTTAAATATTTGAATAACGAATCTTTATACAAATATAATGCACACCTACAGTATACTTTGACATTAAAAATTAAAAATAGTACATTGCAATTTATTCCGTTATAACAATAAAAGCAACAACAACAAAAAAAACAAATTCGTTTGTATCCGTTTGTAGGGTCTTAAAGCAAACATTTTTACAATTTGTGTTTAAATGCTATATGAAAATATCGTTTCATTTTTTATATCTTTTATTCAGCCAGTTAATGAAATCCTACACAGATTGAAAACTGACTTCAAATCCAATACCTTTTTGGGTGTAGAAAAATTCTCCGACAACCGTTTGTTGTCCGTTACTTTTTCATTACCTGTGTTTAAATAGGAATTCGATTTGAATTTCATTTCCAATCCGTATTGGATTCCATGAACATTCTGATTAACTCTTCTTTAAATAAAACTATACACATATAAGGACTTTTATGGCAATCTACGACCAATTTTTGGACTTATAGCAAAATTCGCAGTCGGTCCTATACTTTTGTGGCATAGTGTAAATACATATATTAAATTTAAACAAGGCGTGTGTGACATTAATAGATGTTAGACAACTAAATTTTAAAAAATCTTGATTTTGGGAAAAATAAATCTTCAATCTTATTTTCATTAAAAAAATCTTCAACATTAAGGTAAAATCTTCATTATGGCACCGTATGTCTATTAAAACATTTTCTGATGGGAGTCATTATTTTATTTTTGTAGGAGTAAAATAATTTGTTTTTGGTTCGAATTTAGTAAAAATTCTATTGTTCAACTCAAACATGTTTGAATTGCTATGGATAGGGATCCCTTAATAATTAAATGTAAGCAATAACTTGTTTATCGTAATAAAAGTAATGTTTAAAATGTTAGCAAATACCCATTATTTGTTTGCCACAATATATTGTGGGGGAGAAGATAATACGGTTGTCGTGACCATGCTATAATCATGTTTTCCTTTGCGTGTACATATTTAAATATTAATTGCTCTTTATTATTAATTAATTTGTTTAGTTCTGCAAATCCAGGGCGACTCTCACATTATATTTATACCAGTTACGATAATTTGCACAAAAAATCTTCTACTTCTGCAACTTTTTATCGATTCAATATTATACCAGATGGCGTGGCGTGTTGAAGGCCTCATCATCTGCATTAAAAATACAAATACGAAAAATACATACATATGCCAGCTACGTTATTTTTGCAGTTAGTGGCGTTATGTATGGCGTCCGATGGAAATTATAACAAGCTTTCCTATGATACTTATGTTCTCATTCCATCTCCTTTTTTAAATACATTTCTAGTAGACTCTTAGTTTGATCTAGATTTTAGGAACGAATTTCCGTCATCCCTTGTCAAGTTTGGTTTGGATACAAACCAGTTTCGGCTATCTGCCATCTTCAGTGTCATTTTTTGTTCGATCGAAGGGATGACGGAAATTCGTTCCAAAAATCTACAATTTTCTAGTACTTATTTTTAGACGTTAAACAATAAAATCATAGGGTCTGGAGGGTCTGGTATCAAAACCAACTAATCAAACTATAAAAACAATTTTATCCTCCCCCATGTACTTATGTAAAATATATAAATAAAAATTAATGTATGTATAACTTTAACATACATACATACATACGAGTAGGTATGTACCTATAAATTTAGATTGTGAACACAACGACGACAAAAATATGTTGTACGACAAAAATATTTTTATCTCTGTTGGCTATGCTGCATAAAACTAGGAATTAGGCGATATACCAAACGCACATGTTTCTCTAATGGGGGTCAAATCAAAATTATTCGCTGTTGAACTTTTGCATGAAAACCATATACAATAGTTATATATACCCACTGTACAAATTTTGCATAATTTTCATTAAGCTTTCGCCCAAAAATAAAATTTCATCACTTTTATGATATAAGAGTAAATATTAAACAAAAACATTTTTTTCCTCTACTTAAAATTTTTAATTTTGCGTTGATTCCCTTGTGACATCCACAGTATATCCAAAAATATTCAACATTAAAACCCAGACACCCTGTAATATCAACAGATGTCCATACTTATCATATCAATACAGGTAACGGGTTGTACACCATTGTTTTTGATCATATTCTACATAATACCGTAACCAGCAATAAACAAAAAACTAAATGCAAGATGATTCTTACCACTCGCAAACCTATCGGCCATATCATAATGGTAGGAATATTCATTACGACACTTAGAACAGCGAGATGAATTGTTTAGCGTATTGGCCACAAACCGGCTATCAAAAAGATTGATGCCTTGCGAATTGTCAAATATTCTGTTTTGATGTCTTTTATTATTAGCAGCCATGATTTACAAGGGGTTTTAGTTCTTTGATATTTTTTAACCGATATGCGTAAATACATTTACTATTTTTGTTTTTTCTTTCAATAATAGTTCAACTCTCTTTTAATAATAATAAACAATATTATGATAATGTTCACGGCCACGACACAAATGGAAAATACTACGAATAAGAGTATCACAGCAAAAACATAGATAATGCAAAAGCATTAGTACATTGTAAAAAAATGTGTAAACAAAACACATGAAAACCGGAACAAAATGGTATAAAACAACAGAGTTGCCTATTGCTTGGAAACACTGACATTTTTGTCATTATAAATAGGGTGAATTTAAAAGCTCCCCGGACGATTTTGTTATTTCTAGATTTAACTATCAACTTTATACGAATTTACTTGGAAAACAATAATCAATATTTCCTATGAATAAGTTCGAAAGTTGATGTATCCACTATTTTTGCCGCCAGTTCTCCTCACATGAAGTCATGTTAATACAAAGATAACAGAATAAAAGCAATTCATTATCAGATTTAGTCATTAGAACTATTAAAATTGTAAGCGTGCTCAAAAATGTGAATGTAGATTAAAAGTGAATGTGTGACAGATTTATTGACATGTTAGTATACCATTTTAAGCAATCAGAGTTGCATTTCGTACTTTTTTTTTGCTTTTTAGTGCGACAGGGTAGCACAGACATTTATGTATCATATTGCTGAATTTCAGTGGGACAGAATTTTGTAAACTTTTTTCCAGATGAATTCATACGACTATGTGTGCAGGATTTTGAATCGTTTTGTTCATTATTAATTAAAATTTTATAGCAATTAAATTTTTTATTGATATTTGATTAAATTGATCTTAATTTTTGTCACATTTTTTGCATAAGCATTACACATAGCACTAAAAACTTTTATTTTCTAACACACGGCAGCTCTAGAAATTCAAACTATAGGAATTGCTAAACGAGTACTAACGGTATTTAACTAATCATTTTTCTTACCTTTATTGGGTTTTTCAAAGTTGAAGTTATATTCAATACGACATTTGGGACAACGTGAGGCGTTTTTCAATGAATTTGCCACAAAGCATCTATCAAAGAGTTTCAGAGCTTTTGTATTTATCATTTTGTTAATTCTCTATGTTCCCGATAGCAACAAAAAATATTATTTTGCATAAAATCACTTTTGTAACGTCTTCAGTTTTAATCTACACAATAACAATCACTTTGCTTTCAGAAATTATATGTGTACACATAATTTTACTTCAAAAATATTTAATTTTTCAACTACAGCGCCATTATAGACTTTTATTACTAACCCCACAAAGTAGTAAACAGAGGTGAAACGACAGTATAGTGAACTTTTTCTCTATCCGTCTCGTTCCCTCAGAGCCTTAGTTTTGTTTTTAGATTTTTGTTTTTATTTTGATTTTCTTGCCGTATTTTCCTGTATTTGTTGTTGTATTTCGTCACAAAATACTATATTAGTCTCTTTCTAACAGAGCCCATAGTAAAAAAAACTGAGTTTTTTATTTTTTATGTGTCAAAGTCTTCACCTCTGGTTACCCTGTGACTAACCCGGCAAATAATGTACTTTATAAAGATACTACGCAAATTTCGAAATTAAGCGAAGTACTCAGTAGGAAGCAGAGTAAAGTAAACATGATAACAGGGATGATAAATAAAAGAACTAAATTCAAGGTGCGCACTTCCGAAATAGTACTTTTATTGCCACTATTACACAACAATCGGTTTGTTTATTGTAACTTGTTAATATATAATCATTTAAACAAAAATAAAAACGTATGTACATACTTACGTATCTATACATCCATCTTCTCGAAATTTTCAGTAAATTATTCTTATATTTATTTTCTGACAGTGTGATTGGATATTGGTATTTGGAACGAATTTCCGTGTTCCCATGACAAGTTTGGCTTCGTGGCATGACCGTTTCGGCCATGTGTCATCTTTATTGTAATTTTTCGGTCTCTTAAGTTATAAGATTGAAGAGAGGCAAGAAAACTTGAATAATATGACATGGTGTATTACTACCAAATATTGGGACAGAATGCAACCTGTGCTGTGCAATGATAAATTACAATAAGGGAATTCACTCTTGGTTGCAAACAACCCTTGCAAATGTAGCAGGTCTAGAAAATATGCTACATTTTGCAAGACCATAACAACAAAATGTATGAAACTAAGATTTGCTACACTTGAGCAAATATGCTATGGCAAAAATCGTTGCAGATTGGTATTTTGCAATGCTAAAATAACTGTTTATTTCATTTTATTATTATTGAATCAAAACAACTAGACACCTGCGCTTACAAAGTTTCACGGCGTTAGAACCGTCTCAACAATTGCCTGTGAAGAATTAAAATTGATGCGAAGACTGTTAAAATGTTTTTGCTAAAATAGTAAAAATTAAAATATGAAACAAAACTCCATTGATTGAATAAAGTTTTTAGGAAGTTTATGCACACACTAACTACTTTCTTTGTGTAAACATTTTAGAGGCGCCGTTAGCGTTTATATACTGACTGTGGCTTAGATTATTGCGTGCGGCAAAGTTACTTTATGCAACTCTGTAATAAATTTGCTAAACGCTTAAAAAAGACACTCACGCATTATGGCAGAAAACCATACCAAGTGTGCAAAAATTGCAAATATGCAACGAAGAGTGATTTCCGCTTATATAAATGACCAATTCCTGTAAAATACTTTAGCTATTCTATAGGAGTTATTGATGTACAATTGTACTTTTGAACGTGGTTAGTACCACAAAAAATAACGCTTCTTTAGCGTCACTAATGTGGTTGTGGTATCTCTCTTTTTTATCTTCCTCAGCGGTGCCAACTCAATGTTTTTGGGGTACTTTTACTACTAGTAATCTGATTCAATAAAAGTACTTTGTACTTCACTATAAAATTTCATTTTTTTCCATTGCAAAATTTATATATATACATATGTATTTTGTTACATCTCCACTTCAGGCTAAGTTAGCTGAACGTTCAAGTGATCTTTCTTTAATTTTGGGGTTAGTTCTGTATTGTGAGAATTTATAAAAATAACGGAACCCATATTTCTATACAGATAAAATCTGTCATAAAAAAATTTAATTTTGTAATTGCCTGTAATTGTTTAATACGCCGGAGTTGAATGGAAACAAGAATTATAATTTATTTATTTTATATTTTTATTAAAATCACAATGTAGAGCCCATTTATTGCAAAACGGTATTGTACAATTAACTGTTCGCAACAGTGATGGGAATTGAAAAGTTTCATTTCTTTTTCGGTTATGTAGAAATCGTACCAATTATACCAAAACTGTAATTATATAAAAACAATTTAACACAATGGTTACTACTTAAATAATTATTTAACATTATGCATAAGAATAAAATCAATATTTATATATTGATAATGTAGATCAAAATTAGAACAAAATTTTTCAGTTTCACAAAAACGCCGAAAATTCCAAAAAAAAAAAAAATATTTTACGGAATTGATGTAAAATTCACACAAAAAAATTACCAACGAATTTTAAGATAATAAAAATTATAAATTTCACAAAAAATCAAAATTAATATGAAAAAAAAATAAATTTTACTATAATTTGGGAATTTAACCGAAATTATGCCGAAAAATTGTTGAAAATATAAAATTTGGATAAATTTTATACACTTACATACATATATCTAATTTCACCACAAATCAAAAATTCTCAAAATATGTTAAAATCATAAAAATTAAATATTTTATCAAAAATTTAGCTTAAACTGAAAAATCTTAAAAAAATCGAAATTTCCAAATAACGAATATACAACAATTTTTCAAAAAAACCAAACTATTCTAAACCGAAAATGCACTTAAAACGTACGAAAAATCCAAAATTTGGTCAATTGCCAAAAATTCAAAACAAGATTAGAACAAAATAATTGCGAATATACAACAAAAACCCAAATACGTCATATTTTAAAATTTCAAAACTAAATTTTTAATTTCACTAAAAATATTGCAGTTTTGCAAGAAAAACGTCGCAATTTAGATAAAATAGTAATGGGATGTAGTGTTTGGTGCAAATGGTTTTGCAAAATGCAAATGGAAAATATTAAAGCTTTTTTATGAAATCCAACAACGAAATAAATTAAACAAAATGTCTGTTGACCTTCATAAAAAAGCAACGCTGCTTTGCATTTACAAAAACATTTGCACCAAATACCGCTAGTTTGTACAAAATTAAATGTCTAGCAACGCCACACTACATGATAGTCAAAAAAAGTTGTCTTAGCTAACATGGATTTTCTGTGGATCCTGTGGACACAAAAAACATAATTTAGCAGTTTAAATGCCAAGAGTGTACTGTTCCCCATCACCATATCTTAGGCGTTACTCCGTTAAAAACTCGGAGACAGATTCAATTCAATAATAAAAATGTAATAATTAAAACATTTATTTGCATTATGTTAATGCCTGCAGCTGGTTTATTTAGATTACAATAATTCCGTTCCACACCATTTCCCAAAGCCTACTACAAAAGTATTATGTTAAGAACGTTACACTACTTTTAGGCTGAACAAAATTCATTTAATTATTATACACACCCCATTCCCGGAAACTACAATAGAGTTAAAAACGAAGTTTATAAAAAATACATAAAATAACAAATCAAACGTTAAATTAAGAGAACATAGAATCCAATAAATTAGTTTGTCTTTCTCTTCGATTTGTTTCGTCGTGACGATAACGCCGCAACTCCTCATAAGCTTCATCATCCGTTTCCAGTTCAAAGCGGCACAAGGGACAAGAGTTAGCCTACAAACATTCCAGACATACATATATTTATTTATTTGCTTATTATTTAACCTACTCACACACGTACCTTCTTTAGCCACAGTAATATGCACTCCTCATGAAACTCATGTTTGCATGGTAAAATCTTATACTTTTCGCCATTCTCGGCCGGCTGTTTACACACAGCACACTCTAGTGTCTCTTTGTCATCATCCATTGTAATCTCATGTATCGGTAGCTCGGCAATGGCTCGTTTTGAGGCTTCTGGTACTTCAATTTCCATATCGATGCCATTCATTATAGCCAACACTTGCAAACGTTTATAGTGACGATCAAAATCGTTGGCACCTTCTGGGCCGGTAGGCGTATGTCCCAATTCCTCAAAATAGTCCGACATGCTGTTTATGTAAAATAAAAAATAAACGAATTAGAATTTTTTTGGGCCTTTTTCGATTCAAATGTACAATAAAGCCTTCTTGGCCTGGTCAAACACTAAGGTTTTAAATTAGTTATGCTCTATGACGTTAAGGAAAACGGATACATTTTTATAAAATTTTTAATATATTTAAGGCCACATGTATAAAGTTAGCTGCTCGTTCCACTAACTTCACTACATATAAGAAGCTGCTAACTAGAATGCCGATTAGGCTTAGCAGCTTGGCATAGAGTTTATGCATAGTGACTAGTAAGAAGTAAACCTATTTCTGTATTTAACTGTCTGTATAAATGGTGAGTTAAATACAGTGAAAGCTCTTGCCGGCGGACACCGACCAACTGAACTGAAGGAGGATTTCCGTATATGGGATATTTTATTTCAAAGTGTCGAGAGTTACTTCACAACTACTTGAACAAAATCACTAATTTCTACGCATCCCAACTTATATTTACTTGTAACATTTATTTCAATGCATATGTATGTATGTGCATATTTATATAAACGCAAAAGTAATAACCAAAAATTAAGTGCAAGAAAACACCTGCTAACAGTTCGCTTGCTTCCATTTTCTGTCCATTTCGACAAAACGGTTTTCTCTCGTGTTTAATTTTTCATAAGCCACAAAATCATTGTAAGCAAACGGTTTCAAACGGTCAATATGTTGGATTTGCTGCCAAAAATCTTACAATGACATTGGTTAATGACAATTCTCTACTACGACGAGAAAAATTAAAAAGTTTTTTCCTTCGTTAAAATTCGTTTTTCACCGTAACCGCTATGTATTTAAGAAAAAAAAAATTAAATGGTGATTGGGGGCTGCAAATAAAATAATATCAATACAGGGTCCGTAAAGGATTAAGAACACATCTGTTGTAGCGTAGCTGTATTTAAAATCAGCCCAACATTACCACTATAGCCGTATTGCCGCACTCGTGAGGCCACAAGAATTCTGATATATGTAATTTAACGAATGCTGTTTAATAACTGCCGAATTAATTTTTTCCGGTTTTCTGTGAAACTCGCATTAACAACAACAGTGTTTTCAAAAGGTAGACCGGCAATTCTTAAGTTTATTTAAGAATTTGCACCATTCTTTGAATTATTAGGGGAAATCACTCTTGGTTGTAAACAACCCTTGCAAACCTTGCAAATGTAGCAAGTCTAGCAAATATGCTACATTTTGCAAAACCATAACAACAAAATATATGACTCTAAAATTTGCTACACTTGATCAAATATGCTAGGGCAAAAATCGTTGCAGATTGATAGTTTGCAATGCTAAAACAGCTGTGTATTTTATTTCAAAGCTTCACGGCGGTAGAACCGTCTCAAAAACTGCCTGTGAAGATTTAAAATTGATGCGAAGACTTAAAATATTTTTGCTAAAATAGTAAAAATTAAAATATCAAACAAAACTCCATAAATTGATAAAAGTTTATGCACACACCAAATACTTTCTTAGCGTAAACGTTTTGGAGGCGGCGTTAGCGCTTATATACTGGCTGCGGCTTAGCTTATTGCATGCGGCAAAGTTACTTTATGCAACTCTGTAATAAATTTGCTAAACGCTTAAACAAGTCACTCACGCTTTGTGGCAGAAAATCATACGAAGTGTGCAAAAATTGCACATATTCAACGAAGAGTGATTTCCCTTATTGATACATTAGGTGCACTTTCTCTAGCCGAAATTGCACGAAGTTTACGAGCGGTCTCAAAGTAATGGCTTTTGACATTGATAACGCCTTCTTCTTTTGTGTAGCGATCCACCTTTAATATCAGAGTTTTTACTTGCACGAATAAAAAATGCCACAAACTTTAAATAGTGAATTTATATTAACAATGTAAAAAAAGTTAAGTATCTTTTCATCTGATTTAAAAAATAAATTAAACCGCTGAAAAAGGCATTACACATAAAAGCACTATTACGGTGAAAATCCATTTTGCCCAAAATTATTATTAAGACGCTCGGTTACCCTCCTCATAAGGACACTACGTACAGGTAACCTCATAGGCCAAGTAAATAAATATATTTTTTTAAATTTCTAAAATGAAAAAAGATTATGGGAAAAATGTTACCAAACTACCAAGTTGCCTAGATATGAAGAACTTGGTCCTCATTTTGATCTTAGTACTCTTTACGGCCGACATTTTTAGATAAACACTTGATCTTATTTTCACATTTAAGTTTTTGTGCAGATTATGTATTACACCAAGGAACCGATATTCATCGTCAATAGGACATGCAAGAATTATTTTTATACAAGCTATTGGTTATATTAAAATTTGCTAGAATAAACGCTAAAATTCCTTAATGCAAACAATATATAATGTGGCAACTCAGTATAACTTTTAATTCCATTCATGGTGTGGGCAGCGTTGCCGTTGTGAAACTAAAATATTCAATTTGGCCCTATTTGGATGCCTAAGACAGTTTGTTTACCCTTTTGTATCTTTTTGAGAACTGAGTGCACTGTCAGAAGCTCTGACTTATACCTCCTCGTGGTGACGGGAGGTAACAGGTTCTTGTCTTCGCTATGAGTCTGGATAAATAAGTCAGGCGGAGAGAAATTAACACTCTCTTAAAAATGATCTCTAATCCACGGTGGATATGGAGCTCTGTGGATGGGCGTTTTGTTCTACATTACTCGAGGAAATTATATGATTTGTCTGAAGGTCCATCTCTAAAGGTACTCCTAAGGCATTGGACCGTGAGATTCCAGTAGAAATACACAATGAAGCTTCGCAAAAGTTGCAGAGGTTAATCTCTGTAGGAACACCGATGTTTATTGGCCAATGGAGGAATTCTAAATAGATGGACTAGAAAACCTCGCCAGGGGTGGACGGGTCAGTCGCCAAAGATACTTCTGAGGAAAAGGCTGAGACGGTAGCGTACATTGTGTGTAAACATCTAGCACTGGCTAGCATAAGAATAAGGATCACGGGCAGTCACATATTAAGTGTGAATGTCATGTGGGACCTAAGCCTAAGACAAATAGCAATTACAAGAGACTCCGTGATGAGGAAAAAGGCCGACTATTACCAATTGACAGTCTCAAATCACTACAGTTAAGAGTAAAGACTAATGGTAGCACGAGACTTCTTGAATGTAAGGTAGTCGTAAATTACAAATCGGTTGCTGAAATCAATTGAAGGAAGAAGGGGTTTGAAAAGGGACCTATGATGTAAGCGGTCCGCTTCCTTAACCCTATTGGACAGCTTTTATATGTATGTTGCTATCAAACTTATAGTAGAAACTTGCGAGTCCATACGTTCTTCTCTTAAATGGCTTGAAATGCAGCTGAAGGAATGAACTATGTGAAGATTGATTTAGAAAATATAGAAATTTATTTTAGGAAACGTTTTTTAAATTACAAAAATTAACTATTGCGAGAAAATATGATGCACCAATTAGAACACAAATTACGATTAGAAAACTTTTAAAAACTAATAATAAAGCTTTGAAATTCAAGTGGATAAAACATCACTTTTTATAATCTTAAATAAATATACATAAATAAAACAATTCAGTTTTTCAGAATAATCTGTGCCTGAATAATTGAAAATTAATTTTGAATTAAAATCCAAATGCTCTTCTGCTAACTCAAATACTTTTGATTGGATTTTTTCGTCTACATTGTTATTTAGTTTATCGCAGAGAATCCAAAACGTCCATAAAAAATAAAAAATTCAACTTCGTAGTATTTATTGCTTCTAATCTGTTAGAAAACAAAACTCCTTGTAAAACTTCGGACCTCTTTAGCCACAAACAATAACTTTTGCATCTTCTACGACGATATGTAAATTATTTATCTTATACAATTTAAAAAAAAAAAAAACTTTTGTATATTTTTTGATTTATAGTTAAATTTTTCCCTTTTTCTTTAAAATTCCCTTCCTGTTTGTGCCCTTTTTTCAAATTTTTAATGGCAACCCTGGCACTAAAAGAACCGCCAAACTTCATATACTGGTAAACATTTTTATCCCGAAACAAATGCGTGAAATCTACCTTTCCGCAGTCAATAAATTCTTCACATATTTTTAAAAATTATAGAGAAGTACGTTAATTGCAATGACATGACTCGAAATTAGAACGTCGCAAATTTCCTTTTACTAGTGCAGTCAGCAGTATTCAAAATACTGGATAAAGTGTCCTTTAGTTTCTTTAAAGAACCTCAGTTTTCACCAAAATTAAAATTTTTACTGACAAAAATAAAACACATCTACTTTTAGTTCTTTGCGGTTTTCCAAGAAGACTTTATTTTTTATTTATTTCTCTGAACAATTTTCTATATCTCTAAAATTATTACAATACAGTGGGCTAGACTAATTTTATTGACGATTCACGTTTGTTTAATTCCATAATCTAAGTTTAAATTATGCTAATTTAACTAAAATTAAACTTAGTTTAAGCTTAGTAGCTAAATAACAGGGCGTTTCAAAATATTCTTTTTAAAGACTACAGTACAGCATGTTGTAGGCGTAAAGAAATAGAGAGAGAGAGGTCTTGTGAGTGTGAGGATAAACTTAAAATATATTAATTTGTGAAAAGTTTTTAACGAATATCTTTTCTTAAGCAGAGATTAAACTTTAGAAGTTTAAGGCTGGCTTAAATTCTAATATAAATTAAAATTAAAGTTGCATTTATTTTTTTAAGTATTTCACAAAGTATAATTCTGAATATAGATTTTTTATGCCTGGGGGCTGTTTAGTTTTTATTTTGAAACTTTGTTGTAATTTTGTTTGTGATTGGATGATTATTTTTATAATTTGTTTTTAATCCGTTAAAACTTGTCTGAGTTTATTTTTACAACAAAAAAATAATTTACGTATATAATTTTTTAAATTTAATTTAAAGCCAAAATTGCAAGTAACTTTAATTTTGTGATTGTTTATTTGTGTATTTTTTATTTTATAAAATAAATAACTTAAATTCTAAAGTACAATTAAACTTTTGCCCTTTTCAGGAAAATATTTTTCTGTTTTAATAGCAGTTTGAACATAAATTGAATATTTAATATATTCTAAGAAAATAATAAGCTGTTTTAAGATCAATTTATTATTTCTGTCAAATTTAATATTTTTTATTAAAAAAATATTCTCAACTCTTAATCAAAATATGGATATAATATTTTTTTTATATGTAAAAAAAGGAATCCAAAATATTAACATTTAGACGCGTCCGTAATTGCGGTGTATTTAGAATTTGCATAACTTGCTGGCACGTCAACTCACCTCTCATTCGACAAGGTGAGTCATAATTTTATTACTCAATAAAATTCCGGTTTTTTATATCATCTAAAATGTAACTCTTTTTTTTATTTGAATACATCGGGGCAGGGAAGAAATGAGAATATTTCCTATTTACGTTTTTCCATATAAAAAGTATTTATTCTTTACTTTGTTGAATTTGCTTAAAGTTTCCTCCCCCCAAAGTTCAAGTTGGAACAGCGCTTGCATGCAAATGCATTTGGCTACACCAAATTTTTAATTGCTACAGCGTCCCTCAGAATGTTTTTGAAAACTTATGGCGAACATGCTCTCTATAAACCACAGCGTCTCTAAGCGGGTTGGAAAAATCATATGTGGCGAGTTTGATGAGAAAGAAGTACTAAACCCAAACAAGTTTGATTTGAGCGAATTGCTCAAACGCAACAAATCACGGATCAGTTAGACGTTATGTAAGATGACATCGGTTTCGCATCAAGGGAGAACGGGTTCGACATGACCTGAATTAAAAACAGAACGAAGATATAGAATAGCGAAATGCTTCTTACCAGGTAAAAAAAAAAATTGCTTTGCTTGAATAACGAAGGGAATATCACAAAGGCCGCATGGAGTCAAAGATTGAGGCATATTGTTTGCTCAGGAAATTTGGCTTCGTTCGATTGGTTTTCCTTAAAAGAGCAACCAACAGTTTTTCTTATGGCAATGATTGTACATTCTGCCAGATGAGTCCGCATTGCGATAGGCACTACTTTCAATAAAATATTTTGTATAATTTTTTATAACACTTCTTTGACCTTTTATTACATATAATTTTAATCAACTTTTAAGCTCTAGATTTCTTTTTATTTTAGAATATTTTTCAAATTTTTTTTATATTTTATTGATTATTGTTAAAGTTATTATAATATAATTTATTTTCTGATGAAGCTACAAAGAGGCGTAGTGAAATAACGAATTAAATAAATACAATTATTTAAAAAAAAAAAATTTAAAGCTTAAAAGTTAATTAATTAATATTTTGTAAAAATTTGTGTTCCAACAAGGGTATTTTTTTTTTCAAAAATTTGAGCTGACAGACAGTAGAAAAACTTTGCTGCCGTTTCGTGTATATTTTGATTCGTTTTTTATTGGTTTAATAGAAACTTTTGATACCAAAATTTAGAACCGTTGATGAAACATCTGCATTACAAGTTCACAGATCTGGCTGATGTGAAATCAATGATTGTACGAGTAGCAGTGGCGCATTAAACTGAAGTTAGAAAATGTACAATCTTATGTTTACAACAAAAACAATTTCTCCGCCATTCCAAGTCTTACGGGTTCAACAATTGTAAACTAGTAGGATGATGATCCGCTGGCTTCATAGCTATTATTTCTTCGTAATGACAACTACCAATTTTCAGGCATGGATACTAGAACATATGTATGTTCCGATTTAACGTTGGAAGGTAAAGCTGCTAACAAATGTTTTTTTTTCGCCAATCGATAGGATAAACTTTGCGAATACCTCATTTTTGCTCTTAATTAAAAGTAATTTTTATTATGCAATCTAAGTCTGAGTTAAATTGGCAAGTACATTGATGAATTATGAATTAATATTTTGAGACGCAGAAGAGATTTACAGAAATTTTCTGGAAAATTCGGAAATTCTGCTGCCTAATATCGAAACGTTTTTATATATTTAACAAACTTACTCTTATTTAAGACAGCACTTAATTTGATAAATAAATGAGTAACACTCTACTCGGAGTCTTTTAAACCCGGGGATTGAATTGTGGGTTTCATAACTTTTTTAATACGAATATTAAAAAGACTTAATTAAAAGGCCTTAAAATTGAATTATAAACTATTATTGAATTTTGAACAGAACTTAATTGAATAATTTGAATTAATTGAATAAAACCAATTAAACAATTTGCGATTTTAAATTCTGAATAAAGTTTTTCCATAAAAATCAACATCAAGTTGAACGCATTATTTCAGAAAAATTTTCTTATAAACATTTTTATTTCAATTATTTTTTGTTAAATAAAAAGAAAAATCAATTTGGAAAGAATGTAAATTTATTTATACTACCTATTTTTTATTTGATTGTTTTATTTGCAATATTATTATTTTTTAGTGCAACTTTTCAATAAATATTAAAAACAAAATTAATTGTGAATAAATTTTAATAAGTACCTAAGAAATTTGTAATTAAAATAAAGTATAAATGAAATTTATCCACGAATAAAATAATTAATATTTTCTTAAAGCAAACGAATTTTTAATGTTGTGTAAAATAAAAGATTAATTGTCTTTAATAGAAAGGTTTTTATTACTTACCAATTGAAATAATTACAAATCAATTACTTTCAAATATCAGGATTTTTTTAAGGACAACTTTTAGTAATTTTTCTTTTAACATAATTTTTGGAATTATCAACGTTACATGTCTTAAGATTCATAATTTGCGTATGATAATGCAAATTTGTATTCTGTAGTGTACATCGACATCTGTTAAATAAGAGGTTCCAAAAAATTATAAATTCATAAAAAAACCCCTTTCGGTTTAGTAGAGTTTTGAAAATTTGATCGACCAGTCACTTCGCCCAAATAAGTGATTTCAATCGGACACTAGTATTCGGTTTTGTCAGCTATGTGAGAATATAAGTGAGGAGGCTCTGAAATTTCAAAATGCAATTTGAACGTTCTTTTTGCTATTGCATGCTGCAAAGTCTCACTCATGCAGTGAGTGTTATTTTTTTTATTATCTTCCTTAAGTTTAGCAAAATTTCTTAATTGTTAACATTGTATACCTTTAAAAAGCAGATGGAATAAAATTACAGAACTCAAGCAACACTGCCACAATTAATAAAACGCTCTTCGTCCACTTTTTTCAGTATGTGTAAACAATAATGATCGCCTTTCCTTTCCTTTAATAGAAAGACCTGACAGCTCAATAAAATCCAAATAGGGCACCACTTGTAAGAATCAATTCTTTTTGTTTTGCAGACAAAAGTGCAAAAACCTAATGCATTTTCAATTCTATATTAAAAGGAAAGAAATGATGTGAAGTAAATATGTTCGAAAAATCGAACATATAGTATTAACAATTAATTCAGACAGGATGAACCCTTGTTAAGTTTTGTTTGGAGACAAAGTAATAAAACAGTAATCACTAATGTCTATCAATTCTTACAAAAGCACACGACCTACGAGCTTTACCCGTTACCTCTTCACACCTAACAGATGCCTACGTAATAAACAAGGTTCACCAGCTCCCATGACAAATTGATACATGACAATAAAACAACAACGATTTGATACAAACTTCTCAGAACGAAAAATGACACTGAAGATGGCACAAAGCCGAAAAAACTAAGGGCCTCATTTCATAAAACGCAAGGAAACGCCAGAATTTATATGGAAAATAAAAACAAATTTTAAACATTTTAAAATTATTTTATGAAATTTTTGTGCCTGTCAACGCCATAAAACATGAAGCGTTGATTTCCTATTCAAAAGCCCAAACAATTTTTTGAAAACAACAAAAAAATGTGTAAATATTTGAAATTTGTTTTTGTTTATCATATAAATTCTAGCGTTGACTTGCGTTTTATAAAATAAGGCCCTAAATGAAAATTTTTAATAAATGTTGAATCTTTCCCTTTGATTAAATGTAAAGGGGAAAAAATAAATAAAGTTCCAAAAAGAAAACAATTTAATTTATTTTGAATTAAGTTTTTCCGCTGATTTCCATATTTCTTTTTTTTTTTATTATTTTCTAAGGTCTTGCTTGAGAGTTTTGTTTATATTTTGTTTTCACTATTAAATAATAACTTTTCATACTCAATATTAAATCATTCTCAACATGATCACATCATATTATGATGTTTTTCCTGCTATGTAACTTATTATTGTTGTACATACTACTACGAACTAGTATAGTGTTTCTAAATATATATTTAAGTTAATATATCTAATCTGTTATTGATATTTGGGCATACCCGACCAGCGAGCGATCATCGGGTACTTCACCCGGTTGTACCCCAGAATTCAATTGGAACGTAACAGTTTTTAAAGCGGCTCTTTGTTCTATTAACTGATGCAAGTTGATGGCCATTGGTTGGGTGTCTAGGGGATCGACGAGACCAGCCTCAACCAATTCGGCAGCAATGCCTTCAGCTGAGTCCTTGCCCACGGCAAATTCGAAGCGTATGTCGTGCAGTTCACGTCGTTGATTGCGCATACGCAAGACAAGATTCACGGGAGGAGCTTCGCCTCCTTCTGCTAAGGGAATTGATATTTCAGCAGCTGTTGCTACAGCTGAAGGTGATGATACGACGGCAGGTTGTTGTGGCGTAGCTTGCGGTTGTAGTTGTGGTGGCTGCTGCTGAAGCTGCTGTTGTTGTTGTTGCTGTTGTGGTAGTATAACATTAGTTGTGGCAGTAACAGCTTCTGAAAATTCGGATTGCTCTTCACGATCGCTGTCAGACGAATCAGCTCTTTCCAGACGATTAATGGGCCTATCATCCGATTCCGAATCAGAGGAATGATGTTTGCCACCATTGTCTTCTTCCTCGCTGGACCACACCCATTCGCCCGTCACAGTGCGGTGTAGACGGCCCGAAGCACCTGGTTGCCTTTTGGCGGCCTTATGCACACGAGTCTCCATTGATGGGCCCGAGGCCAACAGAGTTTGGGTAAGATATTTGCGATCTTTGGCCTTTTTGAAGAAGGCATGCTTAAGCAATTCACTGGCCGTAGGTCGCTTTGAGGGTTCTTTCTGCAGACATTCCACAATCATTTTACGGAATGTTTTGCCGTAGGCTTTGTACTGATCTTTTTCATCAGCCCCGGTATCCAAGGTGGGAGGATCGTTTTGTAGAGTTAACATTAGTACCTTCATGGGGGGATATTTGTGATAGGGAGCCGTGCCGGTGGCCATTTCAATGGCAGTTATACCAAAGGACCATATATCCGCTTTGAAATCATAGCCATGATCCTGTTCCATCACTTCGGGAGCCATCCAACAGGGTGTACCCACAAATGTGTGGCGCACCTTTTGTCTTGACAAGTCCCGGCCGGTGGCTAACCAAGCACTGACACCGAAATCGGCAATTTGTATCGTACCATCATCCCCGATTAATATGTTCCCTGCTTTGATGTCACGATGAATTTGACCATTCGAATGAAAATATTCGAGACCCTTTAACACCTCTTTAAGAACGGTGGCTATAGTGGCTTCATCGAAAACACCATATTTGCACTGCGTGGTACGCATTTTATGCTTGATGATATCCAGCAATGAACCACCTTCTAGCAGGCGCAGCACTAGCCACAACTCCTCCCGTACCACAAAGGAAGTGTGGTATGTTACAACATTTTCATGATTACACGAGGACATAGCCTGTATTTCCTTTAGCAATTCATCCATGGAGGTGTTCCACTTTTCCAAGTTAATACGTTTGATGGCACATTTTTCGTTGCGCGGCAAGCAAAGGGCCGCATGTACCACAGCGGTGGCACCCACGCCAATTACATCGCGCAATTCGTAATCATCTTTCGAATTGGGCCAAGGTTGTTTCTCGCTCGTGGTGGGTATACCTGCGCTATTGTTAATTATTGCCGATGTGGTCATTGTCTTAGATTTAGGGCCGTTGGGAGTGACTTTTTCGACGTTGGTATCTAAAGGATTCTCGGATTTAAAACTGTTGCGTAGTATAATGTTGTTCTTGTTCACTTTACTTCGAGGAGTTGTGTTTGTTTTATCCAAATTAGCTGCTAAACTCTCGGTACGTCTAGATGTCAATAACAGATCATTTAAGGAACCTCTTAGATTGCCTTCTAAACGTGGTGGTGCTGTTAAACCTCTTGGCTTTGGATTGCTACCTCCTTGAGTTTTATTGGTTTTCGGTTGATCTTGAATGACTTTTAAATCATATGCCGATTGTGACGATTTTAAGGCGATAATGCTTCTATTCTCAGTGATAGTGTTGATGAAATTGGAGTGATAGCACTGATCTGCTTCCTCAAATGGTCTATATATGGCTCGGCCGGTGATTTGAGAGAATATTAAGTCCGCTTCATCGACAGCAATCTCCTGCAGTATGTCCTGATTCCTGTTGACTTTGTAGTGTGATTGACCGTTCGTAAACTTCTCTTTGTTGGCGCTAGTCGTTATGTACGTTTTGTTATATGGTGGCACCAAACAGAAATTAAAAGTTCCCGGTTGTTTTGTGGAGAATGCAACTTCTGGAAGAATTGAAAAAAAGAAAGTAGAAAAAATCCACCATTGGTATTTTGATATTTACTGTGATTTTGTATTTTGGGGTCTTGTTATAATTTCTAAACAAAATTTTCTATAAAAAAGCAAAATTTCGAAATTTAAAGCAGTTGACACAGCCAGTATTTTAGGACAAAAATAAGCAAAGCAAATTTCCAGCCATAACAGTTTAAGCCTTTTGGATTTTCACTTATTTTCATTTAATAAAATATGAAGAAGCATAGAAGTAAGGTTAGAGAGCGCTAGTGTGTAAAGAAATTAGTCACTAAATTATTTTTCGAAAAACAGTAAGATGCTGTGTTACAATTTCATCTACTTACGTTTTAAGCGATATCGTAGTAAGGAGTAATATTTCAATTAATACAAAAGGCTATAGTTTTATGGGACTTTTAACTTTTGAGAACTGTTGTCCTGATGAAGCTGAATTAGATTTTACTAATTCAACTGCTATGCAAATGAAGAGCCAAACGACACGTGGAATGAAAACCTTAAAGTACGAAATAGAGAAATTCAAATGCTAAAGTGAAAGGTACCTATAATTTCACGAAACGGCAGTTAAAAAAACATTTATTTAACTGGACTCTTAAGCACAGGGATTTAAAAAAAAATAAGAAACACAACAAAGTACCCTTTATAAAAAAGTATTTTTTAAATGTACTTTCAAAAAGGTAGTTTCTTAAAAAGAGAAATATGTCTGGAACTCAATGTATTCAAACTTATAAAGAGTGTCTCAATAAGAAAGCACTATGGCAATTTTTGCTGCAATAAATTGATTGTTTGCTGCGTGATACACTACCAGGATCGAAAATTCAGCGGAGTTTGAAAGCGGTCTCATAGTTATCGGTTTTCAGCATTACAACGCTTTCTTCTTTTCTTAAGCGCTCCATTTTTAACAACACAGCTGGCCAATATCAGATGTGCTACTAGCACGAAAAAAAAAAACAATTTAAATACCTCCATGTTATTAAGACACCCTATACATTATGTAAATGACAGCTAAAAATTATTCGGAACAAGAGATCAAAGGCAATGTGGGGACTAATGTATGTGTATTACGAACTATAATTTGCATATTAGGAAGCTACATAAATGTCGGACGGTTACAAGGTAGGGATGAAAAAATTTTTAAATTAATTGAAATTGTGCTGCATTATAATCTCATGATAAGACAACAGCTAGGCGATGTACAAAATGTCAATGCTTACTTTTCAATAAATTAATTAAAAGGCTATCGCACAGTGGAAAGTTGTTTCTTGGACACTAGTGGCAACTTAGTATGCTTCCCAATCCCTACCGCAGTTTGGTGTGACCACGCATATTGATAATAAAAATATAGAATCTTGCACGACTCTTATACATAGTTGTTTACTTTGTAAACAAGGTGTCTTATATATGTATGCATATTATCAACAATGTGTTCGAATATAACTGTGGTGTTTACGGTGTTTTCGTTTCTTAAATAAAATGTTGCCCTGTTAAAGAGCACATACTTATCACGTCTTTATATTTAAAGAGCAAAAATCTAAAAACACACACCAACCTTTGTGGGCGTAAACATATTTCGAGTACAGCAAAAGAAAGGCGAAAAATGTTAAATTTGTTCTAGAAACGAAAACTAACTGTAACTGAATTTTACCAATTAAAATTTCAATTACATTTTGTAATTCGCAGCTCCTTATTATTAATTAAATTTTACGAGTAATTGGTTTTTACCAGTTACCTCTCAGTTATACGTAAAGTAATTGCAAGTAATTGAAAAAAAGTGATTTTAATTACATATATGGAATTACACGTATGTATCAAATCTTGCTATTATCGATTTATTTTCTTTAGTATAAACACAATTTTAAAAAAATTTGGCAGTAACCATAGTATTATAATTAAGATTTGTTTGCTTTTTAGTCAAAATTAATACCGGTCTAACTTAAACAAGATGAATGTTGATGAAGTCGCAGACAGAATAGGAAGTAATCTTAAGATTTAGTGCTTAATTAAATTAAATTAATTATAAACTTGTATAAACACATGTGCATAATGTTATTTAATGATAATATCATAATTAGTTTCTATTAGCATGTTTTCTGTTTTGTATATATTTTGTAATGTACCAGTTTCGTTTCATAATTTCAATTACATTAAACCCATTATATGTAATTTGTAATTGTCAATAATCAAATTGCACAAAGTAAATGTAATTGGTCATAAGCAACTAAATATTACATACAATTGGTAAAGGCTAATTACCAATTACACATAATTGGTAATTGTACCTGTAAATAATTACAAAATTCAATTGGTTCTGCCTAAGTCTAATTTTTAAAAGTTAATCTAATATTCTTTTTAATTTCTTCATATATATCTCGGCAACAGCGGTTCATCTTCCTAGGCTGAATGAACCATACCGTTTAGGCGGGTTCGGAGATTAGCATGTACGGACAGAGTCACATATTACTTTTTAGATATCGAGAAGAAGAAAAGGGGACACATTTCATTTATGCGGGTAAGAAGCTTTTAAAAAATACTTTGTATTTAAACATGTGCGTATGACGTCGATACGATTTGTGTAATTCCAAATGACATTGTTTAAATATTATTTCTGTAAAGTACGTGCTTTTCTCTGAATATTTTGACTAAAACGTGACATATTTAGTAGAACTATGCACTTTTAAAAATTTTAAACACGTGTGAGAACATATTTATTACGAGTATAATTAACAAGTCCTAGAGTGACCGGCAAGTTCGTGCCAAGAGTTGTTATAGTTTTCTTTTATCCTTTTTAACTGGTTTTTCCATGGTTTTGTTTTACTTCAAATACTGAGAAAATCTATTGAGCCTGGCATTAAAAAATATAGCCAATTCTATACATGAATGAAATGGACATTTTACAATTTTTGTGTATGAAATCTAACAGATATAAAATTTATTTTCAAAGTGTACTGCACTCACTCATTGGATATAATAAAAATATTTGTTAATTTTTATAAACAAAATTAATAACTTAAAACAATATAAACATTTTCTTTAGCTATTTTCGTTCAGTTGGTTTGAATTACTTAAATTGGAATTGATTGTTATTGAAATGTGAAGATTATTTTTAAACAAATAAAAACATGAGGCTGACAATTGTTTGAAATAAACATTTTCAACCTCATATTTCAATTTTTATAATATGCTTCAAATTTGTTTATAGTTTCAACGAATGAAATTAATAGAAAATGAAAATAATCAGAAAGAATTAATAGTAATCTTGGAAACCAACTAAATTAAGATTACTTTTAATTCCTTTTGATTATTTGATAATCTCAAGTAATTATATTACTTGTAATCGCAATGGAAATAATCGTAAGCTAATCAACTACTTTACCATTAAAATTAATCAAATTACTAATCATTACTTAATAGCTATGGTCAAAACAAAGGCAAATTGATAACAGGAATTCAAATCGTTTCCGCTTTACCGCTTTCGTTGCGAAGGTCAAAATTAATTTAAAAAGAGTGCCGGCAAATGGTGTAAATTTTTTTATACGGAATTAACTATACAATCAGTTAATAAAGTTTACCTGTTTTTATTCGTCTAGGGTCAAAAGCATAGTACTGCAAACAAATAAGTTTAATGTTCGAACAGAAAGTTGACTTTTACGTTACTAAACTTACGTTACGTTTTAGCTAAAAGGTAATACGTTTTGTACTTATGTGATAGTTTTTGTCAGCTGAACCCTAACAGGTCGATACGAATCTACTAATTCTACCATTAGAATGACGCTTAAAACATCTGCAATCGGAAATGTGAACAAATTCGATAAAGGTGTCCCTCAAATTCATAGCTTCATTAGTTCACATTACTGCGATTTTAATATGTATTTCAAATTTGTAAAATTTGCACTAAAAGTGTTTTTTTTTTTTGTATTATAATTTACACCACAAATAGAACCAAAGAACTTAGAAAAGAAGACGAACAGAAACACGCAACGAAAAATAAAAATGCTTCGAGAATCACTTTCGCAGCGATGACTAATAAATAGTAGTAGTATTTTTTTTTTCAATTATTTATCAATTATTTTGTAGCAAAAAAAAGTTAATTAAACAAAAAATACGGCAACAAATAACAAAAACATGAATTTGTGTCAACTCATGTTACACAGTGCAATTTTAAATAGCCATACAAAACTCATTGGACATACATAAACACAATATCAATTTAATTAACATTTATCAACAAGTAAATGCAAAAAATAAGGTGTAAAAGAATTCAATTAATGAAAAAGTCAACGATTTTGACGTTCAGCATATTGAATTTGTGAAAATAATGCCAAGTTCCTATCGAAAAATTTTTGTTAAAAGTGCTGAGATCAAAATTAGGACCAAGTTTTTTATATGTACGATACCATCTTTCATTCCTAGGCAATTGATGTCTCCAAAACGTGAAATAACGCGATCTTTAAACATCCCATGCAATAAAGCCAAAATCGGTCGTGTTGTGTGGCTCATGGCACCGTCTCGCTAAAACCACATATCGTCCAGTTTATAAACTTTAATTGCAGGCCAAGAAAAAAGTCGATTGTCCTACGTCCACAGCGCCCTGAAATGGTAACGGTTCTTTCAGTGTCATTTTCGAGTAAATCAGTCAATTTTTCCAGATGCAATGGCATTCATGGTTTTCGAGTCCCATATTGTGATAATTTTGCGTGTTGACGTAACCACTTAGTGAGAAATGCTTCATCAATTTTGTTAGAAAAATCAGCATTGAAATGCTTTTACTTTAGCATCCAATCAGCATATCTACGGCGTTGTGAATGGTCAGCCGGCTTTAATTGTTGCATGAGTTGGACTTTAATTAAAGGGAAGTGCAAATCCAAATGCAAAATGTCATAATGAGCTGTAAATAGGCCCTATTGCTGAGAACGCCGTAGAATGGACAAATTCGGATTATCCGCTAAACTCTTGCCAACAGAACTGATATTTTCGTCAGTGCGCACACTGCGATGATACACATGCCGCCGGCCACATCTGTAACGCTACCAGTCTCTTCAAATTTCTTTATAATCTTTCAAATTCCTTGCATGTAGATCGATTATGACGACCCCGTAATGCTTGAAAGGTGGCCACGTTTGACCCACCACTTTTGTTGTAATTTTTAATTATTTTTACGCGTTATTCGGCTGTTAAACTATCCATATTCGTAAATTGCAAAGTAATTTGTATAAAATTGTGAATAAATTCCTTTCAATACCTGTGTTTTCAACTTGTGTATGTAAATTTACCTCTGAAATTTATGTGGTCTTGTTTAATCTCTGTTTTAATTACAATTTATTATCTATTACTTTTTTTGGTTTCTTTCTAAAAATAACTAATTGCGGTCATTATCAATGTATAAATATCTACAATGCCATTATAAAAATACCAACCCCTTCGTTAAATAAAAGCAATTACTTTTAAAGCATTAACAAACGTGCAGTTGATAAACAGCAATAGTGAAATACTATTCGTACCAGTGTTGTTAATTCGGTGCTTTTCGTTTTAAAAAAGCGGGTATTTACATTGCTTTTATAATTTTTCAGAATGCTTTTACCTTTTAGTACATTTAGCACTGCACTTTATGAAATTGTCTTCTGAAATTGGGAATTTTAACTATTTTAGCGCTTCTAACAAACACTCTTTGAAAATTAAAAATATTTTACACAATAACATATAAGTAAATAAATATTTAGTTGTGTCGGTAATTTTGTTCGAAAACAAAACAAAACTTAAAAAATACTACGCGAAAGTATGGGTGCGTTCGTAAATTCGTTAAATTTATAAAACTCTGCAGCACTTACGCCAAGTGCTGTTGCTTATGCGTTGTCAGCTGTTAGACATGCTTTGCAGCTGCTCAACATCTGTGCATAATATGCATTTTTTAACGAATGGAATGAAAGAACAGTAATAAAAATAACTTTTATCAACAAAAGTGTGTATTAAATAAACTTACCCACTATTCAGTGCGCAATTTTGCGGCGTATATGCCAATTGTTTGCATTATTTTGACGCATAACGGTGCTGCCAAGTTATGCATTTTCGAACGTTAAGCTTTGACTATGCTGTTATAATGCATTATTACTGCATTTGCGAACGTACCCTATATTACATGTTAAGAGTTTTACAACAGCATTATGCAGTGTAAAAAAGTGTCCTGACGTTAATTATTATACAGACTTTACACACGAGGAAACATTAGAGGTAATATTGGCAGGTTTCATTACATGTTCCTTCGTCTGCAGCGATGTTTCTTATTAAAATTGGCTATATTTACCATTAAGTGCGCTACCACTTATTGAAAAGCGTTGTTAAAATATGTCTTGTGAACACTATCTGACGCCCTTTAATTATTGCTTATCGTAATACAGCCACCATTCTATTATAATTTAACTGTAAATTATTTCCGTTGTTTCCAAACGGAGGAAAAACATATGAACACCTATGAAAACCAACTACCTATAAATTAACACAAGTCATATAGGAGTTCATATATATGTAGAGTTTAAAAAAACCTGCATGTTTTATTCAAAAATCGTCAAATCAGCATTTTTTCATTTTGGGGTAAAGAGGGTAAACCTCAAAAAATCAAACCTAGATATGTAAATAAAAGTCGACGAGTTGATTTTTAATTTTTAAAACACACTACTAATTCCATTTTTTTCAAATGGGCCAATTTTGGACCCTTGATACCAAAAATGTGTTTGGTAATATCAATACCAGCTAATGTAGGAAGGAAATTCATTATTTTTGTAATGAAATGATCAACAAGTCATAATTTGTAGATAATTGAAATCGGATTATTTTTCAATTACAATTACATGTAATTTGTAATTGAACATTTTCGATTACAATTACGTACTTGTAATGTGCAATTAAGTTACAGGTAATTCGGTTTTGATTCAAATAGCGTGAAATTGCAACGGAACAAGTTCAAAAAATTCAAGATCTGCAATTATTACCCAAAAAATATTAGCTCTTTAATTAAAGAAAAAAAATTAATGAGTGCAAATGGTTAAGAGTTTAAATTCTATTTTTTTCGATTGAATAATTAATGTAAAACATACAATAATGGAACTACATAAATATAATGAAAAATTATTATATAAAAGAGGTCAATGAACTGAAGTAAAACAGAAATATGTACTTGTTAAAAGACAAGTGTAAAGTTTAAAACAAAAAATAAAAATATAAAACTGCTGAATAATAGCGTAATGAGGCCGACAATGTAAAAGTGGTTGTAAAATATAAACAAAAAACAATTGGAAAAAATTTACAGTGGGTTAAAGTTTATTTCGTACAGTGAATATTTAAATGAAACTTTTAAGTTTTAAAATAGTTGCTTAATTCACAAACGCTTTGTATTATTGTATGGTGTATTAAAATAAACCTTTGCATATGAAAAGTTAATTTTATTGTGGTATTATTGTATTGCTAATGTCAAAGAATTATAAATGTCAGAAGACATTATTTTATATAAGAATTTGTAGTGTAAAAATTGAGAATGTTCAACTTATTCAAACACAAATTAGTCAAATAGTTCCAGGTATGGTATCAATATTATGGTATATGCATTTTAAAATATTTGAAGAGGGTAATAAGGAATATTTTAACATATATTTAAAGTTTTAAATAAGAAAAAACTTGATTCTAATTCAATCCACAAAGCTTTTTTATTCTAAATAAAACGAAAGAAATTATTCAGATGTGGAATACAGAACAGCTAAAATACTGGAAAATTTCCAATTTCGAGTAAAATATTGAGGATTTGAAATAAAGCACTGTATATCATATTTTTATATGAAAATTACAAACAACAAAAATACAATATTGCATTACAATACGATAATCGAATCGACCCAACAATAGGAGACGTTTGTGATTAAATAATAATCAATACCAGGAAATTGTGATACATCGAAACAGTTCAGTTCAATTCATCTGGGGTACGTTTAGCACCTACAATTGTGTTCGCCAAATAATCTTTCCACAGAAGACAAAGTTACCGCGCTCTTATAGAAGTATCACAAATTAGATGTCGGCTCCACATTTGCTAATAACACAAAATATTATTCTGCCCCAACTATGAACAAATAATGTTTTTTTTAACTCTATACGAAGCGTTTACTTTTTAGAGTGATTTGTAGATTTCACGCCTCAATTGGAAGGCATTAATGTTGCAGACAGTGTTGCCACATCGGACGTTTTTTGCCCTCCTTAATACAATTGGTGGATATTCAAACATAAGGGTCCCGACTATTTTTAATGTAGCAAATACGAGGCTCATATTTATAAATTAAAAATCGCTCATCTATTGCAACGTAGTCACATCTTAACCAATCAAAATGTTGAAGTTGTTGAATAAACTTTTGCGTCATATCATATCTCAATTTAAATTGAAGTTATACCTAATATTTTTAATCCAAATTTGATACTTTATAAAAACTCATTTCTGATTTCAGCCGTTTTTTTTTTAATTTCTGAACTAAAATTTGCCCAAAATGTTCTTTTGTAATTTTACCCTTAAACGTTTGATTTGCGGCTTTTTAACATTTTTTTGATTCTTTGTCATTTTTACCTGCTTGAAAACTTCGTAGGGTGCTTGTATTCCTTGAAGATCTGATTAGAGACATGTGATTGCAGCAGGTCGAATATGAACGAATAATTTCACAAAATACACCTGTCAAATTTGTTTGTGAGTTTACGCGGCAGTCGCTTATTTTCTGGCATTTTTACGTCGATAAACCAGTAACAATTGAGCATTTGGCAGACAACAATTGTTATCTTATTGCCTAAATACAAAAATTTTAGAAATATTTTATCATATATTTCTTGCGGTTGTCAACAAGTAACAAATTGTGACTCACTGTATTGGTCTGAAATTTAAGACACCGAGTAGATTTTTTTTAATTACCTAGAAAAAGTTTCAATGCACTTTATATTTTAAACTAAACAATTTTATTATTTTATCGTTTTTTAAATAAAATTGCCATCAATTCATAATAATTTTGTCGGACATTTACATAAAAAATCTAAAGTTTAATAAATTTTATAAACAATTTCAAAAAACACCAATAGCTAAATTGTATTTTTAGGAACTTAGCAATAGAAAATGTCGAAAAAGTCTATTTGGTGAAAAGCAACAAAAAAAAAGTGAAACTAAAATGATAATTATCACATCTTCTTGGCAAAAAACGAAAAAGATAGAAAACCCAAAATAAAACACAAATGCATCATACATATATCTTATCAAGAAAAAGGCAAAAAAAAGGCGGCAACTAAAAGCAAGTATAATATAAACCTACAACACTATCGCTCAATCAATTTAAACTAAACAAATGCGAGAAAAAATCACGCGCTTAAAATAATAAAGTTAAAAGTTTTTTTGAGTTTTCAACTACAATAAAAAATAACAATTAATTTTGGTGGTTTTTTAATGCATTTTTTTAATAGAATTTTTATGATTTTTATTTTCCAGATTTTACCCCTTAATAACGCTACACATTTGAATGTGCACGTACCATTTTTTTGTGAAAATTTACCGATTTACCGCTTTTAATGTTTAAGATCATTAAATCACTAACTACTAGGAACGGTTGTTGTAAAATTTGGACGAACCAATATTTATGCAACATTTCATTTGGAATAAATTTTCCATTTGGTTTATTTCTGTTGCTCGTGAAACTGCGCATATATTTTTTTCAAGTTTTGCAACATGGTAACAGGTAAATAGGGGTAAGTTGGCAGGGGGGTTTACTGTGTTACTCGATTCGAAGAAAAATATCTTCGTAACACAATGTATTAGACATTCAAATTTGAATTATTTTCTTTTCGAAAATTTTTTCTGTCTGTGCACAAAAATTAAATACCAGCTGACACTCGGTACAATGCTTTTTCCCTCTTTGCAACTTTTTTCTAGAAACACCACTATTAAGGTGGTCTAGTTACACTCATCTGTCCCGTATCCGTTCCGTTCAGTATCAGTGAAAAATAAAATATTATTGCCTTAGACTTAAATGGAGCCACCAAAAATTTTGGATTTTTCACTCATGCTCTGACGTGTTTTTATTGGAAATTCAAAAATTTTGGGAAATATATAAAACCGGTATTCAGTGTTAGGTGCAAATTGACTTCCAAAAAATTATAGCTTTTCATCAAACAACACAACATACAAAATTTTTGTTGAATTTCATAAAAAATATGTTGCATTTGCATTTTTGCAGAACCATTTGCACCAAACACTGAATACAGCTATAGTTATTTTGAATATCTGGTTTCATTTTATTTTCTAAAGCAGTATATTGAAAAACTTTGGCGACATTCTAAAATATTCAAACAATTTTGTTTCAACGTCTAGCAAGTTTTGTCCAAGTCTTATGAACCCCATTATCGCCATTTTAATTGATTTGTCGCCTTATTTTTCACCCTGATTTTATTCTCATCCGTAAAATAAGTGATCTTCATTCACTAAAAATATGGGACATACACTGATACTAAAACGCCTACGGCACTGATACGGTAGTATAAATAGACCCCTTTAATTCACATATACTATATGTACGTTCTTAGATTTGCTGCAGGCTACATTTACGCGGTTTCACAAATGAACCGTACGTTTTAACCTGATCTATTGTCTCATTACAATTATATAATAATTTTATCCCAGTTTTTTTTGCTCCCGGTTAGGGTATTTAATATCCAGGTAGTGTCGCATTATCCCGAAGGATCAAGCTTCGACAACTAAAGATTATTTTTTCACCATCTGAGCATACATATTTATCTCAAATATTTTTGAAGACGTGTACCACTGTTTCGAACTATGTATGTATATATTATGTACACATTGTCTTATTTCTCCTGTGATCAGACTGAATTAAGGACAGCAACTTCTTTAGAAGATCAATAAAAAAGACAAGAACAGAAAGTAATACGCAACAAGAGGAACGTGGTTCATCATTACAATAACAACAGCATATCAGATAAAAAAATCAATAGAAATCACGAGATATTCATAAATAAATGTTGATTAAAAGCATTTATAGTACAATTGTTGTGTAAAATCACAATCACACACACACATACACTAACACAAAACTATAATACATACATATACAAAAACATTTTAATAAAGTAGCAATAAAGCACAAAATATCAAAAGAAATTGAAAACAGAATTAAAGCAATATGTCACAAATGTAAACCAACAATCAATAAAAAAAATAATTACATTTTGATTTCTTTCAGTTACTTCTTTTGTAAATAGAACAACAAAAGATGAAAATATCACAGCAATATTTGTTTGCACTTGTTGTTGTTCTCAAGAATGTTTTCTGGTGTGTTTCAATTTTTTTAATTTATTTAATTCGTGTAAAAAAAAAAACGTTTAAAAGCCCATTTATTCAAATAACAAAATTTATTTAATTTTTTTTATTTAAGTAAAAAAACACGCGCGCTTTTCCGCAAGTATTATTCTTTTCTTTTTACTTAGAACTAGGAAGGTAAATATTTCTTTTTTAATTATTTTTTTTTTGTACTGATGCGTTAAGTCACTTGAACCGTCATTTAACAACTAAATAGAAAAATAAACATTATTTATTTTCTGTTGTTAAAGCTTATACGAATTTGGTTTCGAAAATCCTTAACTCGGGCGAAAGTAGAAATTTGTCTACTATTCAAAATCATACAATAAAAGCCAAAGAGAGCAGACGGGCGGCCATATGAGACGAAGAATGGAAACGAGAGCTTTTTTGGTTTCTTTAAGTGATATTACGTTAGAACAAGTGGTGTCAACACTTACAGTTTAATGGCGTTTTAATTATCAGAAAGAAAGACGTGCAAAAGAAATTTTTTTCAACACTTATGTTTTTATATTTGGATGCTAAATTTTAGCCCAACAATAGAGATTTAAAAAAAAATGTTGATGGACCAACCTGACTGAATAATTTGTTAAAAAATAATTTTTAAATATAAAATTTATCACCAAATCAAAAACAAGAAGAAACTATAAGGTTTTTGGTTTCAAATTACAATATAAAAAGTTGATAACACATATTGTAATAGCTAATTTGACTTTTACATCCGGTATTATTGTTGCAAATTTCAATTACAGCTCTCTAAACTTTGTTGAAATCGATTATTTTAATAGTTACGTCGTTTTACACTTTCGCTTGCGATACAGCGTTATGGTATGTTAAGACATACACAATAATTAAGTCAATCAAATTTAAATTGAGTTATAAAATATGCTGTTCACACATGCGATTTAGCTTACTCAATTAGCAGTTGATAGCTGAGAACTTTTTCGTGTCCCGACAATGCTGTTTGAAAAAGCGTATCATGTGCTATGCGTTTTTAAGAAAGAGATAGCTAAATTTGTTAACATTATATTGTGTGGATTTTTGGAACGAATTTCCGTCATCCCTTGTCAAGTTTGGTTTGGAGACATGTCACCACCCTGCCGGAATATAAAATCAAGAATTAAGATTTATTGTCCCTTTTACATAATCATGGTAATGTTGTTGTAAGTTATTACGTCTGGTGAGTGGTCTATTACAAATAGCGTGTTCATTTTACAGATTTTGCTGCTCAATAAACACACTTCACCAGTGCAATTAAGTACTAATTAGCCAATTTATTAATTCAGTTCTTGTGTGGTAAATTGACCTCAATTAAGGTCATAATTGCGAAAACTTCGTAATTGCAAAATTAAGGTGCATGTTTGCACATATTATTAGACAATCATAAATAGAATAAGTTAGTTAATATAAGTATGTTTTTAGGCGTTTTTGAATTAATGTTAAGTTTCGTTAACTGTATTTACATTTTTTAAAATATTTAAAAAAAACCTCATGTTATTTTTGTTTTATGTTAACTTTGGAAAATTTTTGAATTTTTGTGACAATATTTTTTTTTTCATTAATATATAATTGGTTCGTTATTTATATTTCTGAAGTTTTAACAGGTGTTTCAATAAACTTTTTTTTATTTCCAACAAATTTTTAAGTCCGGAGCACAATTTGATGAATTAATACTAGACGCTTTTTATAAAAAAAAAATTGTGAAATGGTCTGTGTTCAACATAAGCTATACAACATGCACCGTTTTTTTAATGTTGCGCGACGAGTTTCCTGAATTTGAAGTTTCATAATTTTGGCCATCATGATAGAATTTGTTTCACTGCGAGGTTATGCAAATATGTCTAATTATTAGCGCGTTAAAACGAACATCTGTCAAGGTAGGCCAGAAATATTGAACGCCAACTGCAGATAAGTCATTGACAACTAAATCCCGTGGAGGACATTTAAAATGTATTGTATTCCATATATAAGAGCAGGGTTTATTTATTATAATTAAAAATCAAAACCGCTTGCAAATAAAGTGGATGTAAAGTTAAAATCGCCAAAGAATCACCACTGGCTTGCACTAATCTACATATTTTTTTTTTGTTAGCAAATTTGTTAGGTTTGTGGTCCACGTTATAATGTTAGACGTCAAACAGACGACAGACAAGTGGGTAAATAAAATTTAAATAGAAAAATATTCCAAAATTAAAAGTAACCGAGTACAGTTATATGTAACTTGCTAATCATTTTAATTAATTCTTATTTACATACTTTAATTTATTTTATTTAAATTATTCTTTAAATCAATTTATGATGCTATTTATTGAAAAATACTCGTATGTAGATACAAATATTTGAGTTATTTTTGTCTTATTTGAAATTTTTAAGAAATAGAATATTAAAAACAAAGATTTTACGTAAGAAATTGTTTTATATAAATTGCTATACGTGAATCGCGAAGGAGGGGGTAAGTACTCACGTGTAGAAGTAGATAAGTAAATGAACTATTTCTACATAATAAAAAAAATGAGGGTGTGCGTGTCAGAGGGCAAACGGGGTTTAAATTTGTCAAAGCTGTTGAGGAGTATAAAAGTCATAATTGGTGAGCGACTTACAGTTTTATTTTTTGCTAGCATTGTACCTATACTGACGTAATCGAATAAAATAAATGAGCCACCATGTTAATGGACCAACGCTTTTCAAATCAAATTTTGATTTGAATTTAAAGAAACTTTTAAAACTTTTAAACAAATAAAATTTTTCAACACATCATCTCTAACGAAAAAATAAAATTTAAAAATAAATTTGATGGATTATGTGTGAATAAATTTCTTTAATATTTTATTTCTACGCGTAGTGCGAAGACACGTTTTCTTACAAATACATATGTATGTACATACATATGTATGTGTGTACATGCATTAAGGTGATCGATGGTGCTATTCTATCGGTTTTTTCAGCCTTACAACGGTTTTTTTTAAATTCCAATTTTTCAAATGATGAAAAACCGATTTTATTCTTTTAATTTTTTTTACTTGACTAAAACTTAAAGTACAAGTTCACTATTCTCTATTTAAAGGCTTCTCATATTTTGTTTAGTATTTTAGCGAATTTTATTTGTAAAAGTCCGAAAAAAGTTCACAGATTTTCAAAGTTGTACTTTTTAATTCAAATCGTCATGTACTAAACGCTTGAAGAAATGTTTTCAATAACGGCCCACATCGAAAGTATAGCACCACCATGTTGTCATGTGGTCAGAATGTAGTTCTCTTGTAGTGCAATACTCTCCTGCCCTCAGACCAAAACACTTTAAAGCGAACGATGTATACAGAATAGGTTCTCATTACAGAATAACACTTTGTCCCCACAGGGATTTGTCGTCTTCATTGGCTCTTTAGCAAAAGAAACAAACATGAACATGATGGATTCATGGTTAGGTTTGTTTTACCGGCTGCTGGTATCGGTGACCTCTTATTTCTGAACATTTTAACAATTTGTCAGAAAGTGTAACTTCTTTCAGAATGTCGCTGATCATTAAACATGCAGCAGATATTGTTCGCTTAATAATATTCATTATTCATACCACACAGCTAAAATTCTTTCTCAATGATCCTCTCGTAATTAACCATTTATGCCATTATTGAAACATAAAGATAAGAGAACACAATTAAAAGATAAAAAAAAAATAATTTTAAAGCAGTTACAACGAATAAGCAAAAATTGGATCGAAAGTGACAAACATTTGACACAGAACAGATTGTATGCTGAAAGAAAAACAAATAAATAACAACCCAAGTAAACAAATATAACTTTAAATAATATCGTACTTCCTAAAGTTGCTACACAAAGGCGAAGAAAAAGTTCGATACTAAATAAAAATATTTGAAGAAATTAAAGCTGGAATAACCAACTATTAATATATTCTGGTACTTAATTTGAAGCAAGTTAATTCGAAGTAGGTATTTTTACAATTAAAATTACATAATCATTGACATTTCGTAAATTTTGCGCTTGGACCAATTTTGTAGGCATGACAGTCCTTCAAACGTTCAAGACGCAAAGTGACGATGACTTTTGACCTTGTGTGTACTTTAACCAGCAATAAATATAAATCAACAAATGTTAAAGATTTTTAAAACCGGATTTTTATGATTTAAAAAAAACGAAACCGAGTTATTTAAACCCGGTTTTTGGGAGATGTCGAATAATCGAACACCATAATACTTATGTATATTAAAACGAATGCGTTGATATTTTTTTAATTGAGACTTTTCTTGTGCATTGTCATATGAAAACGACAAAATGCTTTTGTAGAAACAAAATGACAAGAACAGAATCTGGAATATACAAAAATTAAATGAACAGATATGCAAATAACGTAGAGTGAGACTTTGTTAGTCTACTTTTTTTTTAAGAAAAAGATATTTTAACTGCTCTGATAATTTTAATCAGAGACGGGAAAATTTGTCTGTGCCGCTACACACTTCTTTAGCATTCGTTGTGTAGTGACGGCAAGAAAGATTATTAATCGATTAATTAATCATATGAATATTCAAACCGAAATAATATTAATTGCATTGATCATTAAATAAAAAATATTTACAATATTTAAAGCTTTGGCGGTTAAAGTTTTATATGTTTTTTAAATCGATTTGTTTCAAATAGAATTTAAAATAAATCTATTCTTTGTTTTCATAGTGACGGCGCCTGCTTTGGAAAAAGGCTCTTTGATGGGTGGGAATTTCTAAAAAGAAAAAAAAAAACAACATTTTTGTGCAAGCGTGTAAGCTTAGAGTACACTGTTTTCATATTATCTATGCGTTTACCACGTCTCATTTTAAGCCGAGAACGTGAGCGCTGAGAGAAGCTTAACTTATATTGGAGATTTGTAGAGTCATTGTACTTTCTTTTTCGCTTGTAAGCCAAACTCAACATCCAAAGAAGACGTGTGGCTTCCACAATACTATGGTCTAAGCCAAGGCTTAGGATCTTGGAAGTGTTTTTTTTTTCAAATTTTGTTAAATACTATTATAATGGACGCTGCCAGTAAATATCATAAATTGAACTTAACCACTGATGAAAATTAGATTGAGAAATCTTCGCACTTTTCGATATACGAAAAACCACCGAAAAGCCTTGTGAAAAACCAATTCTAGATGTAGATGTATTGCAAATGGTGAATTGTATAACATCGAATTCAAAATAATACAATTTGTTGTTGAGGGTGTATAAGATAACTGCGGAATTAAACTGATTCCAGTCGGAGTGACACAACGATATCGAATTTTTTTAAATATTTTTTAGTCGTTTTCGTTAAAACAGAAATATACTAAAGATTAAAATTGGTCACACATTTCCTGTCATGCGAAATAAAATAGCAGAATATTACGTCTTTAATAATCTGAAATAAATGATATGCAGTAACATTTTCAGCATGATAAGATAAATGGCGTCTTTTTTTATAGTTGATTAGTCAGTGATTTAAAATTAATATCAATAATAGTTTCCAGAAAAAAGTTAATTGCGATAGCAGAGCAAAGACTGACACATTCTTTTGGAAACACAAGTACTTTTTAAACTCTTATCTTATCGATTCCTAATATATACATTAAAGGCGAAAACGTTGGATCTCCGTCAATAGTGTATAGCATTAGTCACACTAACGCTGCCATTAAATCGAAGTTCAACATTGGCATCTGTCTTGCGACATGTCCGACGGTGTTCTTACCATTGGGTAAACACAATGTAAATACCACTACCCACATGCGCATGGACCATGGTCGCTCATCTTCATGTGAGTATAAGCCACAGCTACCATGTTACTTTCGCGAAGGGGCCTCATCAGCCTGGGACTTTCATCCCGCGGCCTACTGATTCTCGTCATATCAGCAGTTTAGTTGCAAGTCAAACCTCTTAGATGCCTATCTATCAGTTTAAGGCTCTAGATAGGTTCCTCCGTATCCACCGCATAGCAATACATCATGGTGGCTCAACCACCAAGATCACTTGGTCCCTACAGGTGGGTTCTGACGCAATCAGCGTGAACTTTCCGCAACCACTTCGAGACTGTCAGAAGTAATGATGCGTTATCGATAAAAAAATCGTAAATCAATCAATACAAAGTAAAATGATCTAAAATGTTAATAAAATTAGTGCTGCCAATTAAACGAAACACTGTTAGTTCGCTTTAACTCAATAGCAATTTGAATGGCTTCACTCATAAAAGCAATAAGGGTAAAATTTAGAACTATGTCGCGAATGTTGAACACCAGTAAATCAATCCTTTACTTAGGATCTATTTTCAAAGAAACATGTGCGTGTGCAGATTAATTAATTTTAATGCAACTCTGTGCCGAGGTTATCGAATTTGGTATAGAAAATTTGCCCGCGACACTCGTCATTTCCTATTAAGGCGTTGATAAGTCAATCGATAGAAGTTGTTAGAAATAAGTTACCAGTCGTGCTAAAAGGTTTTATTTACACAAGTGAAACAACAAAAATAAATCAATTTTAAACTTACAAAAGAGTAAGAAAACAAAAAAAAAAAGGCGAAAAACATTCAACCATAGAAATTCATCACTATTTGAAAATAATTAATTTCCACATCAAAGCAGATGAAAACTTTATGTTTTGAATAAATAGCAACATAACAACAATGTTTTAGAAAACACGTACAAAGAAAAAAATATGGCAACACTGAAGAAGCAAAATCGGTTTATTTTGTTATCTTGTCCTAGTTATTTGAAAGGGAATTAGGAATAACAATTATTTATAAAAAGAGGTTTTTTTGGCTTAAAAATGTCAAAAATACTTAATTCTACTTAGGAACTTTAAAGTTACAAAAAAAAAAAGAAATCCCTTAACGTTTTCTAAAAAAAATTCAATACAGATTGAGTCCACTTTCGAAGGGAGCTTAACTAAACAAAAAAAACTCATTTGAAAAGAAAATCTATTTATTAGACCTACTTTTGCAGTGTATTTCAGAAAAATCAAAGAAAAAAACATACGGGTTTGCATTATCTGGTAGCCATCATCATTGCCAAAATTATATTTGCACGTCAGCATTTTATAACTCTAAAATATTTTTTTCTTATGTCTGTCTTTCTTTTAATAAAATATCCACTATTTTCCGTTCTTAGTGCGATTTTATTTTGTCATATAAAATTATGACATTTCTTGTATTTGTCTATAATTTGTTTTGCATTGTGTCACATAAATGTCATTTATCGAATTAAAAATGAGGAAAAGAGGGAGTGAACGTGCTCAATGAAGGGGAAAATAAATATAAACCTTATTGAGGAAAATATTATACAGAATAATGATTTATGGCAAAATATGTATATTACATTTAATTATTTTCACGCCATAAAAGCGTTTTTGGTCTAATAATAATAGCCGTTGTTCAACGTTTGATGCAACTGATCTTGCAACATAGCAAATGCAAAATGAAGTCTCATTAACAGTGATTGATGTGGTGACTTTAATATAATAGTGAAAAGATAAGTTCCCTGCTAAAATGGTGTTTGCAATAATCCAACAGGATGTTGGATCAGTTATCATATATTTTTCCTTTCAGTTAGATCGCACGAGGAACTTAACTAAAAAATCAATAAACGACTTTTTTTTAAATATTTTCTCTTATTATTATGTAAGACTTTTGATTTTATTACACACACTTGAATAACTCACGTGTAAATTGTATTAATCGACGACAATTAACATTTTATGAGTTCGTTGAATTCAATTTCGTTTGAAAAAAATCGCTTTGTATCAAACTGTTATCTAAAGCAAATGGGGCGAGTTATTGTGTATTGCATGTATTCATTTTAGGCGCGTTGTTTTGTTAACTTCACTCTATAAATTAGCTTGATCACGCGTGAGCAGAGTAGAATTTTAGCATGACAGAGTCGAGATTTTTTTAAATACTCTTCCATGAACAACTTTCACAACCCTGCAAAATTTAACAAGACTCCTAGGTTTTTAACTTCTTTGCAAGGAGAGAAAAAGATTGCCACCTCACACAAATTGCAATGCGATAACTAGCAGCACTGAGGGTATGGAGAAATGGAGAAATATTCAAAGGTTCTATAATATAGTCCTCAGAATCTTTACAGCCTGTCTTTAAACAACCTTACCGTAGTACCTATACGAGAAAACGAATTGCACGAGAAAACGTGGTTGCACTTTACGGTACACAGTTACACTTTGAGGCCGCCCGCAGCTCAATAGCAGATGCTAAACAACTCTGCCAAAGAAATCATGAGCAACTCTGGTTCAACTGAGGTCAGAATAGAGAAAAGTCTTCTAGTTCCGTACATACTGCGCCGTCCCAAAGGTAGTCACACGTTGCAGCTTATATACGAGTATTTAAATTGCAAGCAACCCCTACTTTATTTAGAATAGGGCTGGTTATACTATGCTAGTTCCAGACCTGACATTGGACAGCTACTGAGCCTATGTAGTTACGTGACAGTCAAAAGTAGTAACTTGCATATGACAGTTACTTTAGTGATGAGGTCACACGGTACGAGTAGCCCTACATCAGTAACTGACTAGCTACTAACTCGCGCTGTGCTTCCAGGCCTTTATGCAGCACCCTTCGTTTGCAAAATGTGAATTTATATAGCTACTACAATAATACAAAACTACAAGCAGCATTGTGATTGATATGCGATAAACAACTATATTTTTGTAGCTTTATACTTTTTGTTTTTCAATTTAAAATAACACTCAGGCAACGAACGCTTATTAATTAAATGTGAATTTGCATGATCGTAAGGATTAAGTTAGTCACGCTCCCATCTCTGCTTTACAGTATAGATTTATGTATAGAATGCCGGATAAGTAACGGCCACGGGCTTGCTAACGCACGCGCACTCTTTTGTTGCAATTGCATAAATGTGATTGAACACAGCTCGCACAGATAAATGCTAAGTAATATTGAACCGCTAGAATACTGAAAAATTTATCTAATTGAATGAATAATATCAGTTTGACAAATTCGTTAAAATAATAAAAAAAAAAAAATATTTAACATATTAATCACCAGCAGAGTGGAAGGCTTATACCCCCCTTTTCAGCATGAGGATCAGAGAAGTTGCCTTAAAGGATTTTTGAAAAGATATAAAATAGATACAAAACTCAGTTTGGATTTCTAACTTTTAAGCCTTTTGTACACAACGGCAAGATGTCAGAGCGTAGTTCTTGACTGACATCTTTTACACTGCTAAGCTGCACATATAGTAACATTTGCATAAAGAATACTTATAAATATAATAAAATTTTTTCTAAAACACATACTTTGCTTTAAACAATCCATAAATAAAAACTTCATTTTACAGGAACTTGTCACTGCTTCTGCATCAATTCCAAACTATTTTTTAAATGATGGATTTTGCTGACGCGTGTTTGAAAATGTTGTGTTAGGAAACAAAGAATTTCGCATGAGCTGCTAAATCTATGCTAAAATTCCATAAATTTACAAAATAACTAATTATTTGTAAATCGAACACCATTTAAAACAACAGGGAAACTGGTACTTTCGTATTGAGAGCGATTTTAAGCACTTTAAGCGTTAAAGCAGTTATTATTTAAATTAACTTATTTGAATTAAAAAAAGCAATAAATTTTATAACGAAAGCAAACACGGCGAAGATTTTAATTAAAGCTTTGAAAATTGAACGTCAACGATCAAATCTCGAAACGAACTAAACTTGAAGATGCCTTTAGATACAATATTTAAAAGATTGTAAAAAAAATATATATAAAAACACAACTTTAAATTGATTTTGTTAAATTTTTCAACACGAATTTGTAAAAACGAGAGAAAAAGAAAATAAGGCACATTTAAATGGCAAATTAAAAAAAAAACAGTATTCATACAACAATGTTGTTCGTGTCGACGACTAATAATAGCCTGCCTGGCTAATTGACAGAATAACAAATTTAATACATTTTACTGTGCGGTTACTACGACTACTATGAGCAAAAAAAAAGCGTTAATTTTTAGCAAATTTATTTGGTGGCTGTTGATTGATTTGTTTTGTTGACTTTTTTAAATAGTCGTAAATATGCATATTTGCACTAATTAAGGGGAGCGTTTCCTTCAGGCATTATAAGCAATAACAACAAAACGATTATGACACTCCAAAAGTACTCATAATACAATAGAGGAACTAACAAATTCCATAAGACACATATAAATCAGGAAAAAATGTGACTTAGGTAATGGTCAGACGGGGCAATTATTACACGAAATGCATTCTCGATTAGATGATTAAAAGGAGCCACTTACACTTTAATTTTTAGTAGGCCACACTTTTTGAAGTTTTGATCGACAGCTAAGATTTTACAACCATCAGAAATAACAACATCAAGATTAAAGTCTAAAGCAATAGTATTTTAAAGGACCTTTTCCAAGAAGACAAAAAAATATTTTCCCTGTGCATATGATTAGAACGACTATGAGCACAAAATACAATAAAATTTTTTGCAACTAGTTGGATTTGATTTATACATTTAAACTATTAGTAGAAGAGAAAGTATACTTTCTAATAAAAACTAGTAAAAAATTGGCATAAAAAGAATTTTAAATATATCAAAAGGGCCAAAATGAATGTTTATCGTTCGCAAGGACACTGCTCCTATCGGGATATTGAGCGGGAAATTGGGAGCAGTCACAAAACTGTAAACGGAAAAGACGCGATCCTACCGCTTTAACTTCAACTGAAAAGAGAAATCTCTTTAGTTGATATCTCAAGCTGGTATCCATGCAAGTAACTTAACGGTTGAAAAGAGCCATTGCAATCTGTGAATACCTGAGATTAAAAAATAAACTGAAGAAAAAACCGCCGCAGCCGCTAAATAATGTACGCAAAGAAAAATGATTTCAATTCCCTAGACAGGTTATGACATGAGACATTCAAGTAAGAGGTTATGTTGATAATTGGCGTACTGTGGTTCTTAGTGTTGAAAATTAATTTAATTTCGGCTTCATAGAAATACAATTAATAATTTTACGATATAAGAAATGATTTTTTAATCGCCACCACAGCATAGAGAGTGAAGTTATGTCCCGGGGTGCTATAAAATATTACGACACAGTCGATTTCGAATTTCAAAGTGCAAAAATCATTGGAAAAACTTTCAAGCCTCTGTTACAATCAGCTGTCCTCAAGTTAATAATCCCATGAACTTCCTCTTCTCCCGACTTAATGATAATGTTTGAAGCTAGCTTTCCCGCAAGGTTTATGAAGAGGGAAGGAAGACAATTCGATAATTGACGATCAGAGTGACTGAATATTACTCATAAAAATTCGTTCATTCCATTTTGTTTAAAACATTTAATTGTTAAATGCAGACTAATTTACGAATTTAAGTCACTGGAGAGGGATTTTCTCTTTTTCTATTAATTATAAAATTTAAAACGAATAAATTCTTTTGCACTATAAATATTAAAATTGATTTGAATATTCGACTCTTTCTGAAATATGCGATTTTGCTTTTCAAATCGCCAAACGCTTTATATGTATTAGGAAACTGGGCCATTAGAAAATCGCTGAATTATTCGCGATCTGTTGGTGACTGGTTTTTAAAATCAACCTCGATTATCTTCCCTAGTATGTATGTAGTACAATAATCGAATATTCGAGATTTTCATAAACCGGTTCGCAAATAATTCGAATTTTATAAATTTGAGAACTAAGAAAAGAAACCTATACTAGAGTAGGATTTATAAGTACGATAACTATTCCCTACTTCAGATCGTAAGATTGCCGTGAAAAATAAAAATCTTTTTCAAATTTAATAAATAAAAAAGTGTTAATCAATTATTAATTGTTGAATGAATAGATTAAGATAAGCGCAGAATCCTAAAAATAACTTTTCATGCCAAATGCTTATTTATTAGCATTAAGTCTAAAGCTTTTAACAAATGCTGAGATTTTAATAAAAATTTCGTGCCGTTGAAATGTCAATATTGAGTATCTTTGAATTATTTGCATTTGATTTAAAATATATTTTTTGGATATTTGCAAGTATTTTTCGTTGCCTCTAAGACGCGTTAATTAGCTTTACTTAATAAAAAAAGAATATTTTATAAGAGTGTATGCCTGTACTCGTACGTGCTAACTTAGGATTTCTTTTGCTAAAATCTCTTTCTTATCAAAACGAGTGTTCTGTTTAGTCGTCAAATTGGAATAGACTAGTTCAGCGATCACTTAGCCAACACCCATAGGTCAAGATCCGCCAAGAGTTCGACACTGTCTGTGTAAGTAAAGGCAAACGATCTTACATAGAAGGCCTTATATATGCGCTTGAGCTGTGGGAAGCAAGGAATACGCGGAGTCACCGTTTCGAATGAATTATTAGCTGGCAGTATTAACAGTTCCTAATTTTTCGCCTGCAATAACCAGAAATTTATTTTTACAAAAATTACTTTATGATATGGATTTCATAGATTTTATTCCCTACGTTAGATTGTTGATAAGCTGCAAACGACCAGTGCCGTCTAAACACAATGTCATTGTTAGGACTTTTAAATATTTGTTTTATTCAACTCAGAAGACCCTATATAAAATGACTTTATAACGGGTGTTCACAAATATATTAACGTCATAACATCACTTTTTGGTTCTGTGCAATGATATTAGGCTCAGTAGGAATGTGGATAGGAGATTTTCTAGGCGTTTTATGGGCCGGTAGATCATTGCTTCTTTAATATTGTGGCCTGCGAAATCGTTACCGTCAACAGCGATACGATGTTTACCGAAAACATGTTTTTCCAAGAGAACGACCCCACATGTTATACAGCGCGTCAAGCAATCGACTTACTAAAGCAAACATTTTGCGAACGCGTTATTTCTCGAAATTGGCCTCCAAAATCGTACGAATTACAGCCTTTGGGTTAATTTCTCTGCGGTTACATGAAGTCATTAGTTTATGGGAACGCACCAGAAACATTGGACGAATGGGAATGAAACCTTGAGATCGTCTTGAAAAAGTGGCTGAAAATTATGTAGCCTCTGCATATTATTTCAATCTAAAGCCGTACACTTTCAAAACATCCTATGCATGTAAAGAGTAACTCTAAATGAAGTATTACTGTATACACATTACAGAAGCAATTTTCACAATATTTTGCTAACTTTTTAGAGCGCCACCTGAATTGAATTCAAAATGTTTTATCCCATCTTTTATTTACTTTTTTGGTAAAAATATTATTTTGTGTAATATAAACGATGTTACATACGATTAGTGAAATTTTGAAAAAGTAGGTAGGCAATCGCTTGAAAGAACCGTTTCATATAAAAATCCGAGTATATTGCGCATAACGAGCTCGCTTTGCGGGAATTGGTGTTTTAGTTGGTTCTGATTCGTAATATTGCCTTAATTATTTGCAACATTAAACTTTACCAAATAAGCTTAAGGGAGTCAACAAAGTCGTATGTTTCTTCAACTACAACACTGTAATTTGATTTTTGTTTGTTTTAAGTTTTGAATCAATATGATAATACGCTTTTTACACTGATTCTGTGAAACGAATGGAAGATGTAGAAAATGTGAAACATTCGTTTACATTTGTCTCATCTGACATCTACCATCTGCTTATCAATAAAACAAAAGACTTTTGAGATTTATTTATTCAAGTTCTAATTTCTATTTATTTAAAAAAAAAACTATTGAAAAAAACAAACAAAAATCATTCACTACTTTATTAGTGATGACACCAAAATAATCAAACTTATTTGCAATTTTTCTACAGATGACACTAAAACTGTCGAAAGATGTAAAGTGCAACAATATGAGGAAGAACACCTTTTAAAGATGTAGAAATATGTTTAGTTTTAGCCGTGTATAGTTCTTATAATGCTATTGTTTCTTTTTAATTACTACAAATGTGTTCGTTAAAAAAAAACAAGAATTTCTTTTTGTTTGAGAAACCATTGTTCATGCAAATTTTTAAATCTGATATGTTTGCATAAGATATAAATATAATCTTGATACAGGAAATTGATTTTAATTTAAGTTTTTAAGAAAGTTTGTTATATTTTATTTAAACGCACATCTTCGAAAGTTTTAGAAGTTTACGAGTACTTTATAAAATATGTTATTTTTATGGTTTTTCAACCGGTAAAACTGAAATCAATTTTCTTCAAGTCGCACTTTTTTTTTAAATAATCTAAATCTTTTTGTTTTATTAATAATTGCGGTAATTAAAATACAAAGTATGTTTAATACTATTGTAATTTTCTGATTTTATCTTGAAAAGTTTAAGTATTTAGTTTAAGTACAATGGCACACAAATTAAAAAAAAAAGCTGTGAGATTTCAGAAATGAATCGATTTTTTTGAAGAGGGTGTTAATTAATATGCGCGTGAAATTAATTGTTTGCTTAATTTCTATAGACTTTAACATTTTCTGGTTGGTGTATGGTTTTATGGTTTTTAAAATTAAATGAATTTTTTTACCTTTTGTAAAGCTTTTTTGTTGATGATTTCTATACGCGTGCAAAAATATGATAGAAAAGCTTGTGTATGGCATCACTTGTACATGAGTAATGATCACCAAAAAAAAAAATGTTCTTACTATTTTGATTGAATTTGTTTTTGTATGCTTAAATAAAATTACCTTGCAAGTGTAAAGGCGGGCAAATATTTTATCTCACTCATATTTAACTTGAAGCAATGGTGAGAGAAGACTAAAAACAAATTAGGTACAAAACGAACAAAAAAAACCGCCAAATTTTGCTCTCTAATATTCAATATTTTAATGTTCGGAAAAAAGTCGGCAACATAAAAGTTCATTCATCCAAATAAAAAAACTTTGCGTGTGTGTGTAAATGCAAGTTCAAAAGAGAATTGCAGATAATGTTTGTAAGCAAACTTGTGAAATGGAACTTACCGGGCATTTAGGGCAATGTGAAAACTATTGTACGATGGTATACCCCCCAAGGTCTTTTCGGCCTTAATACATTAAAAACAAAGCTAATTCGGAAAATAAATTAATTCGGCCTAAAATGTTTTTTATATTTTCAGTAGGAAAGTCGCTTTAATTAATTTGTCGCCAAAGGTAACGATAAAAAATTCTTTTTATCAATGAAAATTTTATAATTGCGATTTGTGAAATACTTGGCGATATTACAAGTCGTTCGCAATTATTTGACTATATATTTTTTTATTTTTTATTATTTCTCCTATTCTTAAGTTTGTGATTTCGTCTCACCTTAAAATATAATCTTATACGAGTATATTCATTTCAACAGAAGATATGTAAAACCTATTTAATATAAAAGAAATGTACCCCAGTAAGGACACTACAGGAATTGAAAATAATGAGTATAAAAGTTTTGATGCAATAATTGATATGCGTACTTGAATCAATTTTCTTACATTTTAACCTCTATTAAGACATTTTAATATACTATTTTCTCGATATTCAAGCTTTAATTACTTTACTAACCAACTTAATTTATTTTATTTACTATAAGAATGTATATATTGGCTTATTAATTTTTATATATTTTTTAGACCATTTTTTTATATTAAACGTTTTTAATTCGTTATAAACAATACAATATTGTTTGGGTAATGGTCGAAATTCGACCATTTTAAATTTGTATAATGTGGGTAGGAAAAATAACGAAACATAAAATGACATTCAAAATTTTTTTGCTAGACTTAGCTACGCCAACCACCACTGCTGAATCATAGGCACACATGCATGTTTTGTTTACGAGGCTTTGTCAACTTGAAGCTACACATACATTGTGCATTATTTGCAATTTTAAACTCTTATAGCTTTTAAAATCATAAATCGATTTTAGAAAATATACATGGTTTGTGTTAAAATCAGCAATTTTTATTTTCTATGTACATAATTTATATAGATTTTTATCACCTATACGGGTATAACTAACGGGTTATTCATTTATTGATGTCAAAACCGCTGGCCGGCAAGGCTGTCAGCTGTTAAATATATGTCATCTAAAGTGTCGTTTATTTAGGAAAAGGATTGCTATTTACAAATATGAATCGTTTAACAACCGAAGAACGCGTAAAAATAGTTAAAACTTACTACGAAAGCGGCCACATTTCGAGCATTACGGGGTGATTATGGTCGCCCCGTAATGCTACCTACTGTGCAAGGCATTATTTTTTTCAACAATGAAGCTCATTTCTCGCTCGGTGGTTACGTCAACAAGCAAAATTGTCGCATGTTTTTGTGAAATTGATCGAACCGACATTTTTTGGCTTGCAATTGAAGATTATGAACTGGACGAAATGTGATTTCAACAAGACGGTGCCACGAGTTGCAAAACACGACCGATTTCGCTTTCATTGCATGGTAAGTTTCGAGAACGGGTAATTTTACGTTTCGGCGACGTCAATTTACCACCAATATCATGCGATTTGAACCGCTACACTTTTTTTGGGGCTGGGTCAAAAATCGTGTCTAGGTGGATAATTCCCTAACCTTAGAGCATTTTGAAACCAACATTCCTCAAATTATCGCCAAGAACCTCTCGAAGTGTGGTCAAAAGGATCGACTGCTGCAACCAATCTAGAGGCCGTCATTTAAATGACATTGTATTTCGTGCGTAACGGGAAAGTACAAGCATTATAATGAAATGAAAGTTTCATCGAAATCCTAGCTTTATGTGTATTTTATTTAATCTTGTTATAACACCGAAAAATATATAACCCGGTAATTAATAGGCAACAGTAAGCTAACGGAAGTTTAAATATTTATTGCAATATTGGTAATGGTGAAATAAATAAACTTATATCTAAAACTACATACTTTTATATATTAGCGATATTTGGGCTATTTTCGCGATATTCTACTCTCTATTTGGCGTGGAGCTAAAAAAAATGACGACACGTGTGTGCGCATTCGTTAATGGTTTCTCAACACTTTTTAATTTCACTTTCACTGTTTTAAAACAACCACAAATGTAAAAACGCGAAAAGTGACAGAATATAGTTTACATGGTTTGAATTAGAAAGTTTAAGTTATTAAAAATATTTACATTAGTCTGAGCAGAAGTTTAAGGGACATTTCAAATCTTTGGAAAAAAGTTTTAAACAATTACTTGTTTTTTTTAATTTTCGATGCAGAAAAACAAATAAATATGTTAATGCAAATTAGCACTTGAAAAAAAATTAAATCATTCTATGTATGTAATTTTATTTTTGGTTTGTTTATTATTTATTTTTAATTGAAACGAAAACATATAAATAAAACTTTTAATTAAAAAACTAAGACAAACCAATAAGGCGCCAAAGAAATCATGCCAAATAATTTTACTATAACTCATGGCAGCAAGAGCAAAAGTCAACATGTATTTTTGATGTATTTTCTATTATATTAATTAATTTAATGAAAGAGGGAAATACGATAATCCTTTTTAACAAGTAAGGAAAACAACAGGATGAAAAATTTAACTGCCTTTTATTTCGCAAAGTCTCTCTATAGTCCTTGTTCTTAAGAAATTGAGCAGACGATTTGATACTTTCAACAATACTGCCTGCACCGCATTTTTTCGAAACTCAAGATTTTAATATACACAAATATATATAGATGTACGAGTATGCTGCCAATTACCGGGCCACTGCTTTTTCATGTCTCTCTTAATATTTTCTATGTTGACTATTGTTTAAGTTTACTGGATGAAATCGATGACCTATTTACATAATTTGACATCTACTTATCGCTAAAGAAATCTGTGGGAAAACGGCAGAAATATTACAAAAAAAAAACCAGAATTGTAACATTGAGCTTTAATTGGAAACCAATAGGAAAACCAACTTGTTTTTATGTCTAGGGTGTTCTTTAAGCGCGATAGAACTTACGAAAGGGCGCTCACTTTTTGACATTTATGTTTAATATCCACTGGGAAATCATTAATTAAGATCAGATTGAGGCTTGAACAAAGCTATCAAATTATCCAGATTTACTCTGAAAATCAGTCATCAACTGATCCGATGTTTTATCCCAAAATTGTGTTGGGCGATGAGGCCCATTTTTGGATTAACGGGTTTAATAATAATCGAAATTGGCGCATAGTGAAATCAATTCACAACAGACCCTTACATCCAAAAAAAAACGCAACGTGTGGTACGGTTTACACGCTGGTGTCATCATTGGAACTTATTTTTTCAAAAATAAATACGGAGCTGGCGTTATGGTCAATAGAGATAGTTACCGCACCTCAATGTTTTTTTGAAATATGGATGACATTGATCCGGGCGATATGTGGTTTGAACAGAATGTCGCTACGTGCCACACGGCGACCGCAACCATCATCTTATTAAAATTAAAATAAGTTTATTTGAAGTAATAAACCTGTCACCCGTTTATGCGTGAAGTCACTGGTTTATGCTGACAAACCAGCAACAATTGACGCCTTGGAGGCCAATATTGTTCGTGTCATACTGCCAGCAATGCTCGAAGAAGTTGTCCAAAATTCACTGCGTGAAGAACAGTCACGGTGGCCCTAAATCATTTTCAAATGTTAATGCCATGTATTGATCTTTCGAAACATTTTTTTAAATTAAATTTGTGTGTGTGTGCGTGTATATTTTTTACAATTTAATGTTCTATCGAGCTTTAAAAAACACCCTATATATACACATACATATTATACCACAATTTCGTATTTTGTAAATACTTACATAGATCACTTCGTACTCAATGTGGGGTACTTTTTTTAATTTCGCAATTTAGTAAAAGAGTATGTAACAATTAAAACCAAGCGAAACAAACGGCATACAGAGAAACAATAAATAAGCATTCTCTTTACAAAAGGGGGAATGGGCTAAGAATCAAGCACATACATACATACATACATATTTTCATTTTAATGAGCAAATCACGTGAGTTGGAACAACAGCAACAAATTAGTAATTGCATCCAATTGTTCAAATAAGTAGCTGTGGCTTCAAATGTAAATTTTCTTTAGCTCTACCATTTACATGTTTGTAATACCAGCGATAGGTGCGTGAGAAAATTAATTCAAATAGTAAATCGAACAATTTTCTGCAGGCCACTTTCATCGATATTTTAACGCTTGAATAGTTCTTAACATAAGGAGAAATTTGTAAAAGTTTGGCTTAAGAAAATCGACATCATGGACATCATAATCTTCTGATGTCCGCTACATCTGTCAAAAGTTACATTTAAAAGTAATAATTGAGCTTGACTCGACAACAAATCAGTAAATAGTTTATTTCTACAGTTCTCTTAAGGAGTTGAAATCATTTTGAAGCCCTGAATTTTAACTTATTTTATTAACACTCAATTTTTAATTATTTTTAAGTCAATGAAGATACTGTTTTAATTCTTATAATTAATGCGGTTTTTGCATTTCCTGTATTTTTACTAATCTTAAGCCTACAAATGCACATACTCTGCGAATCACTTAAATAAGGAATTTAAATTTATCTTTTACAAAATTCTTCCGCTATAAAGCCTTGTTAAGCTAATTAATAATGAATTTAATAGAAAACTTGATTTGCGTTTATTGTTTTAATAAAATGGAATTTTTTATTTTGGTATATTAAATTAACAGTTTATATATATATATATTCCGCGCCCCGTTAAAGGACATTTTGTTTTATTTATTCATGCTCTGAATTTCAATTTTTCAATATTTTTAATACTAAATGCGTCGGGCCACAGAATGTAGTCATTTCGCGATATCGACCCATATACATTATTTAGTGCCTTATATATTTTTTTTCTTTCTTAAGTGGTGAAAATAAAAGCTATATGCAGCTCGTCCATCGATATTAAATTTATTTCTTCAGAAAATACAACTTTGAATCACTTATCCGAACACGTTTTCAGAAGTTTTTAACTATCTATGAATAGATACCACTTAAAAATACAATGAACTGTACAAACACTTGCTTTAACCCCGCTTGATTTGCAGCGGATGTGCACTAATTTAACACAAGTCTGAAAATTTGTTGCTTTTCTCTACGCATTGTTGTCATTTTGGTGCCTCCTTTCCTATTTTTACCAAGAGCTTTCAATATGGTTCAAAAAACTGTAAACAACTCTTTCCTTTTTTTTTTTGCTATTTGAACGGCATGCAGTCAAATGAATGAGAAAATAAAATTTGTTAAGATCTTTTGCGCGTCCCATTTTTCGGAAATTTAAAATAAAACTACATATTTAATTTTTATGACATTTAATTTTTATGACATTTAATTTTTATGACATTTAATGTTTATGACATTCTTTAAACAAATATATAAATTTAAATTTCTTACTTAAGTGAATCGCAGTGTACACATTACTTATGATTAAAAACGTTGCTGTTTAAAATTAGCGAAATTTTCAAATAAACAGTGTAATTCATTGTCCTAACTATTAATTTATAATATTTAATTTTTAGTTTGTTTGCAACATCATTAAAAATAACTTTCATTTCGTAAAATCGTATGGCAGCTCTGGATTTGAACTCTGTTCGTTTTTGTTATTGTTCTCTTTCCTAAATGTCATAAAAAATATTCTGTTGTTGTGTTGATTTGTGTACTTGAACAACTGTTTACTAGATTGAATGCCATATTTAAGGAATATAATTTTAAATTTAGCACACAGCAGTCATTTTGCATAATAACAATCTATTTTTAGCAAAATGTGTATTTTTTATTATAAACACAAATTTATTAATTGAATAAACGATTTAAAAATAAAACAGCACAACAGACACCATTAAGTAGAATACACACTATTCATAACGAGTAACGGTTTATTATTTGATTGTGTGTCAAAGTACTCCCTGGGCTTAACTCTCATGCTAAAAAAAAAAACAATAGTGACTGTAGGCGATTAAAGCGGCAAGTGCAAATTAAATCGTTTATTGACCTTAGACTTTTCATGTAATCGCTTTTAATGACCTCAATTTTCAGATTTATTTCACTCATTTTTTTATTATAAAATTGCTTGTGTGTGAACTGTTATAATATTTATATTTTTATATAATTTCGTTTAAAATGCAAAGATTAAAGCAATTGAATTTTAAATAAGGAAAATGCTCACCTTAAAATTTAAAAACAACTGAAAAGCTCCAAAATACACGTAGTTGATTTTGTTTATTTATTATCTGCAAGAAAAAAAAATAATTAAAATTAAGTTTTTCTAAAAAGGTGGGTAAAAGTTTCCTGATCAGAGACTAACTTATCCAGCCTCAACAATAAATTTGCATTATTTATAATAAAAGGAGTTGGGATAAAAAATTAGCTAGAAATAATTTTCTAAATAGAAAGAATAAAATCCCAAAAAATTGGCTTATAAAATTATTATAATATTTATTTTGTCGTTTTGAACTATTATGGAATACATATGTACATATTTGCGATTGTAATGTAATGTCTTAAAATATATAAGTAGTGACAAAAAACCGCACAATACTTATCAATAAAACAATACTCGTGGCAAAAAGCAAATGTAAATGCAATCGACACTAGGTTCGATCACCTCCAAAGTGGTGCTAAACCGATTTTTTTAGATCAAGTTTTTATTAGTAAAACTGGGTTTCGGATAAAAGTAAATTTATCATATTCTTGCAAAAAGTGAAGAAAAACAGAAATTTATTGTAATTAAATTCAAATATATTTTCCTCAAAGCAACAATTTTATACTAAGCGGCCATATTTTTTTCTTATTTCAAAATTCACCTAATTCGTTATAAGCCAACTCTACTGTAGTTACCAAATTTCTCGTTTATTGCAGCAAGAAATATAACCCAAATGAACACAATTTACCTTTCGACAAAAAAATTCCTAATTTTACAAAACACTTGAAAAAATAAATTAGTTGCGCCTTTTAGTAAAACACTTGCACTTAAATGGCGAATTATAGAAATCCTTGGCTTTTAATTTTGTTTACTTTTTTATTGAGAGCTAATACAAATTCTCCTTGATGTTGATCTTTACAATAATTTAAGATAAACAATTGTTATTAGCACTTAGACAAAAGATATTTAATAAGAAACAAGACCCCAAAAGGAAAAATGCACTTTTAGAGCGAAGATGCCATAGTAATTATTTCAGGAGATACGACGAGCACTTCGATTATAACACCACTATGGGAAAGGTAGTAACTCTAACGTCCCTGATTTTAAATAGACAGCTCTTGTTTACGAGTTACAGCTTACAGTTAAAATTCTCTTTCTGCTAACTAAAGTTATTGAGTTATCTTACCATAAATTGATATAATTCAAACCATTTTTCCTTGATTTGAGAAGAGTATATGTTTAAAGCATACTGATTAAATGCGACAGAGTGATAAAAATTACGTTGGCCACCTGCTGGAAATTAAAGATAAGCTTTGTATTCGTGAAAAGATATGTAAAAAGCGCATTCAATATCTATGAACAAATAAGAAATAATTTCCGCTACAAAACCGGTATGATGTGGAATGAACAATTAAAGCACGATGACGAATGCTATTTTTGTTTGGTGAACGTAACTGGCATTAGCCGAACAAATCGAGTCAAATGGGAATATATTTGCACACGATCGGCACATAGTCGTGTCCTGAGCCCTAAAACTACACCTCAACCTTAAGGTGATGCTTCACAGGAGCAACCAATTGGCTTTGAGGAGAAAATAGACAGTAGTGGTAGTGATTTTGTATATGTCCTTGGAAACTCCTAAACCATTGAACCAATAATATGATTTAAACTACATAAACAGAGGTCTGCGACTGAAGACATTTATCATAGAAAGCAATTAAAATTTGTTAATATAATAAAAATTTTAATATTACTGTTAGGTGCATTTATGCCTATATTAACTAAATTATTTGGGTTAAACTTTCATCTAAATAATCTTGCTGTTAATTTTCAAGAATCTGTGTGGGTTTCTTATCCAATTCAATTGGGGTGGAACACCATTTTCGACGATTACTAGACATACATATATTGATTCTCTTTTCTTATGGTTCTGCAGAAAGATCTCCAATTTGCAACATGTTGTGTTGAATAATGTTTTCACCATGACATAATATTTTATAAACTGCCGAAGACATGTTTGTTCAATAATATATTTTATTATAAGTTTGGCTGTTTTATTGGCGTACTGAACAGATTTTTTTCCGATTACCTTTCTACTGCATTATATAACTTGCAGTATGATTTTGAAGCGTTTTATTGTCTTGCTTTAGCTGATCGATTATTAGCCTAGTTCTAAAAACGAAGCTTTGAGCTGAGTTCCACTTAATATTAAATTTTGAATATATTTTAAACCTCTTTTTGATATTTAGATTTAAAATTTCACAGGTCAGAGAAGTAAAGTTTTTTGCGAATTAGGATATTAGAAAAAAAAATTTATTTCATAAAATATTATAAATCTAAAAAAAATATTGGTTTTTGGAATTATGAACAAAATATTGAATTAGAGCTGACTAAGGAAAAGGCGCATTTTGTGTCACCCTGTTAGCACGCAAAATATTAAATTATAACCGTAATTTTTTGGCTGTCGAGGTCCTCAACTGATTTTTTTAAGCAAAACAAAAAAACCTTAAATCGGTGGCCGCCTTTTCGCAAAAAATAATAATGCGCTGTTTTTTTCCACAGCAAAAGGTATTTAAAATAAATTAAAATTATACAAAACTCGTGTTCGAATTATATCCGCACAAAAACATAAATGTGAAAATAACAAGTTCCTATCCAAAAAGAATTCGGTCGTAGAAAGCACTGAGATCAAAATGAGGACCAAGTTCTTCATACTATGTACAATACCATCCCATTTCTAGGCAAATTGGTAGTTTGGTAACATTTTTTCCAAAATCCTTTCCCATATTAGAAAGTTAAAAAAAAAGATTTGCCAAGCTAGTAAGTTGTCTAGAAATGGGCTGGTATTGTTTACTAATTCGCCAAGGCCTTATGATTAAAGGAAGCAAAGTTATGAGAGGGTAAAAACAGCGCGAATGGTTTCGTGTAATATACAACATTGTATGCATTAGGCCTGAACTTGGCCTGGCGCACTACCGAGCGCCTTAATTAATGATCCAATTAAACTGACAGTGGTTATTGTAGACAATTTTTATAAAATATTATATTTGCATTTATACAAATTTTAATTAAAAATTGCACTGTATAGGTTAATATTATTTTTTTTAATTAAATACAAACTGACAATGTTGGCTGTCTGTTGGTAGAGCAGAAATTGAAAGAAAAAAATAATTACAGCATAAAATAATTCAATTAAAAAACTATAAAATTAATTTAGCATATTTTACTCAATATTTCTCCAAACAAGGATAACTACTAGACTTTCTCGTTATTTAATAAGAACATTTTATAATCTTTCTATAAATATGTATATATGTACATATATCTATAGGTTTCTGAATGAAATCGCCTTGCAAGAGGTTTGCCAAGATGCCGCACAGTGAGGATTTGCAGAGCGCGTTTAAGAATACTTGAAGAATGTTTGCTCTAAGTTCTACATGTTAATGGAAGAAAACAAAGATGGTAAAAGACTTTATGCAAATATTTCATAGTTATATAACTGGAAAAGTTACCCCCCTAACCAGAAAGATTGCAACGTGTTTAAAGGAAATGTTTATCTTTTTCAAGCAAAAAAAAAAAACTGCATTTCTGAACACGTAAAAGGAATAAAAAACAAAAACAATTTTAACAGTTGTTGTTAGTATACGCTACAACACATTGGGAAGAATTTTATTTTGTGAGTCTATTTTGATTTGAGAAATTGATGTTAATATAAAATTATTTTATGTAAGTTTATATTTATGTATATGTATGTCCATATGTGGTCTGCTTGCATGGAGAGAAATAAAAAAATACATCATAAATTTATTAATACAATTTTTATTTCAAATGAAAATTGTCACCGACCTTTTCGTCCATTTATTATAACTGTCATTTAGTTTAAAATAAAAGCTCTGGCTGCTGGCTGTTAATAGAGGTACATATGTATGTGGATGCAGCTGTAGCAGCGCACCTGTTGCAAATTAAGCAAATTCGATGAAAAGACTTTAAGTTGACGCAAAATGAACACCGTAATTGACAGGAGCCAAATTGAATGAAATGTATTGTAAATATTTCAATTAATAATGAAATGAATTCGTATTTGTAATCATATTTATGTTTTCACAAATAGACTTTTTTTAACATTTATGATCTAAAATTTACACTTGTTTTTTTGCTGGTGTTTTTTATTTTTGTTAATGCGCAAAATTGGTTTATTAACCTGCTAGACAACATTTGTTGTTTTTTAATAGATCCGTTTATTGGTATGAACTACTTGTATCCCAGGGACGTTTAATGTTTTTTCTTTTAAAAAATCGTATAAATTTTGAAAAAAAAAGTTGTCAAAAGTTCGAACTTAAAAATCAACTTAAAGAAAATGCAACCTGCAAAATGGTCTTGCAAAAATGCAAATGCAAAATATTGTAGCTTTTTAGTGAAATCCAACAAAATACACTAAATTTCAGTTGAATTTAACGATAGAAAGCTAGGATTTTTTGCATATGCACTTTTGCAAGACCATTTACACAAAACAATGAATACCGCTCGTTTTCCAGTCAAAAAAAAAAAAACTTAAAACTACTGTACATGTAGACATGTACAGGGTGTCCGCCGAGAAGGTATACTACTTTGTTTATAATTTTTGATTAAATGAAAGAGAATGGATCGTATATTGATAAATGTTTTATTTAATGTCGGCAATTATGTATGGAATACAATATCATATAAATGTCCGCCTCTGTTAGCCGCACAAATGCGAACCCTTCTCAACACATTTTTCATTACATTCTTACAAATGTCACGTAGAGGCCAATCAACATCACCTTTCCTTGAAATACCTTGTTGTGGAAAGAGATTTCCCAGTAATTCCATTGTAATCCTAGCTGTATGCGATGTGGCACCGTCTTATTGAAACCACATGTTAGTCAAGCCCAACGCATGCAGTTGTGGCGTTAAAAAGTTTTCAATCATATCACGTGCCTCGTCACTCATTATGATTTTTTCATGAAAGTCGGGGTTCTCATGGACGAGCTGTAGCATCCTATTGGCATATGTATGGCGGCGTAAATGGTCTTCTGGAAGAAGGTCTTGTGTCAACTGAATCTTAAATAGAAACAAATGCAAATCTTTGTACAAAATTGTGGCCAAAGTTGTTCTTTGCAGACCAAGCTCCTGAGCACGGAATTGAGATTGATGGATTGTTTTGAACACTTTCTTGAACAGCAGTAATGTTTTCAGCCGATCTTGCAGTACGTTGTGGTCCATGCTTGGGCCTATCAGCTACAGTCCCTCTTTCTTCACTACACGATAAATAGTGCGTCTTGTTGGCACGTTGTTTCTCTTAAAAATCTTACGTAACTTTCTCACTTGTCAGACCCAAATTGAATATGTTTTGGAAAAAGTAGTGAGGGTAACAAATCGCCAACTTGTAAATTGTACTGCGCAAAAAATCGTCCACCGTCGTATTGGCAAATTTGCTCTTTAAAATCATTAAAATGACGTAACATTGCCACGTATAACATCCATGCTTCTATCTGACACCTCGTCGAGAAATTTTTATTTTGAGTTTGTCGTGAAGATATGACTAACTGGGTAATTTTTTTTAGCAAAACATAAGTGTGAGCAGTTTTGAAGAAAAAAATACAAATAAATAAAAAGCAAAAGGAAATTTTTTTAAAATGTTTTATATCAAACGCAATTTTTTTTTAGCTTTTAACGGCATGTTGAGAGGCAAAGCCAGATGGCGACAGTGCTGTTTTTATTGGATTCTTAGTCAAACAGAAAAATTTGAATCGAAGCGAGTAATTAATATTTTTAAATAAAAAACCCAACATTTAAAGCAAATTAATATTTAAACACCTGTTTGATTAGAGCCACATAGTTTTTGTTACTTAGCGGGCCATATATTTTAAAGTTTTATGGTGACAATAACAAGTTTACTAGCATGCGGAAAGAGTATCTTTATTGAGCTTAGCATTATATGTATGTACCAAAAATATCTAGAAAGTTGAAGGTACCGACTTAATTTATGCATGTATGTATAGGTACACACATACATAGGTTTCTTGATTTGACTAATTATGTATAGTGGACAACGCTATTTTTCCTCTCGTTTTTTTAGTGTTATTGAGTATTTCTAGGACTCTAACGATGATTGCTAACAGCTTTACTTTTTTAAATTTACACTTTTGATATTTTGACAAAAACTGTGAGAAATACATCAGATTTGTTTTCGATTTTAATTTTATTTTATTGAATCCTTCTAAAACAATATTACAATAACATTTCAAATCTTATTTCTAAAATGTTATTTATTAATTATTACCTATGTAATAACAAACTTCAAGACTGTCTGAACAAAAAGTAAACAGAAAGATTTTACCCAATTAAAGGTGTTCTTTTTGTTTTAGCTTCAAAAGCAATTAGTTTTCAATAATTGATTCATTAAAAAAATAATGTAAAAACGTTCTTCAATAAATGATTTAACCAACTGAAAATTTAATTAAACTTCATGTTAAAATCATGAGGAAAATAAAACTTCTGCTTAAAAAACCTCAAATCTAATTTCAATTAACTTTTTTTCTTAAAGTCCCTCCCAGTCTGTAACGAAAATTGTTGATTCAATTACGTTAGTAATTGATATTAAAAATAATACATATATTAAATAATATTGAAGGATAATTTAGTTTTTTAATAAAAAAAAAGTAATTGATTTAGTTACGATAGTAGTTAAAATATGTTTCCGTTTCTCATAAGAAAAGCAATTCACAAATTATGCTTTATATTTTCTGCGTGTACTTGTATATCGACATTTCAACTAAATATCGGTAATATGGTTCTTCAAAGCACAAGACGTCTTTGGTTATCTGATAGATAGATGAACAGCAAAAATCTCAGATAAATACATAAGTACTTTAAACAATTGAATAGGTCCAATTACTACTGTATACTTCCAGTGTTGAATAAAGAGGTTTTACTGTGTAACTCCATTTAAAACAAAAAATCGCTCGAATTTCTGCTTCAAGCCTTTTTATTTCAAATTTAAATACACAGTTTTAGGTGACCTTATCTTTTGTCAAAAATCTTCTTGCATGCGAAAACGCACAAAACGGGGTTTCACATCCGACTTAAACATTTTTTTTTGGATCTAATTCATAATATTAACCTTTCTTGTAAAAATAAGTCTTATTTTTTTTATCTGATTAACCCCAGCACAAATGAACACCAAAAACAAAAAACTTGGTTGAGGTAACCATAGTTAATGTAAGAACAACCGTATTATGTTTAATACATACCTATGCATATGTAAGTAGGTTGTAAACAAATCACTTGATAATATTCCACGATTGCGACATAAGAAAGCAACCGTTTGAGCTAAAACATTCATTTCATTAACTATAACGACTTTTAGCAATTAGATTCAACGTATTAGAGTACATTTTGTTTATTGAATATTTATTTAAATATATTTGTTGGTGTTTGCTCGTGAAATATAAAAACGCTAGAATAATGAGTTGAAACCCGGTTAAACTTTAATCCTTTAAACCAATTTAAACAAATAAATTATCAATATTTAACTGACAGTTCATTTTTAATTAGCAACATTATTTAAAAAATATACTTGAATGCAAAAAGTTTAAACTACTTTGTTGCTCAGCAACAGGCAAGAAAATGAAAACCATCACTCTTCGAAAACTACGAACTCTCATAATTTACATTTCACTTTTGCAGGAGTATTTGCGGTATTTTGAAAGTGAGACGAATTCTTTATTGAAAAATATGCATCGGTCTACAGGGTATTCGAATTCTCGATACTAAACGCATAAGCTTTGGTAAATTTGTTAACAGCCGTCTTGCTGATGGCAAATATTTATTTTATAAGTTTTGGTTTGATAAAAAAAAAAAAAAAAAAAAAACATTATAAAAAGGAAAAACAGAAAAATGCAAAGATGTTTTATGCTTGAACTTCTTCAAACCAAATGAGAAAGCATAAAGAACGTGTAAAATGGACTTTGATAATAAAATGAGTGAAATTTTGAAATAATTAATTTATATTTATGTTTTAGTTAATTGTTTTAATCTTATTTTTTTATATATAACGAACACAATTATTGGGACTCGCTTTGTTCGAACTTAATTCGGAATCAAGCAGAGATATTAATTTTATGGCTTAAAGTCTTAAACTGAACCACCAGCAATCGGAAATCGAATGAATAACCAAGCCAAAAACGTTTTTGTTTAAAAGTAAAAGCCATAAGAACTCTATATATATAACATTTTCAGTCAAAAATGATTGATATCATAATGAAGAAGAAAAACAAAGTGTTAGGTGCATATAAAACCGCTTATGAAGGATACAAGTGATTTTTTGTGAAACAAAAATTGGACTAATATACTACCTATGAAAGAATTGGCGCACACCCACAATTACTTATTATAGGGTAAAAATTAAGTAAAAACAATCTTTAATATGTAATAACAGCGTATGTTATAAAGAGTGTTTTATATAGAAATAATTTGCCAGAGCCTAAACAAATGGGGACATACATAATTAGTGCAGAAAAGAATTTAATTAAATGCAGCAGTTTAGTCAATTCGGCATCAATAACTTAAAATTGACAAAAATTTACTTAAGTTGTTTTTCATGAAAACCATAGAACTTACAATGTCATTTGTTTATTGATTCAAAATAATGAAATCAAAAATGAATGTTTTCAAAACAAACACACTTTATTTAATTATCTTCAATGTTTTGCTCTTTATTACACATGGTCGTGTTAAAATAAATAATTGCTGGCGATATGCACTACTTAATGCTAAAGCAAAAAAAAAAACATCAAAAATATACAAAAAATTAGCTCAAAAATAGAAAATTTAACTAATAAAAAAGAATCATGTAAATAAACAAGAACATAAAACTGGCCTTACAATGTATTGCTTAAATGCAATAAAAAAGACTTATCAATCTGTGTAGGATTTTTGATTTCTTACATGTGTCAAGTATGACCACTATAATTCTACATTTCATCATGTAAAACGTAAATTCTTGAAACGGAACAACGCTTACGAATGATTTGCGGGCACTTCGAACATATTGTGTTCTTTATAATCCCTCCATCTAGCAACTAATTTAAGTCCAAGTAATTAAGATTTGCACCCATATGGTCGGAACACAACTGGGACGAACGATGAACTTTGTCCAACACGACGTATACGCCGGGAAAAATTCGCTGCGTAAATTCGTCGTATAAAGCACAATAACGACGAAAAAATAACAGCTGTTATCTATATAATATATATGGGTGACCATATAAAAAATAATAGTTAAAAAATTAACACCTACAAAAACACAGCCAAAAAGTAATTTTATAGTTAACTACTATTTTGTAAACTTATTTTAGATAATATAAAACAAAATTCAATTAATTATTATTAAAAAAAAACTTTATTTACTAAAATACTTGGAAACTAAAACCAAACATGGCCACATTGTATTTTTTTGTTCGTCGTACGCCGGCGAAAGAAATAGAAATAAATCTAATTCAAAGTTCGCCGCGTATGACGAATTTCGACCGACGTCATAATTGTGTGCATTTTGATATACACAAATGTGTTCTATTTTTGGCGACGAATATTCGCGGCGAAAAATTCGTCGTTCGTGCCAGTTGTGTTCCCAGCAATATTTAGATAAGAGGTTTCGACAAAAGTTTAATGCGATATTCATCGATAATGGGGCAAAAACCACAACTACCGATGGCGCTGGTCATTTCAATGGCATGTATGGCATTTCAATAAATATTGCAATCGGAAAATTTGCCAAAACAATTTTAAAGAAAAATAAAAGAAAAACAAAAAGAAAAAACATCCAGTTTGATTATCTTGCAATGTAGCGATTTCCCAGTCTAAGGAATAGCTACAGGGGACTTGGTTTATTCAGACCTTACTTGACAGCCTGCGTGCAGCAGGCTACCATGTAAACCAACAGGGGACTTAGTCCCCTGCGTCTCGCAGTTAAACGGCCAGCAGCCGGTTTTAAAGCTACCCAACCTAAATCATCTTACTGGGCATGCAAAGATTCTGGATGCCGTTTAGAACTCTCCATGTCTCTCGCTAAATAGAATATTAAACTTTAAAAAACGCTTTAAAGTCATCACTAAAAGCAATTGTAATGGCAAAAAAAGAAAACAGCTTTCATCTTTTAACAGGTGGTCCACGGGTTAGTGATCTGCGCGAAAGCATGCTTATGCAGTCATTCGTGGTAGCAAAATATCCATTCTTTCGAATATCCGGACAGCTTTAAAGCAATTACCCGCGCCAATCAAAATTGCTACTGTAGAGCTGAAACAGGCTTGAGACAGTCGAAAAAACTCATTGCTCTAGAAATTATTAACGTAGAGACTATTCTAAATCTCAGCAGAAATGATACCAAGGTCTACACTGAAACATTCACAGAACACTGTAGACTTAGCTATCATACCATTGCTGTCAGGGACAGGAAACATCTGAACATGTTCTTTCCGATTGCCTAGCGGTGGCAAAGGTAGGATATTACGTACAGACCACCTAGTTAAAATAAAGCCCACAATGACTACGATATTTATAAACAGCCTACAAATATTTTAGCTGGACAGGAGGGTCTACAATAGACCTATCAGGTAGCGGTGATATTATATCCTATAACTAAAATTATAAAAGGACTTAAATTGATAAATTCGAGCAACTAGTTTCAAGATGAAAAGTTCAAAAAAGAATATTTTTACTTGCGGAGATACAATATTTTATGAAAATTTTTAATCTCATTTATTATTATGGTGTTCCACAAATTTTTAGACACATCTGTACCTTTGACGTACCTTTTTTAAAGTAATTTGGTCATTAATTTAATTTTATTGTATTAAATGTCCAATACCATCATAAAGAAAAATAAGAATGACAAAAACAACTACTATCAATACTGGATAGGAAATGATGAATGAATAAATAGGCAAATGTTGTTGTACATTGATCTCAGACACTAAAAATATTTTTCCAAATATTTCATAAATTTAATCGTAGCGTGCCGAATACAACATCTACACTGCGCCACTCCCCGCAAGTACAATTTAAAAAGATCTGCAACAACAAAAATTAAATAAATAAATTAAAAACTTTGCACATAGTACATGCAGTATGCACCGACGATCATTCATGCATTCAAAAACAATTAAAAATAAAAATAGAAAAACTAAAAAAGAAGAAGATAATACAAATAATATTTAAAGGCGCCTCTTTTAAATATTACAAGTCCCCTTCCCTGCCGATGTCGAACAGACAACCCAACCACAACCAATTAAAAAAAATTATTTTACGAGTATTTTAATTGAAAATAAATGTAGTAAACAGGCAGAGAACGTGAGCATGAACAATAAGATCTGATAAGGAAACATTTACTACGGTAGTACGGAGGGAGACGGACCATATATATTTTTACTTTTTAATTTAATATATTGCACAAGCAATTATCGAATTAGTAGCGTGGGACAAATTAGATAACGGTTGTAAAATAAAATGAAAGAAAGCGAAATAGAATGTGAACAATAAATTATTCTCATATTTGATTTTTCTATATTGGGGATTTTATTTGGAAGCAGGAAAGTTTTCATTGGCCACACTGTTTCCTATGCCAACCGATGTTGGCAGTTTTAGGGATAGGTTGTATTGGCAATTCATTATAAATAGCTGGCGCGACATTTGCAATATATTCAAACGTGCTTCAATTTAGGAAACTCAACGGGAGTTACGCACATTTGACGGTGTTCATAATCGTTCATCAGAGCGATATAAATTGAAAAATTATGGACTGTCGTACATTCCGTACAAATCTAGAGATCGACGGTCAAGGTTTAGTTTGTATGGAAATTAAGCGACACGAGCATCCTCCATATGAATACATTACGACGAGCCGCACCCACATTTTTGTTATGCCGTCAAGCTTAAGAGCCAATTTTTTTTATGATAGGACCAGCACTCAGGGGATGACTCCTATTCATGCAATGCATTGTGCTAGAACTTTTTCGAGAAAGTGGGAGGAAGGGCCTTTGCTGGAAGCTTATTCCACATACGAATGGTCCGGCTAAAGAACGAATTCTGCCTGTAGTGCGTTGTGCGATCCACTGGCCATTCGACCACAAATGGATGTGCTCTTGATGAAGTACGTGTGGTGCGTATGAATGAGCGGGTTTTGGGAATAATATCCCTAATTTCATCAGAGCACAATTGTAGTAGCGATAGAACAGTGAAACACACCCCACATTGCGTCGATGCTCGAGAGAGTCAATAGAGTTGGATACCCTACTGTCACCGATGAGCACCTACGTCCTGTACGCGGTCGAGTAACTCCAAAATAGACTTTGAAGCACTGGCCCATACATGAGAGTTGTATTCCATTTTCGGTAGGATATAAGTGGTATAGATAGTTAGGAGATCGGATGGGGTGAAGTACTTCTTACACCGTTTGAGGAAGCCTAGGCACTTGAATGCTTCTTTCGACACTTGAAAGATGTGTTGGGTCCATCGGACATCACATTGAATCTTCATGCCAAGAACATCAAGAGCTTCTGATTCCTCAATATCTATATCAGCCATAACTACAGATGGAGCAGCAAACTCCATCGTGCATCTGTGTGTCAGCATACAAACTGGGTCTTATTGGGGTTAAAATCGACCCTATTCGCACGACCCCATTCTGTGATCGTCACAAGATCACTATTTATGAGTAAGAATTACATATGCTGCTGTCATCTGCAAAAGAATAAATAGGGTTGGAAGTTTGACGAAGAAGGTCATCTAGGAAGATAAGAAATAGAGTAGGAGAAAGAACGGAGCCCTGTGGTACCCCTGAATTGATCTTTAACTCGTCTGATGAGATCCCATCTACAACAACTCGTATAGTGCGATCTCTGAGAAAGCTCGATATTTATAGTTATACATTTTACTTAAATTCCCTTTGAAATATAATTCCTATCTAAAATTATCACCGTTTTATCTATAGCACACCTGCTCGAGAATGCAACTTCACATCGAACTTAAGTTTTCCTGCGATTCACGTTTGAACAACAACAACCAATGTGATGCACAGCAGGATGCCTTATAACCATTAGGCTGGGACCGAAGTTGGAGGGCCTGGGGACCTCGCATAAACAAAGTTTCTATTGATACGTAAATAGTTCCGAGTATTTCTAAGCATTTAGGGGATTGAAAGAGATGCCACAATAAATAAAAAATGCAAACAGCTACGATTATAATATATCTAAGAATCGACATATTTGACGCAACAGTGGGACATCGCGAACAAATATCACGTCATACGTAAGCAGATTTGTTTGCAATGCCAACCTGATATAATTGTCAATTCTTTCTTTTGGTATAATTATGGGATTGAAAACTTTCCCAAAAGAGAAACGTGGAATCAAATAGATATCATCACACTCGTAACAATCTTCAAGCATAAACTTTTGCAATGACAATATTTATATAAATTTCTTTTAAAAACAAACTTAGACTATCTGGAATGTTCTGGAAATCAAAGTGGTTTAAAATCACAACTAAAGTGTTCTGCGCAGAAAAATTTTGTGATTTTAAACCGGTTCCCTAACACACTGCCGGTTTTAAATCACTTGTTTGTTTTTGTGAGTATTCTATTATCGATTTTATGATAAATTGCTTTAATAAATAAAAAGTTATTTCATATAAAAAAGCACTGAAAAATAAATACATTTTAAGACACATTCTTTTGTGAAATTATTGTGTTGGTTTTTCTTGTGATTTTTTATTTCCAGATAAAGAAATCGGCTGTTTTCATGTGATTTCTTAAAGTAAAAACTACACCGAAAAAAAAAACGCCGTGTGATTTACAGAACAGAAAAATATCACACATGTGCCATCGGTAGTCACTTTTCAACAATTTCCAATAAATATTTGCCAATTAATTTTCTATCAACCCCATAAAAGAAATTCCACTTTGGCACAATTCATGAATGCAATTGTCTTTAATTAAATGCAAAAATAAATGTCTATAAATTTTATACTTATTTGAATAACTAACCTATTTATAATTGATATTATTTGGTAATGGGCGGTCACCTTCTTTAATTAACCTGTGTGTTATCACTGCTCTTAAGACACACTTTTGTTTTTTTGCAGTATCCCCTTTATCCCTCTCTCTCTCTCTCCCTCGCTCATACACTAATGAGAGAAAAAACAACAATCTTTTATGAAAATTTGCACTCAATCCGATAGAAAATTGAAACCAAAACAATCTTTTATTTAAATGTTTGTTCGTTGTTTTTACGGTTTTTTTTTTTGTTTCAAATTAAGATTAATTGTTAAATTTGAATTTTATAAATTTAGATGATTTACAACAATTTAGACAATTTGGTAGAATAAAATGTACTAGGCGACGAGAGTGATGACTACAACGACAGCAACAGTGATTTCCCCCGTTGTACATCTTGTAACTTGAATATCGCGTTTACAACTGATTTCGAAAAAACGTAACTAAGATTTGATTCCATTGAAACTAAACACGAAAGATAAGCGGACAAATGAAATACTATATATTGGTACAAATTCTTTTGTTTCCATGTTTTTGTTGTTTTAGTTCTGTTTGAAAAATAAGGAACTGTTCATATAAAATTGAGATGTGTTGTAATTTGCGTAAAACAAAAATAATTTTCAATCAGAAGTAAAAACTTAAAAAAAGATTCTTGAATTTTAATTTCATATTCCGACAGGGTGATTTGATGTAGATTTTCGGAATGAATTACCGTTATCCCTTGTCAAGTTTGATTTGAGGACAAAACGGTTGTGACTATGTGCCATCTTCAGGATCATTTTTTATTTTAAAATTTAATTGTATCAACAATTTAAGTTTCATAATTTGCAAATTTAAATTTAAATCGCATCAATCTGCTACTCATACTATATATTTATAAGCGGTTTATTTATTAATAAAAAAACATGTGATGACCTGCGCAAGATACGACCCGTAGTGCGCGCTCGATTATATACTTATATACAAGACACACAATTTATGAGCGTAGTAGAGGATGGGATGACTTTTGTATTACATTTGTGAACTAAACATAATTGTCATTTGTGGGAAGAACCTATTGTGTGTATTTTTTACGTAATAATTTGCGTGTGATTTTGGCACAGCGTGAATTTTGTCATTTTGCTGGTTGTCCAACTTGACTTAAACAGACTGGAAGAACCAGAGATCCATTACACGAAAAACGTCGAAGTGTACATTATGCAGGTGCTAGATCCTACAACGTCAATCAGAGAACGTGCTACACAATGGCCTTTCACGGTCGCCTTTGCAGTGCATTTTGAATACATATTTGAAGATGTATCCTTACAAAGTGCAGCCAGTCATGTTCACGAGGCCATTTGAACCGCCCAGTTACTTCTGTCTGGGGTTTCTGAAAGTCGCCTGTCTATGTGAATAAGACAAAGACTCTTAAAGCCCTTTAACGGTTTCGTTAAGAAATCCAGAACTTATCGTCAGAAGTGAAGCAAACAACCATGGAAAATGCCATAAAGCGGGCCCAAATGGTAATTAATAATGACTGCGATCACATAGCTGAATGTTATCTTGACAACATACTCGTAGTATAATGAAATCTAAAGGTTTAAATTAACATTTAAAAACGAATACACTATTTTCCTTCCATTCATTCAAAAGATATAGACAAAGAACATTGCAAAAGCTGCTCATCATACTTAAAGCTACATATAATACGATTTTACCCACCGAAAACGCGTCCAAAGCGCATATAATGTACGTTATACTACGTAAAGTTGAATTTTAGAAATAAGTAAAATTTACGTAAACGTTTGCTGCCAGTACAGTTTCGGACGGATCTGGCAATTTGCCACTACGCAGTAATATTAACATTATAACAAAATGCATTAACCCACCAAACTGATTACAAATATATCCATTCATTTGTTTCCATTGTTAAAAATAAAAGCCAAAGTATTAAAAAAAGAAAAACGTGCTACTGCTATTAAGAATCAAAGATAACATGTGTAACGTTTAATTGGGGATTATGAAGAGAAGTGGCCCATTATTTTTTTTTTTTTACAAATTATCCGTTTTAAAATTACGGACGGATGTATGGGACCTAATTTTATATGAACAGTTTTTGACATGTTGTAAATGAACAATTTATATTATTTGAATTTCTCTTTCTATTGTTCTTCCTCTTTATGGTCATTTGTTTAGTTGGAAAGTAGATCAAACATAACTGCTAATACTAGAAACTGATGAGAAAATAATGCTGAAACAATACGAGGATCGTTACAAATGGTAAATTTTTTAATTTGTATTCCAAATTTTAAAGTGATAAATAAACGTAAAGAGGACAAGTGGTAAAGTAGGGGAAGAACTTAATTTATTGTTAACCAATCGCCGGGTACGGCGAAAAATATATACATATGCTTACTTCATCACAATCGGTTTGATTCTAAAATAGAATAAGCCGAGATGAAACAAAAATACATACAATACTTTCATTGCCAACGAATGATTGGCTAAAAGCAAATTGCATATTTATTCTCGTATTCTAGTTGTCTTTAGTGTTGGGTTAAATAGATGATGTTTACATTTGACCCAAAATTTTTAGAAAAGACACGAAGAATGTTGAAAACGTGTGTAGCTGCATAGAATATGCATTCCATTTTGATAGTTGTTCAATAACTTTTCTATATTCAAAGTTACCTGCATTCAAAGTTATCATATCAAACAAAATCTCTTTCTGAATGAATAAAGAAAACGAACTTATGCCTAAAAATTAAATTACTTAATGAAACAAAAACTTGTGTTTTAGCAACTCAGCAATCGCACCAAAGCCCGTTTAACACTATTATACAAGTTTATTTGAATATTTTATTTTAATATTTGTGAAGCCGTTTGTCTCAATCTAATGTTGTGAATGCGCCTTTTATAACACCGGCGATAGAGGGTGCTACGATATATGGTACATACATTAATATTTGGTATACTAGCATAAATAGAGAGTAATACTCATCAGAACAATTTTTATTTAATTGGCACTGGCCAAAGGTATCACATGCTCAGTAGCGTTAAATACAGGTGCGATTTCAGGAAGAAGGAAAATAGGATATTTCCTGCCTAATATTATGAAAAATTGACGTTCCTCGAAACAAACAATTTCAAACTTTGTTTTCTTCAAAATTTCTCCCACCAAGAGATCAGACTGGATTCCCACCTGTTAAATATTAAGACACGGCTTTTGTCGTATTAATAAAACTAACATGTGGTCCTTGGGACATACCTTAGCTCAGGCGCGGATCAAGCTTAAACTTTTGGGGGGGACAAAGAATTCTTCAATTTTTTGTAAGGGAAAATGTTAATTTTTAATGGTTTTGGAGTGGTAAATTTTCTCTCATAAGCTGCAATGCAACCTCCGCGTACGTTTAGAAAAATAAAACTTAATTATGATTTCTTTCTACACAGTTTACAATTGGAAAGACGGCGAATTAAAAAATAAACAACAACTAAAAACTAAGAAAATATTTTATGCCAAAAAAAAAAAAAAAAACTACAATTGCAACTAAAGAGAAAAAATCGATCAAATGTGATTATAAATAATCATTGTAATAAATTGAAATACTGTATGAAAACAGATGTAAAGGAACGCATTTATTTTACAGAAACCATCCTGCCGTATAGTGGAACCCTTAATGTCTGATTATAATTGCAATTTATTAGTAAAGACAGCTACAATAAGCATGCGTGACTGTGCTGTAAATTAATAACTTTACGACTACAATAAGAAATAATAAAGTTTCTGAATATCCAGCAAAATAAGAAACAACGTGACCGCTGAAAATTGAATCTTTTTCATTTTGGAATTTTGGATCAATATTTTCAACGTTTATCAGACACAGTTCAACAGCTACACGAAATAAACTCTTAAAAAATACGAATTATCGAAAATATCCAATGATGAAAAGAATACGCCCGCCCTTCAACAAATCATGTCAAATCAGTTCAAGCACTAAAAACAATATAATGCTCTTTACAGCGTACTCTCAAACTATAACTGAAGAATACTGATCACTCACAACACCAAGAGATTTCATAGATTGGATTATGGAAAACCCGGCAAGCATTATTTTAATGTTGATGTTTTTAAAAATCCTCGAGTGATTGTTGAGTACCGAAACTACACAGAAGGTAAAGCTGGAGGCATCTTTGCTACTCGTACCAATATTCTTTGAAAATGCGTTTAGTCAGGCATTAATATTTAATGTTCCTCCGACAAGTACATATCTTCCATAAGACGGTGCCGCATGTTTTACATCCGGTGAAAAAGTGGAATTAATCCAACAGTAATTTCTTGATCTTTTAATTTTACATTTTTATTGTTTGTATTTTTCAAACGCTGCTTAAACGATTGCCAGCCAAATTTGCAGCTATGCAATCAAAAAATACGTATGCGATGCCTTGAAAGCGTAGAGTAAAGTTTGTAAATCAATAGAAATCAAATTCGACCGATTCGATTCGTTTCGATTTCAGTTGCTTCTGCAACTGGAACCGGAATAGAATTATTATCTGGTCATACTATATGTTACATTTATTTCTTTATATTTTGAGTGGAGGAAAGTCAGTACCTATAAAAAATGCAAATGACATACTTTTTCAGTTGCTACATATGTACTTATTAAATATATGCGACATGCAAATTTGTTTGTTAAATAACCTTCAGCAAATTGCTAACGAAACATAAGTATGTATAATTTTGTATTAGAAACTTGTTGTAAACAAAATCGATCGAACCTAATATATGTTGTGGTAAAAAAATATTGCATAATGTTATTATACTCCGTCACCATTTTTCAAATTGGTATTAAAGAGCTAAAAAGCGTTTGTATTTTTTTTTTCAAAAATTTGTTCGAACGAAACATCCAAATATTAAGAAGATAAATTCCATGTCTTGCTATCTCATGGAACAATATGTAAATTTTTGTTATTTGAGGACATAAAAGCAATAATAAACAATTTATGTATTAAATTAAATTTAATAAAATAAATTGAAGGAAAAAAAAAATAATGCTGTAAAATAATGTGAGACAAATTTTCAATGTCTTGAATATAATCTCGAAAAATCATAAACTAAGCTAATGCTAGCAGACAGGCAGTGAGTCAGGACTATTAATTTGACACTTTTAATCAAATCTTTCGCAAGATATGCTCGTGAGAAATCAAAATGTTGTATTTTTGTCGTTGACAAATTTTTAAAATTGCATCGTGAATGGTTTCGAATGGCAATACAAAACTGTAGGGTTATATTTAATTGTTTTTTTTTTATATTTCAAATCAATGTCGAATTTTAATTTTTTATATGTTATATCTTCTATCTATCTGTCTGTATATATAAAAATCAATTGATGTTCGTTAGTCTCGCTAAAACTCGAGAACGGTTGAACGGATTTATCTTATGTTGGTCTTGAAATGTTCGTGGAGGGCTGAGAAATATTCGAATAATTACCGGGAAAACCCTAAAAACAGCCCTTTTCTTTTTCCCATATATCTATCAAAATAGTCTTCGCGTGCGCGTTGGATGATATGTCAGTGATAATATCGCGAATGCGATCAAATTAGTAGTACTGATTTTCAATTTGGTCGGCTTCGCGAAACTTAATTTTAGCCAACTTCAGTTGTTATAAGTTATAATTTTGAGGTACTTGCACTGGACCGATTTTTCTGAAACTTTGCACACATATTGAGCTCATTAAGGGGCGTAGCAACGCGCGCCGGGCTTGGCTAGTTTAGAAATAAAAACAAAAATTTTATAATGTTTAAAATTGTGTCCGAGGTTTCGGGTATACTTCAGGAACTTATATTTATGTTTATGTTTCCCATAAAAACATTAATTTCTTCTTATCAATTTGTCATTATTTCTAATTTACAAAATACAAAGTACAAACAAAACTAAAAAAGTTTGAATGAAATTTAATTAAATTTTAATGCAGAACTGTTGAAATATAACTTTTCAATTGGCAAAAATAAAAGAATTTTGTCTTTATAAAATAAATTTTTATAAAAAAGTTGCGGTTTTAAAAGTTTTAAAATAGATCGAATATAATGTGTTGTTTTCCTTCGGTCTTCAAAAGATGGTTTCGATTGTACCTTAGCATTTACATCTTGTTAAATTTCTTACACAACTTCCATCTCATTTACACACTAAACGCTATTTTTAGCAACACAGCATTAAAACGAACAATATTCTCATGCGCTTCAAGTGTATAAAAAATAACAACAACAGCAGTAACAAAAATAAAACATAAAATAAAAGAAAAACATCAGCAGCTTCTTATGGAACCGTTTTGCCTGACATAAATAATCAGCAACAATGACCGGTAGTAACTTAATATACGATTTCATTGTAGTTGTTTTATTTTTGCATAATGATAAACAAGTCGTGATTGAAGTTGTTGCTATTAATAAAAAAAAATTAATATGCTTAAACAACGAAGGTTCCCAAAAAAAAAAAAAAAAAAAAATAAAAAAACAAATAATAATGCTAAAAATAATAATTGTTGCATAAAAAAATAACAAACAAATATTAAAGAATAAACGAGATAAAATAATGAATAAAGCTTTACAGCGGGTCCTCTTAAGCTTTTGAAGGGGAACATTTTAAAAGAAACAAAAAATATTCAAAATTATCTGCTGAAAAGCGTTTATAATATTATATATCAAAGATAGTTTGAATCGTTTTTGGGTAGAAAATTTATTTCACCCTTCCTCCGCTTCCGGTTTGGTCCGACTTTCCATAAATTTATTCTGAGTATTGTCGATACTCTAAAATAAGCTCTAATTTAAAGGGTAAATCCCACGCCACAATGTCATATACACCTGCGCTAAAAAAAAACACCTCTAGAAATTTTGCTTAATTTATGGCGTTTTACTTTCTGATAAAAAAAACAGATACTCGTACATATGTATGTTCCTTTCTAACAATATGCAACATTTACGACAACCAGCATAGTAATTAATAAATAAGTTGCACACAAACCTGGCGAATATGGAAAATTTGTTACACTCATCTTAAAAGTTCAGGGTGAAATACTACTATTCCTACAACTGTATTAACTACATTATTTATATAAACAGAAGTTTTATTTCATGTGTTTACTTTTGTGCTGAAATCTAATTTATCGCCAAGCCCACGATGTCGAACGTCAACATTTGCTTGAATTCTAATAGAAGAAAACTTGGTTTGGGTCGCCTAAAAAAAGTACTTTTTGAATTTATTTATTTATATACAGACTAAGTAACTAAATAAACTCATAAATGGGGCTTCTAGTGGGACGCAAATCAGTTTTTTTCTAATAGAAATCAAGCGAACGATAACGTTCGACATCGTGGTCCCGGCAGTTAATTATTTTTGTTCCATTGTAATCGAAGAATATACTACCTATGTATATACGAGCATTCTGCAAAAATTTTTTCATCAATGAAAACGCATTAAATATTTTTTTCTGATATTTTAAGGCGCGACCACCACAATTTATTATCTCAAAATCAGAATCCTCGTTAATGCAAACAAGTAATTAGTGTAAAGATCACCAAAACTAATATACTGTCTTGAGTAGCCCCAAATGTGTTCACACATGAAGAACGCGTTGGCAGAATAACCGTATGGAATTTGTTCGTGGTGTGGAAAAAACGTCTTGATGTTCCTGTACAGTTTGAGCATAATTTTTTGTTTCTCATCGAGATTTTTTCCATGTTCTCAGCATAGTTTATGCACAGGTATTTCCATAATTTTTATTTTGCCTGTATTTTGTTTGTGTGATGGCAGAGCAGCGTTGTGCAAACAGCTGTTCGGACAACATTGTTCTAACACAAACAGATCATCAACAGTGATGGTCTTTACGAGCCAAATTCCTGTTCGAACAGCAATATGAACGTTGGTAGAACAAATCTATGGCTACACCTAACGGCATGTTAGGACAATAGTATACGAATTCGCACGATAAATACATTCTAAACATTTTTTGATGTCTGGCCGTCATGTCCTTTCAAGATAAGTATATGATAGAAGTTTACTAAATTATTGTTGAATTACATACGCCTGAATCATTTAAAATGTTCCGCAAACAAGTTCTATATAAAATATAACTCCACTACTATTTTTGACACTTGATTTTTGAAAAGTTATTGCTCATATTTGAATACACACATTTATGGTTGATATGTATGTTTCTTTTAATTTTGGAAGTAGTGTATCTATCAATTACAAAACAAATTAAAATGTTGTAAACGTGTGACAAATTCCGACAATTGTTACAAATTAGATATGATCAAATTTTCAATGGCGGTGCCAATATCCGATATTCATACATACGTGTTGTTTTTAATTAGTACCCGTAATATAATTAAGTATAATTTGTTATACTTTACTTACATATATGTATGTAATTGTATGACATTACAATTACACTTGGATCTGGAACGATCAGAATCAAACTCGTCTAAAGATTGTTAACTCAACGACAGAAAACCAAAGAGGGTTAAAAAAATTATGATGGAATCGGAAAACCTATTTTTATGCTAAAAAATTAGCTTTATTTACATATGTAAATCTTTTAGCAATTTAAAAATTTAACAAACTCTATCTGAAACCCAATTTGATATAGAGAAGAACTTTTATGCGTAAATTCCAGTACTTACGAACAATTGCACAATAAAAATGATTTTATAATTGAAAGTACAATAGAGAATGGATTTTTAAGTTAAATTGTTTAAACGACTATATGGCAAAATACTCATACAATTATTATTATTATTTTACACAATCTTCGATTCTTCTAACGTAAAAAAAATTAAACGATTGACTGTAATAGACGTGATTAATTATTTGCATTTCAATTTAAATAAAGCAATATGCTAATAAACTGGAATAAGATTAAAGAAAGTAGAATACTATTACAATAAAATTTAACGTTACGACATACTATTGGTCAATAAACTTATATAAATAAAAGTTATTTGATATTTTGCTGAATGTCGCATGATGTTGTGTCCGTTGTCAAGCTTGGTTAGGAGACAAACCAGTTTCGGCTATGTGCCATCTTCAGTGTCATTTTTCGTTCGCGAATATATACGAAACCGGTTTGGTTTCAAAACAAACTTTATATGTGCTGACGAAATTCATTTCAAATATCTACCCCGTCGGAAAAAAAACATAAATCGACTGTTAAATACTTTACAAATTTATGTTCAGGCTGCTATTGCTGGAAGAATCGCTCGTGAATGCTTTTAACGCTTCAATGAGAGTGAATTTACCTACTCGGAAAGCCAGTAATATAATGATAGCACGAGTCAAAATTAACGAGAATGTATTTTGTTGTCGAATCTTGCGACTGTGAAACAAGATAACTAAAACGAAAATTTATTCCTATTGGAAAATAATTCAATAATAATCGTTTAAGTATACAATTTTATCGAAGTTAGCTTGACAATGGTTTGAAAAGCTGAAAAATTTTTAGTGAATGTTACCGTCAAAGCACATATGATGTTAAAATAGTTTTAAAATAAAAAAAATTAGAAGTTTTAATAATCTATACCTGGTGCACTATATTTGGTCGATATAAAATCGTTATTACATCGAAATCATTGCTATTACATACTGTAATATGAGTACCTACTTCATGAAGAATTATACACATACAGTAATTTCGGCTTGAATGATTTTTCCAAAATGCAATAATTTATCTGATATTCTGTCAATTGCTCAATTAACAGAATTTCGTTTGATTAAGCAGCCTTATCAATTAAACCGAACCATAGTCTTTGACTGTTTGACAAATGAATCCTTACTTCTGAAAATTTTATTAATGTTTCATTTGGAACACTTATATTTTGAGCACAATTCATCACTTCGATACCTTCTTGTGTCAGCAATAAACCACATAACATGTTTGTTTTTCATATATGTACATTTTCTGTACAAGTCACTCGATTGTAATATACATAGACAACACAAATTTGTATTAAGAAACACAAAATATCAAAAGACGTTCATATTATGTGAACCAATAATGAAACAATAAGGTCAACAGGCAACATAGCTACATACGATCCAACATGAAATGGAACTGGCTTATGTATCATTATAATCTTTTTGTACAACAAATATCCACATCAAGTGCGATTCCGTGCTTTTTGGATAAAGAGAGTAAAAAAAACATAACTCGCCATTAGATATTAAAATCTTAAAAGTACGGGAACACTAAAACCAAATTGTTAGCCCAAAAATTTGTTTGTAGATTTTTATTGTTTACTTTATGCAACAGCTGATGGTTTTAAAATCTTACCAAATGAGCCCGAAGAAAAAGTGCAGGCTGTTTTGGGCAGGAAGAATAATATTATTCTCTCAAATTCTCTCTTACTTGCCTAAACTTTGTGTACAGGAACAGTTTTGGGTAAATTTGGGAACCCGCGGGCTCCCAAAGTAGAGTACGGGATCGCACCTAACTACTCAACAAAATGTTCGACTTTTATCAAACCAATTTACGTAAAGAAATGCTCTATACATACATACATATGTATGTATGTATATTTATTTAAAATTTTTGTTGAGTATTTTATACTTTAAAAAATTGCTATTCCATTGACAATTAACCGGCATTAAATTAGTATTATTATTAATCTATTTTATTATGTGCGATTCTCAAAAAGACTTAATTTTAAGAGTCGTTTATAAGGGAACTCAATTAAACGGAGCTCATTAAAGCGGATATTTTCCCTACATACTTTATATTAGAACAATTTGATATACATTTATTTGTGTCAATTAAACGGGTGAATCATATATGCGAGAATCGCTTAAGTGAAAACTACTATATAGCCTACGAAGTCAAATCGTTTCTTTGAAAATACGAATAATTTTTATACATGAAAAATTTTGATTAAAAAACTCTGAATTTGTTTATGTGCATTTTGAATTTATATTATTTTTATCAAATTGTGATAAGATTTACATTATAAAATAATTGGAATTTGTGTAATATGTTTTTTAGTAATTTATGCTGTGTTTTGACCAATTAAGAATTATTCATAGAAATATGTTACCTTGCAGTCTTCTAATTAAAAATTAAATTCACCATAAAAAAACTAAAGTAGAATTAGAACAGCAGAATTACTCTTACATAAATGTTGATTGATATTTACTTTTGATTCTAACAAAATTTTACAAAAACTAATATTTATAGCAGAGCGTATGACCTGGCTCAAAACAAAACCTCCAAAAATTAAGACGGCGCAGTACGTCACGGTTTGCTGTTTCACTTCCATTTCATCTCGCAATATAATACTACAACCTCACCCTATAAAAATCAACTCATAACCGCTCGCCAAAAACAAAACATTAAACAGATGACAAACAAACACATGCCGGTATTTTTCCCTTTTACAGCCTTTCTTCTGTTCCAACTTTTTTAAGCTTTTTTCCGTTTTACCTATTTTCTTTCTATCTCTTTTGCTGCCGTTTTTTTTTACTTTGAATTTGCTACTAATAAAAGATAATCAAAAAATGTTCAATGACACTAAATGAAATTTCTCTAAATACCAGCAAAAGAAAAAAAAAAACAATACGGGTTGCATACATATGTATGAACATGTTTAGGAAAATGAAAGCATGACTACAAAAAGGAAACAATTTATAAAACATGCAAATAAAAATAGAACTGCAATTACTACAGCAACAATATAAAAATATATGTAATCAAAACGACCGCAAAAAATGGAAAATCAATTTTAAAAAATGAATGATCAGAAATACTAAAAATAAAATTTTCAGCGAGTAAATTCACAATCTGTTTAAGTGATTACTTTTTCAAAAGAAACACTTTCTTATTACCACTTTAGATGAACTGTATCAGGAAATACTATTTGTTTGATAAAAATAACTTTATTTTATAGGCCAAACTTGTTTCAGCTGGGCAAAAAATCAAATGATACACATTGAAATTACACTGCAAAAAGTTTTGGTTATTCCCGTGCACAAATGCATACATCCAAATGTATGTACATGCATGTACATGTGTATGGCACTCAAACTTTTTGTCACTTACTTTTTTTAGTCTTCTGGTGAAAATTTTAGTTTTTTAATAATTTACAAATTATTTTATTGTACTTTTACACTTTTAATTTATTTACGTTATATCACTCAATTATTAACAATTTCTAAACATGTTCTTTCTATTAATAAAGCGATAAATGATTATTTTATTTTATTTTATTAGTAAAGAAGGCCGCACGAAACAACTTTAAGTACAAGTCGTTCTCTATTCAATTTGTTTCTTTATATTACTGTTTCATTCAAGTTGTACAACGATGACAGCTGCAGGGTTACCGATACACATTGTCGAAAACTGGCACAAATGTGGGAATTTTATTTAAAATGTGTCAACGATATATAAAAATAACAAAAAATTGGAATATGTAGAAAAGATTTATTTCATAAAAAAGACAACACGTATTAAATAAGCTTATTTTTAGTCAAATGAAAAAAAATAATGTCTAATAATTAAAAATAATGATTAGAATTAAAAAGCGAACCATATTGATTTAATTTCCACTAGTAAGATAATTTAAAAACCTAATTATGTGTTAGATTTTTATTTTGTGTTGTTATCGTTTAATTTTCATCAGATTCGGAAGTTCTATGAAATAGCTTTAAATTTCTTTAATTCACGCAAAATGGATAAGTTGCCTAAACAAATTTAAGTGTTTAAAAACATTAAATTAAACATGTGTCCTCAAACGGAAGTTGTTTTTAATACAAATTTATTTATAAGTTATATTAATTATGTAGTAAGAATATACATATCTATATATATTTTTTTTGGATTAATATTTATCATTTAAAGTGTTTTCAATTTAATATATGTAAAAAATTTTCTGGTTGTTGTAATTAATATTTGCGGATTTCAAATTGAAGAGCCAATACCTGGCGTCTTGACTAGCCATTTTTCTGCTCGCACAGAAAAATGGCTAGTCAAGATCGTCGCTGTTCATGTTCAAACAGAGTTGTCCGAACAATAGTTCGCACAACTCTGTTATGCCATTACACAAACAAAAATAAAAAAATGTGTATGTGGGTTTGTGCACGTCTGTAAACATTCGTCAAAAACTACGCTAAAAGCATTCATACAATCTTCATGAGAGGCAACAAATTATTCTGAAACTGAACGTGAACATCTATATGGTTTCTTTAAACAGACGACCACGAACACATTTTCTCTCGAAATTTTGGAGAGTCTCTCTTAATGCGCCAACATACTTATGGCTAGTCAAGACGTAGTGATAAAAAGGGACATTTGTGCTTTAACAACACAACGGTAACGCTGAATAGAGATGTTTGCTCAAAACGCAACGAATTACTCGTTCGTTATAAAACAGTATTGCCATCACTCTCACATGATTTTATTGAAGCAAATAAACATTGTAACTAAAAATTGACACCACAGATTTAGCAACGAATAACAGCAGAACACCTTACAATGGCGTTTGAAAAAGCCTGTAACCATGATTTTACGTACAAATTTCAAATTAACATGATTATATGAGCAACAATAAGACAAAATACAAGAGACAAAAATACAAGCTTATTTAATTTGGATATTTTTTTAAGAATATGTGAATCATTTACGTTGCCACATAGACAAAAGTTCAACAAACTTTTTAAAACATACAAAAATTTGCCTTGCACAAAAAAATAAGTCTTATTAAAGTTTTTCATTTTTTTTGTACTAAGAATTGTAGTACTTATGTACATATACTCGTACAGGGTATTCGCCAGGAAGGTATACTACTTTGTTTGTTTATAAAATTGTGGCCAAAGTTGTTCTTTGAAGACCAAGCTCCTGAGCACAGTGTCGAATTGAGGTTGATTTATTGTTTTGAACACTTTCTTGAACAGCAGTAATGTTTTCAGCCGATCTTGCAGTACGTTGTGGTCCATGCTTGGGCCTATCAGCTACAGTCCCTCTTTCTTCGAAATCATTCACTACACGATAAATAGTGCGTCTTGTTGGCACGTTGTTTCTCCCAAAAATTTCACGTAATTTTCTCATCGTCACAAAAACCGATGATTGATTTTGATAAAATGTTTTAACGATTAAACACGTTCGTTTCACGACTGCCAAATATGAACTGTCAAGACTAATGTTTACCAAAATGGCGGCAAAACACGGCGGACACCCTGTATGTATCTATTTTCGAATTTTTGTTTTGGGTCACTGTCATGTTGGAAGACTTAATTTAGGGCCATATTCTCTTTATAAGATTTGGCTCAGTTTATTATTTATTTGCATTTCCGAGGGTGTGATGTGATATAGATATTCGGAACGATTATGTGTTATCCACTGACAAGTTTGGAGATAAATTGGTTTTGGCTACGTGCCTTCTTTAGTGTCGTTCTGACTCTCGAATGTCTATTCCAAATCACCCTTTTGGAAAGTCAAATCAAGAATCATGTTTCTCTATTGAAATTTAAACGGATTGTAGCAGAGTACTTACGCATCGCAGATCATAAGATTGGGCTTACAGAATAAAAAAATTCTCTTAGCGGTCTCTTGGATTTTTTCAGTTTTTTTTAAGGAAACTAACACTCGACCAATTAATAATGCCCACTAATTTTATATTTCGTGAATAATTGTGCTACTATCTTTCGAAAAGAATAGACTAGAGACGCCGGTAGTGAACTGATAGAAAAAAGCTTTACCGTTTATACAACTCTGCAATTGCTCGTGCTGTTTATGTTTTCGAACTGTGTTGCGGCGCCTTAGGCGTTAGGGAAGCGTATTACTTATAGCTGGCATAGCAATTTTAATTATTATATTCACTTCGACAACGATTAAGTTCTATTAGGTGATACCGACGAAGGAGGGGCGCTGTGATTTACGAGGTTTGTTCAAAAAGAAAAGTGAAAGGTGAAGTTGGATTTTTTTTTGAAAATTATTTATTTATTCATCAATATCCAGTTTGTCTCCTTCAAAGTAATCCCCCTCAGATATACTCCACTTATGCCAGCGCTTCTTCCAATCCAATCAGCTCTTTCTTCGATTCTGACTTTATCTCATGAATTGTGGCAAAACGGTCAACGCGCTAAATACTTAAGCCGCAGCACCCGCAAAGGGGTCTCTGTCCCCTACCGGGGGCATATATCATCTTGGTGAACCCTGCCTCCTTGATGGATTGTCACTGGGGGTAAATAGGGGCGCACCATTTCCTAAAGCTTGTCAGGAGCCTGAAACTGGAAGAAGGTATGACTTCTAAGTTCGATCAGTAGCGAGAAAAGTAAACTGGTACTACGGGAACCAGTAGCCCCTGGAACTTCGGTTCCAGACTGGTTGTTGGTGAGGCTCCCTCGGGGGTGCACGTGGTGGCTGTGGTTACAAGTTATATGTATATCCTACATATTACATGCACGCAAAGAGTTCGTAAGATAAGTGACATAATTATGCATGCCCAGTTTTTGCCTTAGTAATAACAGTACTAAAAGTCGTAAAGAATATTTATAATCAGACATGCACAATCATGTTCATTTTCTTACATACACGCAAAGAGTACGTAAGATAAGTGATATGATTCTGCATGCCCAGTTTTTGTCTCTGTTACTACGCGAATGTGATACCTACGTTCGGACACGCAGAGTCACCATTACATACCTCCTACCCACACACAAAGAGGAAGGGAGATAGATGATGTGATTCTGCGTGCCCGATTTGTCTTTGCTTGTAACAGGTTATAATTCTAAATGCCCAAACTCTATGTAATATTATATGTTTTGTTGCTAAGAGTAGGATAGACATTGGCATGCACTATAATGATCATTACAATCATTATTGTTGCATACTGGTATAATTTTGCAAAAGAAAAGACAAGCCAGAATCAATTAGGAAGTCAAGTCAAGCACATAAAACTCTAAGCCTAATTTAAATACAGGACATGATCCTTTTTTATAAATAAATTTAATAAATAATATCAAATAAAAAATACATCCTTCGTGTTTTTCTTTATATCCAAAAACCAAAGACGTAATTGTTATACCTAAAGCGGAGAGGTTCACTTCAGGACCGATGTGACGTTGCATTGGAAGCTGTCAATTGGCATTCGTTGACGGCAGGAGATTAGATAGCTTCGAACCCCTCAGCAAGGGGTGGGACCAGGGGCCTGACAGCCGCTGTCCTAATTTGCTACCTATGGGATGTGCATGCGTGATATTCCGGTGGTGGTTATGGGATCGCATAGGGGCGCTGGTCTGGCCGCTTAATGTTATACCCGCGGTTGGACCACCGTGAGATGGCAGGTGCTCACGTAAATGTAATCACATCTGCAGGGTTAAAATTTGATGAATTTGGCCCTTGAAAGGTACATTAAAGTATGTATTTGTACATGGATATTACGAATAAAATACGTAAAATTATTCACTCACTCTGCCACAACATTTTTAACAACATTATTCACATTTTTCGAAATCCAACATGTTTTTATTTGGATTTTGTTAAAGGTCCTTTATTAAGTTTTATTCATTTTTCACTAGTGCGTGGCTGTTTGCAAAAACTTTTTAATTCTTTTTTCTATGAATTCGTTATTTGGTGGCCACCAAGGAATATGCAGATTTCATCATAAATAACATTATGTTAATAATGTTCAGTTTTTTTTTTCTTTTTCCCTTTGAGGAGTAAAAAAGTTTTCTTCACAATTCATTATAATGAGATTTTTAAAACTTGACTTTATTACTAATACGAGTTCCCGCATTTTTTTTCTTAATTTTTAATTAATTTCTATAAAGAATGTCCATAATCACATACAGTCAGTGAGACTGATTGAAAAACAAAAATTAAATTTTGATCTACATTGAACTGTAATCATAACATTACCGCTTCCAGAATGTTACAAAAGTAGTTGCACGCCGAGAAAAGCTTTCTCAGTCTGATAATAAAAAGTACTGGATTATTTGGCATAAAAGTTTAAAGATCATAAGAAGTGCTTTCGATCATCACACTTGTAGTGCAGAGTTGGGCAGATTTAGATTTTATTCAATAACGTCTTAGAATGGTTAGACATTTCAACTCTATAAGCTGTTGCCAATATTTAGATCATGATCGGACTTTAAAAATACATTCCTCCCTGGTTCTAGTTTTATAAATACAAGCCCCTCTAAATTTCCTAGTTTTAGTGTTAAACTTCACAGCTAAACACTTTTGTCATGGTAATACATTTGTTTAATAAAATAATTAAGGGTTTTTGTGTTTGCTTCTTACGTCTTACTCGATGCTACCTGTTAGCTCGACCATCCAAGTCTTTTTATATTAGTCGTCTAGTTTCAGAAACTTGTAGAATTCGCCATCCAATCCAGTAGATACTTCTTTAGCTATAAACATCTTTTTTGCTGTTTTTTCATTATGATGTTTGTTTTTGTAACAACTGTTGCTTTATTTCTTATGGTGTTGTTTTTGTTTATTCATACTACTCAATTTCTGGAATTCCTCTTTACGTGTTGAGATTATATCGTTGTTGTTGTTCTATTTGTATTTACTTTCCTGGAACCTTGTCTGAGCTTATGGGTGTTGTGTTTTGTTGTTGTTACGGTGCTGTCTGTACGGTGGCTGCCAAAAGTGGTCGCACTGGTTATTAATGGAACTTTTTGTACAGTGAGCGCCACTAGTATTCATACCACTCAATTTCTATAGGCAAGAATACTTGTTGGCACTTATCATCGTAATAATATCTAACGTAACTTTTGTAACGAACGTAAAACTTTCTCATATTGCAAAAACAAAAAGGCGACGTATTGCGTTTGTTAATAAGTTTTGAGTAACTTCGACTATCGACGTTATCGGCCCTGTTACAGATTTCAATTCTGGTCGAAAGTGGTTTCCATTCCGTAAATTGCTCTTTTAGAAAACGAAAAAGGAAACAATGTGGAATTAAATCTATTTTAGGTTTTTAAGTGTAATTGTAATTTAATGACATAAACTGCAAACAAATTAATAGACCTAATTTCTTGATTCTTGATTTGATATTCCGACAGAGTGTTTTGATGTAGATTTTTGGAACGATTTTCCGTCGTTCTGAGAAAAATTACACTGAAGATGGCACATAGCCCAAACCGGGTTGTCTCCAAACAAAACTTGACAAGGGTTGACGGAAAATCGTTCCAAAAATCTACACCTAATTTTTTCTTATAAAAATATAGACCAAAGCGAATTAAGTGTAAGGTAGATTAATGAGCGCGGGTGCTGAATTCGCTAGTCACAACCTCAAGACAAGCACTGTCAAAGTATATATGAAGCTCAAACATTATTTATGAATTAAACAATTTTACCATTTCTTTGCTTTTGTTTCCATCTTATTTTTCTTCAAATCGGTATACTAAAGACGTTTATATTTCGACATTGGGTCGCTCAACACTGATTTCGCTTTGCTCCCGTTTTATAATTAATTCGCCTTAAAATGGGCAATTTTTCATTTGATACATGGCATAATCAGGCCAGACTAAATAGGTAAACTCACCAGTGCAGTTGAGTACTTTTTAACTTTTTGGATGTCAAATTTTATATATGGAGTTTGACATCGGTAAAGGAGCCAAAAATACTTTGAAGACGCTCGTGAGTTTACGTGTTATGAATTCGCCTTGTGAAGAAGGCAAAACAAACAAACGGAATTAAAATCTTACCGATAGGAATGTGTGACAAGCCCGAATTTGTCCAAAATGAGAGGATTGTCGGAAAAAGTAAAAAAAATATCCTTCTAGCGGCAATTTGGAGATATTTTGTGTTGCATGCAAAATTTATAAAAAAAAAAATTCATTGTTGATAGTGTTTCCGGGGCCGAATGTAATGGGGAGAGACAAACAAAAGCAATCTCTACTTGTGCTTGAATAATTGAGGCAAACTTCGTAAACTGGCAACTAGCCGAAACCGGTTTGTCTCCAAACCAAAATTGACAAGGGATGACGGAAAATCGTTCCAAACATAAATATCGAAATGTATTGACTCTTTATGATCTGTAAAAATTCCAAATTATAAGGGCGTGTTAAGTACGTACTCTTTAAATGGGCAACATTTTATTTAAGAAACGAAAACGCCGCTAGTTTAATTTTTTTACAGAATATTACACTACTACTAAAGAAATATACAGCACGACTGCTTTCAATAAACTTAAGACTCCAAAAACAGTAAACATCTGCGCAGACGATGTAATATTTTATTTAGAAACACGAAATAACAAAAAAATTTGGGAACTTCGAAAGGAACACAAAACTCAACAGGAAACAACTAGAGATGATGAAACATGCCACGTCCCCTCGTGTGTAGCCGGTATTGCACAGCACAGCAAGCAACAAGGTTGAAAGAGAAAAAGAGAGCCTTCTTTAATACTTTTCTTTGCAAGCATTTTAACATTCAGCGGGTTACTGTATAATACGATTCGAAAAGAAAATCATGTTGTTTCGTCGAAAATGTTTTCTTTCGAATCGAAATACGCAGTATAAAATGCAGAACAGTGGTGCATTTCCGAAATGTTGCATATTACGCCTAAAGCACAGAGAAGATTTCTGTTATTACTAATTTTATACTCCCTCAGACATGGCGGCGAATATCCACAGAACATCCACAGAACTTTCATTAACAAATAAAAATATATTTTAACAAATAAAAGTAATAATTTATTTAAGCATTTTTATGGGCCGCCAAAAATTTACGACAGGCTTCTAAACTATGGCGACTCAAGTAGTTTTCCTGGCTAAAAGCTTTTGTGCACTGAGGGCATTGATAACTCCAGTTATGGTGTCCTTTAGTGCGTTGATGAGCTCGCAAATTTGACCTGCAACGAAAAGATTTTGTATTTCTTTTAAATGCAAAAAGGGGTCTTAAAATTTTACCTATCAGCGAATTTCTTTTGACATGTTTGTATGGGACAGACGAAGGGCTTTTCTCCCGTATGCAAACGCATGTGGCCATGCAAGACCCAGGGACGATCGAACTTTTTATGGCACTGCTCACATTCGTAACTTTTCTCCAAATGCTTGCCCCGTCGCCTTTTTGTTAGTTCCGGCACCACAAATTCAAAATCAGGAGTTTCTTTGGGTGCATTAGCAGTGACGGAGCAAGTCTCTGGCGTAACTGCAGTCGAGGTTGCGGTTAAAATAACCGGTTGAGGTATAGTGCAGGCTATAGGGTATTGATTGCTAGTGTTGGGTAACTCGGGCAAAATAGTTTTATCATTAAGTTCACTCTCCAAAGGAATGATTATTTCATCGTTATGCGCTGGGTTACTAACAACTTCCTGTTGTGGGTTTGCATTTGTTAGCGCTTCCTTCTCTGCATTTTCTTCTTCTGAAGTTTTCCAATATACATGACTAAAGGTACCCTTTGAATTTCCCCCAGTATGACGTTCCATTAGGGGCTCATCCAAAACCATTTCCATCTCCAATCTGGTTATCATGGGTATTAAATCACTGTCGTACCTACACCAAGTTCAAAACATTGTAATCGCATGACCCATTATGTCACTCACTTTATACTAGACTTACCAATCAGAAGATCTCAAAAGTTTCTTCTCTTTATTTTTAATTTTATTCTTCTTTTTCTCCGTTACTGGCTTGGGTGTAGCGATGTAGTACGTGCGCTTCAAACGTGGCAGTTTAGTGATTTTGGGAAAAATTGCTATGCGACGAAAAACGTCTAAAGTGGAAGAAAAACAGTATCATTTCCATCTGACTGTGGCAAAACAAAGTAGAAATCGCTAAGGAAAACATAATTATCATTTTCACTCACCATCCAATGCTTCATTTACTCGTATTTTTGCATAATTATAACGCTGGGAAAATATACTGCGCACCATTGTTATTCTTTTAGGTGGTTTTTGTTGCAAACACAGTTCAAATATTTTTTTTAATTTCAAATTCTAAAACAACTGTTTCGTTACGTTGCACTATGCCATCTGCCTTTATTGTTTCTACTTTTTTATTTGAAAATATTTGAAATAATTTTTCAAACAATAAAAAAGAATTATAAAATCTCAAAGCCTTCTATCTATTTATTTTAACATTTATTCTTGCATTTTTCTGAAGATTTTTTTAAATAAAGCAAAACAGAGAATTAAATGTATTAAATCATGTTTACTTGCCGTTTAGTTGGGGGTTCCTTGTGTTTATGTTACAGTGTTGTTGGAAAATGTATACTATGGATAATGGATTACAGATCTTCTTTATACAGTTGAAATATAGCAGTCAATTTATTTTATGGCAAAAGCTCTATTTAGGACAATTGTTGTTGACGAAAACTTTTAAAATTGATTCTTGATTTGATTAGCCGCCCCGCCCCGTCTCTTTTCAAACGCTTCAACTCCCCCTCAGCGACGGCTTTCCTAACTCCTGAGCCAAATGGATTTTTAAGTCTATGAAAGGTCTCGGATCCGCCTGATCAATAGTGTAACCTGCTATTGGTGATTTATAATCAGTGCCTCTCTTGTATTGGAAATTCTAGATATAAAGTAAATAACTATCATATTTTTCACATATGATAATAAAAAATACAATAACAAAAATATAAAGTGGTGTAAATTAAAATACAAAAATTTTTAATTTTAAAAATTTCTCACATTCAATTTGTCTTGATTAATGGATTAAATAGATGCTGTTTACAGTGCACACTAACTTAGTAGAGAGACAAAAATAATGTTGATAACGTGCGTAGTGGCATAGAAAATGCATTTCAACCTGCTCTTCTCTAATAAAAATTTAAATTTATTCTGTATTCGAAGTTAACATAAAAAATTAAAAATGTTCATTCTTTAACAGAGAAAATTAAGAAAATAGTATTAATTTTTTTCTTTAAAGGACTCTTTTATTTAGACAATTCAATCCTACAACGACTTTCTGCAGAAAGTGATAGATTAGAGAAGATAGGATGTGAAGAAGAACATATAAGCTTTTAAAAGTACCGCCGTAAGAGAGGAACAAATTGTCAAAGATTTTTCAACCACACATCGTCTCATCCAAAAAATAAGAGATGAAAAGAAAGTATAATCAAAAACAAACAAAAGACAACATTTCCTTTTGAATCCAATTTTAGGCTCCGCGACATTTGATTTCCAGATCTTGCGCAGCGTGATCAATGCTTGACAATTAAGTCCTTTCTCCTTGAAAGTCTATTTATGGCCGCTTTTGGAACTTGCATGTTTCCTAATGTCGCCTATACACATATGATTTGTTCGTTGTTAACCTGTTGCTACAAGTTAATCGGACCACGCGCATAAAATTAGTTTGCGAACAAATTAGCCGCACAAATCATAAGTGTGTGAATCACTTTACATTCATTTCCCACCACAAATATAGGCGAACTAAGAAATAAAATGTTCGAATTTATCGAAAAAAAATGAAAGCATATGACTTGTAGATTTATATAAAAACTTTTTTGGACCAGCTATTCCATTGACAATTTTCAGGCATTTTTGTTTGCGATTCCCAAACCGTTTTAATTCGACGAGTTAATGAAGAGTGAAACTCAATTAAGGGGGAATTCACCTACATGCTTTATGTTAGAAAAATTTAATTTAATTTTTTTTTTATAAAATTAGGGGGTTAATCAATTATGTGAGGCTCAATTAAGCGATAACTACTATATCTTGTTTCATTTTGCGGTTTTTATTTGGTATTGGTTTGTTGGGTTGTACGTTTTTTTTCATAAATTTGAAAAATTTAATTATTTTCTTCTCAAACTTGTCACTCAATTTTCTTTTCTGTTCTTTCCTCTTTTTTCGTCTCTACAACTGGGTATCTTAAGATAACTTTTTCTAGTTTTTTCTGCTATTTTTCTTTCTGTTAGTTGCCTTCCCATGCTCCCCTGGTTAGCTATTTTTTAAGGTTGGATTGTAATTAACGTTCCCATTTCATTTGACTCCACTATATTAGAATGCAAGATTCTAAGCCCCCCAGTTCTACATGACAAAATACGTACTACAGAAAGTTATGTTACTGATTCCCGACGGCTGGGAGTCGAACCCAGGTGATTAAAGCCTTCACATGCTTAGGAATCAACGAGTAAACTCTTAAGTTAGAACACGCTCCATATTTCTCAAAAAGGCGCGTTTTATTTTAAAAGTTCATTTTAAGCCTTCGAAGTATTTTTCATTAACTAATGAAATACAATATCCGCACAAAAACATAAATGTGAAAATAACGACAAGTTCCTATCCGAAAATTTCGGCCGCAAAAAGTACTGAGATCAAATTTTGGACCAAGTTCTTCATATGGACAATACCATCACATTTCTAGGCAACTTGCTAGTTTGGTAACATTTTCCCCATAATCCTCTCCCATATTAGGAAGTAAAAAAATTTGCCAACTAGGAGTTTGCGTAAAAATGAGATAGTATTGTAGATATAAAGGACTTGGTACTCATTTTTATCTCAGTACTTTTTACGGCCGAAATTTTTAGATAGGAACTTGGCGTTATTTTGAAATTTATATTTTTTTGCGGATCTGAGTCATTTTCCAAGTTAGTTTTGTTTAATGGATGTATAAAACCTCTTTTAACTTAAAGCCTACAAACGTTTAGGTTATATCAAATTTCTGCTCTCCACTATAGGGGAAATGCCGCATACAAATAAGGGAGAAGAATAAGGGAGAAGGGAGAATAATGAGAAGCATTGCTTATTCTCCAAGGTCTACCTGTATACCAAATTTCGGCTCTCTAGCTGCAGTGGGAATGCCCCATAATGTTAATGAGTAAGTCAGTGAGTCAGTAAATATGTACCAAGATATGCACCTTCATATCTTGGGAAGCATTTATGGTCAAATTTGGCCTATTTGGTTAGCTGTACGTAGAGTCCTTATGTTTCAAGTTTCATTACTTTATGATTAAAGGAAGCAAAGTTTTGAGGGGGAGTTAAAAACCGCGCGAATGGTTTTGTGTAATATACACGCTCTCTGCATTAGGCCTGAACTTGGCCTGGCGCTCTACCATGCGCCTTAATCAATAAAACAAGCCAGTGATAAACGTTTGTGGCCTCCTCTTACAAATAATTTAAATCTTTTATTAACAAATAAGATAGCGTAGTTTTTTAAAGCTCTTAGGCGACAGCAAAATAGAAATCCTTAAGCAAAAAATTTAAAAAAAATTATAAAACTAATTGGCTTCTGTGTAACGACAGACATAAGCAAATGCTAATTTTTTTCATATTTTCCTTTACTAAGTTTTTAAAGATTTTGCCTCTAAAAGTGTTTGTTGTGTGTGTGTTTGTCTGGTTCTTCTGTATTTTTGTTTCCCTCCAACATCATTCTAATTACATCAATAAAAAGTAGCAGCTAAAATTGTCCTGAGGCGATGCGTGCAAGGAAAATAAAAACTTGGAAGAAGAATTTTTTATGCCTCACGTTTGTGAATATGCGAATAATTGTTGTGTCAATGCATAAACACATACATATTTCTGCATATTTTAATATAGTCTTATTAAAATGCGAGAGTTGTTTGAAAAGACATGAAATTTTGCGAAAATATGAAAATTAGCAAAAGTTTAAGGTCAAAATTCTGTAGTTTCGAAATAATCCCAGACAATCAGTGCACCTGATTCTTTAGCTGAAAGTCCACATACATCGTTCTAAGCTGTTAAGCATCCTACGCATCCCCCAAATGAGTGGAATCAGTGTGTAGTTGTATGTAGCAAGTTACAGAGAATATTGGCATAGAATGCGAGACTTAGGTGGAAAGTAGTTCTACTTTTGTAAGCGGCCTTCGAACAGGTCATCTGATTTTGAATGCCAGACGTGTCAAGTTACATATTATTTTAAATACCTTAAAACCGTCGCATGTAACTGTAAATGTAGAGAAGCTTAGAATGCGTAGAGAGTATGAAATGATTAGATTGCGCTGACGCGAAAACGCGAGGCATGGATTTTCATCTATAGATTATTGACTACTCCGAAAGAGTTTTTGCGCATCGAAAAAACTTGGGATTTTCGGAATTTCGCGATTTTTCGGTATTTTAAAATTTTTCAGAAATTTTTGGGTTACGCATTTGACATACCGAATGGCTTCCTAAAGTTTTTTTCTTTTTTAACAGGACCTTCAAGTCCTTTGGGTATTTTCATTGCAGGCCCTGGTTTACAACAAGTGGGATAAATCCCGAGACATATGGAAATTTTCTAAAACGAATTTCGGAGTTTTATGAAAAAAATGGAAATATGATTTTCGGAAGACAGTCCTATTAAAGAGAAAAACAATAGTTATCCAAAATGTTAGGCCGCATTATCAAAGCTTAGGAATTAAAAAAAAATAATAATATTGAGAGACGTAAACGCAACGAAAGACTTGAAACCACCATATTTTCGTCTTTGTGTATCCCAGTGTTGTATTAAATCCTTAAACCACATATATACAGACTATATTTTTGAGGACTTTTTACTCTACCCTCGCACTTAACATAAATATACACAACTATATATTTCTTGTACACACATCAAATCCCTTTACTAAAGCTTTGCGTGTTCGTCTACGTTACAAAGTAAGTATTGTTTAACATCAAAGAGATTGTATAGATGTTAATTTACATTAGAAATGCATACACATGCCTATGTATGCGTGTAAGTATTTATGTATTTAAATGTGGAGTGCGTATGCTTGTTAACTTGAGTTTTTATTTTAACATTCTATAATATTGATTCATTTAACAGTAAACTGTAAAATTACATTCTTAAAAGCACATTTTTAAAAGCACACACACCCACACTCATTAACATACACACTCACTTAGAATGCAGGAGTATGATAATAGTAACTAACTGTAAAATAATCTAAACGCTAGACACTTGCAATACTTTGTGACAGTAAATGTAAAAATGTTGTAGAGCATTAAACAGCAGAATGTTTTACAGCAATATTAACACACACACACACACCCGACAACACATATGTACATACATATGTACATGTGCACGGCTACATATATTTTATATTAAAAGAGTAAAAAGGAGAACAACAACAAAAACATTATAGAATAAGGTCAAGGTCGCACACGCCTTTTTCCAACGTTTATATGAAAGAGGGTTTGTGCATATACACAAAAGCACTAAACACACACATGCAAAATATTTACCCACTCACTCATGCTCTCGCACACATTTTATGTACTTTAAAACCTTCAAACTGTGCTTTACACAATAAACATCAAAGGATTGTTTTTCATAGTTGATGATGATATAGTTGTTGTTGTTGTTGTTGCCTGAGTAGTGGCAAGTAGTAGTGGTGTTGGTAGCAGTAGTCAGCACTTTATATGAGTTAAGGCAAACACACGAATAAGGAAGTGTTATTAAAAAAAAAAACTGTTACAAAAACAACAACAAAAAGAAAATACATCAAAGCAAATAAGTAAAACAAAACTACACCTAACAACCACACACGCACACACACATACTTAAGAAATATTAATGCAAAAAAAAATCATTAGCGCCAACCAGCAGCAACTAAGCACCCAACTCTTCCTTTATACCTACCTCTTCCCCCTACCCCATTAACACTTCAGTCTCCTCATGCACACATTCTCCTAAAATGTTACGACTATTTTTATGAAATCAAAAGAAAAACAACTAAAAGAAGAACCCATTCAGAAATGAAAAAAGCAAAGTTTGCATAAAAACAATAAAAAGAAGGGAAACAGTAGGTGGGCAGAGTCTAAGGCGCTTATCTACCTAAACAGCAAATAAAACAATGAATATTTAAGAAGAAGAAAAATAGAAGCGACCCCGAAACAAAATAAATCAACTGTAAAATAAGGAAGAGTAATAGGAATTTTAGGGAGAGTGAGCTATAGAGACTTAGTTTATTGCAAACATGTAAATGGTTGCAGAGATTTGTTACATATGAAGTTCAAGATAAAGTAAACTGAAAATATTCTCTTCAGTGTTTACAACAAATGTAACAGTAATATTGAGATGGTACCAACAGGCAGTGAGAGTGGGCAAAAGTTAGAGAGCAATATTTTTACTCTACACTCATGCAATGTCGGAATTTGTAAAGTAACACATTTTAATGAATCGTATGTATGGGGGGAGGACTGTGGGAAATAATTACAAACTAAATATGTCTACTTAAACATCCTCACGGCAGAAGTTTTCGACTAGACATTGCGTCAGACATGGCATTTAAAGTTTTTTTTTCGCTGTTGTTCCTGGGTGTTCGCTTTAAAGAGTTTGAGTATAAAAATTTTGGTGGAATTTTTACTTATAGTTTTTTGTTCGAACACTTTTGACATTTGTTGAACTCCTTTTGCTGTAATGTCAAGGAGGGTTATTTATGCAGTATTAAATAGCATACTTACACACAAACAGTGTAAAATAAATTATTAATTAAGTTGATATAGATGAAGTGTCTGTGTTTAAATTGTTGGTTTTTGAACTTCTTCAAAACGCAATTAAGTTGTTACAATAGAATTTATTTCGTTATTACACTTACAGGGGAACGGGCTTTTTACTTCTTACTTTTGAAGTTGGTAATTTTAGTAAATTCATATTTATTTAGTAAGAAAATACATTTTTGCTTTATTTGCTTTACAAAATTAATATTAAAAAAATTTTAATTCATTTTCCGTACACCCCGTAAAGTATACTACACTTGTTTGTTTGTAAAGAAAAAAGCCGTAATCGCCAAGTTGTCTTGTTGTCAGCGTTGCCATTTGTCAAGTTTTCCATTTTTTTTGAATTTTTGACATGATAGTTTATTGTCATGTTTTGAAGTTTATGTGGTTTGTTTCCAGTTTTTTTTATAAATATTGTCAAATTTTAAATTTATTTATTAAAACTTATATAAAATCAATTTTTTAATGATTTGCTGTATTGCATTTTTAATTTAACAATCCTCTTCCAAATCTTACTCCTGCAACAGTGCTTAGTTTTCCAACTCCGTTTTAATCTTTTGAGAATCATATACATATCACATACATATTTTCGGCTGAAGGAATATTTGTTTTAAGATTATTTTGTGATCAAGTTGTGTCTAATATGTAGTAATTATGTGAACAAATTTTGCCGCCTAGGATCTCTCCTTGGCTCCCATTTTCCAAGCCAAAGGGACTGTGTGTTAAAAAGAAAGTTTTTATCCAAACAATAACTAGTAAAGAAAAAGTTTCTGTATGTAGGTATTTTATTTATTTAAAGTATTTATTACATCATATGTCCAGGTAGTCACGCAATTTATTGAGTGATTTTCGGCTTTACTAGATATCTAAAACCGAATTCAATATTTTCGAAAGTAATGAGTTAAGCTGGGAACACAACTGGGACGAACGACGAATTTTTCGCCGCGAATATTCGTCGCCAAAAATAGACCACATTTGTGTATATCAAAATGCACACAATTATGACGTCGGTCGAAATTCGTCATACGCGGCGAAGTTTGAATTAGATTTATTTCTATTTCTTTCGCCGGCGTACGACGAACAAAACAGTACAAGGTGGCCATGCTTGGTTTTAGTTCCCAGGTATTTTAGTAAATAAAGTTTGTTTTTAATAATTATTAATTCCATTTTGTTTTATAGTATTTAAAATAAGTTTACAAAATAGTAGTTAACTATAAAATTACTTTTTGGCAGTGTTTTTGTTAGTGTTTAATTTTTTAACTATTATTTTGTATATGGTCACCCTATCTATATATAGATAACAGCTGTTATTGTTTCGTCGTTATTGTGCTTCATACGACGAATTTACACAGCGAATTATACATCGTGTTGGACGAAATTCATCGTTGGTCCCAGTTTTGTTCCTAGCATTACTGAAAACGCATTTTCATTAAAAATTTCATAAAATATACTAACCGTCATTCACCTGACATTTCTTTTTTGTTTGTTTTCACATCCAATATATAAAGTTTGACAATTGCCATGAAAAATGCAATGAATGTATTGATAATGCAGTCACCAGTGACTCCATTAGTGGTGTAAATGAGTACTAATTGCACAAAATTGAGCTCAATTAAAACTAAATTAAGTGGGTTAAGTAATTAGCGCGTTGACTATTAAGCAATCAATGGGGGTTCGAATACAAGCCGCTGCCAATCAATAACATACATTTAAATTCTTAATTTGATATTCCGACAGGGTGATTTAATATAGGCATTTGAAACGATAATCCGTTATCCCTTGTCATGTTTTGTTTGGAGACAAACCTTGCTCGGTTTGTATTATATGGTTTGTCAAATATCAATATGTGATGTGAGCTGGTAGCAGATAAACATCGTAGGTGTGTTATTGTATAATCATGTAGCCATTTGTCAGATGTGAACAGGTAGCAGGTAAAGAATCGTAAGTCAGGGGTTTTTGTAGGGGTTGGTAGACGTTAGTGATTACTATGTATTTCTTTGTATTGCCACAGAATTGGTGTTTAAGGGTAACAGGTTAATGTTATAGTCAGAGATTTTTTTATTTTTTTGTAGGATTTGTGATTATAGGACTATGAATTAAAAAAATTTTTCTGATAAGTACTAGCTTATAATCATATTAGTGTACTATATTTTCCGAAGAAAGCCGGTAGGGGTTCCGTAGTCTACAAGGGCATAATAAAATCCATAGGCAGCAACATTTTTCAAAAGGATATAGAAAAAAATATCTGTTTTATAATTAAAGCATTCGAAAATAATTGTGCCAATAAAAATAAAACCTGTGACAGATAACAAAACAAACAAAAGAAAAAATTTTACGCGATCACTCTTATGAATGGCGATTGAAGCTTTTCATGGATATTTGTTTTATAAATATTTTAAATTTTTTTCGATGAAATTTTTTTGTCACCTTTAAAGAAGTTGGTTCTTGAGATTACTAAACAGGACCAAAGCCAAGCGCGATATAAGCCATGACTAAAAATCCTTGACCATAGCAAGTTTGGACGACTACTGTTAGTTAAGCTTTCGTTAGCTTTAAATGATAATAAATATCCGTGTCCTTGAATGAAGTAAAATCTCGTTGTATTGTAAAAGAGGCAGCTAGAAAACGCTTGGTAGGTTCGTGATAGACTCAGTAGTGCCGCCAATCTTTAAAAAGCTTAATTAATAACAGTTATTTTAATTAGCTTAGCCATTAAAAAAACTGTTTTAAGCTATTGAACTGATTTTTAGTTGCACCATCTGCCACTCAACTCAACTAATATATAATTCGACATAAATATCTATTTCCAACCTTAACCACATTTCACTTTAAACTGCACGCATACAAACATATCCTTACTATTGTCATGGTGCCTATTCCAGAATTCTTTGCGGTAGATTCAATGTCAGTCAGTTCGTTTGTTGGACTTTGTTGAGTAAATTGACTTGGTCAATCGACTTCTTATTACCACTTGTGTAGATATTTGTCCTTGTGTTCCCTTGGATAAAATTATTGTAATTTGGACAACTATTGATATAATTTGCATTTTTATCGAGTTTGGTTTTATATTTTCGTTCTGTTTGTTTTTAGTTCTTTACGTTTTCTAGTAAACAAACAAAAAACCCAACCAACTCTTTTTGAGGAAAAATACTAAAAAAAGATGTGGCTCACTCGTAATATTTACATGGCTTAAGGACACTTTATTTATTATTGGGCAGGATCAATAAGGTTACTGTTGTTGTATCCTGTCATATACTTTAGGGTGTCTGTGTGCAGGTCTGTTGTTTTTTCTTTTTATTTAGTTCCAAAGTAACAATCAAATAATTGTTAAATTATTTGCCTGTCACAGAAAATTGGCAAAATGAAAGTTCGTTTTTGCATTCCAACGGACTTGTTTATTTCTCTTTTGTAGAGGATGTCCGCCCGGAAGGTATACTACTTTGTTTGTTTATAATTTTTGATTAAGTGAAAGAGAATGGATCGTATATTGATAAATGTTTTATTTAATGTCGGCAATTATGGATGGAATACAATATCAGATAAATGTCCGCCTCTGTTAGCCCCACAAATGCGAGCCCTTTTGAACACATTTTTCATTACATTCTCACACATGTCACGCGGTATTTCATTAATTTCATCACGAATATTTTGTTTAAGTTGCTCCAGCGTTTCTGGTTTGTTTGCATAAACCTTGCTTTTCAGATATTTCCACAAAAAGAAGTCCGGAGCAGTCAAATCAGGTGACCGTGGAATCCAATCACCATTCCTTGAAATAACTTGTTGTGAAAAGAGGTCTCGCAGTAATTCCATTGTAAGCCTGGCTGTATACGATGTGGCACCGTCTTGTTGAAACCACATGTAAGTCAAGCCCAAAGCATGCAGTTGTGGCGTTTAAAAGTTTTCAATCATATCACGATATCGCTGGATTGCTTTTGAACACTTTCTTGTGGTCCATGCTTGGGCCTATCAGCTACAATCCCTCTTTCTTCGAAGTCATTAACTACACGATAAATAGTGCGTCTTGTTGGCACGTTGTTTCTTCCAAAAATTTCACGTAACTTTCTCATCGTCACAGTAACCGATGATTGATTTTTATAAAATGTTTTAACTATTAAAACACGTTGGTTGACCGAATAGTTTTCCATAATAAATTTGCCACGTGTCTACTTCACGACTGCCAAATATGAACTGTCAAGACTAATGTTTACCAAAATGGCGGCAAAACAAAGTAGTATACCTTCCTGGCGGAGACCCTGTACTTTCTTTCATGTAAATTAGGGTGTACGAGTAAAGTTTAGTGTTGCGAAGGCCGAAGGAAAAGGGCGTTTTAAAGAATTTAATCACTTCATCTGTTAAGATCTTCTATTTTCTAAATTATAGAAAAATCCGTAATGGTAAAATTAATATGAGCACGGCGCAACGAAAGCACATGTTCTAATGATCCAAGCGTATTATAAATATGGGGCTCGAAAAATATACACATCGTCGATTTTTCGAAGATAATTTTGTTCAGTGATCAGACTCGATTGCACCACAACGAATTCTTAAACAAGCAAAATTCAAGCATTTGGAGGCGGCGAAATCCACGAGAGATTTACTAAGGAAGTGCATCCTCAAAGAGTAACTGTTTGGTGTATCTTGTGGTCTTATGCAGCCCAAAGTTTTTGAGAATATGGTGAAATATGCGGTTATTGGAACACGATCACGATCACTTTGTGAAACCAATTGAACCATGTAGATACAGATTGAAAAGAATATTTTAATAAAAGACGTTAGGACGTAGTCTGAGCCATTATCTCCAACGCAGATGTTTAAACTAGATTTCTAGAATACCTCGGCAGTCGATAGGCTAGCTAGTAGTCCTAGACGCTAGCTAGTCGGACAGTCGTTAGGGGAAGTACAACCATATTCTTGCCTAATGGACCATCTTCGGTAAGGTAATATCTCTGGCGGTTTTGATTCATAACACTAATTTTTCGAATGATTACTAAAACTTACTTCCCTGCATCATGCATTTAAAAAAACTGCAGCCAGTGAAGCCTCGCTGTCTCCTATAAGATTAATGGAACACAACATTTTGCCAAACACTCGAAAGTGATTACAAGTAAACGCTCAGCTTGGGGGTAACATTGACATAATATCTGAACACTACTTACAGTTATGCTACATGGATGGTCCCAAGATGGTAGTGTTGCAGCGGCAATTGTTGGGCCAAATTTCCATAGAGGAGTTGCAATGGGAAAAACATCTTCCATCTTTCAGGAGGAGGCCTGAGAGAAAGTCTACGTAGAGGCAGTCGCCTGACAAAAATATGGAGTCTCTTGGACAGCCACGCTGCTTTAAAACTACTCGCACCAATTAAAGTTGCGTTGGGGTTGCTCGATAACAGTGCCAGCGACAACTTTTGTTTCTTTAATGTGGGTACCAAAACATGAGGGGCTAAAAATGACGCAGAACCCTTCTATGGGGTAAATAATCTAGTACGCGAGGGGGAAAAACGAGGTTTACTCGATTTCGGAAGAGCCTAAACAGGAATGCGGCTGTCGAAAAAAATCATTGACCTCGAAAGTATTTAGGTAGATTTATTTCTAAATCTCACCTGAATTTATATTAAACTCTACACCGAGTTGTTAAGAGGACACTCTAGACTTAACAATCATATGAAAAAATAGGTATGGTTGGAAGTAATTCCGGCAGAATGTGTCAAGAGGAAGAGAAAACATCAGACCATGTTCTATGCGATTGTCCTGCAGTGGAAAGACGGAGACTTCCTGCTTTTCTTACCAGTGGGATATTAGTATCATACAATCTAGTTAAAGTGGAAACCGCAATGATTCCCGGATTTAAAAAAAGTCTAGAATTGTTTTAGCTGAGCACAAGGGCAGTGCCATTATAGTAAAAGATTAGCGGACTTTATGCTTTTTATACAAGAGAGGGTAAAATAGGCCTTGTGAGGAGCAGAGAAGTTATTCCACGTGATAACTCGCATGTATAAGGAAATGAATGCTAGCAAATCTCACTAAAAGTAAAGAGAATATATGATTTCAGAAGGGAGTAGCTACTGAAAAAGTTTTGGTAGTAAAACCTGTGGAAACCTAAGCCAGTTATAACTTCGACAATAGAAAAATGACGCAGAGTTGTGATTAGGAAATATTTTAGTAGGAGCTAAGGTTATACAATGCCTGAACTTTATGAAACTGAAAAGATGGTAGGGAACCGCTATTTAAAAACCAGATCGAATAGAGTTCAAGATGGTTTTAGGCAGGACAGTGAACATTTGCTGCTGACAGGGCCTGGTAACTTTATCTATCATTTAATTTTCTATCATGTCTTCTAAAATTTGATAAACACTTTTGTAACTTCACTCGTTTGTTTCTGTAAGTTGACTTGTTTGAGTCACACGAATACTTTTGCATATTCTTACTTCTTTTCTTCTTGTTGTCCTGCCGTAATTTTGAAATTCTTATTTGGGTTTCATACGAGTAAATATTTTTTTTGCAGTTTTCCTCCCTACCAACTGACAATCAAATAGATAGGAATAGTTGACATAGTATTGATTTTAATGGACATATGCTGGAGAGTGTGCTTGAAAGTACATTTACAACGTTCTGTTACAAGCTTCTGTAAGGAAGTGATATGTTTCAACGATGTCCGCCCTACTGTCTGTATAATCTTGGCCTTCTTCTCCCTCTATCCCTTTCTTCCTGCTTCTAGTCGACTTATGTCAATCTTGTAAAGTAAGATAGACACAGGAACCTTGTCTCGTTAAGGAAGTTTTGACAGTAAGTTGTAAGGATATTTGAGGTATCAGCTGGTCGTTTATGTTGGACAATTAGGCTTGTTTATACTGGTGACATTGTTTGATAGCCAAACAGATATGTATTAAAAATTTCTGCTTTGCTTAACGTGGATCCTGGTAGTGTAATAACAGGCGTAGTAACAGTACTGGGGATGTTGGAATATTACACCATCGTTTGGGTAAAGTTTCCATCACATTAACAAAACTTGTCATGCCATTCGCTTTCATCATCATTTGTATACCAAAAGTATGTTCCTCGTTCTCTATAAGTACTCGTATGAATATGTCAAAATACATACGGTCCTTATGAATATGACTTTATTTAAGGACATGATTTCATTGCCAAAGTTATCTACAGATATGTTGCACACACAAGATTTTTTTTTATTTACGTATTCCAGGCGCCGTAGTGGATATTATTCTTTACTCCTTTTTCCTAAATTATCATATTGAAATAAGGCCTGATACATTATTAAAGTAGACTTACTACTTTTAATAGTAAATAAATATATACAATTGATATACTTTCAGATATGCCATGAGATACGTCGGCACATGTCTTACGACACATTTCGACGGTGGTCTTAGCATCTGGCAGCTATTAATGACCATGGCTGCCTGGAGCCTAGTACCTACCTCTTACTGAGGGGTTTAAAGCTATCCATTCTCCCTACCTCAGGATCACGTATAGGCCGAAGTAGCCTCATCAACAACCAGTCTGGGGCTGCCGTCCTAGGGTTTACTGGTTCCTGTGGTATTGGTCGAAAATATAAGGTTTTAGCTTCTTCCAACTTCAGCTCTCAGACAAGCTTCGGGGTCTAGTGCGCCCATCTTCCCCAGTAATATTATATCAAGGTAGCTGCCTCTATTTAATATTAAAAATTACAGCCCGTTGGAATACTTATTTTATTTTCAACCTCTGAAAAACTTGAGTGTGAACTGATGAATATTCGGACTTTTTTACTATGCTCACCTTATAATTTGTTGGTAATAAAATGATTCTCTGCTGTGGTCGTTATTATGTGGTAGGGTGTGTATTGTGAGTGATATCATGGCGGGGTCATCCATGAATGAGCCCCCTGTGAGTGGGGCTGTAAACATTGTAGTTTTTGATATTATGTTGTTCATCCTGTCCCTGCTGGCGTCGCACCAACGAGCCGCTCGTGACAACGGCTTTGGTAGTCTTCTTATCATTATATGTTGCTCCATGTTTCGTAAAATAATAGTAGTTTTGGTTACAAATTTTGTTCAGACAGTTTTCCCTGGAACTTAGATTCAGCCTGATTATGGTGAGGTCTTTCGCTGAGCTTCGTGTTGGTTGTTCTCTATACCAAATTTCGGGTAGAGTGTCGGTGTAAAGTTGTATTGCAAGCAGAGGCTATTTCCAAATACATATTTTTAAATTGATACTGCTGTGGGGGCGCTGGTGGACATATTGTATTCACCCAGTGTTGAGAGCGCTGTGTTATTAGGCTAGACATATCTGTTATATTGTTCCACCCAACGTTTTCGCACCTAGGTTTTCGCCTCATACTCGCATCCTTCTTTCTCCTAGCTGCAGAGAATGTAAAATAAAAAAAAAAAACAATTAAAGCCCAAAGAGGACCTGAACGGTTTCAGTGAGTGTAATTCCTGCAGTTTTTCTTCAATTTTAGCACTCTTTGACAAAGCATTTCTTTCAGGCAATTCAGTTAGTGTTCTTTCTATTGGTGAATTTAATTTATGTCCTAGCAAAACCAGGGAGAGAATTTACCTTAGTCCGTAGGTGGCACAATACCAAGGATATGTATTGTAAAAGCTTCTTTATCGTATCCACTCCTGATCACATACATTCCTTCTAACATGTTTTATGAAAACAATATTCTAACGAGAAACAAAAACGAACGAAAAATGGTTAGGAACACCCAAACATGTGTTGGGGTAAAATAACTTAAGTCAAGGGAGAGAGGTTTTATTGAAAAAACGCAATCTCGCCCAGAGAGATTTAAGATGCAAAACTCACAGACAAGTAATTATTTCTTCTACTAAACTTCCAGTGCGTTGGGAAATAAAAAGTATGTCCTTTTCATGGTAAACAACATAACTTGTATATTTATTGGAAAAGTTCTTATCACTAACGCAAGACTGTTGCAATATTTTTCCCTTATTAATGTGGATGTTCATTAAAACCCCAGATATATACCCCATTTAGACAGATTACAACGTACGACCTTTTAAAGTGCTTCAAATATGTCTTTTTAGCAAGGCCTTCCATTGTCTTCAGTTCTTCTGAATTTACTGTATTAAGTAATTACGTGTTATCATTCAATTTTAATTCATAACATGTAACAAATGCTGCATGAAAACAATGCACCATTTCTTAATCAATAGAAAATAACAAATTAATCAAATATGAGAATGTAAATATTGACAGAGTTGACAACTTTGTTTAAACATCTTTCCCGATTTTTTTAAGGTGTTCTGTCTGGTCTCAGTGATTGTTACCTTTTGCTTCTGCTGACACTAGCAAATCGTTGTATTCCTTTTTAAAAGTCAATTCAAACACCAGGACTGATGATTGAATTTACACCTCGCGTAGTAGTAGACGGCAGATAGCACAACCATGCAAAGCCAATCAAGTTGGAAAACGAAACAATATCGTAAAAAAATAAATAAATAGAAATGTATAAAGGCCACGAACTGCGCAGAAACTTAAAGTAATGAAATCTTAAGATTTTGATATATAAGACTCTAAAGAAATATTTTCTACAAATTTGTGTCTTTTAATTTCTCTAGCTAAGGCTACCAAACAAAGTAGAAGGATTAAGATAAATTAATAGTTAGCTAACCTACAAAAGCTCCCTTAAGCTCACTACCAGTCCTATTATGATACCAAAAATAATAACTCCAGTAGTGATGCAAAAAAAAACAAAATCAAAAAAATGGCGTCTCAAGTTCAATCCCAGACGAAACATTCAAGCAAAGTAGTTTTAGTTCTCGTAAATGAAAAATTTCGCATTCATGTCTACAATTCAATAGAGTTCATATACGAGTTTCTTCCTCTACTTATATTTCTTTATACGGTCATATCAAACCTAACTCAGACCACATGACTCTTTCGCAGTAGATGCAAAAACTTAACTTAAGGGTGTGTCCTAAATGAGTTGACTTATAGCTTTTACAGGAACTTGACCCTTGTCCTCAGATTGATAATTAAAAGGATGCCCAAAAATTAACGCAATAGCATGAAAATGACCTCCACGCCTATGCTGGCACATATGCTTTTTTATTTTAAATAACCCCATAAAAAGAAATCTAATGGTGTTCACATGATCTAGGGAGTCAATTATGGTCAATAAAATGAGAAATTACATGACCAAGAAATGTCTCAAACAATAATTGAATTGCTTCACGGACTGTAAGGCATTTGGGAGCGTCTTGTTGGAACCATATAATGACCTTGTCAGCAACATTTAACTTAGGGAAAAGGAACTGTATTATCGTGCTACGATATGGAACTCCGGCCGCAAACTTTCATAATTTTACTAACCCTATACTGTCAGCCGTCGAAGAATTTTTTAGGGCTGCCAACCCTTTACTGAACAAATTGCGGCAAATTCAAATCTTGGGTTTTATTTGGGACGCTCTTTACATGAAAAATTATCTATAATACAAGGATAATTAAGAAGGACTCAGCCTTTCGCCGCTGTTTAGCCAGTCCATATGAATCTAAATATCAGCAAATACACCGGTATCTTCCGCTTTGCCACTTCGTCAACTGGCTCGGAACTTTGATTTCTGCTAGCAGACAGTCTGATCCTTCTCAAAGTCTAAAGGGTGTCAATCAGCCAACATTCTCTCTAAAATCATGAGTACGCCCCTTAATTGCCCTTCAGTAAGAAGTTCCAAAAAATGCGCCAGATTTTTAACTTCAATCCATCCTTTTGTCAGACATTCTTTCATTATTGGTTGGATTTCTAGCGATTTCATTATCCCTAAATAAAAATAAAAACTCCAACACGAGTACTCGTAAATGGAAAGAAAGACTTGTCCGTATAGCTGCTGACACAGGCGAAGATAGTTAGCAATTGCGAGTGCAGGGTCTCAGAGGTGTTTTAGGTTTCTTAGCAGGCTGTCTAATATAATTTTTGGATGGTTAGCCGGCCTGAAGGCAGTCGTACCTTGAATTGATTCGCGATATCTGATTGTGGCTTTGGGATTTTTATATTAATTGGAGGAGCTCATATCTAAAAGTTAGAATAACTGCACCCCGGTACTTATCAAAAACTGAACCCCAGAACGTCTGCAGGTTTTCACACATATCACGTTGAGTTTTCGTGTTGCGTATATTTTGAATTTTAAAATTTATTCATGTCCAGAGAGACATATACGAGTACATATGTGTGATATGTGCGTCTGTTTATTACAATGAGCTACAGCCACATCCTGTGCATATAATACCCAACTCCAATGCATCAAGTTCCAGCAGTAAATTATTTATGGTGAATCTAAGTAGGCTAGTTATTTTTTAATATTGTCCTTTCCATCTACTTCCCTTAAAGAAAGCATACTTTCACACTTTTCCTTGCCACAGTCAAATCATACTAAAGATATTGAGAGTGTTTTTGTGTGATTATTGTGGTTGTGTTCACGTGTCCCTCCAATGGCAGTTGTAACAGGGCTTCGAATTGAATGCAAGAAAAAGTATAGAATAAAATCTAATAATCTATTGTACGGTGTAAAATGCAACATCACGTTTCATTGCAGTAGTTGACAAAAAATTAACTGAACTGAGCAAACAAACAGGCAAACAAAAGCAAACACAATCTGACATGCATCATGTTGACAGGTTGTTGTAAGTCTAAAATTAAACAAGAACAACAACAACAGCAATGAGGAATAAAGATGAAGTTGAGGCTATGGAATACGAAAATAATATGATCGATTTCATGTTTCAAAAGATTTATGTATCTGAAGAGAAAGTATGTAAGTTGTATGTAAATGTTGTTGTTGTGTAGCTGCCTTTTTGCTGCTGGTGGTTTTGTTCAGGCATGCATTGGTTAGTGTGTTTGTTATTGTTGTGCTGTTATTGCACTAGTATTGGTGTATTGTTGGTCTTATTGCTGGTAAGTTTGTGTTAACAACTGGATAACAGCGACTTATGTATCAATGGTACATACTGCTAGATGCCCCTACTAATGTGCTAACACTTCATTTCTGTTCTTTTAATAAGGATATTTAATTTTAAATTATCCAACTAAACTTCAAACTCATTTGACGGCGCTGATTATTTTTAATAGGTTTTTTTTTTATAAATAAAAAGAAAAATCACTAAATTTGTATTTTTGCGTACTTAAGCCCAGTTCAGACTATTAAACAAGTTTCTTGATTTTCGTTTGTCTCAACTATCGCACTTTTGCAAAAATCCAACCCTGATAAAATAAAAAATGTGACATTTTAGACAATTTAAAATAAATAATGACAGCTACATGATTTCCATGCGCACTCTTATCAAATTCATAACATATTGTTTTTACACTTTAGTACTTTCTCATTTTATTTCAGTTTTTGACAAGTCGTTTTACTCAATCTAACAGTGTAAAATGGCCTTTAATAAAATTTGTTTTAAAGCCCGAATCCTTGCAATGGGAATTTAAACATTTGTCACATAACTTTACAGTGTTTCTTTTTTCAATAATCGTATTATTAAATGGAAATCAATTTCCAAAACAATAGCGGCTAAATGTATGAATAAAGAAGTTATTACACAAAGTGTCCATGTCCACATATGGACTATTTTAATAACAACTTAAATCCCATAGAAGATTACAACCAATATAACTCCAACTACTTAATGGGCAAAATAAACAAAATAAGTTTCTCATTGAAGCCGCACACTTATTTTAAATAAAATAACCAATTAAACCGTTTCACAACAACAGGATTAAATCATAAATCTCCCACACACACGCCTGAATACATCTATGCCTGCTTGCCGGAAATAAAAAAATTATTCAAATACCCCAGCACATTTTCGATTTAATGTATGCACTTTTATTGAATTCGCTAGACAATTGAGTTTAAAATTTTTCTCCATCGATTTGTATGGGTGTGAGTATATTTGTATATGTGTGTGTTTAAATGTTAGTATTTTCAAGTTATCATTTATGGTTTGCAGTTGTGACTCAGGAATATAAACGACAGAATGGTGACAGATTTTGACAAGTGAAGACATTTTTCTCTCTCTATATAAAATAGATTGGGGAAATTTGTTAATACTGAAAGTGAGTTGGAGATAAAAGATTTATTTCAGTTACTTTTATTAGTTTTTATCTTAGTAATTAATTAAATTCATTATACTAGTAAGTCCCATAACCTCAAATTCTTCATGCACAGTGTCCATTGTAGCATTCATAAATACTACAACCACACATTGTCCACATTCATACGAATACTCGAACCGTCAAATTATTACTTGCGATTAATCGGAAATATCAATTAAATTCGCTAAGGTTGCAAATCCTCATAAATAACAAAATGTTATTTACAGTATTGCGAAAATATAAAAAATTATTAATGTCCTTTGTTTATTTCAGAGTTTAAGACGTTATGTAAATTCATTTGCTTAAAACAGAATTTAAAAATAAGGGCGCGGTGTTGGTTCTAACTCCGCTACTGTCGTCTGAACGAATATTTGCAACCATTTCGTTTCTTACGTCTCTCTTAATCGCATATAGCGATTTATTTAAAATCTGCGGTTTAGGAGATTTGGTGCTGCCAGTAAAAATGCTTGTTCAATATTCCTAAACATGCAATAAAACTGGCTCAAAAAGGTGGTTTTTAGTAATGTTTTACCGAATATGGTAGCAGAAAAAAATTTTTACCTGTTCTTTTTTTTTAATGTTTGGGGGAATATCGAAGCAGACAACCGATCCGTTTTTGACCCTCTTCTTTCCTCGAATTGATTTCAGACAACCGAGTTGTAATTAACGATTACTTGTGTCTTAATCAAGTCTCGTGCTACCACTAGCCTTTACTATTGACTATAGTGATTTCAGACTGTCGACCTTCTACCTCATCACGGAGTCACTTTGAATTGCTAGTATTTGTTTAAGACTTAGCTCCACTGGATTCCTCCTTTGGCCAATTAAAACCGTAGTTTCTGCAGATATTACCCTCTCCGCCTCTTGTGGGGCTTCCATATTATTATTGTAAATAGAAATAATACGTTCCTCTCGCAACGATAGAATAGAAACACAAAAAAATGTATGTTACTGACTGGCAGCGGATGAGGTACGAACACAGGCGTCTAAGGCTATCGAATGCTTAATAGTCAACGTGCCAGCCACTTATGCCACAGAACGCTTTCATACTTTTATTAAACACTAAAAGAATTTTACCATATTATTATTGTATAGTTAAAATATTTTGTTTCTGGTTAGATATTTAATAAAAATTCTATTGTTCAACTCAACCATGCTGCAAAATTTATGGAGCAAATTATTTTACGATTAAATGGAAACAAATAAAGTAGTATTTAAAATGTTTTCAAATAGCCATAATATGTTCGCCGTAACAATATATTGTTGCGGTGAACATAATATGGTTGTCAGGACTATGCCACTACCACGTTTTTTATTTGCGTGCAGGTACAAAAGCAGATTATTTCACCATGTTGTACACTGCTTTACTGTTCCATCAGATGCATAAGCACCTGGTGGACCTAGTGTTGCCTCAACTTCCCATATATGGCAAATATGCTCAAATGACGGACTCAACAACAGTTTTTAAAGAGCGCCTCTATTGGGCTTAACCATGTAAACTCTTCCTCTTTCAGAGGGTAAGTTTTTATATAACGAGTTTTAATATTTTTTTCACCTTACAGCAGTAGTTTCAGTTTAAAATTTCTTCATCGTTTGCTATTGCATTTTGTTGCAAAATTGTTTTAATCCTGAAATTCAACGCTTTCATGAAATCAAAATATTCGCATATTAATTTTATCGAAAATAAAACTTGGGAATGTGATTTTTTCTGTTATTATTGTTATTACGATTAAAGTTTACTACTACTGAAAATTAGCCGTTTTCGTGGTTTCTGCAACTGCAATTAATACAACATGACTCAGCCTACGATGCCGCGGTAAATGTGCGCCAATTTGAATATGATTTGAACATGAAAATCAAATAAATATGTATTGTAGTTAAACATGTTGAATTGTTGATATGGTTTTATAATACTACTATAATAATCAGGTGTTATAGTATTTATTTAAGTATGTGTGTGTGTATGCATGTGTCCGCGTTGGAATTTTAGGTAAAAAACAAACAAAGTTTCATGTATAAATACAAATATTTGACATAAGTAAACGTTGGCAAGACCACTTTAACCATTTTCTGTCCACCATGCTTTTCTTCATTACTAAATATATGAATGTATGCATGCGTCTGTGTGGGTGTATTAGTTAAACAAATTTTGAATTTTAGAGATTCATAAGGGAGGTTAATTCTTCCCAAACTTTTTAAGCTAAAAATGCTAGTTTGTATAACAAGATCTTCTAATAGGAACTAACATTTTCTTGAACCATGCCTTCTATAAAAGGCAACCAAAAAGGTGCTTGACAAAAATATCTCAAAAACTACAAAATTTTCTGTGGAGAATATTATAAAATTAAAAGTTTGTAAATTTTTGTTTGTATTGTAAAGGAGTTTACAGCAATCGCATATCGATTGTGCCAATGTGTGGCGGCCTGTTGTTTTGCCAGCGTCTGCTAAATCTGCTATTTATTCTTCAGTTACTAACGCCAAAGTACCATGGCAAGTTACACGATTGCTGAGCGTGTGTTAGAGCGTTTGGAAGAAGATCGCAACTTTAGTCGAAACATCACTTTTAGCATTGAGGCGCATTTTTGGGTGAATGAATGGCTGTGATAACAATTAATATTGTCATATATGAGAAGATATCAACCCATACGTCGGTCACTAGGGTCACAATAAATTTGCTGTTTTTATTAGATTTTGACACGGTCGCATTATTGGTTCTTTTAAAACATCGTCGATGAAGAATTAATCTTCAAAAACAACTCCTACAGATCAATAACAACTAATCTCTTTTGGCATAAAATAAACAACATGATTATCACAACTGTAAGACTGCTGAACGATTTGAGCGTATAGTTATCTCTGGCGCAAGTGACGTGAATTCAGTAGCGAAATCGTGCTATTGGAAACCGCTTTCCTCTTTCTTTTTAAGTTTTCGTTTATGCCGAAAAGCCATCATCAACCGATCATCTAAGATTCAACATTAATTTACTCATGGTTTAAATTTATTCGGTTCCATTGCTCAGAAAATAAAACCATAGAGGTTTTCACTGAGATCAAGTGTTGCAAAGGGAACTTTTTAGTTTCGAAAGCAGACTACTGACATTCGAAAGGTATTACAAAAGAATTTGTAAATATTATTTCTTCGAAATTAGACCCCCCCTAATGGCGCTTCGCATATACTATAATCGCATTTTGAAAATTTAATTAGCACATTAGAAAATTAGTTTATACGACAAATATATTTATGTTTGTTTAAGCCATTTTTGTTCAGGAGTATTAATTTTTTTCTTTGGAATTTCGTTGATGTGTATTTGGATGCCTTCGTCCATTCACTCAATTAAAATTGTGCGTGGAATAGAAAATTATTTTATTGATTTTGTTGTGTTTGTTGTTTCTATTACTGGTTATTATACTAAGTACATAATTTTGTTATGCGATACAGTTGTAAAATAACTGCATCACAAAAAAAAATTTAATTTATGAGTAAATTACTAATTTTGAATATTAAATTGTTTATTTATAAATTATGCCATTTTTTCATAAATAAATATATTTATTATAATAATTTTTTTATGGTGAAACGTGCGTAAAAATATGTAATGCAATAATTAATAAAGTTATTAAATAATTAACTGTTGAAAAAAAGGTTTTGTACGCGCAAAGAAATAAACATAGTTGTGGTAATTATCAGAATATTGTTATTGATTTATGGGATCATACTACTACTGCAGACAAGCCAGTATAAAAAAAAATCAGATTTTTTGTTGCACCGCAAAGAAATTCCGAAAGATTATGAAAATAGGTTGAGAAACAACCTATACGCATCTCGACGATTTGCTATAGCACCTCGCTATATATAGACAAAGTAACCCCGATACACGTGCAATAATATTGAACAACTTTTGATGTTTTATAATATAATCATTTGTGTACATATAGGACCCAGTAGAAGCCGATTGAAAAAAATCACACCATTTTAGTGGGTTTGTAGATTTTAAACCTAAAAGCAAAAAAACAAATCAAAATATTCAAGAAAAAAATTGGTACTGTGTGATAAATATTGCTTTCCAAAATATTGAACAACTTATTGAATAGTCTGGGACAATGATACAAACAACAATAAAATATCCAACAGTGTTTTAATGAGTAGTTTCAGATGTTTGGCGAAATAAAGTAATTTGGAAAATAGCGTCACTAAAAATAAAAAAAAACAACTTTTTGCTAAATATTTGAAATTCAGAAAACTCGAATGAAGAAGAGTGCCTACTAAGTCCAAGTCATTCAACCACTTTTTTCGGGCTTAACGCGAACGAGTGCTTTAAAGTGGTGATTTTTTGTTTGATAAAAAACCCAGACACAACTGATGAGTCCTCAATTCGAAACGTGGCCAAAACTCTTTTAATAAACTTGATAAATTATAAATAATAATTCTCTTTTACGTCGATGTACCGGTCCGTCTGTAAAAACACGAAAACATCAAATCGGCATTCGTTACAGAAACATGTTAACTAAAATCTGGACGGCATTGATATGGCCGCACAGCGTTTTGTTTCATCGACAAAAATCAAGGAAAAGCAAATACTTCTGATCCTCAGAAAAGTAATATATAAAATGCTAACTAAATAACTTAAACAATTTTTTTAAGTCACTCATTTTGATGTCCCTAGATGTCGCCAACGACAAACAAATTGGATAGAAGTTTTTTTTATCGTTTTTTGAACACTAAGAGCGTGTATGTTACAGTGGGTCGAAAAATAGCTGCACCAGTCATCCCCTAGGATGTAAGATATTTCTATGACGATTCTAAAACACCTAGTAATATATTTCGCCACGCCTCTAAATTTATTATATTTAGTTTTTTATTCCTTAAGTCGAATTTTATGACCTATCAGAAGATATAGCATAATTGTAAATGTTTAAAAACAGCTTGATTTTCGTCGTTGGTGGTTTTGCAATCGGATATCAGACTCTAGATAGCACCTCTGTTATATCGAGCCCTTCCCCCCTAATAACCATTTTTTTTCCAAACCATCAGATATAAACCCTTTAAAAGTATGTATACCTGGTCTATAAAATATTATTTTTCAGCCACTCCAAAGTACCGCCGTTTTTGTTTTTCATCAAAATTTTGATACCACTTCTCGTATATCGGATCCTTCTCAGCTAATATGCAATTTTTTAAACGACTATATGCTTCTCTTAAGACTACACAAATTAAGCATTTAATGTTTTAACATTCGTTCACTAGTTTTAACAATATCATTCAATGTTTTTATCTCAATTGTATGAAATTAAAGTCTTGTGTATGGAACGATACAAATAAAATCAAATAAATAAAAACTAAAATAAAAAGGTAAATAACGCTGATTGAACATTTTTCTAAAGAGGTGGGTGTCCATGTTGTTGCTGCGATTTCAATAAAGTTTTTTGTCGTTTTTGGGAGCTTAGTTTAGCTGAAATCAAAATTTTCTAAAAATAATGCATGTACCCGTGTCCTTGCGCCAAATTTTCCAAAATACGAATGATACAAACTACGATGCCAAAATTTCTTAACCTAACGCTTCTCCTAAAATTCTTGTCCAATTTCGTTTGACAACAAATCACTATGGGGCGACATCTGCCACAGCGCCTATGAAACAATCGGTCTATTGCAGCAACAATATTCATAATGCTCTCTTAATTATACACGCTATATAAGTTCTCCACTCTCAGTATAAAGGATTTTTTTCTGTACAAAAACAAATATTAAACATCCAGCTCATTACGCTTTGTATTTTATAAACGAGTGATTTTAGTAAATATTATTGGCCAGAATCCGCAAAAAAGCTCAAAATTCCACGGTGTTAGCGATTGGAATAGAAATGATCATTTCGATATTCAAAGTTATACTTTTTAGATCTATTTGTTGTAATGACACAACATCCTTGTAAACGGCAATAAACAATAGTCGAGGTCTTTTCGCTGGTTAATCGGATTCTTTCCGATTTAAAATATTCGAAAACCCGGTTTTGGGGAATGTGTAATAATCGATTACCGTAGTACCTACATATGTCTTTGACAAATTTAAATGAAAAGGAAAATAGTATAGTTCTCGTGTTTTGCTTTAATTTTTTCCTTAGAAAAATATAGAAAGCTAAAAAAGGTCACCCTAAATTGGGTAGTGAAGATTTATAATAATGATGACTAAAAGCCAAGGCGAATTTTGTTATCACCTTGTTGTTTTCATTCTATCAATATAAAATGTTCAGTTGTCATCTGCCATACTTGACCGGTTTAATATTACATAAGGCAATTACACACCTACATGCACACACACACGCAGACACACATTTACATACACACAGCTATTGAAAGCCAATTTCTGCTTAAACAGAATTGACTCAGCCATATTAGTTTTCAAGTTTACTCGCGTCGCTTCCAAACACTTCAACTGTCAACAATCATTTGATGTCTTAATATCTATTCACTTTATAGCGTGACCCTTGTAACAAGGACTATTGTTTGCTGCATTGTTTGTTTTTCAGTTTCGTTGCTTCGTTATTAAGCATTTTACATCTTGGTGGGATTATTAGAACTTTTGCGCTGGGAATTGCACCAGCTACATGTCAGCCAACTGCAATTTCGATACTACAATGCGTAAGCGGACTCGTAACTTGTTTATCAAGTGCAATAGAAACTGTTTAATCCTTGAAACTTGTTATTTTGGTTGCTACTTGAGTGACTGACAAACCGACTGAGTGTGTGATGGGCTAAATATTTGGCTGATTGTTTGGTTGGTATTCATTACGTTTTTCATTGGGCAGCGCTCAGCATATTTGAGATGTTGTTTCTTTGTTCTCGTACCTGTTAGTGTTGTTATGTGGCAGCCATTGAGTCTGTGGCAAATTTTGATCTCTTGGGTTGCCAAGTATGTAGCCTGAGTGTTATTTTGCAAAGTTAAAAGTTAGTTGCCTCATTTGTTTGCTTGTTGGTATTTGTTATTCTTTCTGTTGTTGCTGCCGTGCCAAAGCCAGTGAGAAGATGGTACAAAACACTAGTTTAATGCAATTCCAAGCATGTACACATTTGTGCCTCGTAAGCTTCATTATACCTTTGAGTGTTGCTAGTGACTGTTGAAGGCAAAAGAATGTGGTACGAATTTATCTATTGTGTTGATTATTTGTTCTCTATCTTAATTGGCCTACACACAGGGGGGAGGTATTTTAAGTTGGTGTTTTCTCTTTCAAACGATGTCCAGATACAATATCGTTATGGGCTTCAAGACGGATCGTTAAGGGCTGAGTGGGTGTTATAGGCGGGAAAGAATTGTGAAATAGGACTCTCAAAATAAACATTTTCGAAAGGGAAGCAATCTTCGGTTAACCAGTTACTAAGAATCGTACTGTAACCAATCAGCTGATAAAAGCTGTCGCATTAATTAACAAAGTTACTTTTGAGTTCATATTTAATATATTTCTGTTACGATAAGAACAAATATTTCTCTATTATTTATTTCCTTCTTCACTGAAGTCACCACGGATTTTATTTTTACCATCTCTTGCAAGAAATAAACACCAGCTCTGTAGATCTAATTTAAGTAATAAAATAATTTAGTGGGACTAAAAGTTCTAATACTAAAATGATACGTATCTATTAATTCTATCATTACTCTCATTCTATTTGAGTTTATATTTGTTGCCCATTTGGTAGCATACTTTGCTGTCGTCTCGACTTCTCTTTAGAAGTTGTTTTTTTTTGTTCTGCAGCAGCAACAGTATCATTGTCTAAGGCACTTGCGTTATTAGATATTGAGGTGCAAAATATGTTTGCTTTCCATTTACACCTTGAGGTAACTATTCTAAGCATTTATAGTTTTCACTCTTCAACATCCTTTTATTTTGGGGAAATTAAATTCAAATGATTTAACAATAGAATGCAGCACCTGCTATTTAGTGAAGCTTTTAAGATTAATGTACTCGTGCATATGAGTTAATTTACTAATAAATCTGATATTGTAATACTGTGCATAGGCTTGAGTTTGTTACCACTGGCGTCGTTAAAGTCTCACTCGAATGAGGCGATTAAAATTAACTCTGTCACGACTAGAGAGTTACAAAAATCTAGGGTGATTACTATGCTAAGCACCGGAGGGCAAGACGTGCGAGCAATACCTGTCTTAATGCTCCTGTGAGGTTTGTTATATCCTATTTTTTTTTGCGTTTTATTATAATTCCGAACATGGATCGGGACCTTCTCGGATGTTGAATGAGCAAGCGTGATTGCCTATTAGTCATACTTTAATCACGAAAACAATTTTAAATATTATGTGTATTTCATTATATCATTAAGTCATTGAATCCTTCGGCTTAAGTTCGTTTTCTTTATTCTCTCTATTCAGAAAGAAAATTTATTTGATATGATAACTTTGAATTCAGTAAAAGTTGAAATTTTGTTAGGCAACTAGGCGAATGGAATGCATTTCCTATGCCGCTCCACACGTTTTCCTCCATTAGAGTGAAGCTTTGCAAGGGGCGTTGGACCAAGATATTCCGAAAGGGATACACAATGAAACCTTGCTCCGGTGTTTATTGGCCCATAGAAAAATTCTGAAGATAAGGACAAGAAAACCTCCCAAGAGACGGGTCAGTCTCCAAAGATACACCGGCGGAAGAGGCTTAGAAGGTAGAGCAAATTGTGTGTGAATATCCAGCACTGGCTAGCATAAGACTTAGTTCCACGGTCAGACACTTTTTAAATGTGAATGCCATCGTGAGCCTAAGCGTTAGACAATTGGTAGCAATTCACAAGAGACTCAGTGATGAGAAAGAAAGTCGACAGTCACCAGTCGACATTCTGAAATCACTACAGTGGAGAGTAAAGGCTAGTGGTAGCACGAGACTTGAATGAGAGTTAGGTAGTCGTAAATTTCAAATCGTTGACCTAAAATCAATTCGAGTAAAGAAGGGGGTCGAAAGGGACCAATAAATTTAGTGGTCTAATTCGATACATTAATGAGAATGTTGTACAACCTCATTCGATTTTCTGTTTATTATCATAGTGACTACATAGCAGTGATGGAAAATCAAGGTTCTAAAATGCATTTGAAATTAACTTAAAAAGTATTTGTCTCATATGAAAAGTACTATTTAAATAATTCAAAGACATAAATTGTCCCGTCTGTATACAATGCTTTTTGATTTTTTTGTAAATTATATAGGATAGAAAGTGTACGTACTTTTTGTAAATGAATATGAATTTACTATTATTTTGTGCAGTATATTATTTAACGATTCAAGTTCGAGAAAGTACTTTTAATGCCGTGGGGGTACTGCAAATCAAAAAGTACTGATAAAAGTACAACAGCCCTAAACTTTTCATCACTGCCACATAGCAAAACGCATGTTGTGCGTGCTTTATTTGTCAACAAGACTTGTTTGCAAAAAAAAGTTGTACAACGAAATTGCATTGTTTACGGGCAAAACAGCCAACTTGATAACCAACCGGGTTCTACCAGCGATTGCAACGTAAAATTTTTAGGTTTTGAACAAAAACTTTCGGCGTAATTTTTAGCTCTTGGGAAATGCAGATTTTAAGCTACATATTTTTTCTACAGCCGCACCCCACCGTTCTATGCAATAGAATTTATTGTTGACAAATACTACGCATGCAATCTTCCTTCCCACAACAGTGCATTGTCTAAATAGAGTTCATTCCCTCTGTGCTGGCCCACTTATGGTTTTTTATAGTTTTACTGATCCCAGTCTTTAAATGTGTTGATTGCCTTTGTACAATAACTACATTTATTATCTCTAGTTATTCACTTAACTCATTCTTTTTCTGTGTATAAAAAAAAATGTTTTTCTCATCCAGTAATTCGAAAGGCATCTTTAGGCCACAGAGTTGTTGTTTGTCGCATGGAACCTGTATAATTCACACCAGTGCCTGGTACAGTTTCACATTTACATTTATACAAACATATTTTTTAGTTTTCGTGCTGGAGAACAAATTTGTTTATTTTAGTATGTATGTGACAATGGTGTTTGTCTATTGCCGTATAAAATAAAACATAAGCACCAGTACAAAATACCTTAACAATTGTCATATTATTTTATTGCTTCTTAATTACAACATAAAGAAATAAAGCAGCAGGAGCAGGACAGCAAGAATTTGTTACAGGCTTAAAGAGCTTTGAAAAGTTTGCCAGAAAATTGAATTAGTTTAAGCACAAAAATATGTATAATAGCATTACTCTCGTTCTCCTTGTACGTCTTTGATAACTAAATGTAATCAAAAGATAAATTGTGTTGGTTACGTTTGCCTTGTCTCTATTCAAAAAGACTTTAACTAGCAAAAATAGTTTTGTAGCAGAGTTTGTAAGCGGTTGGATTAAATGTAAAATTTATTGGAACAGCACGAAATAGCAAAAATTTTTGCAGACTTATTCTTTAAATACAACTGAATTATAAAAACCTAAAAGAAGTGTTGATTTAAAATGTGCAGGAGAAACATTTTTTCGAAGAAAGCTTTACATTTTTTAATTCCAAAAAGTTTTCATTTCTTCAATTTAGCAGAGAATTTTTTACCTAAAATATTTAACTACATGTTGCTACAAATATGGCAGCAGCACAAACAACAATTTCATTATCTTAAATATGTTTTAACGCAAACTTAAACACAGGAAGACAGGAAAATCTAGATACGTATTCACCATCACATGGAAATCTATTTCCGGTATAACGCATTTTATTTTGTTTATTTTTTTTTGTATTTTTTTATTTAATCATAAAATTGTGCACTCCGTTCACGTTCCATATTATATGTTGATTATACTCGCTCGCTCGCTCGTTTTTGTGAAAATAGAAGCATTAAACTTGTTTTTGTTTTACTTCTTAAGTTGATGAAATTTCACATCTTTACACCTGAGCCGTACTCTTGTCGCTGTGGCTACAGTTGTGCTAAATTTGGGGCAATTTAAAATTGAATGGAAAGGAAAGTTTTTTGTATTAATGAAGACAAAAAATTGCAAAATATTTCTTAGCGTTTTGATTAGGGGAGATTTTTAAGGTTTCTGCGACTGCAAGGGAAACTAATAGCCCGTAGCATACTGGACTGGTTACTGGTGAGGCTTCATTACGAGTGCACTTGATGGCTGTGTTTTACACCCAAATCGCGCATGCCGCCAATAAAGAAGCTATTGCAGCCATGGGTCAATAATTTTTACCTATAATATATAATATATAGAAGAGCTGGCAGTAGAATATTATCCTTATTAGTTTTATGCTACAATAGCACCGTGACCTGTTGAAATATTGTTCTCGTGCCTAGCTAAAACAATTCTGAGCTTTCTATAAATCCTATTGATTAGGTAGTTAAGTCAGCCTCCTGCCACCGTATAGAACATCTTCTAATGTTTCCTTGACACATTTTACAGGAATTACTTTATACAACACCTATTTTTACATATGACTGTTAAGTTCACAGTGTCCTGTTAACAGTTCCGTGTAGAGCTTAAAATCATTTCTGCTGAGATTTAGAATAACCTTTACTTTAATACTTACTGCTGTTTGGGCCTCGTTTTTCCTCTTTGCGTATAAAGTTATTTGTGTAGCTACCGTTTACTTAACAAGTCCCGGTACTGACATTAGAGTAGCTAAATTCTTCGCTGCTTCAGTATCTAGAAGGTTAAAGCAATTTCAGACCAACGTTGATTGGAATGAGTAGTTTGCTATTGGTTTTAAAACTGCCTGGCTTTCCAAGTGTACTTTGGTCCTGTGCATGAAAGTTGAAAGCTGTTTTTCCTATGACGAATTCTTTTTAGAAGTGTGGCCTTGCAATGCTCTCTCCCCCAACACTGCCATGTTGACCGTTTACAGATTACCACTTTAAAATGCTTGGAAATGTTTAGTGATCTAATCATCTTTTTAGAGACAGCGAGTCATTAAGAGTTCTAAATGTTGTCCAGAATATTTGCTTGATCGGTAATATTGATGGGTAATAAGATGGGCTGGAGTGAGCAGCACTGGGTGCTATTCTTTTAACTGCAAGCTGCAGTTACGCTCAAGCAGGCTATCCGATATAACTTTTCATGAATCATTTGAGCCTGTTACTCTGCTACCTTTGGCCACCATGCTAGAGAGTGAGAAGTAATCTTTGCTACTATTAGGGTTTAATATGACCAAGTCATAATTTTCAGTCACAGGCCCCACGTTTTATCATACAGCGTTTGGCACGCATAAGTTGCTCTTAACGCTTTAATTGTTATGTAGGTAAGTGTTTTTTTTCAAGTAATAGTTGTACCTAGAACAACTCCCACATATTTCATATCCTCAGATAGTGTTAAGTCCGTTGCTCCTAATCGTGGGGCCCCCAGACTTATCTTTTTTTCTTGTGTGAATGTTTAGTCTACGGATATATAGCTAGTCCTTTCTCTTGACAGCAGTCATACGTCAAGACTAGTTGCGTACCATCGCCTATCGTAGAATCAAACTTGCCTCTGATGATAATTACCAAATCATCCGCAAAGCCTTGAACTTCTTACCCGATATCATCAAGTATTCGTAAAAGCTCGTCGATGACCGCTTACTAAAGGAGTGGAGATAGAACGCCACCTTGAACACATCCTTTGGTTGAACTAACACGGACATTTTTGCCCCGTTTTCAAAGTTTAATGCCCCGTTTTTTACCATATTGAGAATCTACAGAATGACCTTTCCTGACCGGGATGATCAGGATGATCCTCAAAACTTTTGGAAATAGCATTGTCAATAGCCTATGTAAAGGGATCTATTTTATTTATTCCAATGCCTTTTTGATTTTATTCGTTAGACTAAGTATTGTGGATTTCAATGTAGAGAGGAGAGTCTTTAAGATAGATTTCCCTGATGTTTTGATTCAAGATTTTTATATAGCTTTGAGCAGGGAAAAGAAGTGCCGATGGATTGGGTGAAACAATAATCAAGAAAATTTTGTTCTACAAATAAATAACTGAATCAAAAATAGCAGTAATAATTTTAGCTAAATGATCATATATGCTTTAGACTGGTTACTACACTGGTCCTTGGTAGTGTATATAGAGCATATTACCTTAGTTGATTGATGATGCTTACGAGCGTCGGGAAAAGTTACCAAACCTGTAGGGTGTGTGTTGTTCACCAAATTTCTAAGATAAACTTCTTACAGACATACATACAACGATTATTCAGTCTGTCGTAGTAGTTGTTGCCTTCGCAGTCGTGTTAACTTTTATACGTTTGTGCTGTCAATACAACAGCTGGAAGTAGTCTTAAGATGGCATTTGATATTTTAAACATTGTTAGTTTTTACAGGTGTAATTAGATGCATGAGTTAAGCTTGTGTGAGAAATTAATTAAAAGTTGCTTCGTTTTTGCGAAGTTTATAGTTATTAAATGAGTGTGTTGCGACATTACATGCACTTATTTGGCACACAAAAGAAGACCAATTCAAAAAAAGAAAAACTAAACTTTTCTATTTCACGTGTTAATATATTCGCTGTGTATATTTTGAGGCAGAAGTTTTTGTTTGCATGTTTTGCTGCAAGTTGCATTCCACATAATTTAACATTGATAGTGCTCGTATAAGTATATTGAGCGTAAAATCGGCTAAAGTTGAGTTAAGATGTATTAGCGTATGTACGAAGTTAATTTGTTTTTCTTTTGCCAGACCATTTTTTGTCACGAGAAACATTAAATATGTCAGTTTCTTTTAAAGAAAGGGTAACGAAAATACACATTAGAAAATTTAGCTGTCTTCGGGATTTGCAGGAAAAGGAATTAGGTATTAAGTTTAATGAAAAGTGATTTGTCAATAAGACTGATGTAGATATTTCTAAGGACATAAAATGCACTCTCTCACTAGACTAGATTAACTGTAATGGTTGATAATCATGTTAACAAAATGAGATTGACAAATAGGGATCGGTTTATGTTGGATGAGGTTAAATTAACAGAAACGTTTTTAAAAATTAATAGGGATGTACTTATTTTAAAAGCGGACAAAGGTAACACTACAGAATTAACAAAAATGTAGGAGATATTAGGAAATATCAGATGTAAATAAGTAAATAAGGATCCAACCAGTAAAATGCAGAAGATGAATAATGAAATTGTAGAAGAACTTTTGGAGAAAAAGAAATTTGAAACAAACATTGCGACTGCACCAAGGATGTATGGTCTTTCTAAGATTCACAAACCAGAGTTTCCTTTAAGGCCAAGTTGTTGAATTATGTAAATATGATACACACATTTTGGTAAGTCTTACTGAGTTTTCGAAGTATAATGTTAAGGACTCTTTAGAATTCAGCAAGAGAATTAAAAGTTTGAGAATAGAAAATAATCAAAAATTAGTTTTATTTAATGTGGTAGCATTATTTCCTAGTAAACCAGTTGATTTATCAATGACAACAATTAATCAGAAATGGAATATAATAATAGCCTACACTAAAAAGGAGAAGAAATTATATTTTGCGTATTGCCAAATGTAGAGTAGAGGACAATAGAGATTTTCAATATAATGAAAAGATATACATACAAAAGGAGGACTTCTGATGGGATCTCCAGCATCTCCTATTTTACCAGACATTATTATGGAGAAGTTACTGGGAAATTAAATATTAAACCAAGAATGATGACAAAATATGTAGATGATTTGTTTTGCATTAGTTCTCAAAGTGAAATTGATAATGTTTGGGAAACACTGAATTCCTTTAATAATAACATTAAATTTACGAAAGAAAATCAATGTGATTCCTGACTTCCTTCTTTTGATACATCAATAATAAGACATGGCAACAATTTAATAATGTATTGGTATCAAAAGCCAACATCATCTGGGAGATTGTTTATAGATACAGCTATAAATTGGGTACAAAGGGGTTTTAACGATCAGTGACAAAGAGATTTAGAATAAAGGAAAGACACGAAACATATTAATTGATAACAGTTTTCTGAAACAACTTTCTTAGAGAATGATTTTAAAAATAGAAGAATAAGACAGTAAGAGAAGGGTAATAGAATTCAAGATTTATAAATCGTTAAGTTATATTATACGATTATGAGAGCGACTGGAAAAATTAAAAATCTTTAATAATGATAAATACAGAATTGCTCACAAATCTTACAACATATTGAATATATTATTTAGTGAAAACTAAAGATAGAATTAAGAAATTCGATGTGTCAAATATAGTTTACAAAATCCTTGTGACGGAAGTGATCAGTAGAGGTGCAATAAAGAATACGTAGGTACAACTAAAAATATGCTAAATGTGCTGGACATAAGTCGGACCAAAGATGTAGAAATTTACATAAAACAACTCTATCTCCCCATTGTTCTGAATTAAATCACTATCCTAACTTTGAAAGTGCGTGAATTTAAAATATTCTTAGAAATATTTCAAATTTATAAAATACCAATATCAGGAAGAATTCATTATAAAGCCGATACAGATAATCTCGTTCATAAATGCAGGCATTTGATGCATCAAATCACCCTGTTGGAATATCAATTCAAGAACTTCTAATTGACACTGAATCAACGGAAGTTTATTTTTCGCTGACACGGACACTAAATTGACAGGGTACTGTGCTTAATGGATTTTCACATTCCATTCATTTATTGAATTCCGGCGAATACATTGACAAAATTAAAAACATTTTAATCAAAAGTCTTCGTGCGATTATCAGAGTTATGGCAACTAATCCTAGGGTCCCGTTCGGTATGGGCATGATTTTTAAGTATTGGTTTTGTACTTCGATTAGTCTGTGCTAGAGAAATGTCTTCTTGGGGCCAGAATTACAACTAGCAATCAAATTCTCAGAGATGTCAAACTTCAAAATAACAAAGAAAAAAAAAGGCTTGAAAGTCAAGGTCGTGTTGAGCATTTTCCTTCATTATCGTGGTGTGGTCAACTTCGATATTGTTCCGTCTAATCATTGTGTTCATTGCAAGAAATCAGAATTATGCACAAATATCTCAAAGTTTCTTCAACAATACAAGGCAGCGATTCAAACATCTCATTCTGTATATGAATGTTTAACCAAAATCAACGTTCCTACACATCTTCAAGCCACGAATTTATTTATCATTGTCCATGACTCCAGCTACCATATCAGAGAAAATATTAAAGGCGCCAGGATTGGACCAAACGGCACAGTGTCTTGCTGGCAATAGAGATTGCCGTCATGAGAATATAATTATCATCGATAAATTTTTTATCAGTTATCGATTGCTTTAATCGCATTCAAACTGCCATCAGTTTTAAAGCAATTGAATATCAGCCCCATCTTTAGAAACGATTGATATATCTGAGATAGGACTTTTGTTTTGTTGATATATATATTTGATAAAACTAAAAATTATTAATTTTGAAATGTCTAGATGTCTAGCTCTCATTATCTATAACAAACGTTTGCTCTATAGTTTAACATTTTATGACGATTATTTATGTTGGTTAGTTTAAGTAATTTTGAAGATTTTAATTTTAAATAATGCAAATAACCATGTTAAATTACAGACAAGAAGTCACATACGACAGGCGCCTTAAAATGACATTTGAAGATATTGATTCTTTAATATTAAAAGGGTTTATGCTGGAATGAGAGAATAATGTAAAGTGTTGTTATATATATTTTCTTGTATCAACACTTCTTTAATTATATTGTATCTCTTCAAGCCCATGCCAAGGACCAGTTATCCTTTGAACTGCAGTCGAGTGCTGAAATATAGTCCTTTCCCAACTCCTTTTTCCTTTTCATTGGTCTTAACGTCATTATTAACATTGATTTGAAATCAAATTTGTTAATGTTTTCATTTTTTTCCCTCACATTGCAATGGTAAGTTATTCTTTATTTAGTTTTTTTTTTACATAAACTATGCATTCTAAATCAAAAAACAACATCAGCAGCAATAAGAAGAAATCTTCGATAAATTCATGCTCGACATAAAAAATCCTTTTCTTTTAAATGCAAGCAACAGCAAAAAAGTAAATAAAAAGTGGGGAAAAACAACAGAAAACATTATTTCAAATATAATCTCTTTGATGCGAAAAACTATGGAGGAACTTAAAGGAAACCCCAATGATGATATAACAACCAATTGAACAATTCTAGAATTATTTGCACTTTATGGCAAAATATTCCTTCCATTTGTACTTCGATATAGAATTTCATTTGAAGGTAATAGAATCCACCAGATGGATAAATAGAAGCAAAAAACAATGAAACAACAGATTTTAACAAACAATTGTAACTATTTGTCTTGTCTGAGAAGAAGAACATGAATGAACTAAAAGATGAAGATGACGGAAAATTCGAGAATGAAAAAAAAACACGAAGAGAAATGATAACTATTGCTACAACTATTGGAATCGTGAATATATACAACCAACAACAAACAATGGCATAACGATAGCAAACGCAATATTAAGAAAATATCAAATTGCTGCACAGTGGATTGGGAGAGAATAAAATAGTATTTTATTTAAAAATTAAACACGCAGTTGTTGAGCTAATTGTGATATTTTTATTGCCTTGTGAAGTAGTTGAATTCCAATTAAGTACGAAATAAAAAAATTCAGCAAATTACCTCACCGGATTCGATCACAGCCTAATGCCCTTTTCATGATGTTTCAATGACTTTTCACAAAGACCCGACCGTATCTCACCGATGGCGTGTTCGATTTCGATTGCTCGCATTGACACAAAACCTACAGGTAAGAAATCGTACGATCTTGGCGGCGAATTTTGTAATATGAATTGGTCTGGAAAATGTTGCTGCAATCATGACTTCATTAGCAATGTGATAGATGGCGCCATCCTGCTAAAACCACGTGTCATTCAGATCTGTTATTTTGTTTCTGTAGCGAATGCCTTCCACAATTAGTTCAATTCCAGACTCATTTTCGAAAAAGTAACACCCATTCACGCAGCCGGTTTAAAATCCGCACCAGATAGTTGCGCGTTGTTCCTCATTGAACGCAGGTAGATTTTCTGACCCCTAGTTCGACAATTTTTCTTACTTACGAAGCCATTCAGATAAAAATTCGCTTCGTCATTTCAGATAATTTTTTTTCGAAGAGGTCTTTCGTAAAAACTGGCTGTATAATGTTTCTTGAAATTTAAGGTTTTTGGGAACTAATATCGAATTGATGTTTCCGTGCTTTCGGCGACATTTTTGTTTTCAAGGTATGGACTGATACGTCGACTAAAAGGAGACTACATTCCATAATCAACCCAGGTGCATTTTTTCGAACAAAATTTCCGCGAATTTTGAGCAGTTTTAGTATAATGGGTTTTCACAATGATATCGTGTTCTTCTTTTGTATAGGGCTATATTTTCATTAATCAGAACAATCATTGGCGACAGTTCTTAAGTACCAGAGTTGCCACATACGGGGAAAAATGCATTGAGACACTCCTGTTAAAAATAATACTAATACAGTTAGGTCGTCACTTGAATTTATATATGTGTTTTATCAGGATTAAATGGCGATTTTACTTTCCTGAAATCTTCAAAACCACTGTACTAAAACTGTTTTTATTAAACTTGTTTCTTTGGTGGTATTTTCTAACGTATATTTGAGATCAATATCTATTTGTATTTATGAATATTTTTCTTTATGTATACATGTATGTGTGTGAAGGTATGTGTGCTTGTATATTTGTGTGCGTTAAAGTTTTCTAGTGTGGATTGTGTCTAGTGTAAATGAATGTGGAGTGAGTGTATTTTGCTTATTCTTCTTTTATTCAACTTTAACTCACAGTGTCAGAATGTTATTATTTTCTTACTGTTAGTTTTTTGTTTATTCCTTATGCTTTATGGCATTCAGTAAATCAGAAGATAAACAAAACAATATTGATATTTATTTACTTTAGCACCTACAACAGGTCGACTATTAAATAAAAATGTGGGAGTTGTATGTTAAATAACTAAAATTTGATAAAAAAGGTAAAGAGATATATACTTGTGTTGTAATGCGTTACTAATCGGAAGAGGTTTTTAAAGGTCTTACAGATACCAGTAATAAGTAAACTTGAAACTTGCTCCACGGTCATGAAAGAAAACTTTGTGGTATTTGTGAGCAACCGTCTCAAAAGAAGAGATACAAATACAGCCCCATAAGAACAGGATCAGGAGCGAAAGTTAATAACAACCAAAGTATTAAATTAAAAGTGAGTTCCGAAACAATACGTACAAATGCGATATTTACTAAATTTTTTTTATATATCAAACGATATGGAAAGGAAAGTAAGAAAAATAATTTATCATTTTGGTTGTTGGAGGTTGGTTAAAACTTTTATGTTTTAATTTAAATTTCTTTAAACTTTTCATTTGGTTTGAAGAATAAGAATTAAAAAGCACTTATAGTTTTTCAAAATATTTGTTCAAAGTGAAATGCGCATAGAGACCACCATATCGCTTACCAAATAGAAAGAGAATTCTTTTTATTAAAATAATATTTTAATATGTTTTTTCCATAATATCTTTTTCAAGATTTGAATTAGTTTAATGCATTCTTCTGTAATAGGGCCATGCTTGACACTGCGGGCTAGAGGTTTAGTGGCGGAGGCAGAAGACTGAAGGTACATATTGGTTAAGTGAGAATTCTACGATGATATTCGGGGCACTAATCGCATGGATATCACTCATATCGGGTCTTGGAATATAGGTAGGTTGGATGAATATGAGGTATTCAATAAGAAAAGGAAGAAGATTAGCAATGGTGACCTCTATCTTACCAACTTTGCTAGTCCTCGCTGATTTCTGTGGTCTGTCCCTTTCCCTGGTTTGCCGGTACTTGCATGGCTGCAGCTGTGGCTGATACTGTTGCTATCGTTGCTGACTTTTCACAATTTGCAACTGCTGGTTTTGTTTTTTCGCTGTAATATAGAATCGCTTTAGAGGATAACTGCTGTTATTAACGTTCGGTCTCTTTGTCGTTCACGTTGCCCTTTGCCGGGGTTATATCATGTGGCAAATGGCTCGCCTGTGTGGTCGGCTGTTAATTGCTTGTGCGTTTGTTGTTTTCCTGTCCGCTTATTTTGAAGTATGTTTTATAGCATCAGCGAGCCACTAGCCCAGTGCTATTTTGGGCTCGAGCTGGTATCAGTGTCAGCTACGAAGACTATCTGCAGATTTAATTTTCGTACCGCATGAAGCTCGATAGTTAGTTCCAGGCTGACTATGATGCGACCTTTCGAGGCCCTTCATGGTAGGTGTGGTTTAGACTTAAGTCGCGGAAAGGTCGTGAGCTTGATTTGGTTGGATGGCGTGATTCAAAGTTCAATAAGATTGAGAGTTTTAGGTGAGCTCCGCTTCTCACCAAGGGGAAGGCCATATCGAAGTGCATAGTTTCGAAATGTGGCAATTAGTTACGCCTAGACGTATTATTTTCGCTGAATAACGAGGCAAGTTTTCAAAAATGTTGTGAAAGGATCCATTGACTAAACTTATCTTATAATATAAAACGTTGGAATTAAATAGGAATAACACACGACTTCTGACTGCGATTGTGAGCGACCCTCTTCGATTCAGCTATTTTCTTTGGAGGGGTAGTCAGATAAGTGCTCCTTCGTATCGTTTATGTCTGGAGAAGGAAGTAATAGCGACACTAATTCCTTGCGAAATTATTTTTCTTTTGATTAGAAGCAGAAGGCAAGTCTTTAACTGTGAACTTTTGTATTCGTAGGATATCAGGAGGAATTTTCCGACCTCTGTATTCTCCGTCAGTAGTAGCGTTATACAGAATGGAGTGGTGGTCAGTCCACCATTCTCAAAGCAGAATACGCTGTTGTGTTGTATAATATTAGTTGGATTGTTGGCAACTAAAAGGAATTGACAAAGTCTCGTTATTTAAACTCCCAGCCACGATTCAGTAATTTAATTGCTATACAAATTTTGATTTAAAGTTTAGTTAAACCGCTTTTTGTATGACATGACATTTGCGAATGATAAAATATAGTGTAGAGAGCTACGTAGATAATTCCCGTAACTTCCATTAAAAATTATTATTAATATTTCTTCCTTTAACAAAATTAAATTAATCGTAATAATTTTCACTTATTTTTTGTTTGTTTGTTTTTGCAACAACATTACTATTTGTAATTATGTAATTATAATGCAAACGACAATAAAAAAATTAATACAACTGCTTAAACCGAAAAACAAAATAAAAAATTTAAATTATGCCACAGTTATAATTATGATGGATTTATGTGGTAAAAATCAACATACAAGTACAACAGAGTGCGAGAATATTAAAAAATACTTAACAATGGCATTAAATATTTAATCGGTTTTATTTTCAAAATTGTCACGCTCACAGCACAAATGAACAGCGAAAGCAACGCAAACTACAACGAATTAAATATTTCACACTATAAAAACAACAGCAATAGCAGCAAACACAAACAATAAAATACCGGCAAACAAACAAAACGACAAACAGGAAATAAAAACAGGAACTTAATACTCGTACAATTGTAAATACGAGTATAATAAACCAATAGAAATTACGGTACACAATACGATGACACCGCATCACCACAATGGAATATTGTGACACTATTATGACGTGCAGTGATATAAATATACCGTTAAATAAACTTATTTGCTTTAAATAAACACAGAAACACACACTAACTAAGTAGACTGATGTGGATACTCGTATAATAAATTTTGTCGAATGTAATTTACGTGCTTAATTTGTAAAATCTGGTTGGTATTAATGAAGGTAGAATTTGATTAAATTCGAAAAAGGTATGCCAAAGTGTGTTTGTGTGAATAGATCATGACTTAAGAGGGTGCTACAGTTTGGATTTGAGAAAAATATAAATGCCAAATGTGAAGTTAAAAACTAACCAGATTACTTTGGAAGACATTTGAAATGGTTTTTTATGCACCTACTCCGATTTGCGAGTAAAAGATATTTTCAATTATGTGCAGGTAACTTTAGTTACACTCAGGCATTTAATAGCTACTAATCGATTGTATTTATTTTCATTACAGGGAGTAGAGTAAAATAGAATAGAGTAGATAAGGATAGAGTAGAGTAGAATAGAGTACAGTTGTATAAAATAGAGTAACGTAGAGTAGAGTAAAATAGAGCAGATTAGACCAGAGTCGAACAGAGTAAAATAGAGTAAACTAGAGTAGAGTAGAATAGAGTAAAGAAGAGTAGAGTATAACAGAGCAGACAGCTCAGCCAACACAGTTGCCCTATATCTGTCAGATGTCTAACAGAAACGTCAACATAAAGACGAATTTTATAAAAATTCTCTTCGACATTTCTAATAGAGATTTATTAGAAATCTGATGAAACGACATCGAAAATTCCAGTGTTTTAGTCAATATTCCTATTGACTTCCCACACTATGTGAAATAATCTCGGGTTATTCATCTAGTTGCCTCCTAAAGCCATCTGCTGTTAAAAATCGTTTTCGTGAAAGGTTTGCTTTTACGTCGTATTAATCGACCTACTGTGAAAGGAATTGACAAGATTATAAAGAAATTTTAAGAGACTGGAAGTGTTAGAGATGTCTTCAGGTATGTGCATCATCGCAATTTGCACACTGCCAAAAATATTGTATCTGTAAACGAACGTGTGGCGGATAAGCCACACGACGTTTTCAATAATTGGGCTTATCTTACAGCTATTGCATGTTTTGCATTTGAAATTGCACCTTAAGTCATGTAAAGTCCAACTAACGTCACAATTAAATCGGGCTAACCATTCACAACGCTGTAGATATGCTGATTGGGTGCAAGAGTAAAAGGCTTTCAATGGGGATATTTCGAACAAAATTTTCTTTCTCGATGAAGCTTATTTCTCACCCGGTGATTATATCAGAAAATGTGACTGTTTGTTGCGCATTATGATCTGTATTTTTTCAAAAATGACACTGGTGGAACCGATACCGTTAATTCAGAGCACTATGGCAGTAGGAGAACCGACTTATTTTGGCCTTTAATTGATTATGAATTTTTATTGTACTCGAAATATGTCTACGCGCACAAAATGTGGGGATTTTTCAGATTTTGCCCTTAATAATACCGCAAGGCATTGCCCTTTATGATTTGTATAAAATCCCAAATAATAAGAGAGTGTTAAGCGAGGACTTTTTAAGAGGCCAACATTTAATTTAAGAAACGAAAAGGCGCCAAGTTTCATCGTTTGGAATGATTTTCCTCTCAAAATCAGCAGTCACTTGTAAGTAAGTGACTGTAAGAGCTACGAAATACATATCTAATGGGAGCTTGAGATACCTTCTTGACTTTTACAATTTTCGAGAACAGCGCTGAATGTTACTGAACTTTCACGAATCAATATTGTTATATTTAACATTTCTAAACTTCTTTAATTTTTCACAGATTCTTTTAGTTATAAACAAGATACACGGCGGAATTTATTTTTACACACTCACAGTTTATTTATAACTATGCTTGCAGCTTTACTTTTCATTTACTACTAACTTCAAGCTTGATCATCCGAGTCTTTGAAGACTTAGTAGATACTTCTTTGGCTATGTTTTTTTTGGTGGTAGTTTCTTTACGTTATAATTCCTGGTAATTTGCTTGTACGTGTTGGTGTTATATCGTTTTTCCTAGCAACTTGTTTGATCTTATGGTTATTGTGTTTGTTGTTGCTTACGAACAGCGTTGGGAATATCTGCGCACAAAAATTCTTACACCTATGAATACTTTGTGTACACTTACTTACCAATGAAATAATATTATTATCAATTGAATGGGTTACTGTTTGACGTCCAGTATGTCTGGCATCCTCAAGTCATTCAGCTTCCTTGAAATTTGAACTCATTAAGTTGAAGAAGTTAAATCTGTCATTCTGCCATTGTTTTTCATATTTAAAATTTATAATTAGATATTATATGCGTAGAAAGGTGGAATGTCAATATAAAAAAAGAAATATTGATTACGCAACAGTAATAAAATAGCGAAAAAACCAAAATCATGGAAAAAGGTTCATACTATAAAATGAAATTGAATTTTACTTTAAAATCATGTCATGTAGAGTAAGCGAATCAGTAAGAGATGGAATTAAAATTCCATAGAGTTAGTAAACAGATTTTTGTTTGTCGTTGTTTTTTCTCTAGTTAAAATTTCAAAAAATAAAACAACAATTTTACTTGAAAAGTATATGGGAATTGTAGTGACTGCGTTGTGAAAAAAGGACAAAGAATCATACAGTCCCAGTATGTGAGTTGAACTAAAAATTGCATTCATATTCCCTTTTGGTATTTGTCTGTGATTTTATATACTACAATTTATTATTGTTTGTGAGCTGAAAAATACAAAATTATATGCGCGTTGTCTGTGTGTGACAGTTGTTTTGAATTGAGTTGTTAAATGAATCTACGGGGTAAGTAGGAAGTCTGAGTAGTAAATTTAGTAAGATTTATGTAGACATTTAGTTAGTGCAACCGTTTCAAGATACAAGAACAAACTTATAACAAATTAAATTTCTTTGATTGGTTTTTGTTTAAGAAGAAGATAAATACAGTCCTAATAAATACTTTATTTCAGAATCCTTCTCCTGGGGGAAAATCTGATTTCTCAATATTCGAGAATAAGGGACTCTCTAAAACAATTCGTTCGTCTCTAGAGTTAACTTAGAATTCATTGTGGAGCCTAAATTGCAAGGAATTCAGAAGGCATCAGAGAGTATATTTTTATTTTTGCCAACGGATAAACCAAGTCTGGTACTGGAATGCTGAACAACTACAAATACAATCAGCGATTATACACAATTGCGAGCAAAGGCCTCATTTTATCAACATCGACCTGCTTAAAATTTTACTCTCGTCCTGCGTACAACGAAGAATGCGGCTTTACTCAAGACAGCTTAGAACAGATGTATCAAGGGATCGACTTGATATGATAATGATTACACCTGATCGGGCATCAAAAGTGATGAAGAACCAATGCATATAGTTAAATGTTAATGGTCATTGGAGTTCAGTACCTAAGTTAATAGTGGCTTTTGTACCAACTAGTGAAGGTTGAAGGTGAAAAGAAACCTGTGATCCTTTTTACAGTGAATTTAACAAACTCAATGCCTTCAACTCTCTCTCTCTCTCTCTTTTGTACATAAATTTATCAAGAACTTCGTTATACAGAATTAAAAAAATCGCATAAAAAGTGATTCTAATGTAGATTAAAGATTTCTTAAATGATACAAGTGTCTTTAATTTAATATTAAACAAAATTAAACTTCCAACTTAAATGACAATTTTATTATTATTGCAAATGTGTATTTGATATTTTTTTTGATAAAAGTAAAAAGAAAAATTATAAATTTAATGCATTTAACAAATAATTACAATTTAATTGTATTATCATGTTGAGCATAATTGTTTAACAATACAAAAACATTGATTTTTGTATACGTACAAATGTGCGTACACACACATACGAATATAATGTCTGCTCGTTCGTGTCTATTGATTAAATCATGTTTAACATGTTTTACAATAAAATTTATTTATTTTTTTGTTTGAAGCAATTAAACAAGAGTAACAAATTATTCATTTAAAATGTACTATTACGCATCTTCTTAAATTGAAATATATGTAGAGGTTTTTATGAAAATCTCCTTGTGGGTTACTTAATCTTCAGTACCATATGCAGAAAATTTAGGGGTAAAATCTGCAAAAATCATGAATTTTTTATTGAAAAATCTTCATACAGGTTTGATTTTTTTTTAATTTTTTAATGTTGCTATATTTTCAATGGCGGGATATTGTAGTGAATGTGAGATTTTTGAATATATTTCTACTGGAGTTCCTAAATTCCGGGTATTCACAAAGGAAGTGGAAAGGTGTTGAGGTCTACTATTGGTGTTCAATAAGGCCACATGCGTAAGCCTAGAGTGTCCAAAGCGAAGACATTGTGATTTAGTAATTTTTCATGATGTCATAAATTTTTTTATGTTCCTTATACGATAATTATCTGCCCTAAAATTAATGTTAACTGATTTAAGGACAAAATTATCTCCCGAATTGGTTCCATTTGTATGAAAAATTTAACTTACGATCCCTGACTGTGCGTTATCGCAATAAGTTTCAATTGTTCTGAAACATGTAACCAGGTTTCCGGTACATTGGATAACAAAGATAGTAATAAATAGAATACAAATGTATTAGAGGGAATAACTATCATGAAGTACTTATAACAAGAGAGCGTTTCTAATTATTTTAAAATAAATTTTTTTTACAAATTTTAAAAAAATTGTCACGATAACTTAAGCGATAAATTTTTAATGAATATTAAGATAGAAAGAAAATATAAATAGTGGTAATTTTCGTGCGGAAAATTTGTGTAAATTGATCTAGACGAACTTGTCCTGTGAGTGGTGAAGGTGGCCATAGCAGAAAAAGTAACGATACGTGAGCGGTGAAAACAGCACACATCACTTAACTAGTATAACAAAGACAGTAATATTTTGTATGGTTGTTCCTTTTAATATGTGTTTGCATACATTTTTGATACACAAATTAGAATTGAGACCAGTGCAGACCATAACCAGAAATTTCTTCTGTTATGACAAGTTCTGTGTTGTTTTCAATATTAATCATACGACACGCACGCCAATCGTAGGGTTAGTTCACAAATGGGAGTACGTGGCGTAAACGTAATAAATTAAACATTAGTGTGTTTTTTATATTTATTAAAGTATGCGCCAAGTGTGTAAGATTGTAATAAAACTAAAAAATTCATAAATTCAAACTTCATATTGTTAATATGTTTATAATAAATAGCCTGCTCCCAACATATGTCTTTGCACATTCTGCCTAAAGGATAACGTGAGTCGCACTACGAAGTTGGGATTCAATCTCGATAGGCATTTTCTTGCAGGGGTTTATGAAGTGGCTTGTCTATTATTATAAGTTTCAATTACTTCCGGCCATCGCTTTATTTCAGCGAGGAGTATGCGAAAGGGTTATTCAGAGTGTATTCTCTTGGATCCGTGCCACCCTGCAAAGCCTTTGTGGACATTTGAACGATGTCATATTGTGTACATAATGGCATACGCTAGTCTTAAAAAAACCAAACAAAAATTCTAGCAATTATTGAAAAACACTTCATAAACATATTTAAAGTATGTCCGAAATATAACAAAAATTTAGTCTCTTCTGCAACGGTGGTTTGATTTTTTTTGCTGAGTTTGTAAATGCGTCCAGAAAGTATTCATACACCTTTAGATCGGTGTTAGCTCTCCACTCAACGGTCAAAAGTTGAACACGTATTATGCTACGATATTTTTTATATATATAAATTAAATATCAGAGAATATTCAATAAGTTTTTCTGTCCAAATAGCAGAAATGCAAAAATGTTATGGAAGTATCAATTATTGCAAATAATATAAGGACTTCCCAAAATATCATATTGTTATTACTGTTGATACTCGTATAATAATGTCCTCTTAAAACGATGTAGATGAAAAAAATGTGTGCTACTGATTTGCTGCGGCTGAGGTAACATCACAAAAGACTTAAGCGATCGAATTCTTAAAAAGCAACGCGCTAATCACTTAAACCACAGCAACTTATACTTTGATTAAAGTCCAGTAACATATTATGTTTGCTAATAACATTTTATAATTAGAATTATTATATTATTTTTTATAGCTAAAATACTTTGCGGGTAAAAGGTTAGTAAAAATTTCAATGCTCGAATCAACGATGTTTTAGTTTTTAAGGATAAATTAAAAAAAAAAAACGTTTTTAACGCAACTAAAGTAATGTTTAAAATGTTTAGCCACAATAATAAATGGTTGGCGTGACTATGCCACAGCCATGTTATTAACATTCTTTCTAACCCAAAGTTCCTCTTAACCCGAGAAGAGGTAAACAATAAATTTCATTTGAAAAGTCTGTCCTATTCTATTTGTCTAGGCTATTGGGGACACAGAGAATGTCGATAACGTTCGTAGCGGCATGGGAATCGCATTGCATTTTGACATTCTGAGCGTTGTTTAAAAAAACTTGAGATTTTACTGCATTCAAAATTATCGTACAAACTCGGAAATGTTCTTTCTTAATAGAAAGAATAAAAAACAATATTAAGACTATCAAAGATTTACTTAATATTAATAATTCTCGTTTGACAAATTGACGTAAAAGAATAAATTGATTATTTACTTTTTTAGTTTTAGGCTTGAAAGGGTGTTTGCTCATATTACCAAAGAAATCAATTTAAATATTTCATAAATATATTTTCCTATATGTAAGCCGCTTTCCTTTCTAGTTTCTTCACAATTTTTTTCGCCACCAATGACGGGATGTGTTAACGAAAGAAAATACTTAAAAATTTCTTTAAAACTCCTGTAAAATTGTCATAATATTTCTGGAGTTACCAGGAAAATATGAAATTATCTCATGTCGTTGCATGATGGCATGCGTATGCCCTGGAATTGTGCATGTAGATGTGGGTGTGTGTAGATTGCTTGTGTAGCATGAAATTGTGTTGCTCTTAGTGAATTGTTGCTTATAAGGTTTTTCTTTTTTGAAGTGTTACTCTTCGTGCAGAAATGCAAAGAAAACGTTAAACATTTGTTTCCTGGTTTTTGTTAAACATTAATGTTTGCATTTCGTGTCACATGATGCTGTCGTTTTTGTTGTTGTTATCGACAGGAAAAATAAGTTTGAAAGTCAGATATGTAAAACGTTTTAAACAAAGTTTTCATACGGTTCTTATAAGTAGGGAGTGATTATAGATTCAAGTGTATTTAAGTCGTTCAGCGTTTTGGTAAAATTTGAGGTACATATTTTAGCCTCTAGTTGGAAACATAATCAACTTCGATAAATACTGTTAGTTGAAAGAATATCTATTTTGCCTTCAACGCGTTTCTAATTTTTAGGGGTTACGTTATGCGTGCTATAATGTTAGAAATCTAAATAGAAAGAGTTTAGAAATGCTCTAATGCTTATCGTTAGAATATTTTTTTTAATATTATTATCTATTTACTTTTGATTTGTTTTAGGTGTTTGCCAGCTAGGCATACAGGAGGCCTGTCTTAAATTGAAGCCATGAGTTTCTAGTAATTTATGATTGAGAGATTCTAATGTTGGAATTTTATAATTCAGATTCAAAGCATACGCGCAAGATCTTCACTTGAGTTTTCTCCATTCAATCTTGTAAAAATGAATTCACACAATTGTCATATATCCGCCAGTGATTCAAAGTGTTACTTTTATTCTGTTCAGTAGTTGACGAAGGTGGTTATCGTCGACTCCTTTAAGGGGCTTACTAAAACTTTGTCGGAGTGAAGAGCTCAACCATTTATATATGTTTATAAAAATTAGTTGCCAGAAAAAGACTTAACAAAAGTCTTTACTTTTATATTAAAAAAACATTTTTTAATAAAACAAGACAGACAATTATTTATCGAACTTTGGAAATTTGGAATCATATTTTTGTCTCTTGAAAAGACGTAGCTATCAAATTTTTTGTTGTCAATTGTAAGTTGCTTGCTGTATATTAGTTCGCTAATATTAGTTCGCCTGTAAATATGGTTAAATATCCTGTTTGGAAACTCCTTCGCATACACTCATCGTTATCATAACAGGGTGCCATGATTAAATTATTTTCGTAGCTTTTCGGGAATTTTGTAATGTGGTACATATTAATTGTGTAAGAAGCATTTTTTGGCTTCTCTTCTTTATTTAAAGTTTTTGGTAATTTCATTTAAACACGTAAAAACTTTTTTTCGAAATTAATTTCGAATTTTTGAAATAGAAGAGACAATTTTTTTAAGCTCTATTTGATGCTTTGCGAAAATGTCAAAATCTGAATTCGTTAATTATATTCGAATTTTCGAAATTAATTTCCAATTTAATTATGATGAAATATTCGAAGTTAGTTGCGAATTTCGGAATAAAAAATTCACAATCCTTTGGCTAAAATAATATTTCGGACATAGCATTAATTTTTTATGGTAAAAAAAATTAATAATTAAACATATAAAATTTTGAAATCATAAGCTTTTGAATATTTTCGGTTATTTGAATTTTGAACTCTTTATATTTATGTACATAATTCGAAATATTCGATCTAAAAAAATAATTTTTAAGCACAATTAACATTTGAAAATTTGTTTTTGCATGCGAAAATGAAAAATTTTCAATTCGAAAATGATGTTCGAAATTTCGAAATTTATTTCGAATAAATTATGACCCAATTTTGAAGCTTCAGTTCTATAACATCTGATTTTTGTTATAATAAGTTAAAATTTTGCAAGTTTATTTATATAATAAATATTCGAAGCTAATTGCGAATAATACGTTCATAAGTTACATAAAATTAAAAACAAGAAGTTTTAAGTTAATTTCGAAAATTCGAATTTAAATTTAATTTTAAAAAAATATTGTAGTCAGTAAAATAATTTTCAAATTCCGTAGACAAAATATAATAGAAGTGGGTAAAAATCTTCAATTTCTCAAATAAGGGCATTAAAGCTGTGTATGCTCCAGTGGTAGGAGCTACATAAGATTCGTTGCCGCCAAAAGTAACACTATAACTACCGCATTTTTTTTTAATTTCGTTTTATATTTTTTAAACTCTCAACTGTAATCGTACAAGTAGTTTAATAAGTTTAACTTGTGTTGACATGTCTTTATTCGTACAAAAAATCAGTTTGATTCTTTCTTGTTTTCTTTAATTCTTACTTCGTTTTTTTTTGGAAAATTGAAACTTGCAAAATAATCTTTATTTTTTTATGTGATAAAAAAAGTCATTAAAATAAACATGTTCGAAGAAATCTCATTTGGAGTATTTTAAAAAACTTTTTCGTTTAGCCAAAAATGATTATTATCTTGTGAGAAAGAATTCGAACAACGCACTGTGTTATTTTCCTTCCATTTTTCTTTGGTTGAACTCGCAATGTGCTCGTAGTGTTAACTAATTATGTTTATTGAAATTAGAAAAGGTTGGAAATGATTCTCACTAGTGACTTGTTAAGCAGCCCTGCTACGTTTTCTTTACAATCAAAATTTGTCAGTCTATTAAGAGACAAATAATAAATTCTTGCTACTCAAATATTTGTTTTAACAAAAAAGATTAAGGGAACAAAGATTATACTTATAAATTGACTAAGAATATATGAAATGGTAGAATACTCTATAACGTTTGTATATAAATATGACATCATTTGATTGTAATGAAAGCAATTTGTATGCTGATGATGAAAAATTTGAATTTCGTTATTTTAATGGCAGCTGAAAAATTGCAGCAGTACGAGTTTTGGATATCAGACACTTCTTAAGGGAATTATTCCTATCATTTGTGTCTTTTGTAGACACAAAAGATAATTATAACGAAAATTTATGTTGCACAAATACTGTGGTATTTATTTCAAACCAATTCTCTGACATGCAGTGAATTTTCTATGATTTAAAATATTTAAAATCAACTAAAACAAATACGAGTGAGTATTAAGTGTGATTGCGATAGAATTAACACAAAAGTGTCCTGGCAGTTGTGTGTGTTTTTTCTCAATTGCACAATGGGAGCATAAAAAGCTAGGGCAACAAAACAAATTTTATATTTATATTCTATTTGTTTTTGCTACTAATGCTGTTGCAAATGCTAATGTTTTTTGCTGTTGTGTCAGTTTTAACCGCAAATACCACTGATGTTCACTAAATTTTCCACCAACTTACGCACACAGACATACTTATGTAGTCAACACAAAAACAAAAAATACTCTAATGCACCAAAAAATATTGTTGTTGGTTTTAGGTTGTTTTTCCATAAATTAAACAAAACTTATTACAATTAAAGTACTTGGAAATGTGTTGAAGACCCTACATACAGCAAATGTTGTCATTTATTGGAAATGTCTTGGAAATCTTCAGAAGAAACGGTGCCTGAAATAAAAACAACAATCAAAGTCTGCTGTTTCGTATGATCGCATACTTTCCCGTCAACGGAATGGAACCATTAAAACGACAACTGTGAAGAGCATAGTGAACAATATTAATTTTGAGAAATAAATGTGACAATATCGCAGCCTACTGTACAAATCCATATCTTCCGGATTAGCCACAAAAGCCTCTAGTTTATCATTGTTCATGTAAACACACCGTTGACTGTTTCCTCTACCCGTGTAAATAATTGGCGTATATACTTTCTGCTGATATATTTGGTTTTTGATAGAAATGGTAGGCAATTAATGCCGTATTTATATGTTTGCTTTTGTTGAAATATCTTTCAATTCAGCTTCATATTTTTTTCCTGAGCCTCTTGCTGATAGCAACTATGGATTTCAAGACAATTGGCAAGAGACCAAATGTTTCTTCAGAAAAATATAATAGACTACTTTCAGAGAGTTGTGGTTTGGCTTGGCTAATGCTAAATTCCAAGTAGCCAGAGACATACAATACATTAGACCTGTATTTTTAGCCTGATTCCCTTGAAATTAAAAATTGCATTTATTATTTTGATGTAAAAGCAACCTTTACATTTTTTTATTGTCTGGCAATCTCGTATGACAGTTAATGCAAATATCTTAATCCTAGTGAAAACCGAATGGGTAACGTTGGGAAATTGTTAAGAATTACTAAAGACATTGTGAGCCAGAGGTCTTAAGTTTAAGAGCTGTTTCCTCAACTGAAGGCTTCTGATTATTATATAGTAGGTGCAAAAACTGCTTGGCTTGAGTTGAGTTAAAAATTTTATTATGCCGTTCTTGAAGACTCTTTTATATTGAATTATGTTTCAGGACAGCGCAGAGCATATTAGGATAGGGCATAGTTTAAATCATGCGCATCTTTGAACGTTAGAAGATATGCAGGGTTTTGATGCAAACTATTGTAAGTACAATTATGGTGCAGATCTTTTGATGTTCTTCGTTTCCTAAAACTTTTAAAACCATCATTAGGAAATCATTTACGCTGAAGGCATATTTAAAGAGACTCTCAATGACATTATGAGTGAAGTGTTATTTGGTTCGAATACGAGGCTCCGTTGCGTGGCCCGCATATAAGAGGTCCGATTATTGATGGCTCTGGTGAATATATCAGACTCAAATTGAGCGGTGTTATGTATTATACCGACTTTAAACTTAAAAAAAACCCTACAAGAAAAACCCTCACGGGATCCAATGACACGACCTCTGAGTCCACTTTACATCACATCTGCCTTGAAGTCGATTTCGCCGAATATTCATTGTGGCATTACTTATGTGCTAAATAGCCACATCACATGCCGATAACATACACGCCGATCATTGATCGTTAGCGCTTTTATTTGACCGTTGGATAATGGCACCGGCTCAATTTTTACCAATAAGGGAATTTTGTGCGGATACACAATCGTATGATAGACTCTATCTAAAGCTGTTGATTTCGCTTCTAGATGTAAATATTCATCCAAAAATATATTTCGTTGCAGTAGACATTTTTTCCTACAAATGGATTCCGCTTTCAGTTACCATTTTTATGTATTGCTCACCAGTGGGCAGAGAAATTTTTCTTTAAAGTTCAAATAAGTATTATTCGTATTGGATAATCTATTTTAAAAAATAAATTTTAGGAATTTATGCCGGTTCTTAAACTATTTAAATTATTGATATTTTCGAATAGAGATTAACGTTCTGAACAAAAGATGTTATAGTGAGAATATGGTAAAAGTTGGATAACACCAAGGTGGGTGTGGTTTATTAACGATTCTTTTTTATTTCTATCTCCCTTGACTGGCTTAGAACCGGAATGCTCACAATGTAATGACTGCTGTATGGATCCGGTAAAGTTGACTTTGAGGTTAGGCATTCATGGCAACTTATTTGTATAGATATGCCTCTTCAGAAAACTATACTTGAGTCCAACTGCATAAATCTTTATGGCCATTAATCAAATTGTTCATGGAGAACTTTCATTATATAATATATAGTATATCATTGATCAAAATATTGTTGATATTGTTGATATTGTGCTCGCTGTTGATCGTAATGGTGTCACTAGCGTTGTTTTACAATAAAGTGGGTACCAATAATGTTGTCGGATAAAAATCCACGCTAAACAGCAACATTTTTTAGATCAGTCTTAGGTGAGCTGGGGCCATCCCTTATACGGCAATTCTTCTTCGTAATTTTTATTCAAATGTGCGCCTTTATTCCTGAAGATGAATTTGCGGTCAAATTTGGAGTTTTCTTACAACTTAGTCTTGCTGAATTGCTTATAGAATATGCATAGAAAACATGGTTGTAGCATGGTCATGACAATCACATTATGTTCTCTACAACAAGTATATTGATGGGACACACATATAATGGTTATTTGAAAACATTTCAAACCTTACCTTAGTTACGATAAACATGTTGTTTATTAAGTAATTTCCATCCATAAAAATTGTAACAAATTTGCGTTGAATAATAAAATTTTTCCTTAAATTCTTACCAAACAAACTATTTTAATTATATTATATTAGTTCCAGCCAAATGCTGTTCTTAATGGATCAGATTATGTAAACTTATTTCGTTGTTTAATACATAGATTAATAACCATTCCATGGCTTTAGTCACCTGTGCTTGTACCTCAGCCGATTAAAATCAGTAACATGAACTTTTACAATCTCCATCGCGCCAAGATAACCATTTATTATTGTCTAAAATATAAATAAGATTTGTTTAGAACCATAATTCACGTCTTTTTGCGTGAACCGGTCGACTTTAAAAGGCCGTCACACATTATTTTTCAAAATACTTTTTGTCATATCAACATGTTGCTAAATCGTGAAGTGGATGGAGTTGACTTCGGTTACTGAATAGTAAATAACAGTTTCGACTGACACCATCAATACAATATGGCGCCAGAGACGATCGGCAATGACCCGTGCTTTTCAGGAAACTCCTTAATTTTAATTGATTTTCCACTTTTGTTTAAAAATCTAAGAGAATTTCCGGAATTTCCGCTTTTAGTAAAATCGTTTCTGTTTCAGACATGAGATAATGAAAAGAGAGTAGCTTTAATTTTTCAATCTCATAGGGTATCAAAGCAATTCTCTTATTTATTTTTCAACATTTTTTCACCACTGTTCCCCTGTTTTTTTTTTAGATGACAATTTGTGCGTATTTATGAGACCTAAGTGACTGTTTTATTGCTTCATTGGTTAGAAACATTAGAATCTGTTTTGTTGTTTGTTTGAATTTTGGGTATTTAAGTATTTTGTTATTTGAAATACACGCCAACAATATAATTATATTATAATACATGACAATAACAATGACAACTCGTTGAAAATAATTACGGTTGGTGCTCTAAAGTCATTTGCTTATGTCCAGCACGTTGTCGTCTGTAACCGTAATTGTGCCTGTGTGTTTGTTGAAATCAGTGTTAGCAAGTGGTAGTAGGTTTGTGATAAATGGTAAATAATATAACAATTGAACCTTTAATTTAAATAATCAAAATTACATAAACATTTCAACAGACCTTAAGCAAACACTAAGTGAACCTGCGTAGTACAAGCGTATGAACCATGGCTTAGTATTTAAAAGTAAATTACTGTTGGCTATTGTTAGATTTATAAATTTCATTTGCGAACAATTTTAATCTTGTTAACTTATTTTCGCAATTTATGAAATTGTTGTTCCAAAATGTAACGGATATATGAGTTTGATTACAGGCTATAGAAGTTTAGTCAGAGGAAGGAAAGGATAAATATCATATTACACGTTGATTAATTATAACAATTGAATTTCGTAACATTTTCTCTGCTGAAAAAAAACTATTTCGTATGCGTACAGTGTCATTGTAAATGTAGCTCCCATTTTGTAATGTATTATCTGAAAAATAGCGATAGTAATATGATTTGTTTACATACATGGTTGTATCATAATATGTTAATCTTAGATTATGGGTACCTTTACCATATGTTTTCTTTGAATGCACTAGATTCAAAGTATTGCCTTAACCTGTTCTAAAAATAGACATAACGCGTAATTGCGGGTTTGCTAAAAAATGAACATTTCCATCCCTCTACACCATGTGACTTTTCTACTCAATCCTTTCCAAAGAGAGTAGGATAATTAGTAGGATGGAGTCTTAGCTCCGTAGATAGAAAACGTTTCGAGATAGAATTCTTTCTAATACAGAAGCATTTGGTTTCGGTATTCAGTGTAAATATAACTTTTTGATATTTTTATTTAAATACAACATTTTTGGAATTTGTTGACGAACACCACTTTATTACTTAAATAAAAAGTTGTAAATGGATAAAAAATTGCTCCTTTTTAAAAGTTAAATTAAATTGTCACTCACTGTTACGTGTACAATGGGACAGTACACGTGCATTTGTACGAATGTATGTAAGTCTTCACAATACACCTCTAGCATTAGTACACACCCAGCAAACATTTTCTATCAAACTTTTTATTACTGCTTGTATCACGGAAATATTGACTTTTGTGGTCGTTAAAATTGCATGCATGTGGTAATGGTATTCTAATTGTCACGCATTATTATTTAATTAATTATGGGGTTGTAATCAAATCATATTATTATTGAAAGTTCTTGAAATCATATAACTGTTTAACATAATTATATGTTTTATTTATATCTACGCAAAAGTGCAATATAAACATTTTCACTGTATATTCAAATTCTAAGAATCGTAACCATTTAACGATTAAATGTAAACAAAATTTTGTTTACCGATACTAAAGTAATGTTGAATAAAATTTTAAATTATTCTAATCTTTTTGGTACCAACATATATTTTTGCAGATATTATATTATAGTTCTTGTAACTATGCACCATGTTTGTTCTGTAGAATCATTTAAAGCAAGCGCTATGGAATTCAGACTCAGCAAGTCTTTTTTTACTTTTAGTAATAAAATATATTTGGAATTTAAAATATAATTTTACATAATTTTTATTGAGATATAATTATTTACGTATGGCCTCTACATTTGGATGGGTTCCAATATAAAGAGCTAGTTTTTTATAACTTTTTGCGTCATAAGCAACAGCATATTGATAACCATATGTTTAGTGTTGCCTCCTAGTTTTCAATTGATCCTGATTTGTTGGTATATTATAGCCGTAGGCCAGACGTAAGCCATCTGTTAAAGTTCGAAAAAATAAAAAGATGATAAATTTCTTCTTAAACTTTATTTGATAAAGAATATTTTTTATTGCGATGAGAACAAAGTTATGACTTCTCTTGATGAAGTGAGATTAAGGACTAATTCTTGAATATATATAACAGATTAATGTTATTGTTAATAAATGAAAAGTATTCTACAGTGATGTCAAACAAATGTAACTATTTAATAAAATTTCATGTTATAAATATATGGTATATGGTAAATATATACATAAGTATGTATATGTGATAAAGAATGAAATGAGATTAAGAATGCTATTCTTAACATGCCGGCCTCCTTGAGATGTTCCTCGGAATGTCTCAACTGTCAACTGGTAACGGATATAATTTAGCAATAGCGCGTTGATAAACTCCATGTTGAGTTTTAATCTCTGCTACTCGAGCGACACCATCCCGACCAGGTAAAGTCTTCAAAACACGTGCTAATGGCCATTTATATGGAGGCTGATTTTCTTCTTGAACAAGTAGAAGGGTATTTGGTGTAATATTAGAATCTTTTGACTGCCATTTATATCGCTGTTGAAGCAAATGTAAGTATTCTGTGGACCAACGCCTCCAAAACATTTGTTGTAGCTGTTGTAACCGTTTATTATAGTTGTAATCAGTTATATCTGGTTCCGGAAATGAGGTTAATGGTTCTCCAATAAGGAAATGGCCTGGCGTCAGGGCTTGTAAGTCAGCCGGATCTGAAGTGAGCGGTGTCAATGGCCGTGAATTTAATATAGACTCAATTTGAGCAGTTATAGTAGTCAATTCTTCAAAACTTAACTTAGCATTGGCTATAACACGGATTATGTGGTACTTAGCTTGCTTAACAGCCGCCTCCCATAGCCCACCGAAATGAGGAGAACGCGGTGGTATAGTGCGCCATTCAATTAAGTTCTGTTGACAAAAATTAATTACCTCATTTTGACAGCTATCGCTGTTAAAGTGCCTTGCCAAATCTGCTAATTCATTTTTGGCACCAATAAAGTTGGTTGCATTGTCGCTGATTGTAGTCTTACAAATTCCTCTTCGTGCAATAAATCGTCTTAGTGCGGCTATGAATGCTGCTGTAGAGAGGTCACTCACAACTTCTATATGAATCGCCTTTGTGGTGAAACAAACGAAGATTGCCAAGTACGCCTTGTTTGGAGCTCTACCTCGTATATTTGAATGAACCATGACCGGGCCACAGAAATCAATACCAACTGTAAGAAAGGCTCGCCCTGGAACTACACGTTCAGATGGTAAATTACCCATTAAAGTGTCCGTCTTGCTAAGCTTGGTTCAAAAGCATTTGATGCATCGATGCGCTACGTTTTTGCATAATTGTTTTCCGTTTATTGGCCAATATTGTTGTCGTATTAGACATAATAACATTTGCGGTCCTGCGTGAAAATATTATATGGAAATTAATTGCTAAAACCTTAGTAAAACTTGAATCTTGTGGTAGCACGATGGGGTGTTTAGCATGATATGTCAAGTTACTATTCTGTAGCGTTCCACCGACTCGTATAATGCCTTCTTCAAGATATGGAGAAAGTGTTCGTAGTTTACTACCATTCGACAAGGGCATATTTTTCACTAAGTGAATGTAGTCATCCCAAAGGTAGCTGCGTTGAGCATTGATTATAATTCCGTTTAAAGCTGCTCGGAGCTCATAAATTTTCAAAAAATCTGTAAGTCGTTCACCTTTTGCCACCTTGCTGTTGTGTTTGAATCTAAAGCAATAAGCAAAAATACGTATTACCTTCTGTAAAGGAATGTTGGTTGTATTAATAAGATCCGTAAAAGAAGACTTTGATGCAGTTAATATGCTCTTGGCTGTGCGCTGTTCGGGAATTATAGTGTCATCTTCAGGAAGTACTTGCTGTTCTATGACACTGTTTGATAAAAACAATGGACCATTTTTCCAAAGCTGGGACAATGCAAAATCTCTAGGTAGCATTCCTCGAGAAATTAAGTCTGCAGGGTTTTCATCAGTGTGTACATAATGCCATGTCAACACTATTTTGGAATCAGTGTAAAAATGCCTACTGTGAATATAGAACGGTAGTATCTCCATCAATCTTTCGACTAGTTCCGTCATCAGAAGGGCAGCTTGTAGCTCAAGTTTTGCTATCGATATTGATTTAGCTGGGGCTACTCTTGATTTGGAGCATATAAATGAAACGGATAAGTTGCCATTGCTATGGGCGCTTCGTAAATAAACACTTGTTCCATAAGCCTTTTCGCTGCTGTCTGAAAATGCATGAATTTGAGCACTTGCATGGTACGAAAGGTTGATCAGACGGCGGTCAAAACGCAGTGCATTAAGTTCGCTGAGCTGTCTTATAAAAGTTCGCCATGTGGTTGCAGATTCATCAGGGAGTGGCTGATCCCAAGATATTTGCTGTTTCCATAGCTGCTGTAAAAAGATCTTGCCCAATACGACTATTGGTCCAATGAAACCAAGTGGGTCGAATATTTTACCCAGATCTGACAACACTGTACGTTTTGTTGGGACGATTGTATCTTTAAATGAGAAATTGAATCTGAAAACATCTTTATCAGGCTGCCAGATAATACCAAGGGTGCATACCACCTCGGCACCAGATATATTTAAGAAAGATTCTCTGTCTTTTTCTGGAATCATAGATAAAATATTAATATGATTTGAACAGTACTTACGTAGCTGAAATTTCGCTGTGCTAAGCATATCAGTTAGTTCATTCAAAAGCCTTTTCGCTTCATCGATATTGTCCGCACCAGTCATGATATCATCCACATACGTGTTATACTGCAGAGCCTTCGATGCAAGTGGAAACGCAATTTTTTCATCTTCAGCAAGTTTCCTTAAACAGCGTGTTGCTAGGTAGGGAGCCGATGCCGTGCCGTATGTAACCGTATTTAGCCTATAGACTTTCATTTCATCAGTTAAATTGGTACGCTAGAGAATGAGCTGTAGATTACGATCACATTCTGCAACTTCGATTTGCCTATACATCTTAGTTATGTCACAAGTAAAAACATAGCGATAGGCTCTGAATCGTGTCATTACAGTGAATAAATCTGATTGTACGGTTGGGCCAATCATGAGTATGTCGTTGAGCGAGATGTTGGAAGAGCTTTTTGCCGATGCATCGAATACGAGCTTTCAGCTTTAATTACACAATGGTGAGGTAAAAAGTAGTGACACGGCGGCAAAACGTCGCTTACTGTGCCAATTTTGATCATATGGGAAAGCGTCTCATATTCTGTCATAAATGCTGCATACTCATTATATATTTGCGGATTTTTTATTAATCGCCGTTCAGCTGCAATAAGCCGTCTTTTCGCCATCGAAAGGGATTCACCCAAGACTGATGAAGGTTGCTTTAACGGTAAACGCACAACGAATCTTCCTTCATCTGAGCACTGTAAACTACATCTCCTTGTCATAATTTTTCCAATAACCACCCAACCGAAAACAGTATTTTGCAGTAAGGGCATATCACTGGAATACCGCAGTTGTTGCTGCAACAAGATCTCACCAAACACTTCAGCACCAATGAGCACGTCAATCTTGTGAGGCTTGAAAAACTCGGTGTCAGCAAGCTCAATTTGTGCAGGAAATACCCAATTTGACACATTAATTGCAATTTCAGGCTGTTGATCACATATTTGAGGCATAATCAGAAATTCGAGTTGAGTTGTAAACGAACTTGTGCGTGATTTTATTGTTGTTGTGATTGAATGTCGAATAAACAATGTAGAAGAGCCAATACCGCTTAAATTGACGTTTGACCTTTGACGTCGAATTCCAAGGTGGGTAGCCATCTGCTCAGTAATGAAATTTAACTGAGAACCAGAATCCAGTAATGCTCTACATACTACAATTGAACCATATTGATTTTGAATATAAATGAGTGCGGTGGCTAAGATTACAGTAGGTGTTCCTCTGTTTGCCAAGTCTTTAGATTCCGATAAGGATATTGCTGATAAAGCAGTCGATTTGTTTGTTGACGGTATCTGTTGCAGTAATTGTCAATTATGTTGGCTGTCGTTTTTATTTTTTGACATATCACCTTCGTTATTTCTATTTACATAAAACGTGTTGTAATGGAGAAGTGTATGGTGAGATGAGTTACACTCTCTACATTTCTCCGAAGCACAAGTTTGATGTGTATGACCAACCTTAAGGCAATTATTGCACAGATTACGCTCATGAATGGCTTCAAACCTTTGCTTAGGAGCAAGCACCAAGAATTTGCGACATCTGTAAATTAAATGATTATTGCCTTTGCAATAAGTACATACCTTAGATGTTGATTGCTTCGATGATGTTAATACTATTTTACTTACAGCTGTTCTTGCATTGGTTTGATTGTTACTAGCCTGAGAACCAACCTTTGGCCGCAAAGATGATCTTTATTTTAAATGACTGCACCGTCTTTCTAAAAACTTAAATAATTCCTCAACTGTAGGTATACGATCAACTGGGCACTCATCATTCCATTTGTCCAAAGTAAGGTGGTCCAACTTTTGCACCACAATTTCTATTATGATGTCGTCCCAATGAGCCACTGGCCTTCCTAACGTTGTTAAAGCTCTTAAATGAACATTGAAGCTGTCTATAAGATCCCGCAAAGCCGTAGCTGATGCCCTTTGTGCAATTGGTGTTACGTTGAATAAATGGCGTACATGTTCTCTAACAATAACATTTTTTCGCTGATATCGATCGACTAATAATTTTCATCTGTGACTTCAATGGACTCAATGCGACGCAAGGCACCGTCCTTTAAGGATGATCTCAAATAATGAAAACGGGTGACATTGTCCAAACCTGGATTTCGAATAACTAGTGCAGAAAATGTTTCATAATATGACGTCCACTGAGTGTAGTCGCCAGAAAATGTAGGCAAATTAATTTTTGGTAACCGCAAGGGGGAACTGCTGCTGAAAGATTGGTTGGCAACGTCATCGGCACCTGTCTCTTCCTTGGCAGTTTTTTTAATATCAGCCAAACGCAGTAATAATGCAGGGCGTAAAACAAAATATAATTCCGCATATGGTGCTCTATATTTGTCATCAGTTGATGGATCTTCAGCTTCTTCAATTGCACTTTGAATGGATTGAAAATCATTATAATATTTGTCCAACGCTTGAAGTCTTGTTTCTAGTTCGTATAGTGAAACCTTGTCCAATTTGGTTTCGACGAAATCTTGTACACGTTGCTGCTGTGCAATAAGAGTGTTTCGTTTTACCCTTAATTTTGATAATTTTGCTTCAGCCATGTGGATTATTTGTGATTGTCGTAATCACTTTGATACTTGATAACCAAAAACTGTACTAATCTTAATTGGTTGTAAAATTGCTTTTATCTGCTTCTTAAGCATCAAAAATTTTATTAAATTCCACGAAAATTCCGTTAGATAGCGTTCTATCGTTGTTGGTACACTGCCTTGAGTTTTGTTTTGTCAGAAAAAATACATAAAGTTTTTTTTTTTTTACTTTACTTTTTAAGTATAACAACAAAGTGATCCGTTATAGGTACACTGTATTACTTTGTGTTTGTTACAGGGATGAGTGCTTTCTAGTCAATATTGTTATTGTTCTCGATCACAAGAGAGCAATTCTGTTATGAATAATTACTCTCACAATTGCCAAAGTTAAGCTGAATCGTTTGTGGATTGTATGTTAAGTGGTCAATTATGTTACATACGTATGTATGTTATGTATGTTAAATATTATGTTGATTAAGAGTAATTTGAAAATATTATTTTATTTAAATCTTTAAACATTGGGTTTTTTTTTTATATTTTTTATTCTTATATTAATCCACTTAAACAATTTCAACCCTTTCCTTGGCCGTGTCCTGTCACGGTCGCCATGTTAAAGTTCGAAAAAATAAAAAGATGATAAATTTCTTCTTAAACTTTATTTGATAAAGAATATTTTTTATTGCGATGAGAACAAAGTTATGACTTCTCTTGATGAAGTGAGATTAAGGACTAATTCTTGAATATATATAACAGATTAATATTATTGTTAATAAATGAAAAGTATTTTACAGTGATGTCAAACAAATGTAACTATTTAATAAAATTTCATGTTATAAATATATGGTATATGGTAAATATATACATAAGTATGTATATGTGATAAAGAATGAAATGAGATTAAGAATGCTATTCTTAACACCATCAAAACATTGGTTCTGGTGCAGTATTGTAAGATTTTATTTGGGAAAAAACATGTTCGTACACAAACTTTCTAAAATCCAATGACGCATTTGAATTAAGAAGCATTTCATTAAGCAAAATATGTATTTGTTTCCTAAAGTGGAAGATACAGTGAGATAAAAAGTTGAGCGAACTCCGTAGTAGATTTTGCAGCTAAAAATTCCAAAAACGTTCATGCAACTATGTAACGTGCTCTTGTATTTTGTATTGAAAACTAGTACCTCCGATTTAATAAAAACAGAAAAATATCTGGTTAGTCGTTCAATATATATGACCGAATGAAAGTAGTTTCATAAAATCTATTGTGTGCAATTTTTGTTCGAAAAATGAAAAGGTAGCTATATCTACCTCCGTCTGTTTACTACAAAATAATTGAAGGCGACAGTTTATTCGTTCAATTACAGCAACAAATTTCTGCAACATTTACCAATCGTTAAACAAACTTTTGTTTATGACAGAGGCCACTAAAATAGCAATGCATGTTTACAATCAATATATGTTGCATACTTATAGGTATAATATTTATAATATACAATTTATATATAACAATATAATTTCTAGTTATTCCAAAATTGGTGACTTTTAGCAATAAGCGTAAAGCTAGATATATTACGAATGAAATAAGCCATATGCCATAAAAATCGATGTACAAAAGTTGGTTTTATTCACAATTAAGTGAAGGTGCAATTGTGCAATGCACTTATCAGTATGAATAGGTATAATTTTTTATAATTCCTGATATTGAATATTATACACGTTTTTATGTTTTATGCTTATAATAAGACTTCTTGAAAATGGTCTGCGATGGAGGCAAAAAAATAATTATAAAACAAGAAAATTTTCATAGAATTCAGAAAGCTTTCAAAAAACGCATGGACTTGAAAGTAGGTGCTGTGCAACCAGAACCTGGGTCATAAGCAATGGCAATACCTCAAGACGTTTCTCTTTAAACCCTGCACCCGTTGTTGAAATAACGGCTATTGGCGCAGAACTTAGATGATTTGCGAATCGTTCTTCAAATAATAACTTGCGGCCAAAAAATAGTAACCAATTTAGGAATTTAGCCTGGCATATGGCTAAACTTTTCGTGGAACAGGAAACGATATAATCGATGCAGCAGTACTATCTATTGGTATGCTATCCGACGAAGCAAAAAGAGCGAGTTCTCCAGAAAAGGCAGTACAATCTCAACGAATACTGATGTCTTATATCGACTGCTGGCGTCATCTGATCCTTTAATAATTAGCACGAGACGTCAACCTCGCAAGCAAGATGATAAGCAAAGTATAGAATTTATTATATTTTTTCTGGACTCCTTTAAAATCGATTTTTGTTTAGGTGGGACAGTCATACAAAACTATGATTATGACTCTATTAGAGGTATCCCTAGGGGTGAACCAATTTTAATTATTTTTGGTTTATTTCTTAATTACTGATAGTAAAGCAAGTGTGGCATTTTTTATAATAGGACTACTCCTGTTGTGTTTTACCATAAAATTTAGGAAGCGACCTTGCTTGTCCTCTTGTAATAAGCAAAACAATTGCTCATTAAAGCAATTTAGCTGACCGTGAGCTGGCAGGCGCAAAGATATGGCTTTCCGTAACTGAGTGTAATGTCAGAAGTTCTGGCTTATACCTCCACTTGGTGGCGGCTGGTAGCAGTTTCGGGGTTTGCTAGAAGTCTAGCTAAATAAGTCGAGTTAAAATTCTCCAGTTTTAATACAGACTTATAAGTGCATACGGAGCTCTGTGTGGGTGTACGGACATTTTTTCTCCATTACAGGAATAACTGAGAAGCCTCGCAAGAAGCAGAGATGTTAATCTCTGAAATAACTACGATATTAATTAGCCAAGGGAGGAATCCGGAAGAGATGGACAAGACTGCATCGCGAGGCTGGACTGGTCTATCTTTAGAGGTTATTCGAAGGCGTTGGATCATGAGGTGGAGAGGTTAATCTCTGTAGGAACTCCGTTGTTGATTAACCAATGGAGCAATTCTGAAGAAATGGACCAGAAAACTTTGCAAGAGGTAGACGAATCAGTTACTCCTGCGAAGAAACTTAGACAGTAATGAGAAAGATGGTCGACAGTCACCAGTCGACAAGTCTGCAATTACTACAGTCGAGAGTAAAGGCTAGTGGTAGCACGAGACTTGAATGAGAGGAAGGGGTTGTAGGTGTAGTCGTTAATATGTTAAACTTTGTTAATTGATAACAATTTTATAATTATGTATTCATTGATATTAAAATTATGTTTTGATAAGTTATGAAAAAATGGAAATAATATAACAAAATAGAAATTTAACCAAGTCACTACATAAATATTATTATTGCTTGTGCATTAACCAGATAAGTTGAACTATTTAGTGGTTGCAGGAGCTGCAGCAGAATCAGCAAAATAAGTGATTACGAGTGCTACAGCAGGGACTTCCCTACATTATTAAAAAAAAAGCATTTATTTCAGGCAACTCATATCCAAATGCTTGCAGGGTAAGTAAATATTTGTTAAATTATTTGCATGTCAGTGCATATATATTTATGTACACAGTCATACTTATGCAGGTATATTTTTAATACGACTGTATAAAAAAAGCTCACACACATATTAAACCTCGTGATAACAAAGTTGTATTAACAAAGTTAGCCTAACACTTCGTATAGGTGGCAACCACATAATTGTGATGAAGGTAAATAAAAAACTTTTTTAATTTAATTTTATTTACGTGTGTGTACACAAAACACAACCATACAATCAATTGTGTGTGTGAGTAAAGCAGATAGTCTGAAAAGTTCTATGAAACACAACAATACATTTTTATTAACGATAAAGCATAAAAAGTAAGCAAGTGGGTTTATGGCAACGACAATACTGGCGACGAACCACTGAACGAATTCTGCTTACTCGCAAAATTAGATGGTTAAAGAAAACAGATTGTAGTTATTTTAAAATATTCCAACCATTATTTAATTTACGATTAACAAGTTCTTTTTTGAACTTGATCATTAAATGTTTATTATTTAATACAAATTGAACATTAACGCTTGATTTACATATTTTTTGTCCACTTTTAAAGACTTTTACTAATAAATCTTATGAGAAGAATATATATGCCCGAACTTAATGTTTAAAAAATTATTTATGATGATAGAAATATCGAAATAATTTATAGCTGTGCCTCATTTGTGGAGTTCGTTGTGAATATAATGACCAGAAAATGGTCTCCCCATGCAAATGTTTTGTTCACATTGATAGGAAAAAAATCTAATCGAGCAAGATTGATTTGAATAGCCACAATGATCGAAGTAATTAGAAAATTATGAAATGAAAATTCACAGCTGCAGCTTAACAGAGATTGTTTTTCAAAATTACTTTTCAGATTAACCTTCTTATTCAATTTGACGTAGCGCATAAGTCCATGTATTATTATTCCTCTTTTTTTTTGTAACTGTTTTTATTTTTTGCTATTGCTTTAATTGTATTCCTAAGTTTGGCCATACAGTGGTTGTAGATTTTTTGATTTGTTTTTTTTACTATATGTATGTATGTATGTGTGTGTGTGTGTGTGTGTGCATGTGTAAGTAATGTCCTGCGGTGTGGTCAGGCATTCACGTGTGAATTATTTTATTTGTTTATGCTTCTGATTTATAAATTAAAAACAACAACATCGGCCACTCCAATAATCAAAAACAAGCTAAAATTAAAAGGAAGGAAAAGGAAATATTCCAGTATAAATATTTTAGCATTTTGTTCTATTAGTGGATGGTAAAAAAATACTTGGGGCTTTAGTAATTAAATTAAGATTTCCATTTGTTTGTACTTTTGCGAAAGAAATTTAATAATAAACAAATGCACGGAGTGCAGTCCTGGTGTAATATTCGGTGTCACTAATCGGGGTTGTGGCTTGGAAATAAAAAGAATGTAAGCAAAAATGGCGAAAGTCCTTGTTGTATGAGAATGTTGTGCTAAATGCTTGAGAAAGTAGGGGGTTTTTCTATTTTACATCATATTTCTTAAACAATTTCTAAACCCACAACATACATACTTTTAAAATCACTTTAAAGCACTTCGGGCTTTAATTGAATTAAATGTAAGAGTCCTTTTTAAAAAATTATAGTATATACGAAATAAAAAAATATATGTAGATTTATGAAATAAACTTCCGTCATCATTTGTCAAGTTAGGTTGGGTGACAAACCGGTCTCGGCTATGTGCCATTTTTTACTTAGCACAAGAATACACTGTTGGAAAATCAAATCGAGAATGTGGCTTTATATCACACTTGGTACAATGGGGCAAGCGCTGGAGTAAGTGTACGCCAAGAGACGATTAATGGTGTCCTAAGCCTGTTTTTTAACCAATAATTTTTAAGGCAATTTGGAAAAAAAATTTAATTATTAAGTGATTGTGCCTATAATTTAGGTGCCTGTACTGTAGAGAGTGACTTTCGTAAAGTCTAGTTAGATCGCTTGAGTGCATGGATACTGTAAAGTAACTTTCCTAAATATAGATTTGGTAAAGCGGAAATATAAATAAACCTAGCTAGAGCACTCTCCGAACCTCTGTACACTGTCAAACTTAAATATACCAGATAGAGTGGCATCAAGAATTTCTGATGAGAGCAGAATGAATTTAGATTTCTTGATGCACTACAAACAGAAAACAGATAATAACAACGTACTAGTGTAATAACATAAAAATTCCAACATTCAACCGGAAAAATTGAGTTAAACTGGTTTACCTGAGACACCCAATGACTGTTTATATTGTAGAGTCGGCCATCAGTTAGAGGACTCCGCTAGAGTTCCCTAGCACCTGTGCATTCTGGAGAAAAGCTTGGAGCGGCCTCGCTAAAGCTACTCTACGGTCTAGCAAGTGAAAACTTCTCCAGTGTTCAGACACTTTTAAAAAAGCAAATATAATTGTTTATGTGTTTGACATACAAATTTAGGAGAACATTACAAGTAAATTAGGGGCATGATACGTCGTATGTGTTTGGTGTAAGGGGTTTCCTGATTTATAAGTGCTGATATCTATCAATAATTATTTATAGCAATTGAACACTCATTCACAAGCTTTAGCACTTTCAACATTTAGAACCATAGCGCAAACAAACAATACATCGAGAGTTACAGAGGTTTACGTTAATATGCTGCAAGTAACCGGCGTTATTAAAATAAAACTCAGCAATACCTGTGCGACACAAACATCCAAATTCGGACTTATTAACATACCTGATGATTTAGAAAGAAGCAATGTCGCTGAGTAAAGTTTCTCTGTAAAAAATTCGAATTTTTATTAAAAATTAAGAATCAAAGAAAATTTAACGTTTTTGCCGCCTTTGTTTCTTGAACTGATATTATTTCATACATTTTGCGAGCAATATACTTAATCATGATTTTCCATATCGCTCTGAATCATGGTGCTCACTATCCCTTTTGACTACAGCAGCAATACTTGTTTTCATATTCACATTTTAGTCGCACAAGCAGTAGCCTAAAACGGGTACAAATCTTTCTTACCTGGCTATAAATTGTTGGTTCATTATTATTTGTTTTAATCAGAAGAATATTTTGGTATATTCTTCATGCCTTAGTCTTCGTTGAATTAATAAGTTTTACTTAGCATGCTTGAGTTTGAGGGACTGTTAGATAAGCTACAGTAAAAAATGAAGTAGACACAAAAATATATTAATAAATTCTTGCTGCATCTTAGTTGATTTTATTATCTGCATTAAACTTAATAAAGTGTCTTTCTGGTATTTCCGAGGATGGATGTCTCTTGATTTCATGATTTTATATTTATTTATTATACAAATATTATGCCAATCGAAAACCATCTACGTCAATAGTTGTGTCTGAAATCATAACTACAGGTAAATAAGCCGAATGCTATAAAGAAAAATGGGAATTTTTATCACAAACTCAGATTTATTTCAATTTGAATAAAAAAAAAATACCTTAACACAAACATATGACAAGCATATATATATGCATTTGTAAAAGGCACCATTGACAGCCATTAAATAAAGACAACACCAAAAAATATTCTGGGCATGAACCCGACGCATAAAATATTAAACAAAAATATAAATATAATGCAACTATAAACAATCTCAGTGCACCCTTTAGTCACTAACTCAGCCAGTCAATTTAGTTTGCTGCCATTAAAAGCAAGAAATTTTAAAACATACAATGGCAGTCGTATATATTTAGACTCCACTATTCGCTGTTGTATTCTGCCCATAATTTTTTTTGCAGTTCAGAGGAAATATTTCCGTTTTTAACAAACAATAAAATGGTAACAGATTTTCATATTATTAGACATTCACATACTCACTCAGTCATTCTTCTACAGAGAGAAACATGCAAACTTAACAATTTGCTACAAACACGAATGTGAAGAACATTTATCAATTCGCGCTTTACGTTTGTGTTTCTTAAACGAGCAATTTGTCAAAAATATAATATCAAATACTATAAAATAGAAGTGTTCTATATGAACGATTTCTTAAGTATATGTTTTGCAAAGAAAAAGAAGAATGCAAAAAAATAAAAATATATATTGAGGCCATTTGTATTCCTTTGCTAGTCTTTCTATATCATTTATAGTTGTTGTTAAAGTTACTTGTATAATATATTTAAGTATTTTTTGAGTATGTAATAGTGTAAGTATTGCATCATAAGATCAAGTGTTTTGTTGCTTTATTTTTTTATTATTTTTAATATTTTTTATATGAAAGTTCCAAGGCACCTACATATAGTTGGGGTTGCAAAAGTTTCGTTGTATTGTAATAAATTTTGCAAGGAATTTATTCTTTAGGTATGAGTTTTGTGTTTAACTGAAATTTTAAAAGATTGATCTATATATGTTTGTAGAAAACAAAAAAAAAAAATGTGCATAAATACGTATGATTAATATGGAATCCTGTTATTAGTCATTCGCCTGCATATCTCACCACCTTCTTTGAAAATACATGGTCCTGGTTTTTTGGCGGATGTCCGCCGAAAACTTTGTTTGTTTATAATTTTTGATTAAATGAAAGAGAATGGATCGTATATTGATAAATGTTTTATTTAATGTCGGCAATTATGTCTGGAATACAATATCAGATATATGTCCGTCTCATTTTTCATTACATTCTCATACATTTCACGCAGTATTTCATTAATTTCATCACGAATATTTTGTTTGAGGTGCTTCAGCGTTTCTGGTTTGTTTGCATAAACTTTGCTTTTTCGATATCCCCACAAAAAGAAGCCCGGAGCAGTCAAATCAGGCGACCGTGGAGGCCAATTAACATCACCATGCCTTGAAATAACTTGTTGTGGAAAGAGGTCTCGCAGTAATTCCATTGTATCCTGGCTATATGCGATGTGGGACCATGTTGTTGAAACCACATGTTAAGCAAGCCCAAAGCATGCAGTTGTGTCGTTAAAAAGTTTTCAATCATATCACGATATCGCTCCCCATAGACAGTTACCGTTACGCCGCAAATTCCACAACAGATTGTCACTTTTAATGGATGCAATGGTGACTGATGAATAATTTGAGGGGTTTCCTTTGCCGAGAACCGACTATTGTGTTTATTCACATATCCATTCAAGTGATAATGTGCCTCGTCTCTCATTATGATTTTTTCATGAAAATCGGGGTTGTCATGGGCGAGATGTAGTATACTATTGGCATATGTACGGCGGCGTAACTGGTCTTCTGGAAGAAGCACGTTGTTTCTCCCAAAAATTTCACGTAACTTTCTCATCGCCACAGTAATCGATGATTGATTTTGATAAAATGTTTTAACGATTAAAACACGTTGGTTTACCGAATATTTTTCCATAATAAATGTGCCACGTCTCTACTTCACGACTGTCAAATATGAACTGTCAAGACTAATATTTACCAAAATGCTGGTAAATCAAACCTTTACCTTCCCGGCGGACACCCTATATTTCAAACTATGTTTTAAAGCAAACGGAAATAAATTACCCATAGGTGTGTTATATATTTAACTTACAGTATGCTCACGACAACTATATTATTATGTTCTCTCCAACATAATATTGTTTTAAAGTATTTTAAATATTACTTTACTTACGATAAACAAGTTAATGTTTACATTTATTAATTAAATGATTTCCATCGATAAAAATTCCAATATGGCTGGCTTCAACAATACATTTTTTTTACTAAAACTCTAGCCAAAAACAAAGTATGTTAACTATTCAAAAATTATATATTAACGCTAAGCATAAAGTGTTATAAATAAATATAATATGTCGTGTAAAGTCAAAGTTATTCGCGATAACAACCATATTATTCAATCATGACAATGTTGCTTTTTGATTATAGTTACCGGAATTGTGTTTTATGTTAGAGTGTGATGTAAACGTGCTGTACTTCAATATCTTTTTTCTTAAAATAATAAATCGACTTGTATCTGAAGAAACTAAAATAATGTAAGCACTCACATATCGCATATTATCATACATTAAAATGACTGCACATGTATTTAGTTGCTTGTTGCTGAAAAATGAAACGAAACAGCAAAGTGAAACTAAATTGAAAGTAATAAATAATAAAGCGTAACAAAATACTGCTAAAAATTGCTCTCGGAAACACGCACACACACATACCAGCTATTTACAAAAAGAAACTTTATCATGTTATTGCCACACTCCCTCTAACTCTGGTAACATGTTGAACGTTGTTCTTTTCGTTCTTTGTTTTATAACTTTGGAAATATGCTAAAAGACGGAACGTTGTAAGTCGAAATAAGTTGAATCGTGCAACACCAAATGGTAAATTGTATCTAAATAGAACTGAAAAGAGGAAAGTAAAATATAAACAAAATAAGAAATCATGACTGTGCTTTAATATTGTATCAATAACGGGGAGTATAATATTATTTAAATACAGACAAGTGATAGGTTGGTAAATATTTTGGTAAAGAATGAAGAAATTTATGTGGGAGGAAATTAAAATATCTGCAAAGTAATAAACTCTTTAAATACTTCCAAAATATGATTTATTTTGCCATATTCAAAGAGAAAACGTGGTTGCGGCAACTATATTTAAAGAGCAGCATCATATTTGATAAAGTTTTGTAATTCTTAGCGAGAGTTTATAAAATTCCGCCGTTTTTCTTGTTTATATTTTAATTTTATTTTCATTTCACAACGTATTTCTGTTTCCTTAATATTCCTGTAAATTTTGCATTGAATATAATAAACAAAAACTGTGATATAATTACTACCTCTACTAAGATACCGAAGGATTTTTTCATCGACATGGAATATTTTTGTATCAAAGAAAACAGATACTTTAAGTATGATGAAAGAGTTATTAGATATGTTGATGACTTATTCTTTATAACAAACATAAATGCTATGGAGGAAACACTCATAGCTCTAAATAGTTTTCATAGATGCATGCAGTTTAGAAAAGAATTATAAAAAGGAAAAAGAATTACCACATTTAGATCCTTTAATAATGCGAGAAGGAAATACCATAACAACAGACTGGTACCAAAATCGACTGCTTCGGGGCGCTTTATTAATTTCTGTTCAAACCATCCCAAGCACGTAAAAATTAACACAGCAGAAAATTTCGCAACAAGAGATGAGAAATAAGTGATGAAAAATATCATGAAGTTAACATCAACAAAATAAAAAAAATATTACAAATAAAAAAGGATTATTAATAATACCACAAGACAACTTAATGAAGTGTCTATGATCCATACCCGAAAAAGAACAAAATGTCTGATTTCTCGGAAAGGATTATATATTGAAATAGATTTGATTAGCAAAACGTTAATGTTGCGCTTAGAACGATAAAACCTTAAACATAAAAGTTTCCAACACAAAAACAAAATTAGGCATATTAGACAAGTCAAACATAGTATACAAAATACCCTGTAGCGGGGACGGGTCTAATGTATGTAACAAAATACATATTGGCACTACGAACAAGATTGACAGCACAGAAGTCAGACTACAAAGCAACAAAAGGAACAACGGTACAAAAAACAGCTTGAGCAGCCCACTGTTCAATGAGTGGACATTCTCCCAATATAAATAGTGCGTCAATATTGCAACTAGAAAGCAATTATAAAAAGAGATACACATAGAATGATATACAGGGTGCCCACCGGGAACGTATACTACTTTGTTTCTTTATAATTTTTGATTAAATGAAAGAGAATGGATAGTACATTGATAAATGTTTTATTTAATGTCGGCTATTATGTCTGGAATACAATACCAGATAAATGTCCGCCTCTGTTAGCCTCACAAACGCGAGCCCTTTTGAACACATTTTTCTCTCATCAGTCCTTCTTAATTCCAAATTATTCACTACACGATAGATAGTGCGTTTTGTTGGCACGTTCTTTCTGCAACAAATTTCTCGTGACTTTCTCATCGTCACAGTAATCGATGGTTGGTTTTGATAAAATATTTTACCGATTAAAACACGTTGGTTTACCGAATATTTTTCCATAATAAATTTGCCACGCCTCTACTTCACGACTGCCAAATATGAACTGTCAAGACTAATGTTTACCAAAATGGCAGCAAAACAAAGTAGTATATCTTCCCGGCGGACACTCTGTATATAATAAACACTCCCTTGAAATAGAAATTAATTAAAAAACAGACACCGAAAATGTCATATAGATATATTAAACAAAAAAAAATAACGTTTAGTAAACTTTGAACCCTAAAAAAAACTTTGCACTCTACAAATGATCACGCGGACAGCTTTACACAAAGTAAGGCCGTCATGTAATATCTGTGCTTAAATATATAGTGATGTTAATGTATCTTTTTTTTGATAACACTTTGTTTCATATTTTAGTTTTTCCTGAAGAAGAGCACGAAAAGTGTTCCAAATATTGTAAAATAATAAAATAAATTTTATTTAATAAAACACCCAAGAGTTTTGGTATAATAAAATATCACTTGCCTCATGCGTTTTATAACTGACTGATTGTCAAGTGCAATGAGAACCCTTTTACCATGCATTCGGCTTTCAAGCAAGTGATCCAACGCATGCAGCAACCCAAGCAATTTTGCCTGGTAAACTGATACGTACCTCCCCAAACACAGACTACAGGACAAGTTCAGCTCAACTGAGAATACACCTGCTCCTGCCCTGCCACTCATAAGACAACTCTCAGTAAAAATGCTGCTGTCGTTCTCCATACACTCATTGTGTATAATGCCTTCTGCAATGAGTGTCCGATGCAGCCTCTCGACTACCTTTCTTCTACTCATGCGTTCCATCGGCATCTTGATGCGATTACTTTCTACAAGGATTAAAATAGAATTTGTAAAATAAATAAATAAAATAATAAGGTTTCGAAAGCTGCGAGTCAATTTTAAACAATTTTTAAATATGTTTCGTTCGCTATCAATAAAACATTGTACCAACAATAAATTTCTATAAATGTTAAATATAAAATTAATTGAAAAAAATATGTAAAAATTCAAATTTAAATCTGTTTGTCAGGTGGGGTATAAAATTTGTTACCTGGGTGGCTGCTATAAAACGAAACGATGGTTACAAAATAAATGCAGGCTGTTTTTTTGGGGGTTTTAATTTCATTTTCGAGTTTAATCATAATATAAATTTTTTTTTAATAATTTTATTTAAAAGAAAACTGATAACGCGTGGCTTTTTTCAGTATCCCTAAAACGACGATAAACTAAGAGTTTCTTTCAGACCTATCGATAAAAATAACATTATCTTCGTAGGATTACAGGAAATATTAGCTTTGAATCGGAAACCTAATCCAAGAGGATTAATAGACCTTAAAGTAAAAGCGGTTCTTCAATTTCAGTGGGAAATATAAACGCATTTTTTGACTCACCCTAATAGAGAGAAATAGATCAGTATTTAGTTTTATATCTATTAGTGACTTTTGTTATTGAGAGCTATTTTTTAATCGACTGTTAATAATTCCTATTACACTACATCATTAATAGCAACGCTTCGTTAAAAATGTTTACTCGCATTTCAAGTTTTTTTTTTAAATTACGTGGAAACCATTTTAAATTAAAATAGTTAGTTTCTTATTTTAATATTTTTTTTTGTGAAAATTATTTTAAATTTAAATGGCTACCATATAAAATACATATATCGTTCCTTGCATCATCCTAAATCAGGAGTGTCTGATATTTGTTTCAAAAAATTTTCAAAATTTCGAATTTCGAAAAAAATCGCCAAATAATCGCTACATGAAAATCAACTTAAATATAATTATTTATCAATAAAAAAAAGTATACTAAATTAATTAAGAAGGTACTCCATTGTTAGCTTGTTATAGTGTGATGAAAATACACTTTTTAATTTGTAATTAAAATTAAGGTCTTTGTTTCATTGAGCTCCGCGATTAGAGCGCAAAGATGAAGAGCATAATCATCTCTTCTTTTATTTATACTGAAATTTTGGTTGACAATTTTCAACTCAACGCTTATTTCTATATTAATTGAATGTTTCTATATACTATAATACATGTGCATGTGATTGTATGTTCTTATTCTAATAGTTTATTTATAAATACCATGGGATAAGTGGGTGCAATATGACACGAGCCAATTGCATAATTATAACAAATCTTAATTCTCACGGTAAAGAATGAAGTGAGCCATACGATCATAAGTGTTACTATACAACAACAACATGCATCATATGCAGAGTACGTTCATGAAGACGGTCAGCGGCATGACAACAAAATATGAAGTGATGGCTGCTTGTGTGCATACCAATGTGGTCAGCGGCGCAGCGACAATCTACCACATAGCGTCAAGTATTCGCTGCTTATACAGTGGGAAATATAACACTATTTTGTATTCATACATTGCACACTGCATGTTGATAATGACTGTAAAGTCATGCTATGCTGTGTCAGTCTTACAGACTGTAGAATCATGCTACAATTGAATTGAATTGAATTTGCAGATCGATAAAGGTACCAGAAGGATTTTTGACTGTCGTGATATTTTGGCGGAAGATATAAATGCAAAGAAATAATTACAGGATGCCCAAACGCTCGATTTCTATAACTTCCCATAAAAAGGACAAAAAAGTCCCACCTTTGTAGTGTGCTAAGTTTCGGATACATTTAAAGTAGTTTTATAAAACAGCTGTTTACAAATTCACTGTTAAACTCTGGAATATGGATACTGTTGTACCTGCTTTTTTCCGCGAAACTACTTACATTTTAAATACTTGAACTTTATTGAATTAATTTTTCTCACAGGTTTTACGAACCTTCAAGCAAACCTGATGTTCAGATGTGTAATAATTACCTTGGACATAAACCTATTGGAGGTCATTAGAGGCCACCAAGGACTATGTTTTAGTAAATGCAATTTCAAATATAATTTTCAATTACCTTTCTAAGTAACTGACTTCTTTTTCAAATCCTAATGAGTAAAAAATAAATAATATTTATTGTACTGCTATCAATTAAACAAACATATCAAATGGGTATTTTATCGCAGGAATATCCACTATTTGTTTTATTTTTTATTGCAGAAATATATTTGATTTTTATTTATTTGATAACGCATAATGATATTAATTTACAATGTTAATCCAATTATTTAATAGTGCGGAGATTATGTTGATATATGAGTTTTATTTATTTATTTTTTTCAGCAAAAAGAGCGACAAATTGCTTACAACGTTGTTAATTGAGTAAAAATTTCTATTTTATTATTTATTTTTAAATTCGATTTGGAATTCAATATCCCTTATTACAAAAATAAGCAGTCTTCATGCAATTGATTCGCGGGAGGAGAGGGAACAAAAAATTAAATGTACAGGCATTTTTTACATAGTGTGTGATTGCAAGGCATTTACTAACATAAATCGAATTAAAAATGTTCGTGCAAAAACAGTTGCTTTTGATGAAAAATATAAGTCACCAGCAGTGCGATTTTTTGTACACATTAGAGCCATTTTCCGTTCTTCATCCAGAAAAAACGCTTTTTGTGTCCAAAATGTAGAAGACCTTTTTATGGTCAGGCGTCAATTTAAATTCTTTATTAATAAAAATCGACTTTTCGACTTGAGTTTTTTAACTTTTTATATTTAAGGAACTTTTTGGTTATGTAACCAACTACAGCTAACTAAGCTTTCATAAACATATCCCCTATTTGAAGCTTTCATTAAAATAATTCGCGTAAAATATTATTTGAGCTAATACCTCTTCAGAGAAGGCCACCTTTGTAATCTGTTACATCATCTTCGGTTGAATGTTCAATTGACATTGTGGAGTTGATGAAAAGCTAAATATTAATTGAATGATGTGTCGGCGAAATTCATGTGCTGCTGACTGCTTGTCAACATATACGATGTTGTTGAAACACACAAAATAATGGTGTAGGCAAATGGAATTCGTGGGTTAACAAGATACTTTTAAAATTTATTTACGTTTAAAGTTAAGAGTCCTTTTTAAGTCATCCAATCCTTTTATTTTCTCTGTGTACTTAGGAATATATTTCGGACACCCATTTAATTGTCACGGCTTGTAAAAGATATTTCGTTGCATTTTCATTTGCATGTGATTGCTGGCATATGAACATAAGGTTGTCTCTCAGAATGTGCATTAAAAAAGAGCAATTTACGATCACTTGTTGTGCATCGTTTGTACCTACATACTGACAACGTGGTCAATATTACCTTCCAAGGTGTCCATCACTTGTGGCGTAACGGTGTAGTCCCAAAAAAGTCGCATGATCTTGATAGGATAATTTACGGATCAATAACGCGAAGTTATTCGTTCACCGAATGCAAGCGCTGTGTGGTATCTCGCGTCATCTTTTTGAAACCACAGCCACTCCACATGTAGGACGTTCAATTGTGGTAGGAAAGAGTTAGTGGTCCTGACCCTGTAGCTGGAACGTTCTGGTCGGCATCGTTTTTAAAGAAATATGGACCAATCTTTCCACCGGCCCTTAATGACTATCCCTAGATATAATAGTTTTTCGGTTAAGGCACGTGAATTATCTTCACTCTTCGATATTCGAAATAAATTTTCACAATTTTCAAGTGCTGTTCAAGAATCAATGTATTCATGATAAAATGATAAACATAAGATAAGTAACAGTGGTCAAAAGGGAGCACATATTAAGCAGTATTGCATATATATTCTTTATTCTATTACTCTAAAACGAGAATCATTATTTCAAAAACTGTCAGAGTTACGAATCCTAGCTGTGAAAATAGTCAGTCAAGTTTGATTTTTCACGCCTGCTGAACGTGTGAATAAATGTGTTATCGAAATTTCGGCTAAGTTGTGAATTTCGTCGAGTGGTCAGTAGTGATTATTGTTTCCATAACCAGGCGTTTCATCGAACCGTAGAAATGGGTGAGTACACTTTTGTGGACCTTAAGCCACCAACCTTAGAGACATTTGAGGGAGATTGCTAAAAAGCCGAGATTCGATGCCGACGAGCTGAATCGAACATTGCTAAAGAGTCAATCCGGCTTATGTTGAAGTTGAATTTGGGCCTACATCTGTTTTAAGATTAGACTGACGCAAGAGTTGAAACTGGAAGATTATACACAACGTCATGTCTGCGCTAACTATGTGCTGCAAATTTTGACCGGACATACAGATTTTGGCCAAAATATCTGCCAAAACATCTTCTCGAACTGCCAACGAAGCCATGGTGAACATTTGAAATTAAATCTCCTATCGTTCCTATGTGGACACTCTATCTATCATACCTAGATACTACTAAAAAGGATAATTATCATTATTTTAATTATTAAAAGCAGTTGATAATCGCATGAAATGTGTCTGAATTAATAGGGCGTATTTATCCGTAGTTGTATATTTGCGTTGCGACTCTCTTAGACTGTTTTGGATGCGTAAATAAAATGATGTACTCTGCATTCAGGCAAAACTAAAAGGTTTACGTTTTTCAATTTAATTTCATTGTAATTATCTGTTTGTCTTTCTATAAGACTTTATTTTATATGGCAAAACTACATACTTATTCTCATTACTTTCGTTTTGCCACAACATTTTTTTATTGTCGTTTATTAGGTGACCATTTGGTGTCAATGATTCATTTGTTTAATGACTCTACTAAATACACAGTCAGCTAAAAATTAAATCCCAGCAGTGCTCTTCACTGTCTCAGGTAAATTAAATTCGGACAAAAATATAAATTTGAACATAAGGCCAAGTTTTTTTTTCAAGAATTTCAGCTGTTAAAAGTACTAAGATGAGATGAGAACCAAGTTCTTGATAAGTAGAATACCATCCATTCCATTTCTAGGGAACTTGCTTAGCTTGGCTATATTTTTCTCATGATTCTTTCCCATAATAGACAGTTAAAAAAATATTTCCAAGTACCCTAGAAATGGAATGGTATTAAACATATCAAGAGCTTGGTCCTCAATTTGAACGGTCAAAATTTTTGGATAGGAACTTGGCCTTATTTTCATATTTACGTGATTATGCATATCTGAAAACTTTTTTTCGAGTTATTTTTTTTCCAATAGTGTATATGTATAAAACTAAGTTAAAGCTTACAAACGGTTGGATTATAAAAATTTCAACTCTCTACTTAAAGTGGAAATGTTTCATGCAAATAACGAGGAACCCTAGTCCACTAAGATGTAATGCCCCATTTCAGATTTGTCTCATTACTCCCCTCGGCCAACCGGTATACTAAATTTTAGCTCTATAGCTACCGTGGAAGTGTGCCATACAAGTAAGGAAGCAAGCCTAGTCCCTTTAGGCAAAAAGTGCCCGTTTTCAGGTGTTTTGTGTTCTTATAATATGTATGGATGCGCCCCATATTATTGATGAGCGAGTCATTGAACAGTTGGTGCCTCTTCAATAAGTACTTTTTACACCTTCATTATCTCCGGGAGATTTTATTGTGAATCTTTCGAACTTGGCCTATTGTGGTACTTATATGTAGAGCCCTTATGTTTCATTATTTTATGATTAAAGAAAGCAAAAGGGATAAAAACAGCGCGAATAGTTTCGTGTAAATATACACACTGTGTGCATTAGGCCTGTGCTTGGCCTGCCGAACTACTGTGCGTCTTAATGACCCTACTTCATTTATGGTTTTCTGTATTGGCCACTCGAATCTCTTGTATTTGTCTACTTAGCAATAGAATGCATCTAAAGAGCAAGTCAACGCACCTGTTCAGAACCAGTCTTACAGAACTACTGGTCTGCTAAATTGGTTGCACAGGTATAAATAAGTTTTTATATTTCAATTTAAATTTAATGACATATTTTTTAATAACTTTTTTCTATTATTTTTTTTTCTTCACCGAGTGACTCTATATTTATGAAAGTTTGTATCCAAATTTATTTCGTATTTCTTTTTTTAATTTAAATTTTTAAGTTTTATTGTTATTATTGTAGCTTAATTGTGTTATATGTGTTATTTTCGTCGAACTGTTATAATTTAACGTCGGTTTAACGCGTACTTGGTAAATCTCACATTCTTACACTTGTTTAACCAAACAGCAACAATTTGTTCATGTTGTGTTATGTTAATTTTCTTCATTAATTAATTAATTTCATTTTATGATTGTGGCACACGTTGGTTTGAAAGGCAACAACAGTAGGGGCCAGGTTTATTGCAACTAACTTAAATGTATAAGAATGGGAGCAATAACGTTAGAGGTGCCTGGTCCTCGGCACAGCTTGTAAAGTGAAGCCAACATTGAAACCTCAAACACAGTTTAGATGAATGTAAAAAATATATTTCAAATACTTAACCCAAGTACACTACTAGAAAGTTCTTTTGAGCGCACAGTGGGTTTGTTTCAATTTCTCTTCTTCAATCATCTCTAGTTGTACTGTAAAAAAAGCACAGTCCATTTTGTGGTATTTGTGAACAAAAAATCGTGGGACCTGAGGACGCTAAATCCTTGTTCTCAATTTGACTTTTTTTTTCAAATTATCCTTATATTTCTGGTCGCATACTGTTCCTACACTTTCCTATGTTCAAACGCACTTTTACGTTTATTTAATTTGCCACTTCCATACTTCATATTTTTGTATCTCGTTTATTTATTGTTTTGTTCTGCTGTTATTATTTTTTAATTTTAATGTTTATAGATTTAATTTTATGGCCGTACAATTTTGTTTGTAAATTATTTTATTCATGAATTTATAATTGAATAAAGATAATTCATTTTTTATTGCACGTTTTATTCTATACGACGTAAATTTTACAATAATTAAACAATGAAAACGGATGGGGCAAGAATAAAATATCAAATTGCGGTTTGTTATTATTTTGTAATGCTAAAAGAGCACTATGAGGTGACAGTGCAGACCCTCCCGGCACCAGGAAAATCCAAATTTTAAGGAACACATATTCAATAGAAATAGATTGCGTGTTGAGGTATTAATAAACTGGCTATAAATGCCAGAATATATGAATTTAAGACTTTCTGCTGGGTATGGCAACAGTCAGAAACTAAGTGACCCGAAAGGGTCACTTACGTAGAGGGAGGTAGTTGTGGGGATCCCAAAAGTCTGAGAAGATTCACGGACGTATCTACGGTGTAAAGGGGCTTATTTTCTCGGGTTGTCAAGAGGCCTTGAAATCCATCCTTTAACGGAAATTTCGATCCAGACTTATTTTAAAGATTTTGCAAACAAGCCAGAAACTGGCTACTGATAATGAGGTTTAGTTGCACTGGATACCTGACCACAACAGTAATAAAAGCAACCAGTTAGCGGATGAAATAACTAGGGGCTCGTCAGTTACTCCCCTCCAGTTATGAGACAGGCTAAATCCTTGCTTTGGATGCTTTTATGTCCGGTCCTTTTGAACTGAACTATCATTTCCGGAGGGGAAATCAGATTAGGTTTCTCCTTTGCTGGAATATTAAAGGCGCAAACATCTCTGTGGCTCAACAGAGTTTTGAAAAGAAATACTCGGATCTCCATCAACAGCTGCATGGCCATTAGGTCCATGATATATGTCATTCAAAGAAGTTAAGGAAAGCTGGGTATCATTAAAGAGAATGAGCCGACATTGAAAAAGCTCCCTAATTTGGCTGCACGGACTAATCTGGAAATTGCTGCCAAATTCTTCTCAGGTTCGATCCGGAAATCTGCAAAGATATCAGAAGAGACAATTAAGGATATCGTGCTAACGGTTGTTAGACAAAGCAGAATTAGCAATCACACGGTTGTCAGCAAATTAATACTGCAAAAGCTGTCACAATGCAGAGGACTTAGTAGTTCATCTCCTGTGCCTCTGTCCTTCCATAGAGGACCAACTCCGAATTATCGTAGGTAGGAGTAAAGGAAATATACTTCTTCATCAGGAGGAGCAACTGGCTTGGGAGCAATTGTGTAGGTAGTTATACACAGTTATAGTTATCAATTAACCTTCACCACGACATACCGTGATATTAAGCTTCTCCAACCTTTAACTAATAGATGTTCTTTTCTGCGCTCTGGGCGCCTAGCTGGCAACCTAGTTTAACGTCATATACATAGACGTATGGTCTTAGCAAGAGAGAGTTAGTGATCTGAATAGATAACAAAATATTATTTGTAGGGGTTTCAAAGTCAACTTTACCCTGACGGTCGTTATATTTCAGCCAGACCTGTTAAATTCGTCTCTGGAAATAACTTAAAAATAAAGTAAATTTAATAATTGAAAATATACTAGTCATTTGCTATAAATACCTTTATCTAAATATAAGTGTAGACATAAATATCTTAATGGACATATCGTATTGTAGTTCTTGTTGTTTTTGGGACCGTTTGGAGTCATAAAAACAAACTCTCACAATAAAAAGGAAACAGATTTTCAATATCCTTAGAGTTTGTGCTGTATATGAGAAAATTTAATAACAATAAGTTAATAATAAATAATAGTAATTTTATTGAAGCCAGAGAACGGACGGTGAAAAAAAATATTTTAAATAAAATAAAAAAAAAAACTTAAAAACGAAGGCAATTCTTATCAGAGAAAAGCATAAAAGTATATTTATGAAATGTTTTATAGTTCTTTAATTTCCCAATTTTGTCTTCATTTCCTAGACCTACGTCGCTGGTGCCCAGCTCTGTATAAGTGGTAATAAAAGTATTGTTTGTAGTCAAGATTTTACCTCTTCTCTATATTTTGCACAACTAAAACCAATTTTGAATTGAATGGGTTTTTAAAAAACAAGAGGTTTAAAACTTTATTAACAACAGTCTTGTTTTTCCGTTTAATAGCAGTCAATAGTTTTTAAATTACCAAATATATTATTCGTGCATTCAATGAGCGCAATGAGCTCATAACTATTTTACGATTAATTTTAGTGTGTAACAATCAATATGCAGCCAACATGAAGCATAGAATTCTATGGCCAAATACATGCGAGTATAATTTTTTGTAAGTAAAAATGGAAAAATACTCCTGGATTTCAAGACTCCGTACTATTGCTTGTATTGCTCAATCTAAGGATAATAACGACATGATTAAGATTGTTGTTTTGCCTTCTTTTTTTCTTGTGTGTGTTTTTTGTTATACGTTTGGAATGAGTAAGTGATTAAATATGTTTGCGCAAGTGTTTTAACCCTTTGGTCATACAAATTTTCAAAAAATTGTACTCATGTTATAAATGAAACAAATACACTTACAAGAGTGAATTTTAAGAAATATATGTGTGTGTGTGTATTAGTAAAAAAGCATGTCTTTGATGTCGTTAAACTAAATCCAAAGTATGACCATTGTTATGTAAATATTTACTTATTCGGATATTTTTTTTCTTTTACCAAAATAATACCAACTGAGTTATACAAACACACACATAGAGAAGAACATCGATACATTTATTTACACGCAAAGAAAAAACGTGGTACTTTGATTTGAGCTTTATATGTTATGTTGTTTAGTTATATTTTATGGTTGGAAGTATTCTATTATTTTTGTATAGTTAACAAACTGTGGTTGTGATTAGAATTTCATTAACAATAATATTGTTCCACCGAACCATATTGCAATTTTTGTGGCTGGTAATAACACTGTACAACACAAAATAGAAATAATAAACTTCTAACAATGGATTCCGGCAGTTTCCACCAACATAGCACTTTGTGTGTGAATCGGCATAAGAAATCGTATAATCCTTATTTTTTTTTATCGAAATCACTACGAGGAATACTTTAACCCTCATTTGTGTCCGTTTCTTGGAGAAGTGCAAAAAACTTCGTTTAGATAGCAATACAATTGACTTAAATGTTAAAAAAAATATTTGCCATAAAATTCTATTACAAGTCTTCAAAGATACCGCGGTTTTATGAGAGTAATTTGTATTACTGCTGTAGATATAAATAATATTTATTTATAAAACTATGAAGGCAACTTTGGTTATTAAAGAAAGCATTTTTCGACTACAACAGGGTGAATACACTTGGCTTACTTTGTAACTTTCTTCAATAGGTGCACTTTTCTTATGAAATTGCTGACCATGTTCATCGCATTCTGTTGCAAACTGACTCAAAGTAATCCATGTGCGAATTAAAAAATTTAATTTTCGTTGACATATGAATACCTCATTTTTCAAAAGCACTTAGCATGACGTCGACATAAGATCGAACAGTAGGAGCACAATTCTTCTCTTAGTCATTGTACATGAAGTCTTTAATGATGTTCTAAGCGGTTAACTGCAGTGTTTTTGTTGGCCCTGATATAAAAAAGCTTATGGAAATACTGGTCACACCCATAAAAGTACGAAATTAACCCTTAAGTTTTGTCTTATTTCTGGCGTTCAAGTTAAATTTTGAGCTTTGGGGTCTTAGCAGACTCTCAGTACAACTGTATGACAAATAGATTTGTGGGGCATTTTAGCCCACTATACTGATCTTAAAGGGGAGTTTTTGCTCTTTTTCAAGAAACAGCAAAAAAAGTCATACAGCGAACAGTTAGAAGGTAATTTTTTTTTGTAAATTTAATTTTGCTTTATTGAATATTTCTGTTTAAAGAAATGTACAATAGGTATTCAAATCGTATCTTTTAATTATTATTTACTAGATATTACCCATGTAATATATAGTTTATTGTATTCAAATCTCCAAGCACAATGTTTTTTTTTTGAGTCTCTGATGTCCTGCAGTAAGGCACGCGCTGAGTGTTTAGATGAACTACTAGTTTGGTTACGTATTTGGACGAGTATGTTATTGATTCGTTCTTGAGAGTAAAAACTTTTTGATCTCTGTGTATATTTTTATTTTTTATAGTATAAATCCTAGTATTTTACATAAAAGTGCGGACGTAATTATTCCAAGAATTGTAGATTTTTGGAAAGAATTTCCGTCATCTGATGAAAAATGACACTGAAGATGGCACATAGCCGAATCCGGTTCATCTCTAAACCAAACTTGACAAGAGATGATCGGAAATTCGTTCCAAAAATCTACATCAAAACACCCTGTCGGAATATCAAATCAAGAATTACAAGAATTCTTATGGCGACTCACTATATCTTTTCGCTCTAAAATAAAAGCCAACCGCAAACTTTCAAAATGCAGAAACAGGTTTTTCTTGGTCTCCTCTGCCGGAATGAGTTGTCCTAAACTTGCTATTTTGTAAAAATGTGGTTTTATAGTACAGTGCAAGTCTTATATTAATGTAACTATTGAAATGTTTAAAATATTCTAAATTCAACCATAATATGTTTGCCAAAAACATCTATTGTTAAAGGGAACATATTAAAGTTATCGTGACCATGTCGCAACCATATTTTTTTGTGCGTGTAGTTTTGTATCAATGCACACTGGAAACTTTAATTCTAAGTGCGTTTGTTGTCGGCTGTTGGCAAGTGTCTTGTGTGATTATCTGGTGTATGAGTGTCTGAAGTTGTGCTTGTTTTCATCGGTTAGAAGAAAAATGTTTACAAAAGCATATTTCGTAAATAAGAAACAACATTTAAATAATTTGCATTTGCTCCAAGTTTGTGGTTGGGTTTTTTTCCATATTTTTTCTTTTTCAGCAGATACAAATTCTATGGTATTGCACTATGGGAGGTTGTAGTGGTTTGTGGGAAGAACAATTTTTATTTTTTAAATTTAAACGTTAATAAAATATTGTACTTGTTCTTCATTTATATCTGACTAAGAGGATAAATTAAGATTTGTTTTGGTTACAGATTTTCATGTGTTTTTTCTCAAGAAGAAAAAAATGCACCGCAATGTTTTTTACAACTCCGTGTCTGATTTAAGAAATCGAACGATATAAAGTTTCTTTTGGAAATAATTTCCAATTTCTTGTGGTATAAGGAATCTGCTTATTTAAACTTCTACTTTGGATGTCTGAATACATTTTACCTAAAATTAAAAATATATATCATCAATCCATTATGCACCCATACTGTTCCATTATCACTCTTGCATATAAACAATCAAATCTACCAAGAAATACATACATCAACATACGCAATACAAGCATATGCACAACTATTCCTATAACTTAACAACAACTTTAGATGGCTCTGGTTTTATTACAAAAACAAACAAAGAAAACATGAAAGAACGCTTTGCTTTCCTGAAAATCGGTTGGAAGTTGTTTAGTTTAACAAAAGCATTCCCCAAACAGCTCAGAACTATCAGATGCTACATGAACAATAAACAAATGTATAATTTTCTCCCAAGTAAAAGTGGTAGAGGTTTCTTGGGGTACTTGTGTTCGAATGAAGAGAGACGTTAGTTATTGCATCGTGCAACCTAAAGACAGTTGTTAAAGACACGGGAGGAACAAAACTACAACAGAACAGAACAACAGGCAGGAACAGAACAACAACAACAGCAGCAACATTTAGATAATCCAAGTAATAACAATTGAGATTTTACAATTTTCTTAAGCATTTCCTTATTTTCATAGATTTGTCTAAATTGCATCCTTTTCTTATTATTTATACGTTTACTTAAATTCCATACAAGCACATGAATATTAACGAGGGTAGGCTGAAAAATTTTATTTAGAATGTGCGTTAAAAAATCGCTTAGTTTAGTAACTTAATTTTTTTTTATGTTTTTAGTCACTCAGTGTTGCTTCTTCATTCGGCAGAAAGGGAGCCATGTAACAGTAAAGAACAATAAGAACTTAATTGTTAACAATTAGTTAGCAGTTAATTTAACGTATTTTAGATAAGCTTCAGAGCCAACAGCAGATTCGCTCTTTCAAAACATGCTGTCTGTTTAAGCTGTATGAATAATCGCTCAACCGAAGCTTACACAAAGTTTTAAGCGATGCTTCATAATGATTTCACTTAGATAATTTCTAATACAACCCTATGCAAAATGCAAGAGAATATCCACCTAAATTGAATCTTCATAATCATTTTAAGTTCATATGTAAGCGACCCTCTGTCAGCTGCCAGGCACAAAAATATGGCTTGCCTTATCTGACTGCACTGTCAAATGCTCCACGTAGTGGCGGCCAGTAACAGCTTCCTAATCCACGATGGAACATCATACGCCAGGGATTCCTGGTGAAGAGGGTGCTTGGTCTCAAGTATGCGAACTCTGGATACCAGTCGATCTCCAGTTTTAATGCAGACTCACTCGTGTATATGGAGCTCTGTGTGGGTGCACGGATATCTTTTTCTACATTACAGGGATGACTCATGAACCCTCACCGGAGGTGGAGAAGTTAATCTCTGAAGAAACGACGGTTTTAATTTGCTAAGGGAGGAATCCGAAACAGATGGAAGGGACTGCCTCACGAGTTGTGGAGGGGTCAATCTTTAAAGGTACATCTCATTTGTTGGACCGTGAGAGGTTAATCTCTGTAGAAACACCGGTGTTTATTGGCCAATGGAGGAATTCTGAAGAGATGGACAAGAAATCCTTGCAATATAAATATTTTTGCAGAATTCGGTCGATGTGTTTAAATCGTGTTGCACATATTTCTGGAAAAGCATAACCAAAGACAAGTGGCTTCACGTAAAGTAAAAACATGTTTGAGTTAACTATATAGAAGAATATATTATTATTTAAGATACTAATAATATGGTTCCCTTAGGATGATAGGATAGCATAGAAAAGCAAAAAAAAAAAAAAATATTGCCAGCGACTGAAGTACGAACATAGGCAACTAAAGTCATCAAATGCTTAATAGTCCACGTGCTAAATAACCAACTTAAGCCACAGCATCCTTATATTTGGTTTCAACACCAAAACAATTTTCACATATTATGTTTGTCAAAAACATTTTGTGGTGAGAGTTATTATATTATTTTTGTATACTTAAAATACTTCTTTGGTGCTGAGAATTTTAAACAAAATTTTGTTGTCCAACTCAACCATGCTGCAATTTTAATAGATGGAAATCATTTAATGATGTAATATTAACAATACCTTGTTTACTGCTACCAAAGTAATGTTCAAAATGTTTACAAACAATTATTATATGCTTGCCGCAACAATATGTTATTGTAAGCACCATAATATGGTTATCATGACCATGCCACAACTAATTCTTTTGTCCATCTCAGTTTTATGTAATTATTAATTTAAATTGAATCTGAAAATTTTTAACGTCTTTTTCGTCCACCCTCCTTCCTATTTTCATTCAATAGAAATAGAAATATTTACCTTTATTTCGTTTTATTTTATTGTATCTTGCGTTTTCGTTTGTTTATGTGTCCTTTTTTTCTCTTTTCCATGAATGTTTGGCACAAAGCGTACAAGCAAATCATCTTTCATCACTTGTCTATTTCTTTTTTTTTTTTTTTGTTTGTCATTCATTCGTGTTGTACTCGTATCCTTGATTTTTTATTAGCACAGTTGCAGTTGTTGTTCTTGAGGTTGTTGTTGTTTTGTTATTAAAAGGAATATGTTTACAGAGCAGTGTTTATTTGTTGTTGTTGTCATTATTGTGGTCCTCTCTTGTGCTTGTGTTGCACACAAAAACACCCATTTGTTATTGTTGTTCTTTGAAAAGGAGATTATTTTTGTAATCCTTTTTTTTTAATAGTTGTTGAAATTGAGATGTTTTTATTATTTCCAATTCTGTTTGAGTTTTTTTTTAAATTCGTATAAAGTTTTTTTTTTATTCGAATAAATTTGTTTATTTTCAGATGGAAATAAATAGTTTAGACATGTTTTCGAAATGCAAGTTGTGAAGAACACTTTGAAATGTGTAAATTGGGATTTAAGTTATAAATTTAGAAAGTAAAAAAAAAACCAGTTTGGCATAGAGTATTTTTCAAAGGAACACATTAGGTAACCACAAAAGAAACGTCGTACTAAATTAAGTTTAATGAAAAATAATGTTTTCAATTAGAAAACTACTGGCTCAGCTAATTTCCGAACGCACGTTCACAAACATAAGAGGTTATGTGTACTTGTGAATTGAAAAATAATCAACTGAGTTCAGTAACAAAAAAAATCTTTTTGGACTGGCGGGTTTTTTTATGAAAATTTCTTTGCAGTAAGCAAAAGTTTGTCGATATAATTCGTTACTATCTAAAATTCTGTAAGTGAATAAAAAATTTCTCTTTGTTCTTTAGTTAAAATATACTAATTTTGTTTATTTATTTCTGAAAGCGCTTTAAATTTAGGAGATTTTAGAAACTAATAATTTGCCATCAGAAACTCAAAATTATAAAAAAGGACATTCTATGTTGTTCATGAATATGACAGATCTTTGCTTCGTTTTAAAGCTACATAACCAATTAATCTTGGTTCATATTTATGAATTAAAAGTACTTTAAGGGCCACAAAATACGTTCACACGGTTAATGGAGATTGATCATCCTCTTTGAATAATTTGTACCAAGCAAAAAAACCCTCTCGCGATATACAATTATCACCGAAGGCCTTTTGCAACATTCTGAACGTTTCGGCACCAGAAATTTCATTCCGCACACAAAATTTAATGGAAATTCTTTGTTAAATAATTTCACTTATTGTAAAAATCGACGAATGCATTTGTACTTCAGAAAGACAAGCGTATACTAAACACTAATGATTACTTTGATGTGATATTTGGCAGGCACAGATGTCACTGAGAGTCATACCAACATAGAAAAAAATTTCGACGAATGGATTTCCGCGCGAAATTTAAATTAAAAAGTCTTACTATTATTTGCCCACAGTAGTATATAAATAAATAAACCAAATACTGCGGCGAATCCGGTCAGATCAGTGTTGACGAATCGTGTGGTAAATGCCACAATCGGATGTAATAATCTGAGTGCAGAGGGTTGCTAATTTCCTTTTCCTTTGGTTTATAACACTATTCCGTTTTGTTGCCTTTATTTTTTTATTTGCCACACTGACCATGCAGCATAAATACATACATAGATATGTAGGTCCCAGGCACAATATGGGTTGCTAGATTTTGATAATATTCAGCTAAATCATAATAATGAACCCGAAACGCTATAATTGATCGTCTGATTCCATTGTTGCAATTTTATTTACTAGAAAAGCTATATAAAAAATGAGAATGAACATTTTGAACCATTAATTAATTTCAGCTATTTTAACTTGTTTTTTATTTATGTAAATATTTTTTTTTGCTAATAACTGTAAATATATGGTGGTAACAAACAGGGATTTATTTCAACATACCTATAAATATATTTATTTGCAGACTGTAATAGACTTTTATCAAATAAAATGTTAATATAAAATTTTATTTATATTTCGTATAATTTGGAGTATCTGTGTTGGTACCACTGGGTCGCATATACCCAACTTTTATTCCACAAACACTCTATTTCAAAAGGCATCGTGTTATAGATTAAGATCTAAAACATATAGGCACAGGTCAGAAGCATGTTTTTTTTAATTTAATGCTTACGTAATAAGTTTAATTAAACCATTCATCCAAATTAAAAATCATAAAAACAATTTTTTTATGTAAATAAACTTGCACTGTAAAAAAGTGCGTAATTAATGCACTTGATGAAACATATGTTACATTTATAAGATCACATGTGCGCAAATATAAAACAAAGAAAATAATCATTCCGTTGGTTTCCATAGCTGTCAAAAAAAATAAGACATAGAAATTTAGCGGGATTAAAAAAAAAAATTTTAAACTTCTACTAAAACGCCGCCAAATTTCTACTGTGGATCGCTTGAGTTTGACACAACTTGTGGTTGTCAAATGCTTTTTCTGCCTTAATCTCGTAATGTCAAACTTCAATACACAAATGAATATTGTTTCATGAGCCTTTGTGTATCGGGAACACACCGACTTCAAACGGTGAAAATTGTAAAACTTGAAATTAAGATAAAACACAGTTTTGTTTACTTCGCTGAAGTCGGCTTTATTTGCAACAGCGTTTAATACCCGCTTTAATTGCAGGCGTTTCCTGGTATAACAACTCCCCAGTTAAATAAAAACCAATATTGCAGTTACTCTCGATATTTACAATTGATTGTGTTCAGTAATAAAACACAAATTTTTGGCATTTAAGATAAGTGAAATACGCCTAAAACTTGAGTACTTTTTTCTAAAAGTGCTCAATAAAATACCTTTTCAACAAAAATTAATTTTTAAAAAGTACCTTTTCAATAAAATTATTTTTTAAATAGTAACTTCTCAAAAATATTTTTTTAAAACTACCTTTCAAAAAAACCATTTTTAAAAAGTACCTTTTTAAAACGTTAACTTTTAAATAGTGCCTTTTTGAGCAAGTACCATTTACGCTTTTAGAAATTATATTTCCGAATAATATCGTTTTTAAAAAGTACCTTTTATTGAAAAAGTACCGTCTAGTACTTTTCACCAAAACCACTTTTTTAAAAGTATCTTAAAATCCTTTTTAAGAAGTACCTTTTCAAAAATCTACTTTTAAAAAAGTACGTTTGCAAAAAGTGTTTTAATAGTGCCATTTTAAGGAAGTAACTTTTAAGATAGTATGTTTTTAAAAATTATATTTCTGAAGAATATCTTTTTGGAAAAGTACGTTTTTTGAAGAAATGGTGCATTAGAAAAATCTTTTCAAAAGAGAACTTTTTGAAAATTTACTTTAATAAAAAGTAGCTCTTTAAAAAAAGTACCTTCTAAAAAAGCAGCTTTTTAAGCCAGTAAAAGTAATGACTTTTTGTTGAGCTTTATAGGATATTCGAAATATTTGTCTTCTCTTATCTTGTCAAACACTTTACGGAAACATAATAAAGGACTTCTTTGTTCATGATGCAAAGCGCTTTTACGTGAAAATGATGTAGAATATATGCTGCGAGTTAGAATTTTTCGCTGAAGAAATTGTATTTCAATAAAAGTGGAAGCTAATTGTCTTTCAATTCATGAACAATTTCATTACAATTAATACATTTACATATGTATGAGTGTATTTAAAGATTTAAAGTTTCTTACCGAAAAACTCTGAAAAACTGAACCAGCATTCACTCAAAAGAACACAAGAAATAAAAAGCTAATGAAATAAATAATTTAAACTTGTTTTAATTTTTTACAAAACACAACTGTAAACTTTCAATTTAGCATCATTAAATGGCCATTAAGGAAGTTCGTTTATAGCTCGTTATGTTGACATCAAATAATTTCATTATAAAAGAAGACTATTGTGAGTTGTTATAAGAGTGAGTTGTTTATAACACTACTGCTGCATGTTGCATCTTGCATGGTTCTTTTCAATTCCTCTGTGCTGTGTTTCTTAAAATACAAATTGCATTTGCGAAAAAATAGAAATAATAAAATTGTAAAATAGGGAATTTTATTAGAGACACTCATCGTTCCTGCCAGTTGGTCTAACATTTTGTCAAATTCCTGGTTTTAGTACAAATATGTGTTGCTCAACTCAGTAGTGGCTTTAGTTTTTTTTGTTGCTTTTGGTCTTCATCAGCTGTACTCCCCAGTGTTGTGTTGTATGTAGTTGCGTGTTTTTGAGAAACACGTACAAAGAACGAACGAGTGTTCTGCCATTGCTGTTATTTTTTTTTGCTAATATTGCTCTATAAAATAAGTTATCACTTTCGGAAGTAACTAAACACTAAATATATATTTCATTTCTTTGCAGTTTAAGTTCTTTTTTTTTCTTATTTTTTCTGTTCTACGAAATTGGTCTCCTTGGCTTTTAGATCAAGTTTCATTTTTAACAGCCACTATCATTCAAGCATTTTATGTCTTCTTGTCTGTGTTGGCCTTTATTGAAGCAGAATAATTTGTTTTACTACTGAAACTGGCTAAACACGTAGTTGGGGTTTGTTGCCTGGTTAACGTTGTTGGCTGTTGCATCATTTATAAATTGATGAAATTTTATGTTCGAAAGCAAAATTTTATTTATAGCTGCTGCTGTCTTTGCTGCTGTTAGTACTTAATGATGTAAATAAATTAAATTAAAATGTGTTAAAAATATGCAAATAATCTTGAGTGAATTGTAGAAATATAATTTAGAAAAGGGTTGCGTGTTTTTAAGAAAAAAATCATTTAAAACTGGTTTTTAGGGGATGGGCGGAAAGCTACCACATAGCCTTTAAGCGGTTTATACAGTCCATTGGAAAGGTCCATAGATGAAGTTCACAGAGATGGTGTTAATAGAATTTTTTCCATATGATTTGTATTCAGTACTAACCTTCAAACGATACATGAGATCAATCTGACTACTGATTCGTAAGTTATAGCATTTTTTGAGAAGCAACTTTTCTTATTGAAGATAAAAATGGAATAAAGTGAATTTCAAGTTAAGGTTAGGTAAATCATTGCTTCAGAGAAGTATTTGGAATAAAATGGAATTCTATCGTCGATATGTGAAAATGGATGAAACATGGCTTTACTATTACATACTAGAATTAAAAGACAGTCAGCTCAGTGGACAGTAATCGACGAACCGAATCGAAAGCGAGCAAAGACGAACAAATCGACTATCTTCAAAAAGGGACCACCATCAACAGCGACTGTTACTGTGCTCTTTTGGATAGATTGAAGGCTAAATCGCAAAGAAACGGACATATTTGCAAAAGAAAAAACTCAGACAATACACCGTGTCACAAATCGGTGAAACCGATGGGGAAATTGAATAAATTAAGCTTCGAATTGCTTACCCACTCAGCCCCGCAGCGAACTTTTCCTGTTTTCAGATCTCAAGCGATACTTGCTAGAAAGAAATTTGAGTCTAATGATGAAATAATCGCTGGAACTGTGGCCTATTTTGACGAGAAAGAGAAATCGTACTATAAAAGTGGTACTGAGAAGTTGGAAAATCGCTATGCTCGTTGTATCGCCCTCCAAGGCAAAACTATGTTTAATAATAAGATCGAGTTTTGTCAAGATTTCGTTATTTTCTTACTTATGCTACGGACTTGTTGAATGAACTGTTATCTGAAGGGGGTTTGTTCGTTAATATTTTTTCTGTAATTTTTTAAAATATTATAAAATTTTATAGTATTTTAAAAATTTGGAGTTAAAAATTTTTAAACAAAACCTGTATATATTCCGATGCACTTTGTCACAATACTCTGTTTTACAATACTATCAATATGACTGCTGTCGTATTTGTGCTGGTGCTGTTGTCGATGCTATCGTATATTCAACAATATGAGGATAGTAATAGTATAAGTTACATCAATTGAAAAATGTTTGAAAAACTTTAGCATGAACATGAGATGGTGTTGCTAGTATAAAAAGTCATATATATGTATTCGTTAAAAATTGTTTACGATTACGAAATTTATTTAGGGTTACCGCAAGGCGGCATATTTGCGCTATTTCTTAGTTTTCTAAATGACCTTCTATGTCAAACATGCAATTTAGTTTATTTCATAGCAGATGACAGCAGCATTCACCATTCGTTTTCAGTCAACAAGAGACCAAGTACTTCTGAGATTGATTGGCAAAAAAACAGTACCAAAATAAGAGACAAATTCATATCCGATAATCATCGAATCCTTCCAATGCCTACACTCCCTATAAAAAACCCCATACATAATAATTATGAAAAACCTACCCATCGCAATGACCTGCTACCCGCAAATATCAATTATGCTGTAATTTAAATCAATAAAACCGTAATCACTAACAAAAATACCTGACCTACGAGCTTTACGTGCTACCTGTTTATACCTAATAAATAGCTACATGTTAAGCAATAACACACCAACTTAGTTTACCTCTTACTAGCTCACAACACAAATTGATACTTGACAAACATTAAACCACAAAATTAACACGAACCCAGAACAAAACATGACGCCGAAGATGTCACATAGCCGAAGCCGATTTGTCTCCAAACTAAACTTGACAAGGGCCGAAATTTGTTCCAAATATATGATAACATATTATCTTGGTCTACTTGTAGTCGGGCGCAATAAAGGTATTAAGGAAACAGCAGCACTTGGTGAGGTCTGAGAAGAATAAAGACTGAGATATAAAAAAAATTACTGGACTAAAATTTGTGTTCTGATGTGTACAGCTGGGACCAATAATTTGTGTACACTAAAATAAGTTTTATATTCACGTTGCTAACGCTGTGCAAATAAACTATTTTAGACAGCAACGTTAGAAAAAAAAAACAAAAATTAAATCGTGAAGTTTGGTTGATTGCAAAGCCTGTTTTGGCTTGAACATTTATTTCCCTATGGCAAAAACCACTGTGCGATGCTTAAAAGTCTATTTTGGACTACTCGTCCTAGGGTGAGGCTACTTATCGGTGACAGTAGAGTATCCGAATTTATTCATATAAAGAAAAAAACATGGTTACGACAACCACATTATGTTCTCTACAACAATGTATTGTTGTGGAAAATATATAATGGTCATTTTAAAAATATTTTAAACATTACTTTAGTTGCGGTAAGCAGGTTATTGTTTACATTTAATCATTAAAGTGTTACCTTTCATAAAAATTGTAAGTTGCTCGCGTTTAATAATATAATTTTTACTACACAAGAATAATTTAAACCATAAAATTTTCACATTTCACATAACATCTGACAAAAAAATAAAAATCAAGAAATAATTATAATTCTTTTCTAAAAAAAAATTATATTGAAAAAATAATAATTATTTCTGCAAAAATATAAAAATAATAAATTTCTAAGGCATATGATTTTATAAAAATTTTATTTCAAACGGTGAAAATGGTATGCTTGCATGTTTCTCCTATATTCTTTTGCGGATGCTATAAATAATTTTCAGTCGCTGCTATTATATTATTGATACATCCAAATTTTTTTTCTTTACTATAGCATAGATTCAATGTTGGTTGAGTTTTATTGTTTGACCGTTACTACAAGGGAATGTGCTGCAGTTAATTTAAGAATACTTGAATATATGTGTGCACAACACGTTCTTCAATAAGGGTTCATCCGTTGGCGATAGAGCGCCCAGTGGGCCGCAGAACACACTGTAGAAAAAACTCGTTCATTGACTGTTTTTGTGTGGCAATGCTGTTCTCAATATACTCCTTTCTCTAACGTTTATTCTTCTACCAACACACTGCGTTCAATGACTAGATATCAAAACTTATCCGTTTATTCTGTTGTCTATGTGGGCAGGCACTCTACGGCCGGCCTATTCTGATCTTCATGTCCAAAAGCGACAAAAAATAGTTACTTAATTAAAACTATTGTACCAATTAGTTTATTTACTTGCACTTCTAAACCAAATTTAACTTGTTTATTTGAAGGTCACGATTTAAGATGAGTTTTTCTTTTTTACTTAAAATTAGTAAATAAAAGGGTTTCCCCTCTTTTAACCCCAATATTTACTTTATCAAATTCTGCTCATACCTCCCTTCCATTTTTTTTACAAAAAGTTCACATGTTTCTCACGCAGTTTGTTTTACTATTATTATTGCAAATGATCATTTTCACAATTACTGCTAAAATGACTTGAGAGTTGTCTTGTAAAATTACCAACTCTTTTATAAAATAATATAAATCAACAACGTTGCTCTACGAAAGAGTCATTTAAACTTTAAACATTAATTAAATTATTTTATTATTGCTTCTATTTAACAATTGAAAGTTGAGTTTTCGTGCATCCTTTTTGGATGAGAATTTACAATTATTGCAATAGAAATAATGAAACTTTCAACACTTGGAACAAATTTTACTTAAATGAAAAATTAAACTTTGAAATAAGTTTTTACAAACTGCTGTTTGCCTCTCTCACGAAGAAGGTCTAAACTGTGGATGAACTTATAAAAGTTGCAACTAAATTGGCTCATTAACAATAAACACGCTCCAAAACAGAAACAGTTCAAAAGTAAAATTAAAGTGTAAATCAAATAAATGTTTAAGAAAAACTTTAAGTGCTTCCAGGAGCAGTCAAAGCAAACAAGGAAGGCAGGAAGCGAAACGAACATAAACAAACAATAGTTTCTTGCAATTAATTTTCTTGCGTAATGATACTCGTACAAACTTGCGCTCGTAATAAGAAAATTGCGGTGTTCGCCTTCCTTTGTCAGCATAAAGATAAATTTGTATCAATACAATCATCTACTATTGTGCATTAAAAAAAACACAACAAAGTTCCGCTGTCTCTTTTGATTCAGACCGCAGCAAAAAGAAACTATTTTATTTCGGTTTGTTTGTGCAGGCATGGCTGCATGTCCACGTTTGTGTGTGTGTGTGTGTGTGTGCCAGTTTCAAACAAAATTTGTATGAGTAAAATACAAATACAAGTTACAATAAAATATAACGGTTTTTGTTTGCGAACTGCATAATCTGTATAAAATGCATGTGTGTGTGTGTTTGGTTGTCCGTATGCCTTCAAATTTTGTATGTCAATGCTTAAGATTCGTAGTTTTGGCCATAAACTGTGGTCTCAATGAAATGATAATTATAAGTGCGGGTTTGCGTAAACCGCAATGTAAATGCCAGCCAAATGCCAAGAACAAATATGAGCGTAGTGGAAGTCAGCTGTTATGCAAAATTTAATGGTCTTATTGTACACAACGCATACGCATCATTCATATTTACTTTTATGTGCAGACAAAGAGGTACATACTGGCACACATACACAAGCACTCGTAGCTTTGATATCCTGCTGGTGTTTACACTGGCGAAGAAATAGTTGTCCTGAAGAAAATTGGATTTACTAAGAAAAATAAATTTGATAATGTAACATGTTACGGAAACATGACGAAGACGTCAAAATAAAGAATTTTGTGACTCTTAAAGTTAAATATAAATATAATTAACGAAGCTCTTTCTTCTCTTCATTGCAATGGTGTATTCAATTCATTCAATTAGCTTTGAGCTGGCCTACGTCAACACACTCGTAGAAAAATTACTTTCTTTTTTAGTAATCGATTTACTAACAGAAAAACGATTAATAGCGCTTTTTGTTTGTTTATCTTCTCGCTTACATTACCAAAACTGAAAAGCTATCGAAATCTGACGATATTTATAGAATCTTTGAGCTCTAAAAGAGTTTGTAGACACAAACTAGTTTACTTTGACGTGATATTGCTCACCCTCTATTTATACAGGATGGTCAGGAACTTATCTCTATGATAGCTTAGATCCTGCTTTGCATGCATAATTTCACAGCCAAATTAGTACACAGTGTCACATTTGGCTAATCTAGCGCGACAAAAAGTCAATTTTAGCTAAATATTCCTCTAACTTACACAAATCGTACAAATTTCAATTTCTACGAAAAAATACCGCCTTAAATAGGGGCATTCGGACAACTGCCCCGCCCACTTCATAAGGTTAATCTAATTTAAGTGATACTAAGCTTAATTTCTTGTTCGAATATCAGATTACAGATTCTTCTTAGAAAATGTATTTGTCCTTGATTTGCTGAGATTTATCATTTGGTCTAAGAAAGTTTAGGCATAAGACGTTTAAGTTTTTCTTAAAGATTGGGTTAAGGTTTCCTGATAAACTGGCCTAATCCACCTTGCCTTGTGAAAGCATACATGCTTAACGCGCCCTTATTAGGGGGGTTTTAAAAGAATCAAAAAGGATCTTTCGGAACTACTATGGGTAAAATCTTTGTAGTCGTAAACATATTTCGAGTACAACAAAAGGGCAAAACATTTTACTTTTTTTCTAGAAACGAATACACCATAAGCCTAACAATTAAATTAATTAATTTTAGTAATTCTAGTGCTACATACCAACGGCAAACAGTACAAAAGGACAAAGTTTATTCCCTCATTTGCTATTTGATGTTTAAATCGTAACTTTCTGACAAATTCAATTGCAAGTGTAAACGCATTTATAGGTTGCATATTTTATTGCACGAATATATGTCATCGCATGAATATATTGAATTTAAATTCATATAAATTTGATTAAGAACTTCACAAACGAATGCCTCAAATTTACTCTCACACACACAAACAATATTTTTAAATCGCTGATTTATGGTCATCAAATAAACATTGATAAATAGCATTTTTTATTCAAACTCATGTAAATTTTATTATTCATATCGAAGAGACAACTCTTTCTTTTTTGACATTTAGGTGTGTGTCTGTGTGTGCTTTTGGCTTTAATAATGAAATTTATTAAGAAAATTTAACAAGTTAATTGGAGAATTGTGACCACAATATTATAAAATAGCAAAAAATCTAAAAAGAAACTTGCTGGAAATATGGGACTAATTAATCTGATAGATCCGTGTTGCTTTGACTGCATTGAAACTTAAGCTTTAATCACACATTATTTAATTTCTTTTTAAATAACTGGATAGAAATAACGGATATCGGCTTCCGCGTTTTGGCACAAAGCTTAACGTTGTGCTCGATTCCAATAGTTTTTCGCATTTATGACAGGTTAACTTAGTCATTCGGCGTTTTTGTTAAGATCATGATATCCACATACTTCGGTTTTTCTCTTTTTCATTGTCTGGTCAGGGTTATCCTTGTATATTCAATTAAACAATGAAGCAAAAATGTTTCACAAAAGTGACGTTAATACTAACCATCGCCTATTCGACGAGTGCTAAAGTCAAATAAACTAAGTTCCATCCTTGCGCTTTAAAAAAATAGGACTACTGTCAGCAGAAGCAATTCAGGAACAAACAATAGACAAGATTTAAATGTGATCGACATAAACATTGTAAAGATAAATAAGAAAAAAACGATCTGTGCTTGTCAAAGCGGGAACTGTGGTACTCCAGGCTTAGAAAAATTTTAGGTTTTGATTTATTGTTGGCTTTAGAATTCATTTGCGAGCTTTTGTACCTTTGAGGAGTTATAGTAGAATTTTGCGACAAATATATTTGTGCGACCTTTCAGCTGCCTTTTTGCCCTTCTTTAAGAGATGTGCAATAACGACCCATGCAGCGAAGAGTTAGAGGGTTAAAATGTTGCACTAATATGTTCCTAGTAGTGTTTCACATAACTATCCTAAACACACCTTCTACCTAAAAGGTAAAGATTAGAATATTTTCCAAGCCTAATGTGTTTATTTGCTTCTATACTTACAAGAGCTTAAACGAGGAATAATCTTCTAGTATTTATTCATTGTGACTTCTCTTCACCCTACGGTTCATTCAAGGCGTATAGCTCAGGCCTCTACCTATTATTTCCACTAGGAAATCAATTCGAAATCAATTTTAAGTCCGTGTTTTACCACCACAATCCTTAATAGTAACCACAATATTACATAATGTTTTTATTTTTAACCACAAGCGTCTATGCTAGTCTCTGAATTGCCAAAATATTATGCTGGAAAAAACCCCTTTTATTCATAATAATAAAAATATTCCCTGCTTTTCTCAAGCTGATAGCGTTAATTGTCTTCGTAATTTAAAACAATTATCCTTATGGCATAACAAATTAAGCTGCTGTAAATATCATGGCTCATAAATCGTTTAAAAGAATTCACGTTAGTCATAATTTATTTAAGGAAAGTGTCAGCAGCAAAATATTTTATGAAAGACATTTAACTTTCAAAATCCTCTGACATGATGAAAAAAACATCTTGCCACCACCTTGAAAACGAACATCTCGGCACCATTCATCAAATGATATGTTTTATTTGTTGTTGTTGTTGTTTGTGTTTGCTACACTGGATTTAGAGGTTAAATGGAACTGAGTGATAGAGATGTTTTTGGAAGTACAAGAGTGAAGCATTAATTTAAGATGTTATTAAGAAGTATTGCAACAAATAGTATTAACCTTTTTTTAAGCTGACCTTAAACGAACATTGTAAAGGTATTTACCGTGTAAGAAAAAACGAAAACCGATATAATTTTTTACATTAACGCTTTTGTCATTGAAGTTGAGGAAGATGCTAAGATTACAAACTTCTTATTAAGGGAAGCTTTGTGTGCTTCGATAATCAAAAAGCACACAAACTTCGATAACCAAAACTTCTGCAAATTTCTCTTGTTGGCACAAATCAGAAGCTTTTCTATATCTATTATTAAGCATTTGAAGAAGGTTTTTCGACATTTTGGTTTTTACTAATACAAAAGCTTTTTCAAAAATAAGCTTTTACAAAAAGCTTTTAATATATCAGTTTTCCCAATAAGCTTTTTCAATTAAAGATTTTAAAATATTCTTAATAATTCCTAATTGCAAGAAAGCTTTTTTGAACAATTTTTTCACAAAGTTATGAAGAATTTTTTTTTGGGGTTTGAAAGTCTTTTTCTGCCTGGTAAGGAATAAGCTTAAATTAGAGTTTTCCTATAGAAATTAACATCACCACAAAAACCCTTTTAATTATGTTCCTTGACAGACATTAAAGCTAAAATATTTAGCGTAGAATAGCTTATTCCTCAAATAAATATTTCTTCGGAGACACCTTTTAACAGGAATAAAATTATGCAAGTTTAATTAAACACTTTTGCAATGCTTATAAATGCGCTTTGAAACATTTACTCCAAAAGCGCTTTTTCCGTAAAAAGCTTTTTTAAAATAAAAATTTATTTTTACTACAACTTTTGTTTATAAAATTGGAGTGGTTTGTTTTTTGCAAAAAAAAAAAAAAAAAAATTCAAATAGAACTTGTGTGCCAAAAGCTATAATGCGCAAGTATTTCTTTAAAAAAACTTTACGCAAAGAACTCGATTTCTGAAAAAAGCTTGCAAAGCTTTTAAGTTTTTGAGGATCTCGTAATAACGAATTATATATAATTTATTATTTTATTTGTTTACTTTAATTTTATAAACGGTGCTTCGAAAATGTTCAAAACAAAAATGCCTAGCTACAGGATTATATATATTTGTGACGACTTTTTAAAATGCACATTAATCGCTTCATAATATCCTTAACATTTTCTTTTATACTTTGGTGGCATGTTCGTTTTTCAATAATACAAATTTGTAAGTGTGTGTTTGTGATTGTAAAGCAACACACCGTTTATTCAAAACATTTAGTATAATTTCGCGCACGAACAACTATAGCAAAGCTGCAATAATCCTTTTATAGAAAACAAACACACACACACACGTACTTACCTAAGACCTCAGTACAAATGTCACTGTGGTTGAGGTTGTTGTAAACTAAGCAACGAGAAAAGAGAACAAATTTAAAATTCCATACAAGAAAAAATACTTCCTGAGAAATTTTTATTTTTTATGTTCAGGTTTCTTCCTATTTCTCTTCTTATTTTGCTAGTTGGCGCAATAAAGAAGCAAATGTTGCTAAAATAACATTTGTATATTAAAAGAAATGAAATGAAAATAACACTGGCATTAGTAGCTGTATTAAGTCTTTACATGCCACTTTTCACAATGCAGCAGCACTAAAGATGTGTTGCTGTTGCAACCTCCACACATAGAAAGGGGAGTTCAATTTTATTCGATATTGAATAATTTATTGAAAATGCAACACATCGTTAGGTTTTGTTGAGTGGCACTTTAGTAGTCACTGCTAGGATCGTTATTTTGCTTGTGTTATGGCTGCTTTTTTGTGGTATTTTGATAAATATTATTTCTTTTTAAGTTGAAAGCTATGATGGGTGTAATGTGTTAAGCAGCTTTCGCTAACTGATAAACATGGTGCTCAAACGTGAATTTCAGAGCCATCTGTATCGGTAGATTTACCATTATTTTTCCTCGTTTAAGACGAAAACGTGTGCTTTACAACAGTTATCAGCTACAGAAACATGAAAAGTGAAGGATTATCTATTAAGGTAGGGTCGACGTTGATACTGTATAGTGGCCAAGTAAGTATAGCGTGGTCTGTGAAATCTTTTGTTTATTATTCAGTCACTAATACCAATCATATTTCGGCACTCTGGCCCTAAAAAGCCGACTCGCCAATGTTCGAGACCACCAGAATGGTAAAAATCATTTGTCACCGGAACGCCAAGGACATGCCAAGTCAGCGGAAAACAACACCGCTATTCTTGAACATACCGATTCCTCGCCGTTCACTGGGACCAACCCTATAGGTAGAAATTTAACCGCATAAGGCATCACTGGCCCGTTTTGCTACAAATCGATAATAATTGAACGATATGGACGAGGACGATATACATTCCCAGCGGGGTGGCATTACATGCTGCACAAAAAGTTCCCAATGGGCATTTTGCATGAGATAACATAAATAAAATACTGACCATCAACATCGTGCGATTCGGCACCAGTACACTCTTTGTTGAAGGGTCTGCTAGATACCGTGTATGCGAATAAGCTTTAATCTGGTAACTACTCAAATTTAACCCGATCTATGCGCTACTGTTGCCAATTTTTAAAGCTGCGGTAAACTATTCAACAATGTTGTATTCCATACGTAATGATATTCATGAGAGCCTCATATACATTTTATTTTCTTCTATTTAAATATCAATCCGACCTTACTTAAAGGTCTTTTATTGTAGATATTAAAGATATTAGTCAAAGAATGTAAGCTTTAAATAAGTACTATTCGCCGTGTTCTTTCCTGGCGGATAATAGATAGACTCAATTTTAATAAAAAAAATAATTTTCAAAATTATTAAAAGAAATACTTTATTTCACACATACGAGTATATACTTTAGTTATGCATGTAAGTAAAATGTATCTGTAAAAATTATGTCAATCAACGACATTTTCTTTTACAGATAAGGTTGCCTTCATACCACTCACGTGTTCAGCTCTAATACAATTTGGTACAATAACAGTAACAAAACAATCAAAACAACCAGAATAAGGAAATATGAAAAAACATTGTTTTTGATAATAATTTTACTCAAAGAGAATTTTTTTCCATAAAACCTTAATTATAAAAATGAAATAACATATCACACTACATTATCACAAAGGTATATAACAAACAACTTCTAACATTTTTAGTTACGTTCCATCAATTCCATTTGTTTGTTTATAATTTTTGATTAAATGAAAAGGAATGAATCGTATATTGATAAATGTTTTATTTAATGTCGGCAATTATGGATGAAATACAATATCAGATAAATGTCCGCCTCTGTTAGCCTCACAAATGCGAGCCCTTTTGAACACATTTTGCATTACATTCTCACACATGTCACACGGTATTTCATTAATTTCTACACGAATATTTTGTTTAAGTTGCTCCAGCGTGTCTGGTTTTTTTGCATAAACCTTGATTTTCAGATATCCCCACAAAACGGAGTCCGGAGCAGTCAAATCAGGCGACCGTGGAGGCCAATCACCATCACCATTCCTTGAAATAACTTGTTGTGGAAAGAGGTCTCGCAGTAATTCCATTGTAATCCTAGCTGTATGCGATGTGGCACCGTCTTGTTGAAACCACATGTTAGTTAAGCCCAAAGCATACAGTTGTGGCGTTAAAAAGTTTTCAATTATATCACGATATCGCTCCCCATTGACAGTCACCGTTACGCTGTTTTCAGTTTCAAAGAAGTAAGGTCCAATGATTCCTCCTGACCAAATTGCACACCAGACTCTCACTTTTAATGGAGGCAAAGGTGACTGATGAATAATTTGAGGGGTTTCCTTTGCCCAGAACCGACTGCTTATTCACATATCCATTGAAATGAAAATGTGCCTCGTCTCTCATTACGATTTTTTCATGAAAATCGGGGCGAGCTGTAGCATCCTATTGGCATATGTACGGCATATGTATATGGAAGAAGCCCTTGTGTCAACTGATTCTTAAATGGAAACAAATGCAAATCTTCGTACAAAATTGTGGCCAAAGTTGTTCTTGGAAGACCAAGCTCCTGAGCACGGTGTCGACTTGAGGTTGATGGATTGTTTTGAACACTTTCTTGAACAGCAGTAATATTTTCAGCCGATCTTGTAGTACGTTGTGGTCCATGCTTGGGCCTATTAGCTACAGTCCCTCTTTCTTCGAAATCGTTCTCTACACGATAAATAGTGCGTCTTGTTGGCACGTTGTTTCTCCCAAAAATTTCACGTAATTTTCTCATCGTCACAGTAATCGATAATTGATCTTGAGAAAATGTTTTAACAACTAAAACACGTTAGTTTACCGAATATTTTTTCATTATAAATTTGCCACGCCTCTACTTCACGACTGTTAAATATGAACTGTCAAGACTAATGTTTAGCTAAATGGCAGCAAAAGAAAGTAGTATACCTTCCCGGCGGACACCCTGTAAAATATTTTGAATATTGAAAAATTGTTCAACTGTCGACGATTCCATTATAAAGTTGTAGCTTTTAAAATATATTTGACTTTATTTATAAAAACTTTATATTTTATCACTTTTTGCAAGAATTTGAAAAATTTACCAACTTTGAACGTTTACACTAAAAAGAAAGTGTGCGACCAATACTGACGAGTGTAAGTGATGGCGACGTTTAGTTTTATATACTTTTTCCAGATATCCAATTTTACTAAAAAACTTAATTCTAAGCAATAAGTTTTGTGCCAATATGGAAGTGACCGAACTCAGTTTTCAAATTCTATTGGCCATTTGTTGAATGGATTAGAGCAGATAACACTGTAAGAGTTAAATGGGATTACAAAGCAACCTTTGAAAATATTTTGAGTATTAAATCAGATGATTTGTTGCACCAGAAAACACTCCACGGCGAATACAAGTATTGATAAAAAGCAATGCCAATGCAAATAATGCCTGCTTTTCAGGTTATTCAATAATGAATTGTCCTCATTGGAGACCCATCTTTTCTACACTTGAACACAATTTGTAAATTTATTTTTCCACATCTTATCCAGCAGCTAGATTAGGCATGTAATATTGCTTTTGAGCTATATTATTTATTAATAACAAAATATAAAACTTAGTCATACATTTGCATATTGACAATAGCTTTTTGCTGCCACAAAACCTCTTTCATAGGCCTTTTGTCAGCACTACTTTCGTTTTTTTTCTTTTCATCTGCAAAACTGCAATGAAATTTTGTTATCATTTTCTTATAGAGCTACGTAAATACTTTCACAATATCTCCTGAGGACATAAATGTCCTTGATTACATGGTTAGTGAAAACGAATAAAAAAACTTGTATAAGAAGCTGGAAAAATTTCAATTTTATTTTTTGCAAATTTAGTTCCAACATAAATGTGTAGCTTACTAAAGCCAGTGTTGATGTGATTGTGGGTGTTTGCACACACCAGTAAAGTCAAATGGTCTGTCTCTAGGCGAAACTCTTTAGTTCGACTTGTGCATTCTTTTTTGCTAAATATTTTTCCATTATTATTTTATTCTTAATTTTAAATTAATGAAAAACAAAAATTGCTCTAAAATGGAATCAATTTCACTCAAAGAAGAAAATATAAAAAATATAATTTGATTTAGAACAATTCTCTAGAAAAAGGATATAATCTTTTGAAGTAACGTTTTTTTTAGAGAGCCATATGGAGGAGTTTAATAAATGTTGAGATAAACGGATACAATAGATGCATAAATAAGTTAAAACCCCCATTGTAGACTTCAAAATAAATTAAAGTTCTAATAAATAAAACTTCTGTAGTTCCTTGTATGAATTAATCAGGATCTTTCGAAACGAAGTTTTTTTAAATAAAAATTTATATTTTTTGACGAAAGTTTATTGTTTTTAATAACTCACGCCTGCTAGTATACCGGGTGTTTTCTGCAGAGGCGGATAATTTTAAGTTTAAATAAAATATACAAAATATTTTATAGCCAAATTGCGATTTGTTCTGCACTTCCTTAAGTTATGAGGAGTGTGGTCACAGCGACCGCCAGTGGGGCTTACATGGGGGTAGTTTTTCCCATCGGAAAGATAGGTCCGTTCCATTTACCATTTCAGCGAAAACCAAGTGTATTGCTTCAAGTATGGGTAAGAGCTTTCCCCTATTTTTATTAAGCATTCTCGGGGTTCTCACTATGCCAGCTGTTATTGATGGACGTTTATTAAGTACGTCGCGTGGTACCGAAATGTTTCGTACTTTCTCTTACTGCAATTTTAATTTTTAATAAGACTCAATAGTATATGCCGCTCGCTAATTGATGCCGCTCCGTTTTTAGATGTAGGTGATATAACTGTTAATGAATCAGAAGCTCCTGATGTGCTCGACATAAAAATCCAGCGTGATATTCGGTGGTGTAAATGCATTTTCCGAATAATTTTCTCCATTTGATCTTATTGCTCTTTATGCCATCTTTAACCGACCAAAAATTGACTACATCTTCCATGACGGGGGCTTCAAGGTCTGCTTTGGACGACCGTCTTACCAAAACATCGACGCAATATGGATTATGTTCCACTGCTGTATCGTTGCTACAAGGGAATGTCGAGTAAGGAAATTAGTAATATGCCATCATATGTATATGCGCTCAAGCCGTTCTTCAAAAGGGCTCAACCGTTTGAGGTAGGCTGGGCACTAAATGGAGAACTTTGTTTTTGACAAATTTAATAGAGTGTTCACACGTAAGTGCTGGTGCACAAAAAACATGAGTTTGGATATTATTCGTTCCCTTTCCGACACATATTATCTACCTTAATATAAATCCTGCACTGTTACACGAATAATGTGAATATATTTAAGAAAGACGTGAAATTAGTTTTATATGTTTTCTTATCAACTATTTCACTTTTATCTTTTCCACTTCAATTTATATCCCTTCGTAGGCATTAAGATTTTGCGTAACACTTTGTTTTAAAGTAGTCTTTGTGATTTTAGTTTTACTTGTGAATTAATTTATAAAAAAAAGGCTACAAATTTTAAACTAATTTTATGCATATTAAATACAAATATGGATGTGTCTTCTTCTGTAATTTGTATCAGTAAATTATGTTTTTGAAAGTTTTTATCAAATAAAATACAAAAACATAAACATAAATTATGTTGTGCCATAGGTTTTTATACTTAAATAATTGTGCACACACACAACCTCACGTTCTCATCTGTTATATGTATGTTTGTCATAAAGGTATGTGTGTTTGCATTAATGTTTGTATTTGTGCAAAAATTTTATTTAAAGATAAGAAAGTTTCCTTTTAAAACTTTAATGGATTTACATTTAAAAATAAATCATAGGATTTTTTTTTACTTGTTCTACAAATATTTATTTGTATTTTTGTATAAAAGAGAAGAAGAAGATTATTAAGAAAATTTTTGAAATGCATAAAAAGCTCTTCTTGCTTTTATATGGAAAAATTAGACAAATGAAATTATTTATGAGATCTTAGAAATAATTGCCAATGCAACTACAACTAAGAGAAAGAATATCTAACAGCGACAGTTTATTTTATTATGATGATGGCTTTTCTAAAGTTCCAGAAAGGGCCGGGAAGTAAGAGTTTGAAAATACCTGTATTCGGTTTTTTGTCTTTAAGATATTCCTGAGATTAAGTAAAAATTGTTATTTAAAAACAATTGTTTTTACTCATAAACATTTTTTTAGCTTAAAATGCTTAACTTACGCATGTTTGCATATTTTAAGCGAAAATTAATTCTTCATACGCCATGAATAACTTTTGCCATTATTTTTGCTCCTTCTCCACTCTTTTGCAGTATCAAGTTAATTTCCTTGGCTTTAAGTTTTCATCATCTTATTTTTCTTGTTAAGTATTAAAACACATGTATGTATGCATAACCATACATCAGGTAGAGGTAGAGGTTTGCATTTTAAATATTAAGCTGTGTGAATTTCAATTATTTTTTCTTTGTTGTTTTAGTGATAAAGTCAAAATTTATGCATTATGTTTTTGTTACCTACTGCAACATAAATTACTTTCTTCAGCTGATTTTTCATAGCGAAGTCTTTATATGGCAGCATTAACACTGTTGCTGCAAATGACTACACTCGAAAATGTTGGGTTGCTAAATCACTTTTAAAGATATTTTTACTTTGTTTTTTTTAATTCAATATAGTTTTATTGAATTTTAATACAAATCAAAAATAAAACGAAATATTTGAAATATTTACTAAAAAAAAAAAAAATAAAACAATTAAATGTTGCTCGTAAACAACCTCTTACGAAACAAAATTATATTCAAAAATTACTGACAAAACTAGAAAACGATTCAAAACTATTAATGTCTTACATACTTATTAAGAAAAATAAATAAATGCGCTAAATAATAAATCCAATAAAAAAAAAATAAAAATAATAAAAATAAAGAATGGATAGCTGATAAAAAGTTACCATTTAGAGAAGAGGAGAAACATACGGGAAAGTTAAAAAGCGATGCAAAATGGGATCAAGCAAGCATCTCTCTACACCGCTTTTCAACTAACAAAAATTTTATTCCCACTAATTTAATACAAAAATTCATTATGTATTTCATTGTAGTCTTAATTGTGTACGTTAGACATACGTACTGATCAACTAACTACAAACGATTGCGAGAATGTGTTGGTGCAGAGTGCGTATGAGTAATAAAACCATGACTTATTTTTATTCATAATTC